>OZ026628.1:14904057-15365057 GCA_964020975.1 Hermodice carunculata | reverse complement strand
GTGTTGCCGGGCCAACAGACTGATGCTTCCACCATGATCAGGGCAGATTTGTATTATATACGGCATAAATGTCCCTAAATAAAACCTTTTCAACCAAAAGAGAGCCCATTTCTAATTATTTTAGGCATCCTTTATGTCTTAAGTATATGTTAATACATTTTCTTAAGATTATTGTGTGTTTGTGTTTTTCATTTTGTTGAGAAAGTACTTTTGACCATGCTCAATACATGGATCTGCCCTGATGCAGGTGGCTCCCTCTTTTGCTCAATAGGCGTTAGGGTAGGACAGCATTTAGATATGAATACATCCTATTCCTTTGTTGGAAGGAAATCACATAGGCTTTACGTCCGATATGACTCATAATAAACGTGAAGTAAACACAGTTAGAAAATTATATTACTTGAACAGTCCAGAGGCGAAACTGAAAAGTACTAGTTTTTGTGTAAGATTGAACGGTATTTTTTTTTTAGTCTTAACAGAACATCATTCATACCGCTATATAAGCATTCCCGTTGTGAAAGGTAACATGTAGATTTTCCTTCCTTCCTTCCTTTCTTTCTTTCTTTCTTTCTTTCTTTCTTTCTTTCTTTCTCTTCCTCTCTCTTTCTTTCTTTCTTTCTTTCTCTTCCTCTCTCTTTCTTTCTTTCTTTCTTTCTTTCTTTCTCTTCCTCTCTCTTTCTTTCTTTCTTTCTTTCTTTCTTTCTCTTCCTCTCTCTTTCTTTCTTTCTTTCTGTCTTTCTTTCTTTCTTTCTCTCTTTCTTTCTTTCTTTCTTTCTTTCTTTCTTTCTTTCTTTCTTTCTCTTCCTCTCTCTTTCTTTCTTTCTTTCTTTCTCTTCCTCTCTCTTTCTTTCTTTCTCTTCCTCTCTCTTTCTTTCTTTCTTTCTTTCTCTTCCTCTCTCTTTCTTTCTTTCTTTCTTTCTTTCTTTCTTTCTTTCTCTTCCTCTCTCTTTCTTTCTTTCTTTCTTTCTGTCTTTCTTTCTTTCTTTCTGTCTTTCTTTCTTTCTTTCTCTTCCTCTCTCTTTCTATCTCTGTCCCCTTTCTTTCTTTCTTTCTTTCTTTCTCTCTTTCTTTCTCTTCCTCTCTCTTTCTTTCTCTTCCTCTCTCTTTCTTTCTTTCTCTTCCTCTCTCTTTCTTTCTTTCTCTTCCTCTCTCTTTCTATCTCTGTCCCCTTTCTTTCTTTCTTTCTTTCTTTCTCTTCCTCTTTCTTTCTTTCTTTCTCTTCCTCTCTCTTTCTATCTCTGTCCCCTTTCTTTCTTTCTTTCTTTCTTTCTCTCTTTCTTTCTCTTCCTCTCTCTTTCTTTCTCTTCCTCTCTCTTTCTTTCTTTCTCTTCCTCTCTCTTTCTTTCTTTCTCTTCCTCTCTCTTTCTATCTCTGTCCCCTTTCTTTCTTTCTTTCTTTCTTTCTCTCTTTCTTTCTCTTCCTCTCTCTTTCTTTCTCTTCCTCTCTCTTTCTTTCTTTCTCTTCCTCTCTCTTTCTTTCTTTCTCTTCCTCTCTCTTTCTATCTCTGTCCCCTTTCTTTCTTCCAGTAATGTTATAATACATTACGCTTTCTTCCATTGACGCTAGGTTTGATATGACTGCGTGTTACACTTTAGCACAAAGCTTGCATTTTTGCCAGTTCTGTGAGCAGTATGTTGCTTTGAAGCTGGAAGCTGGAGAGAAAAAGGGTGCCAGCGAAACGTTTTTATGAACACAAATTATTTAGTTAACTCGTTCACATCCAACTGCGACTTAAGAAGAACCACTAAAGACCACGCCAACTACTCTGAATGATCAAAAATATTACTAAACTCGAATTCTTTGTGGAGAGACCTTTCATTTAATTTAAAATACCGGCATGATCATATTTCCAGACAAAAAAATAATGTTCCGGATCAACAGCTTTCTTTGAAACGCTTTGGACACAGCGATTCAAAGAGTGTCGAGGAGAAACTGTTGATTCAGTCCACAACTACGAAAAAAATACTAATAATAAAAATAAAAGTAAAATGCCAGTTATTTAAAATAGGAAAGTTGCGAATTTCTCGCACATATGTAAAGTATATGCGCTAGAAAGAGTCACTCAAATTCATTGCTTGAAAACTGGGAAGTGACGACAGACTTTCATTTATTTCCCACAGCATTATGGGTCATGGGGGTGGGTGGGGGGGGCAAAGGCGTGGTGAATGCGAAGGCCCGCATAATTCATGCATTCAGGTTGTATTTGAGATCTGCCCTGCACATGGCGATTGAGGGCTGCTGTACTCATGCCACTTTCCTAAACTTCTATGTATAATTAGTATATATGTCCAAATTTTTACCGTGGTAAGTGCAAGTAGCAAGTTGCTATATTTCTATAGTTATTTGATGATTGGAGGCTTGCTTGGACAGCTTTATTTACCTACTGAAGAGAGGCCGGGTTGCTCGCGTAAAGGCTGTGTGTAGCCAGCCTAGCTTTATGCTTTAATTTGTCAAAGTTAAGATGTTATATGTGAGAGTTATAACATGAAAGGAGACGATTATGGCTTATAACTGTCGAGTGGCGAAGCCACGAGACAGTAGTAATAGTTTGTCATTGGCTGGTAGGAATGGTCATTTGAGTTTAGGTCGGATCAGTGATTTCATGATTGAAAGCGTATTATCTGTCAGTTACGTAATCAAATTCTTACACACACGTGTGACAGTGTCATTTCACTTCTGAGTCACTTCATTCGTGATTTCGCTCAGGCGTTCAGGCAGTTCGTGAGTCTGCTAGCTGCCACAAAATGGAAGATGACGTGCCTCTAATTGAACTTGATAATATTGCAACTCAGCAATTATTTTTCCAAAGAAATGACGGCACCAGCAGTACTGGGAGGTATGTTGGTTTTTATTTGTAGTATTTTTACAATTTCACAATCAAAGTTTGCTTTGCGTTCATGATATGCTACTGCATCAAGACTACTGACCCGGAGAAGTTTTGTGGCTGATGGTATAATGCGTGCTGGTACTTGAATGGAAAGGTTTTTAACATGGAAATTCAGGTAAATCATTTCAAATTTTATTGTTAGACATTGAAAGGGTTAATTCAGAAAGAGTGAGTTATAGGTTTTACTTAATTCTCTCTTTTTGCGGGCCCTTTTTGCTATTATTGAGGGTGAAGGTCAGCCCAAAAAAGATGCATTATCAAGTTTCATAATACATTCTTTTTCATAATCAATGGTTATGGGATATAATCAACACTTTTTGAGCCTTATGATTGGCTAATTCCTACCAGCCATATGGCAATGCTGAAGAGAGGCCGGGTTGCTCACGTACCACTGGATCTTAAACTCAATGTGACCACATTTAGCACGTGACACCTTTACATGCTACTCTTAAGCAGGGCGTTCGCGTAAGGTAAATCTATAACTGTCTACTATTAATATATCAGATCCTTGTGTTTTATTCTGTAATTGTTACGAAGTGTATTTAGGACATATTTGTCAGTAGAAATAGACAACAGGAGCAGCAAGAAGTAAAACCCTAAGGGGCCCCTAAAAACAGGTATATTAGAATGCTACAAAATGCAGTGATTCTGTGTTGTCTTTTGTGCAGCTGGAGTATTTTAGAATTCAGTCACAAAAATGCTGCTAAGGTCCCTTAAAAAAAATTCCTGTTTCTCATCATTTTCTTTTCAAAAATAGCGGAGGGAGGAAGGTTTTTTTTTCTTCTTCTTCTTCTTCTTCTTTTCTTTAACCAACACTGGAATACCTGGACAACAACATTCTTGGTGTCAATGGGTAGTATAAGTATTATATATATTTGCGTTCACTTATTATAATAATGAATTATCGGGGGGGGGGGGGGGTAAAATATTCAATTTCAATGGAACTACATTGTAAGGAAAGGCATGTCATTATATCAAAGAAAAAATTATAATCTGAAAGTACCCAATATAGTGTATATAATATTGGTTCAAAATACAACTGCACGATCGGTTTGCAAACTTGTTGCTCCAAGTCAAGTGTGCATCCAGACGGCATTTATGAGAAAATTAAAAAAAAATATAAAAATTTTGTGGGGCGGGACCACAAATCGGGGCGGGCGTTGATGAGAAACAGGATTTTTTTTTTAAGGGGCCTAAAGTGAGCAGCACCAGTCAAGAAGCTGATTCATTCGCTTGTCTCATAAATTATTGTCTACAACAGTGCCGTTTGGAAACAGCAGTCATTTGAATGGGGGTCCTTCGGGATATCGGCGCGATCCACAGCAGAAGCTCTGACACAAAGCCTGTTGTTGCCGTACCCGGTACATGCAGTTTTGTTCTGGGAAAAACTAATATTAGAGTTTGTTTTTATCCACACAAGGCATTTAACTTGACAAGTCTTTAGCATCTCCCTCCGCCATCATGTTGATCCCCCATTGACAGTATTACTTTTCTCTCAGGACTTAGTTTTGATCCTCCATTGACAATCTTACTTTTCTCTCAGGACTTAGTTTTGATCCCCCATTGACAGTCTTACTTTTCTCTCAGGACTTAGTTTTGATCCCCCATTGACAGTCTTACTTTTCTCTCAGGACTTAGTTTTGATCCCCCATTGACAGTCTTACTTTTCTATCAGGACTTAGTTTTGATCCCCCATTGACAGTCTTACTTTTCTCTCAGGACTTAGTTTTGATCCCCCATTGACAGTCTTACTTTTCTCTCAGGAATTAGTTTTGATCCCCCATTGACAGTCTTACTTTTCTCTCAGGACTTAGTTTTGATCCCCCATTGACAGTCTTACTTTTCTCTCAGGACTTAGTTTTGATCCCCCATTGACAGTCTTACTTTTCTCTCAGGACTCAAGTTTTGATCCCCCATTGACAGTCTTACTTTTCTCTCAGGAATTAGTTTTGATCCCCCATTGACAGTCTTACTTTTCTCTCAGGACTTAGTTTTGATCCCCCATTGACAGTCTTACTTTTCTCTCAGGACTTAGTTTTAGGCAGTCAGGTTGATATACTGTGTCCTACATGTACTTGTACCTGCAGGATCAGCAGTACAGTGAATCCTTTTCTCAGGGTAAGTTCAAATTTGAATTTAGCTATGTTTACGTACATATGTATATTGGTACATACACTAGTCCATGCAAGTTCTCAGACTTTTCATACATTATGTATTTGGTATTATTGTATGTTCGTACGTTCTTTAAATTCAAGTGGGCAATTCTTTTATCAAATACAAAGTAGAGACACGTAGCCACCATCACAAGAAAGTGTGTCCAGGAATATATAGCCGCAAAAAATGCAAAATTACTCTAGTTCACCACTGAAATACATCAAAGTACATCACTCCTTTGCAAAAGATAAAAGTGCTCTGCTCACCGATATTTTGTGTTTTATTAATGTGACACAATTTCAGCAATCATTCCTACAGTTAATGCTAAGATTAATTTGTTTGTTTGAAAAGCTATTGAGAAACAAGCGACATACTCATCTTTTATAAATAATGTTTTATTCACATTTTCTCATGATAACATGGAATATGAATATTCATGCAAAGTGAAGAGGAATGTGACTTCATAGTTACCATGGTTACACCTACGTTACCATAGCAACACGATGAACATACATGAATACAGTACAAATGAAAGGTCGCAAATTCCATCCAAATCTACATGACATGAACGATATACACAAATACTAATGTTTTATTGCATGAAATCAAACTTTATCTCCTTTGTCACATTTCCAGTTGAGTGAAAAATTTTTCATCATACTCCCATGCTCATCAATTATAGCAAAGGTATTTATGCTTCAAATGGTGGCATGAAAGCAAAAGGTGAAATGTTTTAGAGAACTATAGACTAATTACCAAGTAGTTCACATATTTAATCTTGTTAAGCGATTCATATTGCAAACCAACCAACCTATTTGTGATCAATCCTTTATCCTGTGGCTAATGAAAATTTCACACCCATCTTGGGGGGACATTTTTTTCATCTGACAAGGTTCACATTTGGTATGCAAGTTTTGATCACACACAATTTAAAATTTTATCACCAAATGGCCCTTGGGCCTGATTTCTTTGCATATACATGTACATGTTTTCTGGACAAGAAGTCAGCTTTTTGTTCTTTGCCAACTTGAAATAATTAAAAAGGTCACTCTTCCCAAATAAATAAACAGTTAAAGGCTTCATAATAATGTCAAACAATTGCCTCAGGTACCATGTCACCCCTAGTAGTGGCTTTATGTACTAAACATTGAGGAGTTGCTGCTATAACTGGTCTGCATTAAAATGGGTGAGTCAATTAATTCATCACTATGGTAACACATAAGCTATTCCCCACAGTGGTGCCCCTTCCCATAACAATCTCCCTGTTATTGGATCCTAAGGGGACTGGGTAAAGTGCCAAATAGGGAGAACATGGTACCAGAGGGAGTACTACAGTGCTGACAGAAAGTCTTGCTCCAAAACTAGGGAGGGTCACCAGCAGAGCCACTTGCAGGTACCACTTTTCAAACTGTAATAAACAGTATAATTCTGACACCACAACCAGTTTAGGGCCAATGAGGGCCACAGGTAGGTACAAGAGGTACACTGAGTGACTAACATTAAACTTCCTAACAGTGTTCCCTGCAAGAGTCCCTTGTACAAGTTGTACCTGAGGAGGACCACGCGTAGGCGCCACCAGAGGAGATGGAGCAAAACTTTCTGGCGGCACTGTATGTGACCAAAATGTACAGCATGGATCGAACTCCTCTTGCTGGCCTTAACTCATTCCACCCTGATGACGCTTTTTCCCGCTAATATCTAAATGTCGTCTGCTAATTGTATTTTACTAATTTAGGGATTATTTTTCAATATTTTGGATGAAACTTGCATGGAAGATCATTCCAAATTATATGCCCATAGTCAACAGCTTTCCTTGGCGCGCTCTGGGCGCATTGCGCCCAGAGCGCGCCAAGGAAAGCTGTTGACTCAGTCTTCTATCAGGGTGGAATGAGTTAACAACAGTATTTACAGGCTCTGACTTCCACACTTGTAGCTTTAGGTAGGTACATCACAGCAACCTTTAAGTAAACTAAATAACATCTGTTGGTTGCTGCGGCAACAATGCATGAATATTGTCTATCAACCATCCAAAACTCTACAAGGGTTGTCTCATAGATGTAGTGTTACCCTGGCATCATATTTAATGAGGGCAAAGCTTTCAGTGCTGTTGCCAAGGGTAACATGTTGAATGATTATTGCGATTTTCATACAAACAAATATCCATGGAGGAAACATTATGTGGACCCCAGTGCTCTCATCCAGTGAAACCTCTGTACAACTGCACCCAGACATCTGACATAGGCACTTAATGACACAAGTTTTCCGGACATAATATCAAATCCCTTTGCTATTTGACTCAATTTTGTAACATATTGAGACATTGGGCCTATTTTTTCTGTGGCCCTCATTTTATCATCATAAGGTGTCACTCTATTGTACAATCACACAGCTGTCTTCCTCGCTGTTGATTGTGATCCACTGAGATCCACTGTTGATCCCCGCACCCTGCAGACAGCATAAGCATTATATTAAGGCAACAAGTTTATCACCTGAAATACCTCAGGATATCAGAAACCAGCATCACCCCATGTAGAACCATCTGAACCAATCACATACTGTTTAGGCCTGGGCTTGGAGTCCCTCGGGGGGGGCACTCTTCCCTTTATTTTGGTGGGAGCCACTCCACTTTTAGTTTGTGCTAGAATACCATTTCGACTAAAGACAAATGTGTACATTTACACCCAAGAATTTATGCCTAGAAAACCATTAACAAATAAAGAATATACAGATCCCCTTTTCCTCCACCTCAGTAAATCCATGGAATTATGATACAGAAATCAATACTGATGCACTTATATGGAGAGCACACTCTTCCATGCCATGAGGTTTCCTGTCTTTATTCATTTGATGCCACTCTACAATCACTAACGACATCTTTTGTCAATACTCATTAAGTCGTTTCATCACACACCATTCATACACGTACACATCTATAATGCTTGCTCACAAGAAAACAGAAACTCAACTTCTCCATGTCCATAAACAGTCTTGTGGTGTCAACTTCATTTCCCCAAGTCACTGACCTTAGCCAGACAAGATAACATTTGCCTGGTCTTGATGTTCTCCCACTGAGGTCGTCAAGACTCTGACCCTTTTGCTTCTGTCTACAGTGCTGACAGAAAGTCTTGCTCCAAAACTCTGGGGGGTCACCAGTGGAGCCACTTGCAGGTACCACTTTTCAAACTGTAATAAACATTAAAATTCTAACAACACAACCAGCTTAGGGCCAATGGTGGCCACAGGTAGGTGCAAGAAGCACACTGAGTAACTAACATCAAACTTCCTTATAGTGTTCTCTGCAGGAGTCCCTTGTACAATATGTACCCAAGGAGGACCACCCGCAGGGAACCCCAGAGGAGATGGTGCAAGACTTTCTGGCGGCACTGTACTTCTGTGTCTTGTTACTGTATCTAATGAGAAAGGCTCCCAATATGCAAGATGCCCCTAGTCATTCATGAAATGTATCCCATGATGCAACAGTCTGTTGATCTATGGACGGGTTGCATGTTTGCTGTCATGGTCCAGTTTTCAAGACTGGCTGTACACAGACCAGCACACTGTAGCCTTCTCGTACACCCCATGCCTGGCAAGTCTCAATACAAACTACCATACTTTACTTCCATGGGTCATAGCTCAGACGAACACCTTGGAGACAGTCATGCTCATGAACAGGAGTTGTTGTGTTCTCGTGAATCATCTGACACAAGACCACCTTTTCCCATATGACTAATGAAATGCGTATTGATTGAACTCACAGGTTCAAAGGTGCTTGCCCACTACCTCATTAGGCTGGACATTTTGATGCCATCTGAAAGCGCAAGACGTTGTGGCCTAAAGGATCCGGGCATAATAACTGTATAGGGTTGAGACTGCTACCTGTACATATATAGTCTCAGGATTCTACATGTCCAGAGACCAGCACATTTTAAACCCAATGCTCATTGCGTAAAATGTAATCATCAAGGTATCTGTTTGCCTGCAAAACAGACCAAGTGGACAAAACATTAAGGCTGGTCTGTTTAGCAGGTAAGGTATTTGAAAGTCCCAAAGTATCGACTGAAAACCCTGCAGGCTGTCAACTGAAAGACCTGTAGTGCATGAACTAATAAAACTCCAAAAGGTTTCAGCTGACAACCAAATGAAAACATTTTTCACAGTTAGGCCTCCGGTAAGATTTGTTTGCCGTAACCCAACCAACCCAATGAATTTACTGCCTATCCCATTTTTTTTTTTTTATTTAAGGAATAAATGCTTTACTCTTGAATATTATTTTTAGAATTTGAGGATTTTGGCCAAACAAATATTGTTGCCTCCCTAACTACCCCCCCCCCCCAAAAAAAAAATTAGATTCAATGTAACAGTAAACAAACATATTTTTGAGGATGGCTTTAACAAAATATTCACACATTTCAGTGTCAAGAGAGGTCAAGTACCCTCCCCTTCCACCACTTGGTGAGGGTCCACTTTTTTACCTGAATTTTTAGCCTTTACAACAGAAATTTTGTCTACTTTAGCAAATCTCCCTCGTGAAAATCCAAAATTCTTTCTTCTTTGCTTAATATAATGCCTCTAAATGTTTCTTTGCTTAATGTAAATCGTAATGTCTCCGCCATCATGCCTATGGCAGCAATAAATCCCCAAAGGGAGTCACTTATCCACTCAATCTACAGCACACTCCTAAGTAAATACATTAAGTCTTTGACTGCCATTAAAATCAAATTGTCTTGACAGAAACTGTTCTAAATTACAATAAAGATGCTAGACTCACATCCCTTGTCAAAAGACCTTTCATGCAAGTACCAGCATGCTGGAAGTTCCTGGCAATATAATGGCCTGGGTCAACAGCTTAGCACTGAAAGGGCTAAACAAAATGTCTACTTCACCACTGACAAAGACTTCCTCAATTTAGTGGTACTCAAAATCAACATTAAATCAAAGCGATGCCAAACGGGCAATCCCAGCTTATTAGCTCAACTTGTACCTGAACACAGTTACACAAAGCGACATGTGATCAACCTAAGATGCTTTTATAGAGTACTAATTGTATAATCATAAGCAGGGTTAAATGAACAATGTTTTGTTCACACTGAATAGCGTAACCCATTAAGTCCATTTATTGGCCATACCAACATGTACATTTGGGGATCAGCCTTTGAAATAGCAGGCATGCGAAAGGCCAGTTAGAAATGATATCAGAAAATTCCTCAACTGTATCTGAAACACTTTCAAATCAAGGAAAAATAAGGCTCAAAATAGCTGCAAGAATATGAAATATGAAGAAAATATATGATAAATTTAGTTGAAAACAGGTGTTCAGTAGCTGATATCAGCTCAATATCAGAAATCTCACATGCCTGAATATACATTGGTCTTACAGATATGTGAATGTACTTTTTCCAATTGCTTTGAGAACTTTACTATCAGGTTAAAAATGCAACACCAATATGTCTTGCTTACATTTCGGTTGGCAGCCAAGTTTGTTATGCATGATTTGTGTCCATAATGAATTCTTACAATTATATGTACAATATACAGGAACTCTCAACTAGGAACCTCTTAAGTCTGTGAGATATGTCAAGAATTAGAAATACTGAAATTCCAGTTAACAATGCCAATGGCAACATGAACAGGTCTGGGTGTACATTACATACATGTATATAATATTTGTGCATGAAGTCCATAACAGCTCTCAAGAAAGACTTCATGACTCTTCTGACAGAACTTTCTTTTAACATGCAGCTCAAATGTGGAGTTCATATACACAAAACCAGTGCTGAACAATCTGGCGACTCTTTGGTTGCTTGACAGATGAAAGGGCAAAGAGTGGACATGTTGAACATTGCATTGTGGGAAACAGGTCATGAGTCATATGGGAGGAGAAGATCCGCCATGAATTTGTTACAATTAATACCTAACTACCCCTGGTGTTATAATTCATCATTTTTCTTGTTAGAGTCTTTCGCATTGTCACTTGATTTGTCACTTGGCTTATCCTTATTTGGTTTGCTGTCACTAGGTGTCTCTGTCTTGCTTTCATCTGCAATGAGAAAACATAAATTAATATCTATACATTTGGCATTCAAGGTTTGCACACCCAAGTATCACGAGTACTAAAATAAATCAAATATCAAATCAAAATACTACGATATTGATTAAAAACAAATCTATGTACTTGTTACCTAGATGGAGCCTGCAGGTGCAGATTAGATTCAAACTATGTAGAAAGGCTTTGGTCCACATATAAAAGCAGTCAGAGCAGAAGTGCATGTGCATGACACATTAATATGTGGAAAGTTGTTTGGTCGGTAAATAGGTGGCCTATACGAAGGAAGGGTAAAGGGTATTCCCATACTGGCTCACTCTGGCAATTCATTTTCCACACCTACAGACTAGCATTTTTCTGTACTTTTTACTAGACATTATTTTAGAACATCCTTATTTTTTGTACACCATACTGGAGCAAAATTATTTCCTGTACCAGCAAACTGGACCCCCACCCCCACCCCCACAACAGTGTTTGGCAAACAGTGTCTCTTGTAGCTTCACCACAAGTTTCATATAAAATGCCAATCAAGTGCAGAATCCATCAGTTTATTCTTACTTGGAAATAAAGTGTTTGTTTCAAACAAACTTAACAAAAGTTAATTGGGAAAACATTTTAAATATTACATAATCCATATAAAATTTGAATACACAGAATCTTTGTCATGATATGTTCAAATACATGTTCATACTACCTTTTGCATTGGCAGAATATCAACAAAGCTTCCCCAATACAAATTACTGCATCTTGCGAAACAACTTGGTGACATTGAAAGGTCAAACTGGGATCAGGGCTGCATTAAACTTTGCTCTTTGTCATTTTTGTAAAACTTTGTTTTGCCAGCCTGACAGGACCTTCAACATTGACTACAACAATGTACAGAAGAAACTGAATAAAAAAAAAAAAAATTGTACGAATAATTTTTTTAACAGACTACAAATGCATCCCCAAACCCCATCTCTCAATTTGGTGTCTAAAAAAGAATAGCTAGTATAGCTGCTCATAGGTGGCAGCACTGGTTCAGAAGATCTATTTTCATGACGCACTGTTTCCTGTTAACAACCTGGCCATTAAGGAGAGCCCAGGTTGTTTATCCCCCTGGTGCCTCAACCTTCAAGTATTAGCAACAAGGGTACTTATGAACAGTGGTACCATCTGGGGGAACATGCCCCAATAATTTCCTTAAATCATATCCCAGACACCACCTGTGAACCTTTACACATGACCCGTGTATCCCTATGCACTACTTGTGAGCATCTTTACACATGACTCATGTATCCCCATGCACTACTTGTGAGCATCTTTACATATCACCTGTGTATCCTTGCACACAATATGTGCTTACCTGATCCTAATTCTTGCGGTTCCTCTTTCTTTTCCTCCTCTCCATTTCCTTCTTTCTCACCCTCTTCTTCCTTCTCTCCATCTCCCTCCTCCTTTTCCTTGTCTGATGTCTTCTCAACTTTGGCCTTGCCGTCACTGCCGAAGTTGACCTTCACACTTTCTCCCTCACCGGGTCCCACTTTTATTTCTTCTACATTTTCACCTCCTACAGGAAAAAAGACACAAGCTCAACATCAAAGTCCATTAGGACTCAAACTTGTAAACTCAAAGCTGTCCAGTGCAGTATCAATATCTATTGGCATTCGTGAGGTAAATGATATTGACAGTTAGCACATGGTACTTAATATCTATCAGAATTCACTAAGTGCAATGCATATCCACCCTTTAAGTTTTCACTCCCTCATTTCCCTGCACAGCCCAATATAGCGTGAGAGCCGAGCCTAATCCTCTATTTACATACCCCATGCAGGGGACCACACTCTAAGTCTTGCTTTCTGCCAGACTGCTAATTTGTTTCACTGAATAAAACAATAAAACAGCTTCCATCCTTGCATATTTTCTCTTAAAAAAATTGGCATATTCCACACAATTCCACACACAAACTTACTTTGCCACAGCCAATTTCTATAATTAATCCATCGATTTAATATGTCTTACCTTCAAGTAAACATGGAAAATTGCTGATTTCATTTCAAATTGACTTAGTCTAAATGAAAAAACCAGGAATTTGGTACTGATTCTGAATGGTAATCCATGAACTTATCTTAGTAATTACATTACTCTAATAGGGAATGTGTGTTGAAGATGGCACCACTGGAAACTGAGGCTTGGTATCTAGCATGCTGAAAGTGGAGCCACCTGGTGGATAAAAAAAATCAAGCCTGGTTGACCGCAGGTAATCCACCAAAAGTGGTGTCACATGTATTTTAGGAGTCATGGACAAAAAAAAATTTAAAAAATTCAAAACTCCAAAAATATATCTCGGACAGGGGCGAGGAGGTTAAAAGAGATTTCAGACTTTCGCCATTTTTTGGAATATAAAAAATTTGACCTATCAAATCAACGGTAGTGGTGTTTTGCATTAACCCGACACCTTCTGAGAAGCATCAAAATGAACACAGCTTTTCGCGCCTGCACAGTTGAACTTTGTAGTCATACAGGCTGGTGAAAATGGCGGCGGCGCCCGGTGGGTCTGGCATGTACAGTGGTGGGGATTCTTTCAAACTACGCTATTTGGGGCCTGTATTTTGAGTTCCAAAACAGTGCACAAGAATCCAAAGAACTTATACCAAGAATTTGTAAATTTGTTTGTCAATGTGCACGATACAATGTGTAAAGAAGAGGCTGTCAGCAGGGCCCAGGTAGAATGGAGAGCAATGAAACAAGATTCAAAAATGATTAAGACGTGAATGGACAGTTACAGGCAATTTTTACAAGATCTTTCTCACGGCACTTAAGCATGTGCAGCTGGATTATGTGAAAAAATATTCACATTCAGTTTACAATTCAAAATGTAATATGAAAGATTTTTTGTTGATGTTTTTCTTCACAGCTCATCTATAGTATTTTCATGCAGTGAAACATTTCTAAATTTGTGATAGACTTGTTCACTCTCTGTAGCAGGTAGCATTTCTCATGTAGCTCAAGTTTGGTGCTTTTGTGTGGTGCAGTATTTATGTGATAAATATATGGTCTTTATATCACGTCCTCATTGTCAAAAGTATTAGTGAAGTTGTTTGGTACAAAAGAATAGAATGCAGTTGTTTCAGAACTATGATGCACCTGTACTGCGCTTATATACTGAATAAAGTAGGAGTTTCGAAACAATGACTTGGTGTTTCCGTCTTTTAACGGAAAAGTATGGGAATTTGGATGGAAACTGGTTTCCAAGAAAGTGGTGATTTTGGAGTGGGGAGGGGGGTAAGGAGTAAATTCTAGTTCATGAGGTTTTTGGAGTTTTGCGAAAGGATTTTTTTATACAGGACCCCTTAGTTCAACAGGAACCAGTGTCATGCAATTTACCTCCCCAAGCATCTACTATTAGCATGGAGTCTGAGCAGATTCTTTGAAGCTCCCACCAGTGCTACCAGCTGGTAGGACATGTTTATATACCAGGGTGTGACACACGTAATTAACGTTATAGTGTGTATTGTGGTGTGCTCAGTGTTACATCGGGATGAGTAATATGGCAGTCGGATATGATGTATGATACTACCGGCGCTCTTTATGGCACTGTCCATCTGGCATGAAAACTGTCAAGACTGTGACTGGTTTCACACCTGGATGACCTCAATGCACTGTAGCTTACCTGTTTGGGCCTTTAATGTATCATCTGATGTTTTGTCATCCCCGTCTGCCTCAGCCGTCTTGTTTAAATCCTCTGGCTTCACTTTGGGTTTCCACATCTTAGCTTTATTGACTAAGTATTTCACCTCCCTGTCCAGGTCCCCGATCTTCCTGGCAATGTCCTCAATCAACAACTTTGGCTTCTCTGTTGACAGAGTGGCATCTTGTTCCTTCTGCATACTTCCCCTCCATTCCTGTCACATCAAGTTGACATATTACAAGTAATGCTCTCTTCAGAAGCTGGCAGATGTACACATTCAGATTTTTGTTTCCTTTTTTCATAATTTGGCTCATTTCAGAGCCAACAGTTTTTCCATGTATCAACAGACAAACATTTATTAAATTCATGTAAAATAATGAGATTAGTCTCTCATTCAAAACAGTGCACATAAATGGTAGCAAAACAATAATGAATTCTCTTCAATACATAAACTTGTTCCATGCAGTTTCATTGAAATTTTGCAGAGTCAATCTCATTTAATTCAAAATTCATATATATATATATATATATATATATATATATATATATATATATATATATATATATATATATATATATATATATATATATATATATATATAATTACACACATAAAGATATATGGTCATTTGACCTTTAGAATGAGGTAGGTTTTACTGACTACATAATCCTATGTTTGATCAAACTCCATCACGCTTTTCAAGAGGAGGAGGAGGAGGAGGAGGAGGAGGAGGAGGAGGAGGAGGAGGAGGAGGAGGAGGAGGAGGAGGAGGAGGAGGAGGAGGAGGAGGAGGAAACAATGTGTCTGCCCCATTTCACAGGCAGAGATAAACAGGAAGGGAATTTTGAAAAATACAGCAGAATCTCTCCATGAAGACAACACATGATACTGGTTAAAACATGTCATAATAGGAAGTGACTTTAACACACAGTACAAAGTTAAACATTTACATGAATGGGAATACAACAAAGTGGTTATAGTGGGCAGCGCTCTCTTAACCCTCTGGCCTCCAAGGGCTGATATATCGGCTCTAAACACATTGAGTTACAAATGCATGGTGTTCAGAGGGTTAATGAATATGTCTTGAAAGGCAGATTTCACTGTTCATTCATAGAAGCCATTTTGTTATACAGAATGTTAATGTCATAAAAGTTGTGATGTCAGAAACACTGACTGTAAGGAAAGTGGGCTGCACTGAGCTACCTGCCTCTTACGAGGAATCTTCAAAAGGTTGGTCCATTGGATTAACATCAAAATCATGATATTCCAAACAGTGGTCCTGGTCAGGACAGAGACCATGAGGAGTATCTACCAACTATGTTTGCATACCCCAACTTCTCCATACTAAAAGGACTACAGAGCATTTGCCAGTGGCAGCTGGCATTAGTCAGTGTTTCACAGCGTTTGCTGGTGTTAAAAGGGTGTCAAACGCTGGCTAACGCCGAGCCCCAAAAGGCTTAATTGGATTTTGGTGTTTCCCAGTGTTAGTCGGCATTTCCCAGCGTCTGTAACGCTGGCTGACGCTGTCTCACACTGGCAAATGCTGTGTAATGCCGAGAACTGCCCTGAAATGCCGAAACGCACCCACTAACGCCGAAACAAGTTACGAGTGTTATTATATAATCAGCCACCAGAAGAATACAATTTTGGACACACCACTGGAAGGCTGGACCATGGATTCTCTTTTCAGGCAATCCATGGAAAGACATAACTCCCATTTAGACTTATATCCCTTGCACCAGGAATTCTCGAAAAAGAGAATTCACTGTGCAGGGATGAAAAGAAGCACATGACCTACTTAGAAATGTAAGTACCAGGCAAGTATATTTTTGACTACTGGATGTTGATATGGTATATCAAACTGAAGAAACGTATCATCATGCCATCATTAAACCAAATGAGCTCACAACATTGACCAATACTGAACCACAAATACTATGACAGACTTCATTCTACAGATCCAAAGACTAAAGATCACCCTATAGGGCAATAACAAGACTAACAACTGGGTTCTCCAGATTATTTAGAAGATATAAATCTGGGTACTTGTCATGGGAATGTGTATATTTTGAGCAGAGGAAATATAACCGGGTACACCTTGACTGGTCACACTGAACCATAAGAGGGACATTCCCCATGCTGGGTCATACTTTCACTGACCAAAATGCCTGCCATCTGTTCTTTCCTTCCCTGACATATGGTACTTTTTACACAAAACTTTACTTTGCCATGGCCAATTTTTATAAAAACTATGTTGATTTGATGAGCATCTCATCTTCAAACTAATATGATAAACTTAACCCTTAAAGCACTGATTTAAGATTGAGTCAACAGCTTTCCTTGGGACACTTTGCGCGTGAAGTGTCCCGAGGAAAGCTGTTGACTAAGACTACTTTTTGCTTTAGACTAGGATTGCTGGTATTTGAATGAAAGGTATCTCCGTGAGGAATTGGAATCTTTTAATCATTACAGGTTTAACGGTAATACGAAAATGACTGCAGCACTGATAATCACTTTAGGGTTGAACAATCTTCTTGCTAAATGAGCAGGGAAAAAACTGGCCAATGATTCTGACTGGTTCTCTATGCCCTTATATCAGTTATTACATAAGACTAATCAGCGGAGTCTAAAGATATACTTTGAAGGCCCTACCAGTGCTTCCCATGTTGGGCTTACGAAACCAGGGTACAAAGTTTGTGCAAAAAGGGCTCATGGCTGGATATTGTGTAACTGAGGTGTACACAGTGTGCCCTATCGCGAAATATTTCCCTCTTGTGGCACACCTCTTTACAGATTTCCAAAGTCCTATCCCTTCCATTTTAATCTACCTGTCAAAAGTGATCACCTGTCTTGTAAGACCCCACTGTTGTTGCAGTAGGGGACTTCTGGTGACAGGGACCACTGTAGATTCACGTTTCGCAAGGCTGTGTCTTGCAAAAGCATGAAAATGACACAAAGGGCATGTCAGAATGGTCTCAGTGTTGTCAAAATTATACAGTCTCCTGCAGAAGCTGACTCCCAAAAACCAGGATAACTTTTGCAATGTTAACTATACCTTTGTACTGTTGATGAGTTTTTCTAGAGTTGTGTATTCCACCTCTGTGTATGGTAGGTCTTCCCCCGTGAAATTCTTCATGTGTGCCAGGAATGACTCTGAATAGTTGAGGATACTCTTCAGGGCGTCCAGTGCCTTGGGTCTTTCCTGCATCTCGCGCACTCGGAAGAACAGGTCTTTCGTCTCCTTGTGTAGTTCTGCTAGCTTGTCTGTGTAGATCTGGTATAAGGTTGAATGCATGAAGTCACATCAAATAGACTACATCATATTGTGTAATCATCTCCTTTACTGAACACATGAAGTTGCATCAAATAAGGTAACAGAATATAGTATAATCAACTTATTAGCAGACTATATAATGCATAGGAAATAATATTACATTATATAGCATAATAAATTTGTCAATTGAACTCATGAAGTTGCACCAAACAAGTTTAATACATTATATTGTATAATCAACTTATCTTTTGCACACATGAAGTTCACCAAATAAATTTATAGTATATTGTATTCCTGGTATAATATTAGATTGTCTGTGTAGATGTGATAACAACATATAGGTATTCAAATTCACTAATTATGCTAATGATAATACATGGGATGAGAGAACAAAACTAACTTGGTGTATTTATGTGACGATAGCCAATATTGGGGTGGATTCCCAAGGAATGTACTGCACTAAGAAAGAAGTGGTATTGAGTGTCTACATCAAACAGACAGAGCTAACCTGGGACTCATAACAAAAAGTCTTCATAATAAGTAATGATGGAAATTGGATGAATGTTTCATTAACCATTTCCCCCTTAAACGGGCCAAAACCAGCTGGTGGTCATATGTCATCTGCTTCAGCGTTTTCAACTGATTTCAACAGCAATGAAAAACAGTTTGACTGAGAATTGAAGATGAGACTTATCAAGACAACATGACCCAGGTCAACAGCTTTCCTCGGCATGGGTTGGGCACTTAACCCATGCCCAGGAAAGCTGTTGACTCAGTCTTAATTCAAGGGGGAAAGGGTTAAATGATTGTAAGGCTCTATATCATATGCTTGGAGGGATGTATCTGTTGTAAAATAAAGGCCAAACATGTCAGTACAGAAACACTCATATCCTTAACTTTGTAGACAATCAAAGGTATTTATTATAAAAAAAAAAAAAATTATCACCTGAGCCTTGGCATCATCGGGCTGTTCATATAGCCACTCAGATGCCTCACTGAGCCTGGCCGTCAGCAAGTCCCTCTCGGACTCCTTAGTAGACTTGATGTAATCATCTTGTGACAGCTTGTCCCGGGCATCAAATATAAATGTTTCAAGCTCATTCTTGGCTTTCTCCAGCAAATGCTTCTCCATATCTTTCTTTCGCAGATCATCTATCCTGTGGGTGGTATACAATGAGGTCAAGGTTAATGCAGAAAACAAGTGGGGCATGTGGCAAATAATGGCAGGAAAGTGGCAAGGGACCAAAAAAAAAAAAAAGTCCAATAAAAACCTGAACTGGTCGTGATTGCCCAACTCCCCCCCCCCCCCAATCCAACATCACCAGTTTTGTACAATCTGATCTTAATATCTAGGCTTCTAATTCTTGTGGGATAAAAAAAAAAAACATCCTGTTTAAACATATTTTATGCAGTCAAATTGATGTTTGATTTTATTTTTTAGGAAATTGGAGACAATACAACTTTGTGATTGATTCCCTCCCCCCCAAGTTTTTATTTTTCCTTCATTTGCTAAATGATTGCTAAGAAAATGCAGGAATCAATTTCAACTCCACGTGACCAGGGAGATAATGATAAGTTAGCACACTAGATTGATTACAGATGAAAAAAAACAGGCAGAAGACCAACTTAATGTTACTGGGGGTACCGGGTAATGCAAACATGCCAAAGAACAGACCAAGGCAGGCAAGGTCTTTAAACTTTTAGTTTTTAACCCTTAAAGTGCTAATCACCACTATAATTGCTTTCTCATTACCATTAAACATATGACCACTAAAAAAGTCAAATTCCTCATGAAGATACCTTTCATTCAAATACCAGCAAGCCTTGTCTGAAGCAAAAAGTAGTCTTAGTCAACAGCTTTCCTCGGGACACTTTGCGCGCATTGCATGCAAAGTGTCCCGAGGAAAGCTGTTGACTCAATTTTAAATCAGCACTTTAAGGGTTAACTTCAAAACTCAATCAACACAACTTACTTTTAACACATTTTAACTCATTAAATATTACTTTAAAAAAAAGCATGCCAAAAAGTCAATTTTGCTTTCAAATATTGCTAACAGGTCAATCATATCCCCACAGCATTTGTTAAATGAATTTACACTATCAACTAACATAGTGATGTACATTTTTCTCCGTCTCAGATTAAAAAAGGACTACCAATCAAACAACAGAAGAGGAGACATACTTTTGTTTAGACTCTGCAAGACTTTTTTTGGAGGGCTCTGGTAAGTCCACAATCCTGGTGTCAACTTTAATAGGGGCACGGATAATGTGAGCCTTGGGCTGTGGTTTTTCCTTCTTCTCTTCTGCTTTCTGTAGAGAAAAATAATACCATATACACATGGACCAAACCTTTTGTCAATGAACATACCACACACATGTGGACTATTGACAGGGCTTTCCAACTGTCGCACTGTAGCAAAATTTTGCTACAGTGCTCTTCAAAATTGCTACAAATTTTCTCAAAAACAAGTGTTTCTTATGTGAAGAAGTGGAAAAAATGCTACAAGTAAAGAAAATTTTGCTACAGAGATTTTCAGCTGGACAGCACTGCAATACCTTTATCAATGAATACACCATACACATATGGATGAATAGGTATCAATGAACATAGCATATACACATGGACAAATACTTGTTTCCATGAACATACCATACACTCACGGCCCACTTATTATTGTATTATGATGAATCTAGTTGCCTTTGTTGCCACAAGGGGGCGGGGGAAATTTCCGTTTGAAGACACTCATAACTTGACAAACAAAATTTGCAAAATGGCAAAACCGGTCAGGCAAAATAGTAATACTAAGACTTCATTCTAACTGTACAAAGGCACCACAGACGGGCAGTCTCGCCGTTGTGGCACTTGCATAGTTCTCTAAAATTTGCAGAATAGCCTGAATATAGAACTATAAAATATAAAGTTATAGTATTACATTGCATACAATCTGTCAATCATTTTGGAGGATTAATCAGACTAAACAGTCTCCTCAAAATGGTATATAATATGGTTTACACCAAATATCAAGTATACAATTATCTTCTGGTAAGTTTTATAATTTCTGTGTAAACTTTTTCCCACTAGTGCAAATATCATGAACAAAAAATATCAGTACATACCTTCTCTTCTGTTTTGCCTTCATCTTTGCCACCCTCCTGAGTAGTGCAAGAAAAAAATTATGAGTATATAGCTCCAATCGAGTTTGGATACTACTTTTACACTGTTTACTGAGATAATGCGGTTACTTTGCAGAGCCTATTTTCCATGACTGTATAGGCAGTTGGTTCTTTAATTTACAAGACTGTTTCATATTTACTTTAATGTTTGGATATGTATTTTACTAAAGGTGTGTTTGCAGTCTGACACTTCAACACTGACACCACAGCACTGTGGGTTTTTCAACATCTCAAGATGCAAACGGTGTGATTGTACGCATGCAAATGTTTGTGCCCCTGTTTGATACCAGGTAGTCAAATGTTTTCACTTGTATGTCATATCGGTTAGTCAAAGGCTATCACCCCTATGTGATATCAGTGAAATGTGCTCACCCCCATGTCATATCAGGCAGTCAGATGTCCTCACCCCTATGTCATATCAGTCAAATGTCCTCACCCTTATGCCATATCCAGTAGTCAAATGTTATCGTCCATGTTATTTGTCAAATGTTCTCACCCAGTGTCATATCACTTCAATGTTCTCATCTCTATCCGATATCAGTCAACTGTTCTCACCTCAATATGGTATCAGTTAGTCAACTGTTCTCACCTCTATGTGATATCAATAAGTGGGTATAAAGTCACTTCTGTCAGTTTCTCTTTTATTTCAACTGCTTTCGAACAGAAGTCACATTTATCATATCTTAATTGCCTGAAAGTGCCGCTGTTGGCAGTGTGTCAGCCACACGCCTACTGTTACCATGTGTTACTGCCACGGTTCTTACTATATGTTGTGCCACATAATACAAGTGTGTATGACAACAAGGACATAATGATAGTGTACTGAGATGACTAGCACGACAACACATGATAATACTGTGTTGAGATTACTAGAATAGAATACCGCCCAGTGATGAACAGACTTAGAGAACATTTCCATTACATCAACAAGCGGGATATTAATGAACCACTAGGCAGACATTTTGCCAGTCAGGATCACCATGGCCTGGACTTGACAGTTCAAACCCTGGAGCATATCCCAACTCCACCTGAGTTGAAAAAGACTGAATCACTCAGGCTCAAAAAGGAGCACTTTTGGATCCACAGATTATGCACAATGGAACCTTTCAGTTTGAATGTTACCGGTAAAAGGCTCACTTGCCGAGTCTTATGTTAACTTTTTAACAAACCTATTCCCCATGACATGGTTTGTTACACAATGCAACAGAATGTATATTCTGTTTTTTAACGGATCGCACCTTTTTTAGAGAGGATATTATCTCTCTAGGATGTGGAGGGCACAATTATACAGGTGAACCTCCTATATACGTTCACAATTAATGATGATTTACACAGTCCATAACACATGTATGCAATATGGACATTTATCCAGTAAGACCTTCATCTTACTTAAGCCAAATGCAGACCTGCACTGCCCTTTGGTTACAAGCCTTAACACTCTGGCTACATGACATCACACCTGGCCAGACTCATGTGTACCATGGTCTACTGTCCTACGTACAGAGTTGACAGTTATTGACTCAAATTTTTATTGAGCGTCACAACCCCATGTAACTAACGTTACTAGGGTCAATGTTTAGGTACTGTATATAAAGAACGGACGGCATCCGTTAATCCAGTCTCTGATGAGCCAGGCACTGGGTGAAACCGGTCAGACTGTTCCAACATACAAACCGGCACATTTGCCTCCGTGGCACTCGCCTGGTTGAACAGATTACTAGAATGCCAACATGTTGTAATGTCACAACATGTTGAGATCATTGGCATGACAACATAGCCATAACAGTACTATGTTGCGATTCCTATCATGACAACACAGCCATAATAATGCTGTCTTGATATTATCATGACATCATAATACTGTGTTGAGATTACCACATGTAGATTAAGATAATACAGCCATAATAATCATAATCACTAATAATGCTGCATCCAAATTACTATCAGGACAACAGCCATAACAGTGCTGTCCAACTGAAAATCTCTGTAACAAAATTTTCTTTACTTGTAGCATTTTTTCCACTTCTTCACATAAGAAACACTTATTTTACTAGAGAAAATTTGTAGCAATTTTGAAGAGCACTGTAGCAAAATGTTGCTACAATGCTCCAGATGGACAGCCCTGCATAATATTTGTTGACATTACTGTCATAACACAGTTATGTGTTGAGATTACTTTCATAATAAGTCAAAATGATATTGTGTTGAGATTACTAGCCTGACAACACAGCCATGATAATATTGTGCTGACATTGCTAGCATGACAACAGTCATAATAATGCTGTGTTGTTATTAGCATGACGACACAGCCATAATATTGTGTTGAGATTATCCACTAGACAACGTGATGATGATAGTGTGTTGAAACACAATGAAAATATATCCACAATAATAATGGTGTGATGAGATGACTACCATAAAAGTACAAGAAAATGATAAAGATAATGAGTGAGGAGGTACATGTACTATACCTGTACTGTATGAATTCCTATTGAAAATTGCTCGTTATACTGTGGAATAAGCCCAGTACTGCCTCTATACTGCCACTTTGCTGCCATTTCACTGTCCTCATACGGTTATTTAGCTGGACATGTCACTCCAGAGTACATTGTCACTGTGTGTATTCTATATCTCTACACTGCCACTATCCTGCCATTTCACTGTCCTCATACTTTTATTCAGCTGGACATGTCACTCCAGAGTACATTGTCACTGTGTGTATTCTATATCTCTACACTGTTCTATACCTGAGATCATTCTGCTGGTTTGCTCCTATCACATTGCTCTTAAAATATAGCCATTATCTAGTTCAAGTGATTGATGACAAATATTTCATAAGTATCACTCTTATTTTATTGTCAAAATATATATACGGAGCCTATCGGTTTCTACTGCAACACCTCTGTGAAGTTTCGTGAACTTTGGCCTGTCGGCTGATGTTGATTGCACGCTTGGTTATACTATCAAACCAGTGACAGCACTCTGAAGTACAACATGAATGTACAGAACTGTAATGAAGGTTTGAAATTATAATTTCAAGGCACCACACAAAAGTAAAATGAAAATATAGAAACACAATATTTATAACACAGTTTTATACAATCTTGTTGATATAATGCGGTGCAACATATCATACATGTATTTTGCAGATGGGATAATGTGCTTGTCTCATGCCTCCTGTTTTGAAAACCCTTTGTGACAGACATGGATAATGATGTCTCCCTGACAGACATGGATAATGATGTCTCCCTGATGGACATGTACAATGAAGGCTCCCGGTACAAACCTTTTTCTTGTCACCTTTCTTTTCTTCCTTCTCTCCCTCTTTCTTTCCTTTTTTCTTCTGGTCTTTCTTCTCTTCTTTTTTGTCCTTCTTTCCATCTTTCTCCTTGTCATCCTTTTCAACTTTCTGTTCATCCTTCTTTTTCTCGTCTTTGTCCTTTTCTGTCTTTTTCTTCCCTGCTTTATCCTATGCAGTTATATGGATACACATTACCAAGATGCACAAACACAAACATGAACAGAAGACGTATCAAATGATAAACAAACTAAGATCAGATAACAACAATCATGCAGGTTTAAAATAATGATACAAGTAACTTGCACCATGACAACACGCAATATTGTGGTAAAATGATGTACATTGAAAACATGCAGCATATGCATATATCTTAAAAATAAAAAGTGGTTTAATTACTCTAATTCATACATCTTGCAACAGATGATTGATGTCCTAAAAGCAGCTTCCATCCACCAAGCATAATTCTATCCAGCCTAAAAAAATGTCCCTTCCACCTGTCAGGAACCAACGTTAAAAACAGCCATTTTGTCTGATGCATTATGGGTGTGACTTACAAGCTTTGGAATGAGTTTTTTGGGGGGTGGGGGGTGGTGGGGGGTGGGGGGGTTGGAGTAGTGATTTTTTATGTACTTTTGTAATGGAAGTCAATACATGTAGTTGCACCAAAAATGTAAGACCTGCCAGTTTGCCAATCAGGGCCATGTACATGTAAGCCACAGCTCTTTTTTTCTCATCACTAATAAAATAATGTTTAAACCAACTACTGCAAATTGCTTAATTTTCCTGTATTTCACTGATGGCACAAAACTGTGAAAATAAAAACACATCGAAATAGTATTTTAACATTGTTTGAATGGGAATTATGTCCCAAGCAGTGAAATTAAAACTACTGTAACAGTGAAATGTCAAAAACACAAAAACAGTGAAAATTTATAGACACAAAACAAAATGAGAATCTTACATAGCTGAGAGTGAGTTACTGTTTTCCCCACCAACAGGATCCTGAGTGAGAGAAAAATAGAAACTCACTCTCCAGCCGTGTACTAAGATTTTGTTTATTCTAATAGTATGTTTAATTAGGTATTCATAGCAAAAAAATATGCCCTAGGCCTACCTTCAATGCGGGCCTGGTGTGCCATGTTTCTTTAAATTTACATTCATCACAGTTATTCCACGTCATCCATGACACATAATCAAACATCAATTGTGTACATTTGATTTTTTTCTAAATGTCAATGCATGACGTCACAATTTACTTGCAACAATGTTTAGGTCATGTGATCTACAGTAAGTTATTACTTTTGAATTTCACTCTAGAAAATTATTATTCACTCTCAAGCATAAGAATTAAGCAATTTTCAGTACCTGGTGGTTTTGTTATGTTTCTCCGTGGGTCACTTGTACATGTACACAATAACCTGCCTAAAAATTAACCCCTAAAGTGCTGATTAAAGATTGAGTCAACAGCTTTCCTTGGGACACTTTGCACGCAATGCATACAAAGGGTCCAAGGAAAGCTGTTGACTAAGACTACTTTTTATTTTACACTAGGCTTGCCGGTATTTGAATGAAAGGTATCTTCATGAGGAATTTGAATCTTTTAACCAATATATGTTTAACAGTAATGAGAAAACGACTATAGCTGTGATTAGCACTTTAAGGGTTAAGACTGTCTGCACATCCAGGATGCTAACCATGGGTGACAATCACTAGGCTAGCAAAATGTGATCCCAAAGCATATTCAAATCTTATGACTAACATTGCATTAAACTAAAAGAAATACATGTGCAACTAAAAGCATATAAATGAAGACATAAACCTGAAAGTCAGTCGCCTCCTACATGTAACACACAGCTATGCTCTGATATTCTACAGGTTTATAAGCTTCCATGTATACAGTACATATCTGCATTAATGATAAAGCTACATACAGAGGTCAGGTTAACAGTGTATGACTGGAGTTTTTCATTCAAAATTTTTAGTTTGTGGAAATAGTGGAATTTAGGCAAGCCACCAACAGGAAGTGAATATCCCCTCATCTCAAGAAGATTGGTACAGATATTCTGCAAGAAGGAAGAGAGCACATGAGCCATTGTGCACCAAGAAAATGTACACATGAGCCATTGTGCACCATGAAAATGCACACATGAGCCACTCTGCACCAAGAAAATGTACACATGAGCCACTGTGCACCAAGAAATTGTACACATGAGCCACTGTGGATGAGGTGTCTCAGCAGCTATCACACACCAAAACGGTTGTCAAAATGGCATCACCCTGACCCATATAGCTATGGAAGGTACTGTCCATATCCCTACATCATGATGGACAAGGAGATGGGTATTAAGTGTTGTAACAGATGATAGGAGAAAAAAAAAAGTGACACTGATACTCTGCAGTGTAAACATGTGGAACTACTGCAAACACTTGCAAAGGCTACTGTCAAATCTTGTGACAAAGGTGGCGCCACTGTATGGGGTCTAAGCTATAAATTAAACATGGCTTCATTGCAATTGCCTGCTACACTGACCTCTCAAACATCTCCCTCTGAGTAGTTGGTCTATTGATAAACAAGTGACAGATCCATTACAGTTTACTGGGTCACTGGTACTCTCCATTCTGTGGACGGACGGATGCACGCACGCATGCACACACACACACACACACACGCACGCATGCAAGACCCATTCATATTCACTACTCCTCTCGATTTTGTGTGAATATTGAACACCACATTTTAGTTTGCCTCTTAGACACAATCTCTCAAAAAGGAACTAATCATGGAAAACTAACAAAGTGGAAGTAGTTCTCAAGGTCAGCAATGCAGGCAAAGTAATGTCAGGATGCAAAAGAAAATAGCTGTTGACCCTAAATGTTACATGAGAAATAAAAGCTACTGATACAAGAGTACGCACTGATGCAGGGGGGACTGTCGTTCTCCTGGGGTGGAAGGGCACCTGTCACAATACAATGAGAAAGGCTTGACATCACCTGTTTCTTTGGTAGTGGTCCACTCCCTTTGTCATACGTGGACTTCTTTCTCATGAACACTTCATGCATGGTTCTCCCTGTCTCCAGCAGCCTTCGCTATTTCAGTCATCAAAGACTACTCCTAGCCTTATAGTACTACAGCTGTACGTTGATACTAGGATTATTATTTAGTTACACTAACTATGCCTTTCCCCCTTGAATTAAGACTGAGCCAACAGCTTTAGTACACAACCCATGCCAAGGAAAGCTGTTGACCTGAGGCATGTGATCTCTATAGGCCTCATCTACAATTCTCAGTCAAATTATTTTTCATTACTGGTGAAATTAGTTGAAAACACTAAAGAATACACCATCTTTTCACCATCAGCCGGTTTGGCCGGTCTATGAGGGAAATCTGATGGTCAATGTCTTTTACTTCAACCAGCCAGACCTGCTCTGCATTGTAGCACCACGCTGGCATCAAAGTGATCAGACTTCCAGAGAGAGAAGAGTATCTTCAATCTTGAGTCCAACTGTATAAGGATATCAAAGGAAATGATCTGCTGACAAAATTTTCCAGAGCTTACTATCCTCACACATATTTTTCAAAGATTCCCCTTCACTGTTTTTATTGTGGAAAAGCCAGTAAAGTATACATCGGGAGTAGCTGCCAGACATAACTAACATTTCTAAAAAGACAACTGCTCAGGCACTGTGCCTTCAAAGTCTCACAACAAATTAGCTTTTCAGTTCAACAGGGTATAGTTTTCTGTGTAAGTACGACCCTTGTCCATGAAGATCAGATTTTGTCCATATCGAGGTCATTTCAATCCCGATGTTTCATCATATATACGTTGTTCTAATACTCCAGGCATTATGCACATGCAATATAAATAATTTTATGTATTAGCTACATTAAAGGAAGGCGTGTCACATGATGCATGCATGCAATATTCATGCCCACTGCATGCACAGTGTTATGTATGCTCCATAGAGGTATCTCACCTACTAGTCTAATACATGGCAAACATCAGCCAAGTATCCCAGCTACACCTACATATACACACCCTACACAGCTACACAGCTACACTAAAATATAACCAGACCATAGTCCTGTGTATACTCAGTAATTGTAAACGTGCTATCCCATCATGCAACTGTATCAGTGTGGTTGGTTTTGTGACATAAGTATTTCCTACATGTACCACCAGTGACCCATTCACATCAAATCATTACCAAGTCACTTAATAAACTTCTTTACTTTCCCAAATAATCAAAGGTACAAGACAGCCAATTGGGGCTATCACAGTGATTTCAGCCCAACCACACATGTGCCCCCTAATGCTAAATTGTTCGGCACTCTCTTGTGTTGGAAGTGCATATTGGTATTTTCCTTAAACCTGTTTCTAACCTTGATATTTATTAATTTATGAATTATCAGTCATTTATCACACATTTTGTGACAATACACGTTAATTTTGATGTATATTTAGGCAAGTTTACATGCGCAAATTATCTTTCTTTGTTGCCGGAAGTGAATATTTTTGTGGTTTTCCTACCTCTAACACTGGAGAGTTACAGGACAGTTTGGCACTAGAGGGCCCATGTGTGAACAACTAGTTGACAGCATGGTTTTTATTGGTCACCTGTTCCCAGAAAGCCACTGAGAAACCAATCAAACTGATTATACCAAACTTGTCCCAGGGAGGCACCATTGTGTTATTTTGCAAAAATGGTGACCAGTGGCTCATTTCAGATGCAATTTTTTCATGACTTTATTAATCATATCTAGAGGTGTGTGAGAAAATAACATTGGATTCTTCTGTACATTATAAAGGGTATATGTGACACTTGTGGTATTTTTCAGTTTTTGTTTGGTTGAAGTTGTACATGGTAGATAAAAATTAAAAAGTAACCCAACTTGCATCATATACATACTCCTGAATACCATCAGCACACGAAAATATGTAAATCTATTACAGCAATATTAGGATAAATCTATTATGTTTTTGGAACATGAAAATGAAATAATTTGCCAACAGGTGGCACTGCCATACAAATTAGACCATATGATGCGGGGGGGGGGGATTAAAAATGACACACATTCAGTTCCAAGTCTGCTCTTAACTCATTCCATACCAGTCCCTGAATTTTTCCGTATATTTACCAGGATTTAAGACGGCAATTGCACATTTGAATTCTTCATGAAAAGAGCTTTGATTCAAGTACCAATATGCCTATAGTCTTAAGGCAGTACCAGAACCACTGACCAAGACCTGTGATCATAGTATGGAATGAGTTAAGTTGAGCTGGCTACACAGATTGACAAACCCAGATTTTGATGGTAAATGGAAAATTTTAGTGGTTAAGCAATTACCAAATATTGGGGAAAATATATGGAAATGTAACATTTATCCAAAAGATAGAAATGTTCTTCAGAATAATATTTGACAAAGTATATTGTCCTCTTTGGAAAGAAATGATTAAAATTTGGTGTGGTTTTTATTTTGTAAGTCCACTGAAGTTGGTAGACATTAAGAAACAAGTTATCTGGTTTTATTCTTCGATAACTGTCCAGAGTAAATCAATTTCTTACAGGAAGTGGTATTCAGAAGGTACAGAAACATTAGCAGACATGCAGGACAAAAATGGGAAGTTTTTGTCAATTTTGAAACTTTCTGTAGGAAGTACCTGAATGTAAAAACAATATTCTGCAATATCAAAGTTTAACACATGTTATTCGTGTAGAGTGAAAACTTGAAAGTGATAAAGATGAAGAAGACAGGTTACAAGTGCTGATAATAAATGCTGGATTGAAGAAATCAATGAGAATCATAAAGTCTGAAAAAATATTTTATTCAGAATTATTGTATAGCCAAACAAAGACTGAACTTTAAGTAACTAGTAAATGGGCAAATGATCTGAATGTAGATGTAAGTTATACTTTGATTGGTTGAAAGATGTTTACAGTGTTAATGTCAATCTCTCTAGAATAGAAATTTTTGATGGGTCTAGCATTTGTTATTGATGTGATCTGGTCTTTGATTTGTATACTAGGAAAAATATATGTGTAAAGTTACCACCAAAACAACTGTATACCCTGTATAGAATATTTTAAATGAAAAATTTCAAAGAAATACAAGACATTGAATTTAAAATAGAGATGAAGAACAACAAAAAAAGAAGTCCACAAAAATAAATGGAAAAATTTAAATTTTTAAACTTTGAGATTGTATAATGACAAGGGATTGATGAATACTACCCACTGGTATTGAATTACAAGTGATGTAACAACTGCTTAGGACTGTTCTAGTTAAATTTACAGGGGGGGGGGGCAGAATGCTAAGATTTTTAGGGTACCACCTACAGAAAAAAAATTATAGATTCTATACAGAAATTGGATAGATGTACATGATTTTACCCAGGACCAAGACATAAAAAAATTATGAGCATTCTGTCTCCCAGGTGTATTTCAAACGGAAGAGCCCTAATTTGGTGGAATGATGTAATTTATTTTATGTGCTATCATGACTACTTCGTTGTCAAAAAAAAAAAAAAATGTTAAAAACGACAGGCCGCACTACGGCAGCATTTATTAGAATATTTTAGCTTAGTACATTAACCATTTCAAAAATACACTTTCATGTGGCTATGTATGGACGGCAGTGGTAACTGCACTGCCCTCTTGTGGCTATTCTTCACATTAATATGTTATAATTTATGATCACAGAGTGACTAGACAAATCATCTTGAAATGTGGACCAAAAGCCACCATGTGTCCAGCACAGGAGAAATATTTCACTTAGAACATGTGATAGCGACCACTGTTGACAGACACTAGGAACAGTTGTACAGAGACACTGTGATCAGAGGCGAGGAGACAGGACTTCCCACACATCACTGGGACAACCATCTTTAGTTTGGGTGGTTCAACTGTTGTGACCACCATAACAGACATGCTGAACATGCTTTTGGGGCACTCCACAAGTATGGAGGTAGCATGATCGTGATAAGACACTACAGTGGTCATATACACTGTAGGGTTACAAAGAGGTCAAAGGTGACATACCTCAGACTCCTGTGTTGGTGGGGGTGGTGGCTCCCTGTTGTCATTCTCCACAGAGCTCTCCTTATCGTCTTTCTTCTTGCCCTCTTCCTTGCCGTCCTTCTCCTCCTTCTTGCCACCAAAGAAGTTGCTGATGGTGCTGCCCAGCTCTGATATAAACGATGACGTCATCAACGACAGAAAATACATGTAGACACAAAACATATTTCAGGAACACTAAGACATTTTATCAGCCAAATTGGGCCTGATGTTGTAACACACCAGTCCGGTATTTGGAGTATTAAAAAACCGGCCATTGAAAGAAAATCATGGACATGTAGTTGACATGGAGGCCAAGCCTTACTTGTCTAGTCTCTTATAGCTACACTGATGGCCATAATTAGCGGCACATTTGATATGGAGCCCATGCGTTAGGCCATGCAAAATTAATAAATAGTTTCTCAGGAACTTTTTTTTTTTTGAGATGAAGAGGCAGGGCGGTTATTTTATTTTATTTTATTTTTCTCCTGAACAGATTATTTTGATGCGGCAGGGCTTTTCTTTTTCAATTAAGTTTTTTCTATCAATTGAACATAAAGGTGAGTGGTTTGCCATAACATTTTAATATGAAATTGGTGCCAATTCAGAAAAGCACTTATTAAAGAGCTGTTTATACACGTCGGTATGTTTTGGAATGCTTTTATGCTCCAGGTTTTCACAGAACCGAATGGGATACCATTTGGAAGTTTATTACAGATATTGTAGCAACGAAAATGGTATCGCCATAATTATGAACGGCCAAAAAAGATCTAAGGCGGGAACAAATAGCCACGGGGGCGAGCTGATTTTTGGTTTTATTTTTATTGATTTTTTGGAAAAAAAGAAGTGAGATGGGCCTTGAAAATCGATGCAGTGGTTCCTGAGAAACTATTTATTAATTTTTATGGCCTTACTTGTCTAGTCTCTTATACCTACACTGATGGCCATAATTAGAGGCACATTAGATATGGAGGCCAACCATTAGTTGTATAGTGTCTTATAGCTATACTGATGGCCACAATTAGAGGCAGACTTGATATGGATGCCATGTGTTACTTGCATGTTTTAGTCTCCTAAAGCTACACTGATGGCCATAACTAGAGACGAGGTCATAAAAAATCATTCTACAACTCACTGGAGAAAGTCGACTCCTCATCCTTCTTGCCTCCTGTTCCGTCTTCTTCCTGTGGTTTGACAAGCTCCTCATACACTGCCTCCACCTGGTGACAGTTCAACAGCAAAAGTTAATGCAACTTGACTCTTTCGTGCCACATGTTTGACTGAGTCAACAGCTTTCCTTGGTACTCTTCCGGTGCAGTAAAGACTGATTCCCTATGATCATTGCCTGAGTATCTTAAAAAGGAACTTTTTTAACTTTGCTGATCTTTACATAAAGAAAAAAATTCTGTAAGTCTGCTTTAAAAAAATTACAAACAAGAACTTGGCAGTATTTATTCTTTTTTTTTCACTTTCCTATTTTCAGTCATAATCTCTGTTTATGCAGCAGAAGTCTTCCTTTGACTTCCAGTATTCTACTCACATATACCTTTCAACAAAATATCAATCCTTAAAGTGCTGATTTAAGATTGAGTCAACTGCTTTCCTTGGGAACACTTTACGCCCATTGTGTGCAAAGTGCCCCAAGAAAGCTGTTGACTAAGACTACTTTTTGCTTTAGACAAGGCTTGCTGGTATTTGAATGAAAGGTATCTCCATGAGGAATTTGATCCTTTTAACCATTATATGTTTAACTGTACTGAGAAAACAACTACAGCCATGATTAGCACTTTAAGGGTTAATATAAAGTACAGTTTTCACTGAACACTCTTGTGGAACCTGTGTTTTTGGTTGCCTTTTGTCCCATACAAGCATGGTGTCCCCCCCTCCCTCCCTCCCTCCCCCGCAAACCCTCCTGGGGGAGGGCATTAAGTCTTACCCGGTCCAGATTCAGGATGCCATTATCATCCATGTTGAAGTGGGCCTTGACACCCTTTGCCTCCTTGTCCCCGTGCTTCATGTGTGCCTGCTCCACCCCCATCAAGGTCACTTCATACAGGTTGGGGTCACCAAACACCCTGCACACACAATCAACCTTTACATTAAATTCAGGTCACGAGACATAGGGTTGGGTATCGTCATTAATTTCTGTATCACGATAGTTTTCGATACAGAACCATGTATCATGATACGTATCACGACATATCATGAGTGTATAAGAAGTGATCAGTGACGAACTCTTTGAATTTACATGCAACATTTAGTATCACAGCCTGTGTGCTGATGTTTTGATAAATCACTCTGCTGTGTTTATGTGTGCCAGCAATGAATTGATGGTGTAAGTTGTGAAATGTGTTTTATTGGCTATTCATCTCCACACAGGGATGGTTTTCTCAAATTTCTTCATACAAAATTCATAAGTTATGATAAAGTTTATTAATAAGTTTTTCATCATATCATGAAAATTTGATACACAAGGAATGTATCATGTACGGTTCGGCACAGGGTTAGCATTGCGTATTTCGATATATCGTCCCAACCATAACCAGATATATTACAGGTTAGAGGTAACCCATTACACAGATCCTCATGTTGCCTTTTCCGACATATATGCACAGGATCGTGGGCTGCAAAAGGGGGCAAATTTACCAAATTCTGTGTAATTTAAGTAATGTAATATCCTAACTGCATCCCATGATCCTCTGGTCATATGATGCAAAAAGGTAAATTGTAGGTATCTGTAAAACAGGTTATACAAACATCCTGAGCAAAAAGTGAACACTTGTTTTAGCTCAGACTTAACACATATTATACCCTTTTGGAGCTTCATGTTTGTTGAACTTTTTACACTGCAATAGTCAGAAGCTGCCATGCCCCTTAAACGGTAAACTGGTATGAATCACTGGTGTACGAATGTGCCACAAAAACCAAAAAGTATTATCAGAACATAATGTTGCAGCTCAAGGTAACCGCAGGCAACTGTGCAGTGGATGACACCAGCACTGATCAAAGAAGATCTCCCGCTCTATCAAAAGCTACATGTACAGGGAAAAGTTTGTATGCACTTACAGGGAAACCTCTCACTCTACTCTTACAGGGAAGACCTCTCTCCGCTCTACTCTCAAACACAAGGAGGACCTCTCACTCTACACTTACTGTGTAGACCTTTCGCTGTACTAACAGGGACGACTTCTCACTCTATACTTACAGGGAACCCCTCTCATTCTACTCTTTGAGGGATTACCTCTGGCTCTACAATTACAGAGAAGACATGTCACTCTACACTTACAGGGAAGACCTCTCACTCTACTACCATGCACAAGGAGGATCTCTCATTCTCCTATAGTTACCCATGTGGAAACACAATCATTCCCATCATAAGTGTGGAACAATTTTATGACCGAAATGAAATAAAAGAGAGAATCCTATTGGTTGTTTTCTTTGTAAGCCAATCAGATTATGTAAGATAAAAAAGAGTAACTGAAAGCTCTTTCTTGAGTGACGTACCTTAGCACCGCAATGTTGAAGCACACTAAACCAAGTAGGTTTTTGACAAAAACATAGGATTTAACGCTCTATGGTAGAAACAAAACTCCACATGGTCGTGTCATGGGGAATGGATTTAGACAGCATTCGCTTCGAACCGTTCACTGCTCGCAAAATGCTCGCAGTGAATGGTTTTAAAACTCGTGCTGTCTAAATCCATTCCCCATGACACAGCCATGTGGAATTCTGTATTTCTACACCTACTGGGAAAGCCACTCACTCTGTAATAAAACAGGGAAGACTTCTGACTCTACCCTTACAGGAAAGACCTCTAACTCTACACTGCCAGGGAACAGCCCTCACTCTACCTTTTGAGGGAATATATTTTACTCTACATCTGAAGGTAAGACCTCTCCATCTACACTTGCAGGAAAGAGCTCTTACTATACTTTTACAGGGAATGTATTTCATTCTTCGCTAAGAGGGAAGACTTCTTACCCTACATTTACAGAGAAAATACCTCACTCTACACTCATGCACACACAAAGAACATTTTACACATACAGGGAAAACCTCTCATTTTACATTTTTCTGAGACTTCTTATTCTACCCTTATAGAAAAACCTCCGGCTTTACACATTTCAGGGAAGACCTCTCTCTCACTCTATGCTTGCAGGGAAGACCTCTCTCTCACTCTATGCTTACAGGGAAGACTCCTCTGTTACTCTATGCTTACAGGGAAGACCTCTCTGTTACTCTATGTTTACAGGGAAGACCCTCTGTTACTCTATGCTTACAGGGAAGACCCTCTGTTACTCTATGCTTACAGGGAAGACCTCTCTGTTACTCTATGCTTACCGGGAAGACCTCTCTCTCACTCTACGCTTACAGGGAAGACCTCTCTCTCACTCTACGCTTACAGGGCAGACCTCTCTCTCTCTATGCTTGCAGGGAAGACCTCTCTCTCACTCTACGATTACAGGGAAGACCTCTCTCTCACTCTACACTTACAGGGAAGACCTCTCACTCTATGCTTACAGGGAAGACCTCTCTGTCACTCTACGCTTGCAGGGAAGACCTCTCCCTCACTCTACGCTTACAGGGAAGACCTCTCTCTCACTCTACACTTACAGGGAAGACCTCTCTCTCACTCTACGCTTGCAGGGAAGACCTCTCTCTCACTCTACGCTTACAGGGAAGACCTCTCTCTCACTCTACGCTTACAGGGAAGACCTCTCTCTCACTCTACGCTTACAGGGAAGACCTCTCTCTCACTCTATGCTTACAGGGAAGACCTCTCACTCTACACTTACTGTTTGCCACGGTCTCCCATGAAATCCAGGTCTCCATAGTTGACCACAAAGTTGAAATCCTTGAAATGTTTGTTGAATGTCATCACCTTTTTCTGTGGGAAGGGGTTCATACGATTGAAAAGCGTCCTCTTCACACCTTTCTTTACCTCTGAACCATCTTCGTTGGTTTTGGCTCGCTCAAACTCCACCTGTGTTTACAAAGAGACAGTACACCAAATTCTTTAGTGTCTTATTCCTAAAAACCCCTGCTCAACATAAATATCATTCTGAAACCAATTTTCTTTCATGTACAGCAGTCCCTTTCTTAAAAGTCCACCTTGATGAGAGGTATCCTCCCCTATAGAGACCACTTCTCCAAGCAGAGAGTATGTTTTTGATTTTAATTTCCCCCCTCAAGTGGGGCCACCCCTCTTATACAGCCACACCTCTAGTGCACTTTTGGTGGGCTTACGACAGACGAACTACTGTATGCCTACAATAAGAAATCCAACAGCTTTCCTTGCCACAGGTTGGGCATGGTCCACCCAACACACACCACAGAAAGCTGTTGACTGGGAGAATGCTTTCACGATACACACATTCTACGTACAATCATCTCAAACATTTCTGTATTTACAAATAATCTAAATAAAAACATTAAAGCTTCTGCAAATGATAAATTACATTCTAACACTTCTGAGCAATTTGAACAGGAGAGTTACACTTGACCACAGCAAAACTAAAACAACATATTAATACTTTTCTTTTCTTTTCATCCCCCCCCCCACCTTTTTTTTTTACTTGACCAAAGTTGTAAATTAAAAATTTGGAATAACTGATGGTCAACTGTTAATAGCTTAACATGTTTCAAAATTACAACCTGAAAACATGAAAGTACTAGAATATAAGGCAAGGAAACTACATGTATGTAGAAAACATGGCACACCAAAAATTGTAATTTAAAACCGCAATACAATGTAGCATTCTCTTCAGTATGATTGTTTAACCTGTAATACTATGACTATATGCCTTAATTGTGTCAATTCAATTTCTAATCATTTCGAAACATGAACCATTTATTGTGAATGGGAAATGGTAAAACATTGCATTGAAATAACTGCACCAAACTTTCTTTTTATCATTTTTCTTTTCGTGTGAGTGTGTGTGGGAGGGGGGAGTGTGATTTTATACTGGTATACTTTTTCTACAACACTGCTGCACTTTGCCTTTGTGATGCCTAAAAGCGCAGTGCAGCAAAATTTGACACATACATGTACAAACTGCAGATTCCAGCCAAGACAAATTCACTGGTTAAGTCATGAACGCACTAAACATGTCAGGAAAAAAGAACCACTGGACATGTTATAAACATACTAGATGTGGTGCAGCATTGGTGAGGTTGCATTAAGTGTAACAGAATAATGTACACACAAAAACACCTACATAGTCATTCAAACACCTCATGACGCCTGCCCTGTCATGCATGTCTACATGTACTTCACTTTCCCAAATACAAAATATATACATGTTGGTAGAACTCTTATTTTTTTCCTTGCACAACACAATTACATTTCTTAACTTTTTTCTTGTTTCTTTTTTGCCATTTCCCTCCTCTCATTGCTGTGCTAATTTGGTCCACACATTATAAAGGACACAGTACTTATGAACACAGGACCATGCTGCTATATTTAATATAATTGGCATTTAAATTTCATCAAGTATGAGTTCCAATCAAGACTGGACAGTATTCTTGTTTCTTCAATTGATATTTACCTTCATAAAACTATCAAATATTTACATGAGAGATCAATGTTACCATGGTAACACTACCACTCAGCCACTTGTCACACTACACATAATACACAGCATCACAACTGACATTCTTTACAGGTGCTGCCCTCTGTTGGCGAAGAAGAGGACTGTGTGTACAGCCCATGCTTATCTGACCTACCCACACTCATCATACAAGTGCAAAGCTGGGTTGAGCTCAGTTGAACTTCAGCAACATCTTAAACTCAGCTAAATTGGGCAAAGCAAACCTGAGTTGAGCTTGAGCTAGCAATATGCTCTATTGGTAATATTGTGCTGATGATTGGGAATGATCCAAAATGGTTGTTCGAAGAACCAAACCAAGCACTCAATTATGAAGACCAATGATCAATTTAATGAAAATTCAAGTATTTTCATTTCTTTCAAATTATTATTAGAAGGTGGCTTTGGACATCAATGCATATATGTGTGCAAATTATAAACCTGGTTCACCAGAAATACTGATACTCTGTGATGCAGTTCCAATGTCACGACTGAAAATTGAAAATACTCATCTACTGTGTTGTTTACTCCTGACTCTTGTTTCTAAATGATATAGTTCCTTAAATGTGTCCAAACCTAATACAATAATCTGAAATATTATACATCAATGAAATAAAGCAGTCTCTGATGGTCACTTTTTAGTATTATCTATTCACCAAGTGAGCGGGGTTAATTTTGCCGAAAATTACAAATATACACACACTCATGCTAACACCTATCATTATATACATTAGAAAAGAAATGTAAAAGGCAGGAACTGACGGTAGCACCACCTAGTGAACAACCTTAGTTGAGACTGTGTCAAACTATATTCCTACCACATTTGAAGAGAATTTACAATCGTATTTAAGAGGAAAAGTTGTGGATCAAACTCATACAAAAATCCACAAGGCAATGTTACAATTAATAACATTACAGGCCATCCTGTTAAACAAATATTAAGATCTATGGGGGACCCACAAGTGTTTCTATGTGATATCAAAGAAATTGGCCATGTGGTTTCAGAGAATATTTTTTTGAAGATTTATTTCCAAGCCGAACAAAGTAATAAAATGTTAATGGAAGGTGCCTGTTCAAATAAACTTTTTTTTTTAAACTCCGTAAAATTGAGCAGAGCAAAGCTGAGCTGAGCTGAGCTGAGCTGAGCTGAGCTGAGCTTATCTTGGCTTGAGCTTGCACCATCTTGTATGGTAGTGTTGTGCTGAAGGTCTCGAATGATGATCCAAAACAGTTGTTCGAAGCACTCAACCAAGCATTCAATTATGAAGATCATTGATCACTTTTACGAAAAAATTCATGTATATTCATTGTTTCAGCCATCTTCCTCCAGTCATCAAGGCACTAGTCTTGTCATATACATTCAAATAAACTTAGTACAGATCCATCCAAGTACTTACATTCTCAGCAATGAAGATGTTTTGAAAAGGTGTAAAAAGAATGAAATTGTTGAAGTACGACAATTACATGCTCATGTATGAACGGATGCACTGATGACTGAAACACAGTCCTCCACAGAGCTCAGCTGAACAAGTCAGTTGAGCTATAAATGAGTTGCTTTAGAGTGGACCTTCTGATTTGTCATTCCACAAGACACAAAATCATCACAGAGACATTTGGAACATCAACTGAGCAGACGACTAGTTGCACCATGACATAAATTGAGACAATTTGCGAGCAGCCTATTTACCGAGTAATAACCATATCCGTCATTGACATTCTCTGAGCGCGGGAAGGTAATCTACAGACATCCATATAAGTATATATATTTATCAAATTAGAAAGTGCAAAACCTTGCTCAAACAAGTTCAAACATGTTTCACTCTCTGACTGTTTTGACACTGTACAAAGTATTACAAGATCTGTGACTGCAAGATTCAGAAATTTGAACTCATCTTTTTATAGAAGAAAATAACATCCCATCGTTGACTGATCTCAAAAACTGACAGATGTTTGTCATTGGTACAATTTTTTTTAATTGTGGTGGTCACACACAATTTTAAACATGAAAAAAAAAGAAAGAAAGAAAAAACAAAAACAAAAAAAAAAGAAAAAACAAAAAAAATGGGAAAATCATTCAAAGCAGTTTTATAGAATAATTTGTAAAACTGTCCAGTCAAAGTTTTAACTAATTCAAACATATGAAGTAAGAAGATAATAATAATAATAATAATAATAATAATAATGATACAGTGGTCCCTGTCTTGAGAGACCACCCCTAGGGCAGGTCAAAATGTGGTCTCTCAAAACAGGTGGTCTTTCATTAGAGGTATTGTAACATGGGAAAGATAGCACAGTGTTCTAAGAGAGCGGTCTTAAAAAGATATGCGGTCTCTCATTGGAGGGGTCTTTCAAGACAGGTACCACTGTAATAATAATAACAACAACAACAACGATAATAATAATAATAATAATAATAATAATAATAATAATAATAATAATAATAATAATTGCAATCAATACACCTGTCTTACTATGACACCAGTACCATAGCAAAACAAGATAAAGAGGACATAGCCCACTCACCTGGATGGGAAAGAGGTTAGCATCTTTGACCAGGAACTTCTTGACACGGAAGCCTTTGCTGAGGAAGGCAGCGTGGTACACAGCACCAAGAGCCCCGGCCTCGTCTGTGTTGATACCTTTCCCCAGCTCCTCTCTGTGTAGGAAAGACACACAATCAGGGTCACACAAATGGTCAAAGACAAGGTCAGATACAGACAATTACAAGGTCATACATTGTATGTACAAGTACTTTCAAATTACAAAATGCGTTGTGACTGTTTAACTGTTGCCATTAAACCCTTTGTATGTAATTTTTATTTAACCCACTAAGCTGAGTTGAACACAAAAATGGAAGTCCAGGGCCTTGAACTGGTTACTTTCCCAATGTGAGGTCTCAATCCCAGGAATTGCTATAAAATGGTCCCCTTCACATAAGGCCATCCCCACTGCATATAAGGTGGGCCCCATTTGAAGGCTGGCCTCTTTTGCAAGTTAACAATACAATACAAAATACAGTGCTGACAAAAAGTCTTGTTCCAAACCTCTGGAGGGTCACCAATGTAGCCACTTGCAGGTACCACTTTTCAAACTGTAATAAACAGTATAACTCGGACACCATAACCAGTTTAGGGCCAATGAGGGCCACAGGTAGGTACAAGAGGTACACTGAGTGACTATCATTAAACTTCCTAACAGTGTTCCCTGCAAGAGTCCCTTGTACAAGTTGTACCTAAGGAGGACAATGCGAAGGGGCCACCAGAGGAGATGGTACAAAACTTTCTGGCGGCACTGTAGGTAAACTCTGTATAAAGATAATGGCCTTAATAGAAGGCTGGCATTTGGCAAGAGTGGCCCCCACATGGTGCCACTGTAGTGCAATCATGTCAGTTTCTTTCAAAAACCAGCAAACCGAATTTGGAAAAATATACTGCAGTGATCCCGATCCCTGTGCTGAATTTCCTGGCAACTAAAAATTGTTTAGCTCAGACAGGTGTTCACCTCAGAAATGTTCTCCCATTTTTATTCAGAAAAAAAACTGGGACCAAGAAAAGGTGTCCAGCTTTGGTGTTCAGCTTACAAAGGTATGTGCCTTTGGAGTTTTTCTGGTATTTGCACCTGAACTTAAGCTACTCTTAGAAAGCATTATACAAAACTCTTTTTAAATCAAAACTTTGACATGTCATCTGGCACCCAACATATATCCCCACTTATTAGCTTTCTAATAAACTGCAACACAGATCATTTGTACTATTTCAAAATGCTAACAATACTACCACAGAACTTACCTGCCTGTGGTCTTCTTGAGGATCTCTTGCACCTTTGGCACACGAGTCCCACCTCCCATCAGGATGACCTCTTTGATCTCACCCTGAAACAATCAACTACACATCACCAACTACACTACACATACATGTGGAATCCCTTTAATACACATGTGTACTTTATACAGCGCTCTTCCTCTCATGAGGACTCTGTTGTCTCAGACAACCCAATCAAGACAGCTCACTTTACACATTGTCAAGTCCCATACTTTTCATGTTAACTCTCTCAGTGCCAATCACGTCTAAAGAAGATCTACTAATGTCAAACTCTTCTGAATTATCGTTTGAATGTCAGATTCGCATTCCTCATAAAAAGACCTTTCATTCAAGTACCAGCAAGCCTATAGTTCCAGAGAGAATACCCTAGGTCAACAACTTTTCTCGGTGTGCATTTGGCACTTAAAGAGTTATTGTACCTGTTATAAGAAACCATGTGTCTTATAAAACCTTTTCTTTTTGTTGCAGTGGGGGGGGGTGTGTCTCTGGTGATAGGGACCACGTGCACTGTATATCAAACTGAAGTAACTGGAGAGACACACATTTCTCCCAGATCTTACACATGCATGCATGTGTACACAAACTACAGCACATGCAGACAACATCCCCAATCCACAGCTAAATCCAGTCATACATGTAAATATAACTGTACAGTGAAACCTGTCCTCAAAGACCACTTTAGGATGATCAAATTGTGGTTTCTCAAGACAGGTAACTGGTCTCTCATGGCAGCTATAAGCAAGAAGCATTTTAGGTAAAGTATGTCGAAAAGGTGGTCTTTCAAGACAGGTGGTCTCTCAATGGAGGGATCACTGGTATATATATGTATGTGCAAGGTGACGCTGCTCTGCATTGACTGAGTCAAGATATTCACATTGCATTTTCAAGTTGCTTCTGCTAGTCATGAATTCTTTCACGATGAAAATGAATACACTTTGTACTATATGCCACCAAAGTCAGTTTCAAAATATCGTAATTAAAAACCAAACGTTACTTTGAATGGTCTTGACTTTTTCAGCACTGATGGTAACAAAAGTGGTGTTCATCTGATTCAGAATGATGAGATCAGACTGAAATCTCTTGATCTGTTGTGAAAAAAACCTTTCATTCAATTGCATGCACAAACATGTCTGTACCCCCCCCCCCCCAAAAAAAAAATTAAATGCTCCAAGTCGGCAGTTTTTCTTTAATAGTGCACATGGGGCACAATGCACCCAAAGCATGCTGCGGAAAGGTGTTGTGGACCATCCTAATCCTGGTGTGGAGAGATTCCTTTTTTTTTTCAATAAAGTTTGGAATAAAGACATTCTATATGCATTTATAATCATACTTAACTATTACAACAAATTTGTGTACCATATTTGTCCAATTTGGTTCCGCCACACTTTGATTCAGTCGGCCTTCACTCCCACATACACACACACACACAAATATTTGAGCCTCACCATTGTAATGCCAGATGTCTTCAGCGCCATCTCTATGGGGTCTCTGATCCGGTCAAACAGGTCTTTACACATGTTCTCAAACTCCTCCCGTGTGACCTTGGCCTTGAAGTCCTGGTCCTCTAGCAGACCCTCAATCTGAAATAGGAGATACACACACCTCTGGACAGGTTCCTCAATTTTGGTACCATATTTCTCCATTTAACACTATTCCCCTTAAAATAAGACTGAGTCAACAGCTTTTTTTGGCATGGGTCAGGCCAAGCTAAGGAAAGCTGCTGACCTGAGGCATGTGATCTTGATAGGTCTCATCTACAATTCTCAGTCAAAAAAGATGTTTTTCATTACTGTTCAAACAAAGGATGTTTGTAAAACGATGATGCCCCCCCTACTGCCATTATGTTCGCACTCATTACCCTCTCAGAAACTAGGTCAAGGTCAGCCCTCTTTTTAGTTGATCTTGCCTTCATGGAAGATTACATGTGCAATATGGAAGTTCTAGCTCAAAAACTTCTGTAGCTATTGAGCAGAAACTAAATCGAGTAACGTGGCTTTGTAACCTTGGGAACTGACTCAAGGTCACCCATTTGCAAGCTTGACCTATTTTCAGAGGTTTATTCCATATTCATGAAGAAAATTGGGACCGAACAAAGGCATTACCTTCATTGTGGTGTTCAGTATTCACTCAGGGAGGTTTCACTGTACATTATTGTTCATAATCTTTGTGCGCATATGTATCACACGTCGTACATTTTCAGGCAGTGTCTTACCTGGGCAAAGTGGTCGGCATTGGCACTGAGCACATTCTTGACACGCCCTGCCTCCTTGAGCAGTTTGCTCATTGAACGGGCATTCTTGGTCACATCAGTTGACGCCTTCTTTTGTGCATTAAACACCTTGGCCAGGTGATCCCGGAGACGCAGCTGGAATTCCAGACCTCCGAGGCCACGGTCAAACCTGTTGCACAGCATACAAGAATTGTGGTTATTTCCAATAGACAGGTTTAACTATTTAACTCTGCTGTAAGATTCTAAAATACATTTTTACGGGTCTAACTTTCCAGGAAAGGTCTCCGGCCAAAGATTGGATATATATATACAAGGGTGCACAGCTGGTGGAGGGGTAACATGCCTTTATTTCACCTCTGCGACCCAGGAAGCAAGTGAAAGGAGTTTCTACCATTCTGACAGTACACACTGGTTTTTAGGTTTGGTTTTTTCAACCTCACAGTTAGGAAAGTACAACCCTATGTCTGTTCCATGGAGAGTGACTAGTACAGACTTGGCCTGTTTTGCAATCCATCTAAAACATATGGGTCTATACTTTTTTTATATTCAGGGATCTTGTCATGAGTCAGCCTACCTGGCACTTTGTGTGTCACCTGTTGGCAAGATTCTACAGTGGTCCCCCTCTTATGAGGCCCCTCTCACCAGAGGCCACCCCTCTTGAAAGGCCAGCATTCTTATGCAAAAAGTATGGTATTCCATTATATTCTCCCCCTCAAGAGAGGCCACCCTTCTTATAAGGCCACATTTGGGCTGCATTTTGGGTGCCTTTATAAGAGGGGGACCACTACTTATGCCTTTCAACTTTAAAAGCCATATATGTATATTACTAGTTACCTACACTTTATATTATGCCTGCTTTCCAGCCCAGAAAAAATAAGAACCCAGCAGACATGAATCAGCACAGTAAGACCCTACTGCCAGGTACAATATAGACTGAACATTAACTTGGCCAATGTTCTATGGCTCCTGACAGACAGCTTTATTATGAGCAGAGACATCAATATTATTATAGTAAAATAACACTGACCCGACTCCACGCACAGTGACCTGAGGGTTGGTGTCCGTCAGACCTGTGGCTGCACTCTTCAATCGCACCACCTGGTACGCTGTCAACAAAACAACAGCAAATCAACACGCAACGTAAATGTAATTAATGCTTTATCAACGCAAGTCAAATGTTGCTTCCTTTTGCTGCTTTCTGTAACCAAATTCAAGCCATTTCTGGTCAACATCAACGGTATTTCATTGATGCCCTGAGTTTGTCATATGCTCTGTTTTATTGTTTTATTTAATGCCTTGGACAGTAATTTGGCAAATAGATTGTTGTATAGGGGTGGCACTATAAACAAGTTCCCCTTGGTATCCACCTGTTACAAGTGGAGATGCCTGGTGGATAAACAAAACCTGCTTCAGTAATTGGCTGAAAATGTCATGTGATACAGGAAACATGTGCTGCCTCCCAACAGAATAGTATCTGACATACCCTATTGGTAACAGAACTAATCTAAAAAATATGTGCAATACGACATGCACCAACACTTACATATACAAGTCATGTGGAGAGCATTTAGGTGTCCTTCACTTTTTTGCAATAATTACATATAGTTCATATGAAATGTACTCCACTTTTATCCATTAGTCTTTTAAAGTTAGCATTATCAAGAATGACGTACATCATTAATTTTTAATATCTTTGCACAAACATTTCCCCATGAAAGACACAGGCAAGTTTTCATGTACATGTACATGTAAAATACATATTTTACTCTAGCCCAACCAGTGCTCAAATCTGGGTTAGCAAGATATTTGCAACAAAAATGCAGTATAAAGACCCCCCCCCCAAAAAAAAGTAAACAATAAAATTAAGAATGTAATAAAATTGAAAAAATGTACAACTGGCTGCCAGTGGAAAGACAGGACAGTCGATACCTACACACGATGGTGGCTACGGTCTTGGAGGCACCCATGTCAAAGAACATGTAGTACTGAGCCGTTGAGTTGAAGGACTTGCGGCGAAAGACACCATAATGGAGAGCCACTGAAACAAGAACACGATTAATCAATCTATCACCAATACTAGAATGGATACAATGTTTAAAATAAGGTTTCATGTATCCAATTTTATTAGGCAAATAAATTACTGGACAAGTTTGGCTATGAAAGTCTTGTCCAAATTTACGCATGTTGGGTTCAGGTCCATGACAAGGTATACCCAAAGTTTTCCTTATTTTCCTTGTCATATCACCCACAAGCACAAAGATGTATATTGCTGAACCTGCTTCAATGGTTTTAAATTTCTTGTTAATGGAAAACATTTTTACTGAGATCTATATGGAAGACTGCTCACAAAGACATGCCCTAGGTCAACAGCGTTCCTTAACCCTTTCCCCCTCAAACCAGCCAAAACCATCTGGTGGTCAAATGTCGTCTGCTTCAGTGTTTTCAACTAATTTCAACAGTTATGAAAAACAATTTGACTGAGAAATGTACCTGAGACTTATCAAGATCACATGCCCCGGGTCAACAGCTTTCCTTGGCATGGGTTGGACACTTAGTGCCCAACCCATGCCAAGGAAAGCTGTTGACTCAGTCTTAATTCAAGGGGGAAAGTGGGTTGCATGCAAGACTGGTTACAAAGCTTTTCTTGAAGTGGATTATATGCATTGTGCCTGTCCTTCATCAAGGAAAGCTACTATCTCATTTATATTCTCCCCAAAACAAGTTTAATTTGACACTATTACTTCCAACTTGTACAGCCCTGTAAAAAAATTACAACCATAATTACTTCTACATGCACAACTTTATATTTCTTGCATTTGTATGTTTTCATTTTCTTTTTAAGCATTCACAACTGAGCATGTCAAACATAATACATGTACACCATGTGTATTTGGCATGTGATCAAGCAATCTTGAAGGGGATAAACAGCGCCACCTACCTGCAGCATTGTCATTCATCAGCTGCAGGACCTTCAGTCCAGCAAAGTTGGCTGCCCGGAGTAGAGCTCTGCGTTCTGCCTGGTTCCAATAGGGAGGCACAGTGATGACGCAGTCTGAGATGGGGTGCTCTGTAAATAGGAGTCAACATCATCGTCAGTAATACATGTTATAGATTTAACTTAAGTACAGTACAGCCCATGACTTTTGGTCCACATTGCTAGCATCGTTTTTCTCATTTGCGCCCGTGAGACCAATGCTAGTTTTGCCAGCATGATGCTTCACCTGCTCACATCAGGCTAAGGGTGGTTTTGTTTGTGGCACTTTTTGGAAAAACTGAAACATTTGAGAACTCTTGCAACAAATGTCTACAACTGCCCCAATGCTAAATTCTGTTCGCACATTCCAAATAGGCCAGATTCCAAGCCAAACCTCACACTGTCATTGCCTAATTACAGCAGACAGTCTTCTTTGATGAAAAACAAAATGTATCGCAAATTTTCAACATAAATTGCATTCGGTTTTGTGACAATCCTGTTTCTGAAATTGTTCATAGCATGCTAGCATTTCAGTAATCATAAAAACAGCACATTTTTGGCACAGGACAAGACTCGGACACAAGATAGCCACAATAGTAACAGACACACTTTGGCCAATGTGATGCCTATTTGACCACTATTCACTGTCATGTTACATACATGTGTATGAAAATATTAGCAAACTGACTGTTTTCCCATGCTTACATGTAGGTCAAAACAATACTGAATACAGAGTTAGACCAGGTGTGGGTGAAAATAACACTTAAAGCATGACATATATGGTTATGTATAGTATTAAAGTCATACAGACAGGACATATCACGGAAATATATAGACTTATGTTGCAGTTCACAAGTCACACATGTAACAAGACATGTTTGTAAAACATAGATGCCCCCTACAGTCATTATGTTTGCTCTCATTCCCGTGTTGATAGTAATCAATGGGGAACCCATGCCCTTGGGAAATGGATGCTGAACTAGCCATAATAAAAGACTATAAAGGCCTACCAAATAAAAGCTCTGGCTCAAAAAATTCTGCAGTTATTAAGCACAAACCAAATTCAGTAATGTAGCTTTGTGACCTTGGGAATTGACTCAAGGTTACCCTCTTCACAACTTGACCTAGCTCTTATAGAAGGCTTTATTCCTGTGCAATATGAAAGCCCTAAGTCAAAAACATCTTAAGTTATCACAGGGAAGCCAAGTTCACTAATAGGACTCAAAGTGATGACCTTGGGAATTTGGTCACGGTCATCCATCTTCTAAGCTGGCAAAGCCCTAACTGAGGCCAATTACCATGAGCAATATTGAGGGCATAACTTAAATTCTGAGTTACATGAAAGAAACAAAGTTCAATAAAGTGGCTTTGTGACCTTTGAATTTAGGTCAAAGTCACCCATCTTTAAATTTGACCTACCCCTGGATTAGCACTATAATACTGTGCAATATACACACACTATCATATAAACTTTTCCACAGGACATCTATGACCTTGGCATTAGCGTCAAGGTCAACCACCTTCATACTTCACCTACCCATTATATAAGAGTATAAACCTGGGCATTATCAAAGCCTTACCTCAAAAACTTTTTGAGTTATGGTGAGAGACTACTCTACCAACTGACCAACCAGCCTGGTGACATTGGATATTTGGTAAAGGTCATCCGTCTCCTAGCCTGACAAAGCCCTAATTAAGGACTATTACCATGAGCAATATTGAAGTCATAACTGAAATTCTGAGCTACAATGCAGAAACCAAGATAATTTTATATAAATCAAAGTCACAAAAAAGTTGTATCATAATCTGTGCAAACAATTGTAAAATATAGTTTCATTTATTTTGAGATGCAAAACTATTGTATTGAAAAAAATATAAAAATGTAAGAAATGAAAAAAAATGTAAAAAACATATCCATCTATCATCAAGATTCTTTCGAAAAAGATTGAGAAACTAAACATAAAATACATGTAGCTTCTTGTAAAAGTACTGATAATATGTTTGTTTACAAAAACAAAGTATAGTTGTATCTTACACACTGTAAACTACAGCTTGACATCAAGGCAAGTCTGGGACAGGTAAATTGAAAGTCAGTATAGGTAAATATTCTGTGCTTCATGTAGTGTCAGTCCATTACTTGCCCATATAGTCCTGCTGGATAACATGACTATGTAGTGAAAAATCCTAATATTAAGATCTGAAAATGATTTTTAATTTGCGGTCACATCTTTAATGTAGACATTTCTGTGCTGTGGACATTTCTGTCATGCAGACAGTTTTTGCCTCAACTGAATTGGTTGTTTTTACTTTAAAATGTGTCCACTATGAACACAACTAATTCTCAACTTGACATGACATATATCAGTGGTACCAATCCCCTAATTTTGCACACATAACAGGGACACAACAATTAAAAAATAAAACCATACTTTACAATTGTTTGCACAGATTAGGACACAACTTTTCTTGTGATTCTAACTCACATTATTTTTGCAATTTTGTGTGAACAGTCACCAAGAAACACCTGGTGCTAGCAGAAAGATGTGTGCCTGCTTTGATAAAAAAAAACAAAACAAAACAAAAAAAAACTAGAATGGATAGATTTGCAAGCAAATCAGTCTGGGTGCCAATTGGAGCTTGTTTTGAAACCCCCTCAGATACGATTTTGTGACATCAGCAATCATGGGTCCTCAGGTGCAATCTGATGAAAAGTAGTAGTAGACAAACCTGGCAGCAGGTGTATTGTCAATCAATGCAATCTGATTGGTTAATACAACTACCATTGTTTTTTTTTCAGCCAATACCATAACAGGCTTTTTAAAAATTTTTTTATCCATAGCTTAAGTTATTTATAGCGTATCAAAAAATCCACACCAGGTGTAGAATTTCAGCTATGAGTCTCATAGTATGTAAAATTTCAATGTTGTAACTTGTATAATGGCTGAGAAAACAGTGACTGTGTTTCAAAATGTGGCAGAAAAGTATTTAGAAATAAAAAAAGAGTAAAGAACTACCACAAAAACAACATGTGTGGGTTCACACCCAGACATACAAAAAAAAAAACAAACAAACCTGTCTTGTATACTGAGAAGACATAAATGTCACCCTTGTGGTTGGCAGAGACAAAGTGAGGACTGTTGTGCACACTTTGCCTTTATTGGAAACACACAATGACACCCTTAGATTTTTTACTTGGGCATACCATAGGGAAAAAAATAGAAAAAAAAAAAAGGACTCTGCAACACTTCCATACATGTACTTGTCACTAGGGGATGATGGTCCTGGACCTGTAGGTATATAGGGGTATTATACAATCACATAGATGAAATCCATAGGAAAGACTGAAAACTCTACAAGAGTAATCAACCTATACGTGTATAAGGATTACAATTTATTTATTAGACATATACCAGTTCTGTTGTGATTCAGTTTTCAGTCTTTCAGGCCATGGTGTGTAATTCATGCCCCATTATCACAATAACAATGGCACCCTTTGGATGTCTTATACTGCGGTGTGTAGTTCATGTCCCTCTATCACATGAAAGTGCAACTTCAGCTAAACACTCACCAAACTTTTCACAAATCAGAATTTTCAATCTTGGCATTCAGTAAATTTTTTGACAATAGACCTACCCTTCTCTCCCTCAGTTCGGAGACCATCTAGAAACAACATCCAGTAAATGCTTTACAAAATTAGATGTTTGTCACCGACATGTGTGGTAATTACATTAATTTTGTACGTTTGTAATCATGAATGCTAAGCAAAACTTTACAAAGTGATTTTTTTTTTGCAGTTTTATTTTTAAGCACACAACGTTTATATTGGGATCCAATGCTCATGTATCAATATGTAACTTTTTCTTGTAAAATACTACCACGAAGCACAATTGTATGATGTCAGAAATTGTAAAGTTAACTTTTTTTGGTCAATAACTGAAGAATAACATATTGCATGCCATCAATCAATAGCTTTTATTAACACACTCTTGGCACATTATGTCCAGAGTGTATTGACAAAAGCTATTGAATAATTCTCTTGTGAATGAATTATTGGTATGGCCAAACAAGACATACATGCATCATTTCATGTCATCAGTTCAGCCCCTTCCCCTAACATTTCTAACCCATCATATTTTTTTGCCAGATTCAGTCACTTATTGTGACTTATTGTAATGGCACAAAAAGGAGACAGTCAACCATCTGCCTCAAAATATGGACCCATGACTGCTATTGTTGTGGGAGGTCAAAGGCCATATATGATACAGACCTGCATATGCTTGTGAGAATTCCTTGGCGTTCTCTAGGATCATTGCAAACAGCTCCTCCGCACTGTATCTGCTTCCACTGTAAGGTAAGTACAAATATAGATGAAGCTTTGTGGTTTTCCATGCATTGCCATATGATATCTGTTGCATAAATACTAGGCCCATGGCATCAAACCCAAAGGAGGTACTCATACTAACTGGGATCCTGAGCTGCCACCTAGACTGCAGCAAGGAACTTGATAGGGAGGAGGGCACATTTATGTGTTAGGCAGGGCTTCTGTCATAAAAAGAGCAGCTTGAGACAGCAAAAAGCTTAAGAAAAGCCATTCAATAAGTTTTAAAGCATACAAGACCCTTAACATATTTAATAGAAAATTTAAATTGTTTGGTTGAAAAATTGTTATTTCTGGATGGTTCAGTAACATAACTTGTAAAGTGCCCTGATCATGGCACAGGTGTAGTTCTGTTGCCTAGCAACTGAGGGGACCAGAGCAGGTCTGCAGTTAATACAGTTTAATATGAATAGCTCCGCATCTGGCCCTGCTGTTGTCAGAAAATACTGTCTCATACAAGTACTTGTAAAAGAGATCCTTTTTTGCATATATTTGTATGTTCTGAATTTCCTGGTGTTTAATACAGTGGTACCTGCTTTTTTAGCCAGCCCATTACTGCCAAGAAAAAGTGGTTTTATACATGTACCATAGATGGCCTTAAAATCCAGGTAAATAAACTGAAGTCTTCCAAAGCTGCCTCTCAAACAAGGTGGTTCTCAATGCAGGTGCCTCTGAACTTCATGTATATTATGTATATATACAGCACTTCTGCTATAAAGACCACCTTTGGAAGGAGACCACACACCTTTTTATGACATTGTTTTAAGACCCTGGAGCCTATTTCTATGTAAATTTCATCCATAATTTAAGACCACTAGACAATTAGTGGCTTTCGGCTGGCTACAGAGGTGGTTTTAACCAGCAGGTGCCATTTTCGTAATTGCCTTCTGAATTTAATAGTTTTCTGCAGTCTTGCTGCATTTCAGTTTCAGTTTCTCTGTGTTTCATATTTCATGTACATATCATTAATCCTTTACGGTTGGTGGCCAAATGTCATCTGCTTTAAAATTTTGGAAAAATTTCCAGCTTCGTACGAAAAAAACCAGATGCAATTTGGATAAAATTTGTAGATGAGACATATCACAATAACATACCTCAGGTCAACAGCTTTCCTTGGCAATGGCTTAGCACCTAACCTATGCCACGGGAAGCTGTCAAATAACATGTTGTAATTGAAGGAGGGGGGGGGGCTTCGTTGTTGAAAAAAAAAAAAAAGCATGACATCAGATAAAAATAGACCTACTCATCCAGTTCAAATTCAACAATGCCAGTCTCTTTATTCTTGACAATCTTGTAGTATGGGAACCTCTTCTGGAACTCCTGGACCAGAGGGTTGTCAGGTGTCTTAGCGAGCAGATCATGTATGTATCTGTACGCCATCTTGGGAAACTTCACTGCCTGTAAACAGGGTAAAAAAAAAATTATTTCTCAGAAAATCATGTATATACTGGGGGGATGGAATTTTCAACGGGAACTAATATGGAACATAGGGTTGTCACAAGCATGCACAGGGTACTTCCTACCCAGTCAACATTATTTAAGTCTAATTTTCAACTTGTCATGAGCATTGCGATTCCTGATTTTTTTCCTACTTTCAACATAGAGAGTGCCTCTATCTACATGTAAGTAAGGCAGATTTGTGACGTTATCAAATTTTCAGCTGACCGTATCATAACTTACCATGCCAAGATACAGTGCCAACTTAGTCTGCTCACTATTCTGTGCATACATAGTGTCAACTCAGACTCATTGCTATATGGTGTACATATGTAGCTACAAGGCAGACTGCTGACAATACTCTAGGCTGGCCTACATGACAGCCACTCTGAGGAGTCTTAGTGTACAGTCTCCCTGGTCTAAACATTTATAATGTATTTTTACTGTATGGATGTATGTTCTAGACAAAATAAAGTTTTTTTTTTCAACTCGAACTTCAACTACTCTACATATACATGTATGTAATATAATGTAGAGTCTCCATGGTCTAAACATTTATAATGTATTTTTACTGTATGGATGTATGTTCTAGACAAAATAAAGTTTTTTTTTTCAACTCGAACTTCAACTGCTCTACATATACATGTATGTAATATAGTGTAGAGTCTCCATGGTCTAAACATTTATAATGTATTTTTACTGTATGGATGTATGTTCTAGACAAAATAAAGGTTTTTTTTTTCAACTCAAACTTCAACTACTCTACATATACATGTATGTAATATAGTGTAGAGTCTCCATGGTCTTAACATTTATAATGTATTTTTACTGTATGGATGTATGTTCTAGACAAAATAAAGTTTTTTTTTTCAACTCGAACTTCAACTACTCTACATATACATGTATGTAATATAGTGTAGAGTCTCCATGGTCTTAACATTTATAATGTATTTTTACTGTATGGATGTATGTTCTAGACAAAATAAAGTTATTTTTTTTCAACTCGAACTTCAACTACTCTACATGTACATGTATTTATTAACTCAGACTGTGTACTCTACTAACATGACTAATGTACATCAACTTGTGTGGAATATCAATTCAGACTGCTTACTCCACTGTAGGTATACATGTACCATGTGCTGCTCAATATTCAAACTGTCTGTGTGTTATACATCAACTGTTTATTGTAACATACATGTATGTTCGGTCAATTCAGACTTTTTACTATAATGTACATACATGTACACCTGGGTGCTGTGTCAACTCATACTGCTTATTACATACATATATACATGTTTCAACACAGTGAAGAATATACGGTGAAACCTGCCTTGAAGGACCATCCCTATTCTCTCAAGAGCAGTGGTCTCTTATAACAGTGGGATAAAAAAATCAGCAATATATAAAAAATAGGCTTTTTCAATACAGGTAGTCTCTACTCTTTAGTAAAATATTTAAAAGTATGCAACTTTTCAAGACTGGTAATCTTTATTCTTTAGCAACGTATTGACAATAGCTCATTTTTCAGGCCAGGTGGTCTCTCATTTGAGTGGTCTCTCAAGACAGGGTTCACTGCACACATACATGTGTGTAGTGTCAACAAGGACTCACCACATTAGCTGCACCATCGCTAAAGGTCCTCTCCCCGTTCCTCATAGCCACCACCATTGACGTCTTCCTGCGTGACTCTCTGTACACAGTCATGACAAATGTACATGAACATGCATTTTCATAATCCAGATAACTATTTGTGCTTAGATTAGTTTTCAGTTTGTTAAAATACATGTACTGCCATTAGTCCCACAAATATATGCATATAAAAAATATGATCAGTTCTTGTCCATCATTATCTACTATATGTTTATTGGCCATCACGTCAACATATGTGTAGTTTAATATAGACCACGATTTGTTTTAAACCTTCGAAAACTATTCAGCGATTCTGTCAAATTTCATTTTAATCAGCACTTCAAACAGGATACATGATAGCTGAAATATCTTCAAACCAAAATTTGAGGCAATCTTAAAAACCTTTTCCCCTTTTTTTCATTGAAAAATGGGTTTCGTACAATCTTCAAGACTCCAGCTTCATTTTCTGATGTAGCCAGTATATTGCTGTTCACGAACTTAAGTACACTGTATAGTCAATTTTCCAACAATGTATGATCCAATCAATGAAAAAGAAAAAAAGATACAACTGATCGACACTACAAAATTCGATTTTACCTACACTGCATGGGAAGATTAAATGGTTTATGCAATACTGTATTTCAAAAGGACAGGGCAACATATATATCTAATATGGAACATGAAAACTTTGAACATGGAGTGACCTGAAGAAATGGCAGTCCAGGACCAGTGTCATTTCTGCCACAGTGCAAAACAAAAAAGGGAATCTATAAATTGTTAACTAAATTGGAATTAATAACTTGCTTTATAGTTTTCTGTTTTTTTTAATTTATAAAATACATGTACCTAGTATGTGTGAGACATTACTTATGCCAAATGTCATTGAAGTGTGCAACTTGACAGAGAAATACAAAATACCAGTGAGCAAAATACAGTACCGATTTCACATTCGTAACACACCATGCTAGCAAATAATCTGGCATGCCAGAAATTCTCGCCAGCCAGAATCAGATGCAACCAGCCAGATGCGAAAACTGAGTTGTGCGCAAATTCCTGGCATGCCAGTTCGTCGTGCTGGAAAAATGAGCACGCTTACTTCCCATGTAACACGCTTGAAATTTTTTGGTCTCGACCATTAACACGCGCAAATTATTTCTGGCTTCACACGCTCGCTTTTTCGGCTGCACTGACTACACTTTCCGCAAGCGTTCCACCGAGAAAACAAATGAGATTTTTGCGCCAAGAATATCCACCATGATCTAAATGAATATGCGCCCATGTTTGTGATCTTGATGCATGGATCCTATGTCATGAGACATTGCGAGGAGAGATGTATTTTGTGAGGAGCTGTTCTTCAAATTAGTTAATTTTCTTGTAGGACCAACCTTTAACTCCCAGCATGCCAGTTTCCAGCGTACTGGAACTAGCCTACTAGAACAGCCTCTCACTCAAACTTTTGAAGTGGCTGATTAAAGGCCGTCTCAAATTCCTGGTGTTGTTTATTTACATGCAAGCACGCACGTTTTATTGAAGAGAAGTGTCAGTTCTTGTCGATGGCTATTTCGATTTTGCGTTAAAAATGAATATTTTCCTTCTACGATGATTTAAATCAATGATCGGGCTGTTGTTTGTGACAATTTGAATGATGTAACTTTGCAAAACTGCCATGCAAAAATAGGGTGATTTCATCATCGCGGTCTCGATCTTTTTTTCGTCTACCCGCCATGGTCTTCATATTGTTAGAATGCGGAGAACCTAGTCTATTTGAAGAAAGCTCTCCCATTGGCTGAAATAAAAGTATTTTAGGGAAAACCCTGCCAAAACTGCTTCTATTTCAAACATCATTTTAGTCGGAAACTACCGAAGACAATTCTCCGGAATATTCAAGGTCAGTCACAGGGCCGGAATCAATCACATGGTGTTCGCCGTCCAATCAAATGTGTCGTTTTTCAACCGACGATTCGTTCGGGAGTACTCGCTACCTCGTGTTGTGAAGTCTTGCTTGTGAAAGATGGGCAACATTTGTGTGAACACAAATGGCGATTACGGACAATTTATTACAGCAACAAACACAATTTAACTCTGTAAATTGGGTGAGAATGATGACATACTACCAGTCTTTGCATATAATAGAGCAGACACTCTATTTTTTTTACGGAAAGAGAGTAAAATACACCAGCCGCAGGTAAACATGGCTCGGGTGAAAATACCGCTGCGGCATGTGATGATCATGTTGAGTTTATCAGTGACTGCGATAAAGTGCGTTTATCGAGCATTTATTGCAGCAACAAACTCTACCACTATAATTAAATGACAACATTGACACACGACCGATCTTAAGAAAAACTGAATAGGAACCATCGTCCGTGATGCTAACCAAGGAAAATGCGGGGAGCGGTACCCATGCAATTGTATTCACACAGTGACTGTGAAACAGGCTCGGCCAACAGGCTCGGCCGTTTTGATCAATTCATGATTGAGATTGGTAGGCCAATATTCAATTTGTTAGGGTGTAGGACACGAGTTTTTGTTTAAATTGACAACGAAACCACATAGAAATGTAGAGAAGGTCTTACTCTACAAAAGTCATGTTGCTTAGTTTGCATGAAATGCAGAAATAAAAAAAGTTACGGCACTTTTACCCCATGACATCGCGGACACGAGTTTTTGTTTAAACTGACAATGAAACCACATAGAAATGTAGAGAAGGTCTTACTCAACAAAAGTCATATTGATCAGTTTGCATGAAATACAGAAATAAAAAAGTTACGGCACTTTTACCCCAGCACATCGCGTATTGTGCAAAACACAAAAAACCCTGCCTGTGTTGCGAAGGTCACGTGACGAGAAATGAGACCTGAAGCAAAGGGGAAACAAGATAGCGAGTGAGGCCTGCTGCTGGCACACTATGCCCAGTCGAGGCGAAATACCTGTTCACGCAATTTGCGTACATGAAACGCCACTCGCGCAGCTATTTGGCGTGCCAGAAATTTGAGCGCAAGAAATTGGCATGCTATTTGCGATGGCACATCCAGACAAAAAAGCTCGCAACTTAGCATGCTCAAATGTGGTTCGCAATGCGAAAATGGTTAGCTAGCAAAAGGGACCCATATGCGAAATCGGTACTGTAAAAGAGATGTACAATTTCTCCCTTTAACTCTTTAGATGCCAAATTGCTCGCATCGGGCACAATATGCCCAATGCAGGCCCAGAAACCTTTGTAGATCGACTTTAAATAGACTTGATTGGCACTCAAAGAGTTAATTTTCAGTTGTAGAGCAATCCACAAATGTACAGGTGCCTATCACATTCAATGTTGTTCGTTAAAACAGCACTATTGATACCCACATCACAGTCAATTGTGTACTTACTTGTTTAGAACTGTTTCCATGGGAACACCAGGCTGTGGGAACATAAACATAAACAAAGCACTGTACTGTAAATACAGGCATACCAATAATTAAATCTCTGCACAAGGTTAAGATTCCCAGCCAGTCCATTCCCTTTGTTTTTTGAAGGCTTTTTAAATTGTTTTTTTTTTTTTTTTTTGAAGCGTCGTGTTCCTCCAAGATTCCTCTGGACTCTTTTCTCAACCACCCCCACCCCTCAACTCCACTGGGGTGCTATAACCCTTGTACTATTTAGGTAGAATTAGGGTTGGGACGATATATCGAAATATCATGATACTAACCCTGTACCGAACCGTATCGTGACATGATCCTTGTGTATCGAATTTTCATGATATGATAAAAAACTTCAATTTTATCATAACTTATGAATTTGATATGAAGAAATTTCAGAAAATCATCACAGTATAGAGATGACCAGCCAAGAAAACAAATTTCACAGGTTACACCATCAATTCATTGCTGGTGTATGTAGACACAGCAGAATGGTTTAACAAAACACCAGCACAGAGGCAGTGACACTGACTGTTGTGTGTAAACTCAAGAGTGTGATCACTTCATACAATCATGTGATATATCATGATACGTATCGTGATACATTGCTCTGTATCGAAAAGTATCGTACTACACAAATTAGCAACAATACCCAACCATAGGTAGAATTGAACTTAGGGTTTCTACCCAGCTCCCTACTATTAACACTTTACAAAAAAAAAAAAAAAAAAAAAAAAAAATTAAAATATTCGCCAATGAGTGGATTCAACCACCGGATTTCTGAATCTCCTGTCCATCCTTTAAATCATTTAGCCATGGAGAGTGTGCCCCAAGGGACTGTATCTTGTTTTAAAATTCCCTTTCAGTGCAGCTAAATTACTATTAAAACTCCCCAGGAAGTGACAAAAATAGGTGTTGATATGGAGTGTTCTTAATGCCGAAACATAAAACATGCATAAAATCAAAACAAAAAGGAACTTGACCAAGGTGATTGTAATAGGACAGTGGTCTTATTAAGGAGGTCCTAACCCTTTCCCCCTCAAGCTGGTCAAAACTGGCTGGTCGTCAAATGCCGTCTGCTTCAGTGCTTTTAACTAATTGTAACAGTAATGAACAACAATTTAAGTGAGAATTGTTGATGGGACATACGTATCATAATTATGACCTGGATCAACAGCTTTTGTTGGTATGGGTTACCATGGTTACACACTTCTTACCCAATCCATACCAAGGATGCCTGTTGACTCGATCTGAACTCAAGGGGAACAGGTTAAAGGCAAGATTCTACTGACATTGTATTTCATTACAGTCATAGGCCTCAAACCTCAGAGAGGTCAGCAAATCAAGCAGGGTTCTTACTGGAGCCCTACAGCCCTACAAATTGCAGGGCTGAGATCCTGATATTAGGGCTGTGACTTAGGCTTCCAATTATAAGGTATAGGGGGATAAGGCTGTGATTCTTGAAATGTGCTCAAATTTGGTTAAATATGGAAATTCCATTACACTGAGCACTATGATTATTATGTACACAACACAAGACTCAGGTTTTCACTTCTTTTTGTTAAAATTCAGTCTATTGGTTGGATTTATAAATATGGAATGCTGCTCTATATGTAATATATTGGAGTCTTTGTTTGCTACCCTCTTTAGTGATCTGTCTTAATACAAATTGGAATATATCGCACTCTACTTTTTCAAAGATCCACTGCTGTGGATGTTAACTACTGCTTGAATGGCTGACCAGCACAACAGTAGATGAAGACACTGATAAATTAACTGGTTGTAATCTTCTTGTGTTATAATGAAATAGGAACATCAGAGTTTTCCCCAGAGCCCTACTGCCCTATAAGCCATAGGGTTGTGATCGTAAAAGTAGGGCTGCAACTTGGGCTTCTCGTTATAAAATATAGTCCTGAGTGTACATGTAGGACTGTAATTCTTGATTTTTCCTCAAATTACGTTAAATCTGGAAATCCCACTACCCTATAAAGAGTTTCTGGGGAAAAACCCTGGTACTTGATCACTAACTTTAGAATTTGTTTGCCAAAAGCACTTACCTTGACAATGGCTACCTTCATGAACTCTGACCCAATGTCTATAGCTATGACAGCCAGGCCCTCTGTAACACACAGACACTCATTTCAGTCAAAGTTAAAGATTTACTAAACATAGTATTTGCTCACTGAGCTAAAAACATTGTGTACATTGTCTGCATGGATGCCAAAATATGTTTTTGCTTATTCAACAAGCTCAAAGAATTTCACAGAGAAAAAAATAAACAAATCATTTCATGTTGAAGCCAACAATGCTTCCATGAAATTGATATCATCTATTGCATCATACATCCATGTACTTCCTATGACATCCATTCTATATTTCTGAAATGACATGTAGAGTTTCAGTTTAAAAGCTCCATTTTTAGCCTGAGGGCTGTACATGTACTATCTTCTTCTGACTGTACTAGGCACTCACTCAAGGAAATGGCTTCACTACCAAGCAGGCACGTTTTGGCCACAGACCACAGTTATAAATCCTTCTGTTTTTCATATTAGCATTTTTCAGTCTAAAAAATCAGCATTTTGGTATTTTGAAATTCCGTGAACGGCATTTAACAGATAAAAATGTCAGAAAAATGTGGACGGATTTTTGTCATACAATTCCCAGCTCGTTAATTTGTGATAATTGAAATACGAAACAACACCTGGATGTCAGCTTTATACAGGTGTATGAACTGTGCTCTTGCCAGGGTCACATCATTGTCCTTCCCCACCATAAAGTTCCCACCTAGCCTGGAAGACAGTGCACCTATATGACCTCCAATGAAGCAACTCTGCGATGCAGCAAACCTGACTTGGCTAACTTTATTTAAACAGAAGCTACAGCATGCTGAAAACACAGTATTTTCGCAATTACGGACTGTCTCCGTTGGGATGCGCAACCAGCCAATCACAACTGTGGTCTGTAACCTTTTTGGATCTTGTATTCTAAGCCAATTCACATATTTAAACTTGCCCACACTGCACATTCACACGGTCTCCAGAGGCTTACACTCACAGCCACAAACAAATGTTTGGCCAAACAAGGAGAGTTTAACTTCATGGGTCTTTAAATAGATGTTTCCATGGCTTTACCTTAACCTTGTCTCTTGTATTAACTTTTAAAGCACCCCAGCCCAGCTTAACAACTACCACTTGATTGAATGTGGTCCCTAAGAAATCAATTCGCTAAATGTTGCCTAATTATACTATCACTAAAATTAACTTCATAATGCTTATTCAATGAAGGGGAAAATATCATGTTTACTTGTAACTGATATTTAAATAGATTTTGGGCCCTCCTACAGGGATGTCCGATTTCACCTCTTTTTGTGTTAATTCAAGTAATGTAATGTCCTATTACATCCTTCACTCTTGGCATGTGTATGTACATATATGACAGGATGCTATAATTAACTCTTTCAGTACCAAATTTTGGAGTGAGTCAACAGTTTTTTGCACCCAATGTGTGATTAGCAAAGCTGTTGACCTGGGATATTCTCCCTGGAATTGTAGGCATGCGTAATGAAATGTCCTTTTACATGTATGAGGCATACAAATGTGGTATCTTTATTATAATTCAGACCAGTCTGACTGAAGTAGATCAACTTAAGTCACGCTTGGCACTGGAAGGATCAAGAGTATGCATGGCCAAGTAATGTCAGACCACACAGGGCCATGTCACAGCTGGTCAAAGGCTGCACACTTGTAAGATGGGATATTATGATATGCATGCAAAGTACATATTACATTCAACTTACTTATTGAACTGTGAACTATAATATACTTTAGAGATTCTGCTGTTTACCTAGTAATAGTCACTTCAGCACACAGAGTTGACATTGTTTATTGATAGGAGTTTCCATTATAATTTGCAATATGAGGCACGCATATTAATTTCCCACCACAACTACATACCTGGTTGTCTTGGTAACCAGAGTCTCGCTTGACGAGATACAGGCCACTCCATGTGTGGGGAAGCGACATATTATTAATATTTGGAAATTAAGAATACTCATTTCATGTTGCCTGCTCTTACTTAGGGTACATATCAAATAGTGGTACAAAAATTGCCACAGTGTCTGAGTTTGTATTCAAGCCAATCAATGCATACATTTTTACTTTTGTCAATACATGAATGAGTGGCTTCTTTGTATGTGACAATAAATTGCTACTGTGTCTCTGTTTCTGTATTCAAGCCTATCAATGTATACATTTTTACTTTTGTCAATACAAGAATGAGTGGTTTATTTGCATGTAACAATAAATATCCTAACATTAATTTGTAAAATGTGAGGGGTATCTTATTCAAGGGGTCTGATTTACATCTTGAGACAGGATCACAACAAAACTTTTGGCATACACAGCTTGAAATCAACGGTCATGTAAAGTTAAATAGTGTAACTTAGGTAACCATTTTTTTTGTTTTTCATTGAAAGGAATGGTTTTTATGTTATTGAATGTTTAATCATCTGCAATTGACAATTTTTTGCCCATTTTGGAGCTCAAAAAGTAGCATTTGAAATTAGAATATTGTCAAACAAAAAAGGGGTTATTCAAGTTATACTCTGATCTTTACATAGCCATTAATTTCACAAACACAAAAATCCATCCATCCAGGTTTGAGTGCGGCCTTCTCAAAATTACCAAGCCTTGTAAACATTTGTTTCTGAGATATTCACTACCAAAGATAACCAAGGAGATTTGCTGACTTTAATTGCTCACAAATGACATCTGCTCGGGCCATTATTGTGTCATTTTATCTATATGTTTATCTATATGTACTATGGTAACGTTCCCCCAGAAATCAAAGATCAAAAACTTGTGCATTAATTGACAATCCTGTGTGTTTAGCAGAGGCATGGCATTAGCTATGTTGGTTTTGTACCCTTATCCGACTGTTTTGTATCATTCGTTTTACATACTTGACTAGTTATTTTACTTTCTGCATGGTGTATTTTATCTCTCTTTATCATTTCAATGTACTTTTAATTTCTCTGAGGTTCAATAAAATAATAATAATAATAATTAAGAAGGATAACTAAATGCTAATCCCTTAAACTCTGTCATAACTTTGACCTACATACTTACAAACAATCTAGTGGTTCTGATGAGTCACCTGTAAAAACACATCCAGTGAGGCTTTGACTGTGAATGGTTATCTACACATCCCCATTAGTGACCACATCTAACAGCCAATTAACTGACTGACTCCATACAGCTTGTACTGACAGAGGAACACTTTTTAATTGTAAAGTTTTGAAAAGGAGAAAATATGTTACAGTTCTTTAAAACTATTTGGCATGGATAAAGATAAGAACTTCATTATCTCAAAAGTAAAAAGAGCTGAATTTCAATGTTTTGAAGGTCTCAGGTAAGCCATGGCACCTTAATGACATCATCATTTTTTTTTCTTTTTTAAATTTAGGTAGAAGAAAACATATGCCACTCAGACCTGTAAAGCCTGAGTCTCTCATATACAGCTCGAGAGTTGATTGTAACATGACAAACACTCACCAGTGCGGTGTACCACACACCCCAACAACAGCACACTAGCTGCAAAAAGCAACCAGGGACCACTTCCTTTCTGCATGACCTGCAATAACAAAAGTAAAATTCTCATCAATTAGCATGTATGTGTCCACACCAGGTTTTCATGGGCATGTATAAGCTAAATTAACAAGATATTTAGTATGTCTATTTGTATTTTGATGAGCTACATTTTGTCTTGCAAGTTCTGCAAATTGATCATACATGTATGGTGGTGCTAAACCACCTCCAGCAGCAAGCTGAATGATAGACAAGTTTTTTCACCAGGTGTAGCAAGCAAAGATGACGTGCTACATGAACATGATGAAGGAAACACATGGAGTTAGCAGATCAAGGCTATAGTCAAAGGTAGAAACGTGTGAAAAATATTATAAAAGGGTATGTTATATGACTGTGCAATAGATAGCTGACACGTATCTACAGTGTATGGCCTCTCAGGGTCATCAATAATTCATCCTGCTGGGCTATCACTTGCCATAAGCAAGTTTTTCAAAGGCTAAACTTGAGTGTGGCTAAACATTTGAATCACTTTAGCCCAATCAGCTAGACCTACAGGTGCAATTCCTGATACATGTACAGCCTAGTCCTGGCTGTTGATAGTCCTGCAGGTTTGTAGATGTGCAATGGCATAATCCTATTTAAAACTGCTACATGTACTTAATTGCTAAATTGATACTTGGCCTCAATCTTACGGGCAGATGAGCTCACTAGTTCCATATTATACTAAATTTTCAAGTACTTAGGCTCTCAATACTGATACCCAGCTCAGTCAGTTGAGCTGTGATGACTGAGGTCATCCTGATAGACACTGATCGACACTGTGACAGGGTCAATGCACTTTTCTCAGAGCTTTTTTTTTTTTTGGGGGGGGGGGGGGGAACATGCCTGTGACAAACACCCGTTATAATGTCTCACATGGAAAATGATTTCCATGTGTTGACATGATGCAATACATTAGCAATGCAATAGTGTTTCTCCCTATATTCAAACCAGCTGCAACTGGCATCATCCTCATTCCTTAATGAGCTGCATGTATCTTGTTTGCGAAAACGGTTGGAAAAACAGAATGGTCTTGCAATCTGGCACTAGCCAAGACTGCTATACATAAATTGATACTGTCACTAACTTGCAAAGAAAATGGAATGTTAAGGGTCCATTTAAAAAGGACGAAAAACATGACTTATGCATCTTTTTTTCAAACATCACTTTTTCTTGTTGGATATATGAGCAACGGTTTTCTTTTTTGCCCATCTTCTTTTTTTTTTTTAATTTTGTAAGGCATTTTTTTTTTGCTTATCAGACTTCGTCACAGAAACATTCTTTCACTGTGAGGCTTCTGTAGGATGTTTGGTCGCAAATATTTTGAACTTTGGTGGTCCTCCTAAGTTTCATGGATAACTGAGTCAACTGAATTTTACCAGTGGCGGTGACTTTTGACAAAAGATCTCGCAAGTATTTGGTTTATCCATATGGTTTCCACCATTTATTTTTTTTTAACAAGACCCTGCCTTCAAATGCATTTGAAATCATCCTCTTGGCTAAGATGTTTATATCTCAGAGTGGTATCTGCTGTAATTTGTACATATAAACTGATTATGTGTACATTTTGGTACACGTAACAATGATATAAATTTCGATCTTGATGCACGTAAAGTTATAGCTTATCATTAAATGGTTCCTGACAACGACCAGGTTTGTTCAACACTGAAACTTAGGAGTCACAAGCTTCTCTATATTTCAGAAGTGTATATGCCGTATTATACAATTTGACTTATCATCATCATCATCACACATATTATCCAACAAACAAAGCAAAGCGTACCACACAATTTCTCCATTCACTGACTCGTCAGATTGTAAGTATGGTACGGTATGGCATGGCATTAGTACAATACTCCCATTGTCACTCGTCAGGACAGTGACATCAAATTCACCATCGTTGACAATGACATGGTCAAAGCGAGTCGCCACGTTTATATCTATCATGAACGAACAAACATTATAATATTTCACATGGGATACTACCCGCATGTGCAAAATTCTCACTTACTGTTAGAGATTTTGACAACATACCAGAGTGTCCATCATGCCCAAACCTCGTGTCACTGTCAGTGTCCACATGTGCAATCTGTCAATGACATTATCATCGATGTATGTTCAGCTGTGGAGTGTGGCTTCACTCTTGACAGCTTCACAATTTTTTTCCTGACAGTAAAACTAGATCGCCAGCATATCATGTCAGTGTATATAGACCATATATTCTCTTCACACAGAATACTTACCAACATATATTTGTCCACAGAAGTGATGTACCAGTTAACAATATAGTATTATGTGATAGTGTTTTCAATATGAACACGCTGCAATAGTTTCCCGAACCGGCGAATGTGGCGAGAGCTGATTGGCTTGTAATCACTTCCGGGTTGTTGACCTTCACTTCTATACACGTGTACTTCCGGTTCAAAATAAAACGCAACAAAATAACTATTCAATCAATTAATAACAACGATTTCTAGATCTTAATAAAAAAAATCATTATCATCATAATTTTCTTTGGCTCATTTTGCTCATCTGGAAGGAACACGGTGTTTCCTCGTATTTCCTCGACCTTGACATTGACCTCCGTAAATTGTTGTCAGGAAGCCATCTTGACGCCTAGGCCGTGGAATGAATGTCAGGCTGGTATCGTGCTGTCAAACACATTTACCGCTCATGTCGTGAAACAAAGTCTTCCATGTTTGACAGGTAAGTTGCGACTGCCCGACCAAAATAAAACTTGAGAGATGACAAAGTGACTAAAACCAATTTGGCGCGTGTGTTTATTTGATAACGGATAGCCCCCGGTCGGACTGGGTCATCTCAAATGTCAGTCAGGCAGAGGGTGAGTTATATTAAGCACCAGGCGGCCCGAGGCAGAATGTCTACATCTGACTCACATCTGCTCAAACACGGATAAATATAGGAGGCGCGTTACATCGGAATGGGCCAAGGTGTGAAGGGATCGGGAATTTTCGACACAAATTTCTTGACCTGAGTTGAAACAAGGGATTTTTCAACTTGAAATTGAAGAGGATTTCTTGGGATATTACCAGGCCTGGGTGTCTATTATGGCTGGCCGCAATGTGGAGACGTGAAGGTTCGTGTGTATTTTTAAGGACACACTGTGGTGTGCATTTTATCCTCGGGTGGCACAGGATATTACTAGTTATTCTTAGCCTTGAAGGCAGTGGAGCCAAGGAGTATGGTAGCTTGAGAGCTATCTTGTTCCAGCATGATGAGGATATCATTCTTGGCCAGTCACTTTCAGATTGGCTGAACATGCAGGGTTGAACATAACAAGTTGTAGAGAGTGGAGAAGGTCTGTGTACCCTGGAAGGCATCCATGTTATAATGTATGTCTTACAATATGTGTGCAAGGCAGATAAGGCCTTGTTTTAATTTATTAGTATGTAGTTTGTAGCATTCAACTGGACCTCTTATCAGCTCTCTTTGACCCCTGGTGAGCTGTTAGTCATGGTATCATTAACATGAATAAAATCAACAAGCCCATTGTTCATGCTGGACATCCTCCACTTTGCCATGGGCATGTGTGTGAATGTAACTTCTTTTTTCTTTTTTTCTTTTCCTTCTCCTGGGCCACCTGCCTCACACAGGACCATGGCAGATAGCAGAGAGCCACAGAATTATTATTTTATATTAATATTAATATAAATATCATACTATTGCCACACCTAATTATCTTGGTGGGGGTGTTAAACCTCTTCACATGTATGGTGATCCAAGGAACCAGGGAAACATCAATATTTTGCATATTTTTCAAGCTATTCAACAAAAACAGCTATACATTTTTCTCATTTCGTCTTGACAGCACAAGCTGTTGGCGAGACTAAGCACTCACTTTCCGGAGGGATGGACATCGGTCAGGACTTCTATCTGTCAACAAAAAACTTCAGAGCAGCATTATTTCACTAACTTATTTATACATTCCTTTGATGCTGAATGAGTGTTTTGCACCTTTTGGAATTTTGACTTTTCTCTATGCACTCATACTGAAACATGAGCCAAATTTATTTACATTTCTGCGAGTTTGGAAGGAAGATATGTCTGCTTTACACACAGAAAAATCTGAGAGAAATGTTAAATTCACGACCCCCCCCCCCCCCAAAAAAAAAATGCCTCATGGTGACCAGAACTGCAGAAAGTTTGCAGCATTTCAGGATGAAATGCATGCTGAAGTTGCTTTACTTAGACTTCAATCCACAGGGCAGTCACTTTACATCTCGGTAAAGAGTGAAGTTTCTGATTTACTAGAAGTTCTGTCCATTTTGTGGAATCACCAGATCATGGCATAATTTATATGAGACCAGCCCTGGATGAACTAGGATTTTAAATATAGTTTACTGTTAGCAGATATATGCAGGTGGAATTAATTATCTCAGCTTGTCTTCACATATTATGGTAGCACTACAGAATCAATAGGCAAAGACTTAGTCCAGTCTGGTGCCAATAAAAGTGAGCATAGGTCCTGTACTCAATGATCTACTGTGGAGATAATATAAGTGAAAGTCCAGCATTGTACGTGCTGTTGAGAACCAAAGTTTTTTGGCAGTCATATGAACAAGGTTTGTTGACTGGTGCTGAAACCCTGCATTATTACAATGTATGTGTTCATATGCTATGTATAAGGGGTCAGACATAATGTTTAGAGGGCGATAAATAAAATCTAAAAAAAAAAATGTGCTTGAATAAAAAAAAAAAAAAAATCTTCGAGCCTGTATTTACACAAGTGTACCAGAAAGTTTATACAGTGAAACCTCATTATAACCGCACTAAAATATCCAACATATTCAATATAATGACACAAATTTCATGGGAAAATGTTTATTTTCTTTTGTTATTTGACTCATTTATCTGACATATTCAGTTATCCAACTCATTTATTAGGGCACAGATAGTGTCATTATAACCAGTTCTCACTGTAATTACCTCTTGAATGGGGTATAATAACATCCACCAGCTTTGCCTGTCACTTGGAAGTAAAATTGTTCACAATTTTTGTTAGAAGTGAGGGTGGGGGTGGGACAGGTCCCAGTTTGCAGGCACAGATAATAATTTTACCCAGTAGAAGATGTGGAAAATAAGAAAATACAGTGGCCCCTTCTTATAATGCCACCCCAAGTGCACCAGAAATGTGACCATGTGAGAGGGGTGGCCTCTCTTGAGTGTGAAATTGAAAATACCATACTTGATGCATGGAGAAGTGGCCTCTGCAGAGGGGCTGGCCTCTTGCCAGGGGAAGCACTATAGAAATAATCATTAATCGGGTGGTATGAAGTACAAAAGATACACAATTTTCCAGTACACAAGTACACTAAATAAAAATGTCCAATATAACAGTACAGTACTGTTCATTAATAACTGAAAAAAAAAAAGAAAAAGAAAAAAAAAAAACGGCAAAATATTGTCATGCACTACAGGTTTCTCTTGCTATCCTTGTGCCAGGCAGCCTTTACTATAATATTGTAGAAATTCAAGGCTGCTGTGTGTGACCACCCGCTTTGATTTTCATCTTTTTATACCAGTTAAAGCCTGTCACTGCTGTCAGCCAGACATCCAGAATTTAAGAATGGGTGACCCTAATGTACATATATAACTAAAAGTGGGATATCAGTGGATATATGCTGCATGTTTAAATTTTGCATCATATTTACAATGTGTTCCGTTCTAAATGTATGAAATAGCATGCAGGCATGGAATATGGAAGCTAGGTACAATGCATTTCAAATATATGTATGTATATATATATATATATATATATATATATATATATATATATATATATATATATATATATATATAGTATGAAATAAATTGACACATACGTCTGCATAGGAAGGAGGGGGGGGAGAGAGAGAGAGAGAGAGAGAGAGAGAGAGAGAGAGAGAGAGACAGAGAGAGAGAGAGAGAGAGAGAGAGAGAGAGAGAGAGAGAGAGAGAGAGAGTATATGTGTCAGTTTCAGTACTGCTACAGTTTCATTCCCCAGTTCAAACTTTTTTTCAAAATGAAGAATTACAATAAATTTTCAAGCATGAAAAGTGGAACAACTTTTTATTCAATATTGATAGATTTTTAGAAATCGGATCTGTATGAGCATTATATTTTGGTTTTAACTACTGCACAAATAGCTTGTTTCTGCACTTTTTATCCATTCAATTTGATAACTCAGAGAATTTCATCTTGAGTAATTCAACATCAGTGGCAGTTTGCAGTGAAGGATAATAACCAATACAGTAACCCAAACTAGAAAAGATGATTTGCTGCATTGCAAATCAGTGTGTGTGTCTTCAAAGCATATTGCTATGGCAATGTACAACTATTCCATAACACTGGAGTAGAAGTAGGAATGGCATCTTTATCTTTTATTGCTTGGAGGTTATTCAAGATTTAAAATTTCTAATGGTGCTATTTAGCATAATTTAAATTGTTACAACTTTTATTTTTAATTCATTAGGTGCACAATGGTCAACAACCCCCTAGTAGAAGTTGGAATGACATATCTATCTATTATAGTGTTGAAGATATTCAAGATTGAAAATTTCGAATTCTGCTAATTAGCATAATTTAAATTGCTACAACTTTTGTTTTAGATTCATTACAAGCGCAATGGTCAATAACCCCCTAGTAGAAGTTAAAATGGCATCTCTATCTATAATAGTTTTGAAGATATTCAAGTTTTAAAATTTCAAAAGCTGCTAATTAGCATAATTTAATTTGCTACAACTTTGTTTTTAATTCATTAGATGCACAATGGTCAATAACCCCCTAGTAGAAGTTGAAATGACATCTCTATCTATTATACTTTTGAAGATATTCAAGATTTAAAATTTCAAATGCCCCTAATTTGCATAATTTTAAACACCTTCATTCATCTGTACAAAATGGTCAAACTCCTTGTATAGAGGTACAATCATGCCAAGTTTGGAGTTTCTATGTATAATTAGGTACCACAGAGAACCTGCCTGTGGGACCTGAAAAGTCCGAGAAAGCGACCTGAATAGCCCATTTTCATGCCTCATTTTAACAAACTTATTCCTGACACTTTGCAATAAAATTTACATCACAATAAAGGCCTAAATCTCTTCTTTATTGCTGTGGTGTTGTTATTTTCATTGATATGGATGTTATTTATTGAGCGCGATGTGAAAAAGTGACATTTTCAGTGCTTTCACACCTTTTTCGCGTGTGTGGGCAATGGCCAAATTTGACCCTTTCCTTTGTTTTGGTCAGCGTCATTTTCCGAATGAGTGATTCAATTCAAAATTGCCATAGATAGAAAGAACAGATTCTAAGCTTTATTTTCGTATAAAAAACTTACGCGTACCCCCAGAAGAAGATTACAAAAAAATAAATTGAAAACTTTGAAATAAAATTTCAAAATGTTAGAAAAATAGTACATGATAAATTTTTATATGGTTCAGAAGCTTATTTGAAGCAGAAGAATGTGAAAAAAAATTGAGTTTGTATTATGCACCGCAAAAATACGCCGTTAATTTTTGTAATTGGCTCAGCCTGCCTAAAGCGAGCAAGGAGTTCCGCCATTTTTTCGTGTCGCCGCCGACAATGCACAGGGCGTCAACACGGATCACACCTCCGAAATCCCCTGGACAGTTTGGTCTGAGATTGGTAAGTTTTATCAAGTATACATTATACAATGTCCTGGTGAATTTTCAGAGGAATCTTTCCTTATTTTAGCGAGAAATTTTAGTCTGAAGTGTAACGCGTGTAATTGCATTGACTCGATTAAATTGATAAATCGGCACTTTGGAGACCAGACCTCGTCAACTTGTGCGTCGTTTTACGCACGATCTAGATTGAATCATGCTTCTAAACAAATAACTTTGATTTATAAGAGTGTTATAAATAATATAGGCATCAACTTGTATCAGAATTCGATGATTTTATTGACACAGCGGGGCTTCAAAAATTTTTGGGTCGATGAAAAATGTACAATCCAATATGGCGGATGTGCGATTTCGCGATGTAAACAAACGGAGCGGTCACAGATCGCACTCCCCTTTTTTTTGGATTTTTGTGAATTCTTAGCAGTAAATTAAGCTTTAAATACCGGCAGTCTGCTGTTGTATCATGTCCAAATGAAATTCAATGTTTTAATGTGACATTTCGGATAAGGTGTGACGATGAAATTTGCAGAGAACTTTGTGCTTTTTAGTTTTATAGTTAGGCCTAGTTAGTTTTGAAATTCAAACTTGTCCATTTTTTTTTTTTTTGTAAATATGCTGGATATTTGTCAAATATTTCTCTTGATTTGGAGACAAAAACCTTCATCTGACGTTTATACAATAAATACTTGATCTTGGCAGTGGTACCATTTCCTCCCCACCCCCACCCCCTCCAACAAACCAACCAAAAGTAAAAACAGAACTGTGCAAAGTGAGATAATGATTGTTCTAATAATATGCCTATGGCTTCATATCTGTTGGATAATTTTTACAAATACATGATACCCACACACATGTGGCAAAAACTTCTTAGTGGTACCACCCCCACCCCTCCAAAAAAAAAAAAATAATAATAAAATAAATAAATAAATAAGGAACTGGGAACTTCGCTGCATGAAATATTGCATTTAAATATGCCTAGATATTTATGTTGGAGATTATCCCAAGTCTGGGTACAATTGTGTTTTAGAATTGGTTAAGCACGTTTTACTATACTAATGCAAAATAAGTAGCTCTACATACATGTTACAAAACAAGACTTGCTCAGCATTGATTTAATTTTCATCACAAAATTGCTATGTGATACCAATTAAGCACCTGTTGTGCCTTGCCAAGTAGTGCAATATGGTAAAATATATAAATGTAAACTTTTTTTCAGATGATATGAAGAGGCCAGATTGTTTCAAGCTGTGTTTTTAGCCAAGGGGAGGGGAAGCAATCCCAGCCTTCCAAGTCTTAAGATGCAAGTCAAAAACAGACAACTGCTGTAGTTGTACCACATATGGAGTCATCAGGGTCTTCCTGGGACCAGGTTGACCAGTGGCTAGGTAGGTTTATTTCCCGCCTATCCCAGGAAGAAAGCAAGGCATCTGGTGGAGACAGCTGAGCAGGGCATGCTAAAGTGTCCAGTCAAAGAAAGACAGTCTTTCTGGCACACCTCATTGCACCTGGATATTATTGGTGTGCAGTTTTTTTTTGTTTTGTTTAGTATTGAGAATATATATAGGCAGTGACATAACAAATCAATGTATGTTGATTTATTAAAACAAGAAAAAAAGTAAGAAAGAAAGAAGGAAGGGAAGGAGAGAGAGAGAGAGAGAGAGAGAGAGAGAGAGAGAGAGAGAAACTTGTCCAAAATAGGAAAAGAAAAGAACATTGATAGGTTCAGGCCAAAATTATTTTAACTTGAAAAAAAGTATTTATTTGGATGTGAATAAATTTATCTCAAAACAAATTATAAAAAGTGTAGAAGACTTAGGTGTATGTGTGTTGCATTCTTATTAATAAACTATGAAAGTTATATCAACTGATAAATATGTGAAATTAATTTTCTGTGTTTTCTTTCTTTTCAGGACCACAGAGCAAACCAGCCGGCTTGACCCATAGTGTTGTCCGGCATGTGGATTTCCAGTTGGTGCAGTGCACCAGGGGTGATGTGACAAGGGGACTTCATCGAGAGCTATCAACAGAGTATACATCAGAACTCTTAAAATTAGTTGATTTAGTATGCCCACGAATGTTCAGTGCAAGCCAACTAAAAACAGAGATTTCAAGGATAAAGGCAAAACCAAAAAACTTCTAAAGGACTCTCACAGTAATAATAAAGCAGAACTGTATTTACGAGAAACATTGTGCCAAAATCAAGGAGAGGTAAATAGTAAAGTTGAAAAAGTTACTGCACATAAATTTTGAAAAATTTGATGATACTAATAGATTGCCACAATAAACCGTTATCCCTGGCGAAGAGGAGTTGGGAGGCCATTTAATTAAGTAAAATTAATTTGCATGTTGTTACACACATTAATCTGTTACATGATTAAGATGTTTTACAGTATGAAATAGTGTAAATATGTTAGAGAATTTATCTTTAGTCTAATTTTAGAAAAAAAATTAAAATTGACTTTTTCTGTAAATTTACATGTACTTGCCAGTTATGTAAAGTTTTTAACTTAATTTGCATATTTTTCAATGGGTCATATGCTGTATGGATATTGCAAAACATAGCAGTTAAGGTAATGAATCTGTGTGACACATGTGAAACAATTATCTGCATTAAGTCAATTTTGGTGAATGTTTCAATATGTAGGAGATTTTTCCTTTTTTCTGTTAACTGGTTATTTAACTTGTGGTGCCTAATTTGCATATTTCTGTCATTTGTGAATCAACTGTATAATTATATTAAAAGGTGGTCTGAAGGAACATTGAATGGGGAAAGAAATTTTAAGAAAAAATCAATATTAGTCTTAATTTGGTGCCATTATGTTGTTCGGTCAATTTTTGTATATCATTAATTTATGCAAATTTTAAATTTCGATTTGCATACTGGTAACAGTCATGGATTTATTGTATGATTAAATAAAATTATAGTATCCAACAGTATGAAGCAGTGCAAGAAATTTGGTGAAATTGTCTTTGCTAGTTCAGTTTTGGTGAATTTTTCGATATTTCACATTTTCTTCATATTTCGTGTGTTGGCTAATTATGTAGATTTTCACAGCTAATTTGCATATTATTGTCACTACATTATCTGCTTTATCCTTATATCAGAACATAGCTTTCATTCTGATGAAACAGTGTAAGAAATGTGGAAAAGTTGTCTGTGTTTTTCTAAATTTGGTGGCTCTTTGAATATGTAGGATTTTCTGTCATTTTGGGCATTTTGCGGACATTGTGATTTTTGAAGAATTTTCAGTTTTTGAGGACATATATCTGAAAATGTGTAACAGGCATATACTTCAAAAAAAATAGGCATGATATATGGATCATTCTACAAGTACAATTCTAATTTTGGGCTTCTTGCTTGTGTATTTCTTCTTCTGTAGTACCCTGAAAATGGGAAAAATGCTTAAAAATGTGTATAAATCAGTCGCAACATTGAAATAAAAGTGATTTTTGTGAGCCTATAACAGTGAAATGTAATCTATTTCAGATTTTTTTATCATTTATAATAAAACTTGGTTGTATAATGAATGCAGATTATGTTGTTTTTGTTTCTTGGGGAGGTTCTTTCTCTGTATATGGTACCCTAAAGTTGTGTTTTTGTCCCAGTTTTGAAAAATCCTGAAAAATGTCCAAGTCCAGCTGTTGGAAAAAAATCGTTAAAAATTCATAAAAAATCAACGGATGGTCCGATTTCAATGAAATAAAAACTGTTTTTTCTCTTTTGGAGAGTTCTTTCATTAGGAATAAGTTATAAGTGGGTTACAACATCAGAAAATTTTTCTCTGTGGTACCTAGTATAATAGTGTCCGGGAAAAGTGTTGGACAAATGAGGTTGGAGAGAGAGAGAGAGAGAGAGAGAGAGAGAGAGAGAGAGAGAGAGAGAGAGAGAGAGAGAGAGAGAGAGAGAGAGAGAGAGAGAGAGAGAGAGAGAGAGAGAGAGAGAGAGAGAGAGAGAGAGAGAGAGAGAGAGAGAGAGAGAGAGAGAGAGAGAGAGAGAGAGAGAGAGAGAGAGAGAGAGAGAGAGAGAGAGAGAGAGAGAGAGAGAGAGAGAATATAATATGGTGCTACACAAGTTGTATTGTGCAATATGTATATTTGATACCTGTGGTAGGTGGGCACACACACACACTATAGTCAGTCTGTGTTTGTCAGAAGAGACAATGTTGTTAAGGTTTTACCATGGAAGTATAGCTTAGAACTTGAATTCTATTTATAGCAATAATTTTCCCGTTTATGGTCAGTGACATATTGTGCTGCATTTTTACAAACTGCATGGCTTAGCCTTTTTTCAGAACTGGTACACCTTGCATACATACATGTACGTGTACAAATCTCAGCAAAATTGTTCTGTAGTAAGGAAAAAATTAAGTAAAAAGGTTAAGCCAGATGAGAAATTATATCATGGTGTTTTCTGAGATTTTGAGCAGGAAAGGTTAAACTATTGTACTGCAGTAAAAAAGGTTGACACTAGCAAACTGCAAATTTGTTGTTATGCTGTTCGGTACATGATTTCATCCCCACTACTGGCACAGGTTTCAAGATGTTTTCTTTGCAGTAGGTACTTGATGTAGGCCAGTGAACTTTGCATTTTTGGTTGCACAAATAGCTTTAACCCCATTATGCTCAAATCTCACAAATATATGGATGTGCATTGTCCTCTGATTTTGTTTTGAAGTTACCTAAATTTCATCTTAATACAAATATTTTTTGCTGAGAATTGTACATACATGAAAGACTTTTTATGCTGGCCTGACCCAGGTCAATAACTTTCTTTGATACAGGTTGGATGCATTGTACCCAGCCTGTCCCAAGGAAAGCCGTTGATTCAATTCTGAGCAGTAAAGAGTTAAGTTTAACTACATGTATTGAAGATACAGGCAAATGTTTGGGCTGGTATAAGGCATAGTACAAAATTGATAATTTCTTGTGGAGGTTTGGCAACTTTTGTTAGGACTACCATCTTAATTTCTTGTATTTGCATGCATAACATTACTTTCAGACATACACTATAGTGTCACTTTTATTCATTAACAATCTGCTTGTATCTTGTCAGTTTAACTGCCATGTCATGCTGTATTAACTCTTTCAGTGCCAAATTTTGGACTGAGTCAACCTCTTTTCTCAGAGTGCATTTTTCAGAAAAGCTGTTGACTCAGTCCAAAATTTGGCACTTAAAGAGTTCATCATTTATGCTATGCCACCCTGCTCAAGTCTTTTGGAAGCTATGTTTTTACATCAGTTGTAAAAGTACAAAAAAGCAATCACCATTCTTTTTTATATATATTTTATTCACCTTGTACATTTTCATATATCTTGGCATCAAATTTATCGCACACTATAGAGCACACTGTAAATTAAAAAGGCACGTTTAGATACTTGTTGTTTTTGAGATACCTCATTGAGATAGGTGTTTGAAGTCGGACTGATGACACATCTAACATGTCTAAGGACACTTACTCTTACAGTAACTAGCTCTGTTAACAGTACAGCAAAAATTTTTAAAAATCGGAGAATCTTTTATTATGTTTGTTGATTCCTTGCATTTAAGCTTAAATTTGTTGCAGAGATGAGGTCCTTGTATATTTTCAAAACAAATGAGCTGAATCAGTATATGTGGTGAATTATGATGATCTTTTGTGTAATTATTATGTAAATATTGCCAATCTTACATTATAAAATGATTGTAAACAGAACATTTCAATTTGTTGGCTTTCAGAACATCCATATATATTTTACCACACTTAAAATCTGCATATGTAGGGTTACATGTAACAATTTGTGAAAGTCACTTCTAGCCTGTCGTATGTCCATAAAGGCACTGGTAACCTGCGTTATATCCTTAAATCTTGCCAGGCTCAGCTGATCTTGGTTGGTATTATGACCTGTGTGTTTACAGGTCTGGTGGGTGCAGCAGGTTTTTGTGGAGTGTCTGGTGCAGAGGCAGCATGTGCCATTTATTCCTCTATGAGCCATTTTTATTTCTGGCGTGCAGAACCAGAAAACTATAAGGAGGCTTACTTTTGGTGTGTCATCCTGTCCAGTGTGGCTGTGTGAGTGTACACTCTGTACAAGTATATGTACATATAACTCTAATTTTGGCTCATGTTGAGTCAGCTTTGAAGCAAAGTTGGTGCGTGTGTAAAATTTCAAAGAATTTGCATCGTGTTTTTCAGAATTAGAGTGATGTCTTCAGATAAATATTTTCATATTTAGGCATGCCTGCGTTGGCCTTGTTTACTGTAGAGAAGACATACCCAGGTATGTTACTAAGAATATTGGATTGACACAAAAGATTGGAATTCACATATAGTTTTTACTGTGAGATTTGGATTCAGGGGATGAAACAAACTGAGGATCTATTAGTCCACACGACTGACACTTTGTGATACTTTTCAGCCCTTCAGACTCTGGTCAATTCCCTCTGGTCAACCAATTGATGACTTTATGTTGTTTCGAAGTCTAAATGAAATATCATTTTCCCTGCTTATGTTAGCTGTATATATTTTAGACAATATTGAAATGTTGAACTGTGAAACACCAATAAAAGTTTTAACAGTCGAGACTGTCATCAGACCCAATGTTGTGTCAAAATGCTTCCCAGCAAGTCCTGTCAGTCTACAGGACTGGCAGAATATACAAATATTGTCAGTCCTGCCAGAAAACTGTCAGTTCTGGGCTGAAGGACTGGCATTATTTTGACCCCTCAGTAATTTGTTCAGGGTGAATATGTATCTGATAAAAATCATGGATTTTAGCTGATCAAATATGCAATATTTGTTTTATAACTTTATGTATTATTGGTAGACTGAAGGCACCTGCATGAAAATATTGATGTGTTTTAATATATAGATAATAGACCAGGTGCCAGAGTGGTCATGATAGTACAAGCAGGCATTGGAACTGACTTTCGCTTGTACCTTGAACCAGCGTTGAGATGACTATTTATGCATGACTGGTCATGCCCGTTACCAAGAAGAATGCTCTGTCACAAGGAATGTGGTATGGTTGTCATCAGATATCCTGGTATATTTGCCCTCAAAGGAGACCGGCTCCATACTACATACCTGTACTGCGTACACACCTTGGTGTGATCCAGGAATACCAAGACGTTATGCACAGTCAGGGTAGTAAAGGTGTGCTGTCACCCTTCTCATGAATTGATGAGGCAATCAGGAAGTTGATCATGGTCACGTTGACCAATATTAGCAGTACAACTGGTGTGTGGCCTGTTGTTCCATAGTATGCTGTGAAGGTAAGCAGTGCTGTCCAGCTGAAAATCTCTGTAGCAAAATTTTCTTTACTTGTAGCATTTTTTCCACTACTTGAAACACTTATTTTTTAGAAAATTTGTAGCAATTTTGAAGTGTAGCAAAATTTTGCTACAATGCTCCAGTTGGACAACCCTGGGTAAGTTGAGCCATCCAATTAGAAATCTACAGTCATTTTTTTCAGTGGTAAAGCGGTGATTGTGCAGCTAAAGGGTAGACTGAGTGCAGTGGAGGAAGCACAGAGATTGATAATTTTAGCTGGCACGCAGGTATATTTGCTCTGACAAAATTCTTTTGATGTAATTTCAGGGTAGATGGGCGGAAAGATGGCTGCCTTGACAATCTGTAACCTTACCAACTGACCCCTCGCCATAAAACCTCAGAAACACAACTGGCACAATGGGAAAAGCTGGAGACCCAATGAAGGACTTTTATGAGCTGTTGGGAGTGGAGAAAGAGGCCTCTGAGGATGACATAAAGAAAGCGTACAGAGCTCTTGCCAAAAAGTTCCATCCTGATAAAAATAAAGAGGATGGTGCTGAAGAAAAATTCAAAGAAATTGCAGCTGCTTATGAGACATTGAAAGATGCACACAAACGACGAATGTACGACCTCGAGAAGGTCAACAAGGAGGAACGAGAACGGCAAGAGCAACATATGCAGCAGCACCGGAGGTCAGGATTCACTTTCAACCCAGGTGGCACAAACTTCACTTTCAGGTCAACGTTCTCCACCTTTCATGACATGGAGGATGATCTGGGCTCTCCCCGATACCAGAGCTTTAACAGCAGGGCCAAGAGAAAGGCCAAACAGAAACGCGAAAGAGCTCAACAGCAAACATCCTTCACTTTCTCTCGACCAGAGTGGGATAACAACTGGAATGGAGCGGAGAGGAAGAGCCCTGATCCCACTTTTTCATTCTCTTTCAACTTTTTTCGTGGTCCGGAGTTTCATGATTACGATCCCTTCGCAGGCATCCACCACTTGTTTGACGACTTCTTTAGTGACGCCTTCTTCAAGAAGTGGGGGAGTGAAGGATCCACGTTTGGCGGCAGTAGTTTTTTTCCTTCATCGCCAGGTAGCCAGGCATCAGCAGCAGCTGGACAAGTGAAAAAGACGAACAACCAGAGGAAGAAGATTAGTCAGAAGGAAACAGAAAGGGTGGAGGAAGAAGCAAAGATGTACGACTGGTCCACTCCACCGTGGAAAACTTTTGCCGAAGGTGCTCCTGTAATGGACGATGAAATAGGTGAGCATTCATTAACTGCTTGTGGCCAGCATTGGCTTCTAACCGGGGATCTTAAGGAAAACCCTGGGTTGATGATAAGTGTTTGATGTAGTCCTTGGTGTTTGCTAATTGGTCAGATACAATATTAACACCATGGGTAGCTGGTAAAAGAGAAAGCACACTCTCTGGACATGCCACTGTTTCTTATGCCTCCTGGGAGAAAATCTTGTGTGATTATCACTGTTTACAAAAAATTAGCATATCACAAAGGGGAACCATACTAAAGTGGATGCAGTTCTTGCATGGCCTTGGTTTAAAGCAGCTGTTTTCAGCATGAGTGCTGCTTGCCACTGGCAGAACTCATCAGGGGGACAGCAGGGTTTCCGCCAGAAATTTTTTTTTAGGGCACACAAATATTTTACTGTGATGCCCACATCCACTCTTTGGAAAAACAGCATAATAATGGTATTTTAGGATACAGGCTATAATAGGGTAGAATATAACATAATGTTAGATTTTTTGGGGAGGTACACAAAAGTACCCTCCAGATTTGTAAGGATATATATGCATTAATATTATTATTTAAATTACTCCTTTCACTCTGTGGCAGAAACATGAGTAGGCTAGTTTTCGTAGCACTTGATCAAGGTGTTACCAGTACACATGGAGGTTGTGAGTCAACATGAATGCATGAAACGCAGTAACTGTGAACAGCATTTGTCACCATAACCATGATAGTTCTTCGTATACAAATAACATAGACCTGTAGCAATCCCCAAATGTTCTGAATCAGGAGGGCCGGGTAAAAAGTGCATGAAAACAAAGAAAATGTGCCATTTTCCCTTAAAAGCAGCCAATTTTTGTCAAAATTGGAGAGTTGACAGGTACGAAATAGAACAATTCCAATATACTGGTATGTTGTTATACACTGTCTCTTGTCTGCATTTTCTAGATAAGTACCAGATTTTGTTTTTTCAGAGATGTTCTGGAAATTAATTTCTAAATATTGATAGCCATTGAAATTGTAGGCATGTAGAGGCCACCAAGAAACACAGAAATTTTCAAAATCAGATACATGTAACTGTGCTGACTTTCAGAAATTTTGTAAAAACCCTCGCAAAATGAGGTAACATTTTGAAACGAGGCAAAAAAGTGCCAATTTTTTACCTCAGGTTTTTACGAATGGTTAATATTTTCAAGTTACTATATATTACATCCTCCGATATTATTTGGAAACCTGCATTACACCTGTTGTGTATATGTACTAAAGGGCACTATTCCTGTTGCTGCGTAAAACACATACATGATCGTGATATATGTAGCATGGCACAGGGTTCATCTTTACCAAGATGGGGGTCATCGTGTTAAAATATGACTCGAAGGAATTTTGAATTGTTGCAGCAGTACACTGTGGCACATAGCAAGTGTAGTTTATTAGGATCAATATTGACAGTGACTCAAAGCCCCAAGAACCTGTAGGCATTTAAGATTACAGGTGTATCTACTCATTGAAAACAAGTACAGTCTGTGTTCACGTTTGATGCAGTGTCAGTGCTGTTGTAGCCAATGAATAAACAATAGTTGTTCTGAAAAAAACTATTTTGTGGATTGACACATCTGTTGCTGTTTTTCTGGACAGCTGTAATAATGGTGATTATTGTATTAAAATGGCTTTAATTTCACAATATTTTTATCTTGGCTTATTTCACTGGTGGCACAAAACCTTGAGAATTAAAATACAGTGAAACAGTATTTTTAATGTTTGAATAGGAATTATGTCTAAATTAATGAAATTTAAATTGCAGTGAAATGTCAAAAATACAAAAACTGAAAATTCAAGCACGCAAAAAATTTTAAACAATTTACCATATTGTTAAGATGTTAATTATGGTGATTGTGAGAAGGAGGAGTTTAATTAATGCTTTCAGTGCCAATCATGTCTGAAGTCAATCTCCTTAAGTCAGACTAGTTTAAATTATCATAAGGATCCCAGATTTGTATTCCTTGTAAAAAGACCTTTTATTCAAGTATCAGTGTGCCTATAGTTCCAGAGAGAATACCCCAAGATCAAAAGCTTTTCTCGGCACGCATTGGGCGCATTGCACCCAATGTGCCCCAAGAAAAGCTGTTGACTAAGTCCAAAAATTGGCATTAAAAGGGTTAAGATGGTGATCCTCATGAGGATTTGATAATTTAAGATGTTGAGGATAAAGATTGTGATCAGTATATAGGTGATGGAGAGTACATGTATGTCTTAGATGTTGATGATGGTGATTGTCATGAGGATGTTGATGTTTGTCTTCAGCTAATACGAGGCTCCCCTGTGACTTCTGTGGCAAGTGGACCAAGGCTTCAATATTGGTAAGTCATTATTGTCATATGAAATGATTGTGCAGGACTCAAGCTGAGACTTTGACACACTAGCCTTAACCACTAAAATCAGCTACTTTATCCTTTTATTGTAATAACCAGGCATGTCATTCATTCACTTATCAGCAATAATTCACTTTTTTTTCTTAACATGTATGAAAACAAAGAGTTGTGATCTCAGTCCAAGAATTCAGAATTTGCTATTATCTTGAAAAATTTTAGTTGTTGGGGGTCAGCCCTTGTGCAAATTCACTTATTTTAAAATTTCTAAGTGACATGCCTGAATAAATAATCCTTGGTTTTATTACAAGCAAACAGTTATAATTCAGTAGGCAGGAACTAAGGTGGCACTTTGATTGTAAATTTGTGCAGAAGGCTCCTAGCTCTAGGGCTTCTCATTTGACTGGAGAACATGAGGAGTTCAGTTTTATTGACAAAAAAAGAAAAAAAAAAGACTAAAAATACACCAGCTTTTAGGCAACTGGTTCTTAAGTGTCCAATCAAAATGAAATGCATATGGTTAGGTTTGGCCTTTGGCCAGTTTTAAAAGTATTATTATGCATACCTCCTTGGGGATGCATACATGTATGTTGTTTTTAGTCCCATTGTTCGCCGTCACCGCGCTTCTTGTTTTCCTTGTACATCTGTCCTCTCTTGACCTCTTGCCTCATAATTTGGTACAGATAATCTATGGGTCTGGGAAATTTTTCCCATATGATAACATATAACCTTGAGGTCAAAGGTCAAATCTTTGTTGTATTTTTCTGCTGACTCAGCAATTTTCACATATTGGCTAATTGATACATCCTTAATAGTGCATCATAGGCCCAAGGTTACTATTAAACATTAATGGGAAAGTACCTATGGGCTTTCTATTTGTATGGTTTATTTTAAACCTTAGTGACCTTCAAAGGTCAAGCTGCATATATTCCTGTTGATTAAGTACTGTGGAAGTCAGTGGGGATTGCAATACTAATTCACAACTTCTTCTCCAAAACACTTGGCCAACTTTAAACTTGGTGGATCTGTACATTGTGTTGGTATCTACCCACTATGTTCAAATGGTCGTGCTCCAATGTTGGTTTTTTGTTTTTTTTTATATATATTTCTAATGATTATCATATAAGTCAATAGGGTCTGCAATGGTTACAAGTTCACATTTTGACTTTAAAAAATAAACTGCAAGTCAGATTCACTTGAAACTTTTGGTACAGATACTCCATAGATTTTAGGATTTTTTATCATAGGTTTGTGGATGACTTGAAGGTCATAGGTCAAGGTCACAATGCCTTGCAAAATATAATGGTTTCGGTACCACACCTTCAAATGGGTATGATTGAAGTCCATCAAACTTGGTCATTATATACCTAGGTGAGAGTTCCTTTAAATTGGCTATGAGGTGACTTTGAGTTCAAAGGTCAGGGTCAAACTTCCTGCAGGAGAATGGTGGTCCTCCTAGAGGGGTGGCCTCTGGTGAGAGGTGTCTGATCAGGGGATTCATAATGTTGTTGGCACAAAAAACCTCGCTAAGAAGTGGCTAAAACTACAGTACATACACATTCATTTTGAATTAGGCACTGGGGGATACATCTGTGACATTGTTATTTATTTTCGCATTTTGAATTGGGCACAAGGGGTTAAAGCTCCAATATTATATATTTATTTTATTCTGTCAGAGACTGGGGTTGAGTATTATGTTAAAATAATACAGACCTATATCTAATTTTAGTTGGGGACCAGGGGTTAAATATCAAGGTAAATGATATACATGTAGATGTTTTCATTTTCAGTTGGGTATTGCTGGGGTTTGGTGGCTTTTCAGTACATTTATGCTTGAATTTATTGACTGAGTCAAGTATAAATTTACAAGTGTCCTGCATATCCTCAGAAGAATCATTCTCTGGCTGTTTACACCGAGCATATATATGAGTGTTTGCAAATAATGATGAGTTAACTGCATAGTTCCAGCTATTAAAGGCTCTTTTTGCAATAAATATGAATGTTTTTGTTCCTTGGTATGGTTTATGAAATGTTGTCCAACGTTCACATAGATTAGAAGAGTTAAAATGCAAAATCACCGGACATATTTTCACATCAGTAGCTTATGCCTTTGACACATTTGTATTTTTGTATGCCAATATCCATATTTGTTTGAGGTCAAGCATGAGGAAATTCCTGCTTTGTACAAAATGTACCTTTGTTGGGAGCTTGCCAATGGCACAGAAGGATTTGGAATGTTTGTACATGAAGATACAATAAAAACATTTGGACTTCCCAGCTTTCTTTTTTGCAGGTTATCTAAGTTAAATATTTAGCCAACCAGCTTGCAAAAAACTATGCCATATGCCATAGAAAAGTGAGAAATGTGAGGAAAGGAAGAGAAAGACAAAAAAAGTATGGACTGGTGGGTGCCATATGTCTGCTCTTGAAGCCTCAAAATGCCTTTTCTTATATAATGCTGTGAAGGACCAAGTCTGGAAATTTTATTTTGGGAAAAGAGCTGGATGGAAATACCCAGAAAAATGGCGTTTGCACTTATAAGGCATTAATTGCAAAAGTATGTGAGCAATTTGAAAAAAAAAGAAACAAAAAAAAGGGTCACCTTCAAATAAAAGTTTCATTAGAATTTTATGTCAACTGCGTGCCTCGTAGGTCTCAGCTGTGCCCACATCAGGCCTGGAGCCTTTTCTGTACAGAGCTTTTACCCCCATTTTTCAAGTGCATTGTGGGAAGCAATGTACTGGTGGGGACCTCAAAGAGCTTCCTTGGATTCCACACTGAGTTGTATATGTATATATGTGGTGACTACTGAGATAAGTTCACTGGTGACCACGTAAAGTCACTGCTTGGTTTTTTCTTTATCAATTTTGTCAATATGTTCAAAATGAAATTACTTATTTTTATGCTAAATTTGAAATTAGTAATAAAACAACATGTATTAAACCATTCCCCTTTGAATTAAAACTAAGTCAACAGCTTTCCTTTGCATAGATTGAACACTTTGTTCCCAGTCCATGCAAAGGAAAGCTGTTGACCTGGGCCATGGTATCTTGATAGGTCTCATCTATAAGTCTCAGTCAAATTGTCTGTCACTACTGTTGAAATTTGTTGAAAACACTGAAGCAAATGACATTTGACCACCAGTCAGTAATGGCTGACCAGCTTTAGAGGGGAAGAGTTAATCATGCAGACTGGCCATGGCAAAGTAAGATTGTGTGTAAAACAGCTCTACCAAATTTTTCAAGTGATGCAAGGCTGGAAGCTGTATTGGTCTGGGAAAATAATTGCAAGTGTCAGAGAATATGACACAGAGATGGCTAGCATGGAGTGTTTGCCTATGGACTTATATCTACCTTGTGGGCTTGACTGCATATGAGGATATGGCCCTGAAAATAGCAATTGATGGAAATGTACATCTTAGCTGATAGGTACACCTCATAGTGACTGACTTTGTACTTTATGAGGATCATGTTTTGTAGCATACATGTAGTTTGCACTGTCTGTTCCACATTTATAGATCACGAGAGGCTCTTCTGAGGTGTGTGCATATTCTTCAGGACATGAGAACTAGAGGTTTTAAGATGCAGCAGGCGATAAATAAATTTTGAAGTACAGATTACTGAAGCAAGATATATTTATTTGATGTATTTTATGCCCTAAGTGATATGATTTGGCACTTTGGAAGACCCCACTTTGCCTTTCAATAGCAGCAGGAATAATCAACATGGACACTGATGCAGGCTGGCAAATCAATGACAGATTTGGTGAACAGAAGAGATAATGCATTTGGCACAAGTTTATTTGTGCTAACGATTAACCCCTTGCCTTGAATTAAGACTGAGTCAACAGCTTTCCTTGGCATGGATTGGGCACTTAGTGCCCAACCTACCCAGGGAAAGCTGTTGACCTGGAGCATGTGATCTTGATAGGTACAATTCTCACTCAAACTGTTTTTCTTTATTTTTATTTTATTTTATTTTTTTTACAATGGGTAGATAGGGTTGCTTGCCGAGTCTTATGCCAAATTTTTAGTTCTACCCCTATCTACCCACACATGACATAGTGCACAACTGACCTGTTTGCACAGAAAACACTTTGAAGCTTCTCCTTGCTATTAATTATTAATAGCCACAATTGATGGACATAATCCTCTATCTGACAGCAGCGCTGCTGATATTGAGGCATAGGGTTGACCCCCAGGGTCAAACCAGTCATCATTCAGAATGGATATGTCAAACCTTGCATGACGTGACATAGCTAGTGCACGTCACTCTTACCTGCCAAGACGGCAGTTAGACCGGTAGATCAGTTCGATGCCCAGGCGCTATATTTGTGACGTTGCCTCACGGTCTGTAGCAACGTTACCCCCTTGCTATATAAGCAAGCACCGTAAAAGTGTTTTCAAATGTCTCCTGCTGAGTTCACAGAGAACAAAACAGGTCGGGACTCCGCTGCTATAGGCATCCCTCGCCACTGGTTTCCCCTGTTTTTCTCATCTGTTTTTCATTATTGTTGAAATAGCCCCCCCCCCCTTCCAAAAAAAAAGAAAAAGTGAAGCAGATGGCAGCAAACATATCAAACAAACCACACTGTCACAGGAAGTAATGCTCAGGTCAAAAGTCATTATGATTTTGTTCTGAAAATCAGACAGTCAACATTATGATGGGGGCAACTAACTCTTGTATTGCAATTGCCCTTGGCAACCAGTCAAAATCCTTCATGTCAAGAACTGTGCTGACCTGGAACATTCATCATGAACAGTCTTGTCTGCAGTTCTCATAAAAAACAAAAAAATATTTTATGTTGTGAAGAAAATTCAATAAAAAAACTTTGAGACAAATGACAATTCACATCCAGGTGTTTTGGGATAATATTTTGAGCAGGAAATGGTTAACATTGGACCATGGTGGATCATTTTCTATACATGTACTGTATGAGGCAAGACCATGCACATGTACATGTGATACTGGGCTATGATATATCAGTGTGCTATGTATGTACACGGAGGTGTGGGTGTTTAACTGGCTTATACGTAGTTGTCAGTGTATGCAGGCTCTACCTGGACTCAGGTCATGTTCAATGTTACTTCCAGAGCCTATTTTTTTGGTATGCTGTGACGTCAGTGGTTTGTGTTTACCATGAGTGTACCGTCTATACTCTCACAGCACTTGAAAGCCAGCCAGAGAACAGCAGGTGGAAGTTCTGCATGATGAGGAGTTAGAGAGAGTTAGAGAGAGAGAGAGAGAGAGAGAGAGAGTTAGAGAGAGAGAGAGAGAGAGGGAGGGAGGGAGGGAGGGAGGGAGGGAGGGAGGGAGGGAGGGAGGGAGGGAGGGAGGGAGGGAGGGAGGGAGAGAGAGAGAGAGAGAGAGAGAGAGAGAGAGAGAGAGAGAGAGAGAGAGATTATATGTGTCAGTTTCAGTACTGCTACAGTTTCATTCCCCATTTCCTTGGCACATTGCACCCAACCCACACTAAGGGAACGTAGGGTGTGCTATCAAGAATGGTCTTACATACAAATTTCAGCAAAACTGTTAAGGTACACAATTTTTCGGTAATTTGAGACGGAGAGGGTTTAACTTACTGTAAAAGAACGAATGTCCTTTTTACCTCAGCTGACTTGTCAGTCAGCTGAGGTTTTTTGAGGGTCCGTCGTCCGTCGTCCGTCCGTCGTCCGTCCGTCCGTCCGTCCGTCCGTCGTCCGTCCGTCCGTCCGTCGTCCACAATTCACATTTTCGACTTCTTCTCAAAAACCATCGGCCAGATCCACTTCAAACTTGGTGGAGATATGCCTTGGGTGGGTCTCTACCAAGTTTGTTCAAATGGTCATGGTCCAGTGATTTTTGGATTTTTAATGAATTTTTTTTGGGTAAATCTTAAAAAATCTTCTTCTCCGAAAGCGCTCACCCAATTGCTTTGATATCACACAGGAACACTCCCTGGGACTCCTAGTTCTTAATTTGTTCACCAGGTGGCGCTGCAATTTTTTCCTAATTTTTTATGAATTTTTGTGTGTTATAGCTATTTTCGACTTCTTGTCCAGAACCATCACTCAGATTTAGCTGAAACATGGTGGATATGTTCCTTGTAGAAGGGTCAAACAAAGTTGTTCACTATGTGGGAATGCTGCAGATTCCTGATTTTTAACGATTTTTTCAATTCTGGTACTTATCGGTCAATGCAGCTTTCCTATTGATTACTATGGAAGTCAATGGGCATTCTAATGCTAATTCACATTTTCAACTTCTTCTCCAAAACCATCATCCAGATTAACTTCAAACTTGGTGGCAATGTACCTTGGATGGGTTTCTACCAATTTTGTTCACGTGGTCATGCTCCAGTGATTTTTGGATTTTTAATGAATTTTTGTTGTTGGTTTTTTTGGACAAATCTTAAAAAATCTTCTTCTCCGAAACTGCTTACCCAAATGCTTTGATATCACACAGGAAGACATCTAGGGACTCATTGTTGTTAATTTGTTCACCAGGTGGCGCTGCAGTTTTTTTTCTAATTTTTTTTTTGTGAATTTTTGTGTGTTATAGATATTTTCAACTTCTTCTCCAGAACCGTCACTCAGATTAAGCTTACACATGGTGGATATGTTCCTAATGGAAGGGCCAAACAAAGTTGTTCACTATGTGGGAATGCTGCGGATTCCTGATTTTAGCTCAGCTGACTTGTCAGTTCATAGAGCTGTGGGGTCACAGTGCAACATACATGAATTTATACTCTTCATTATAACTTGAGAACTACTTGAACTTTGATGTTGCACTTGTAAGTGTTCTTCTATAAAGGTCAGACTTACTCAGAACATGGTGTCCTTGATCCTTTCCCAAGTTCATAGAGCTGCAAGTGTGATGAATGTCCAGATCAGCTGAGGCTCGGGCTGTTCACACAGCCCTCTTGTTTATATTAGTTTATTTGTAATTCTTTTTTATCAAGGAAGATGTACATGATTGTGTCTGTGTCGACAGTTACTCAGCAGTTGACCTGGCACATGCTAAGAGAAACTTGATGATCGGTATGTCTGTGTTAGAGGTCACAGGGTTAAAACTGAGGGAACTGATCCAGGTGGTTGACAGTCAAAGTGCAAGAGTTGACTTTGTCATCAGAGGTGATTTGGCTTGGGGGGGGGGGGGGGTGAAGAAAGGGATGTTAACTCATTCCATAACAGTCCCTGCTTTTTCCGTATATTTATCTAGATCCAAGACAACAATTGCATATTTAAATTCTTCATGAAAAGAGTTTTCATTCAAGTACCAACATGCCTATAGTGTTAAGTCCGTGGTTCTGGCACTGCCTGGCAAGTCATGCTTCAGCTGCCGCAAGGGCAGGTGCAGCATGACTTGCCAGGCAGTGCCAGAACCACTGACCAAGGCCTGTCACCATAGTATGGACTGAGTTAATGGACGCAGAGAGATATACATGTACAGTGTCCTTAGAAATGAATCCCTGGAATCACCTCCACATATATTGTACATGTGTGATATGTACAGGGCCCGTGGCTACAAATGAAGAAATGTCTGGATGTGTGCCAGTCATTAATGGTCAGGCTCAGTGAAACATTAAACTGACTGAACCCTTTCAGTGCTCAAGTGGAGAAAGAGTTTTTAAAATAGCATTTTCCTTGTGGTATTGTTTATACTTCATGGCAAAGTCTTTTTTACAAGAAATTTGAATCTGCAATCATTACAGGTATATTCTTGTACTTTAGATCAGCACAGCGTAACTGTTTCAGTGCCAACTGTGTCTTAAGCACAACAACTTAAAAAGAGCTGCTCAGAATTATACAACAGGGGCCGGTTTCATGTTCCTTCAGAATTTTTTAATTAATTATTCAGATATTCCACAGTAAAATGACTTCCAGTTTCGGTGGATTTGGTCCGTTTTCCACATGTTTGGAGCATCTTACACCTTTAAAAAGTCGCAAAATACATTGAAAAATTTGAAGTCCATCAGTTTCTATAAGCAGGTAACAAAGGTTTAATTTTATCTTTGAACAAATAGTGATAAAACATTTCTTGCGGGGAAATAAATAAAAAAACATAACAAAAACAAAACAAAACAAAAAACAAAAACAAAAAATCAGGAAAGATGATTTGCTGCATAGCAAATCAATGTGTGTGTCTTCAAAGCATATTGGTATGGCAATGTACAACTATTCTATAACGCAGGAGTAGAAGTTGGAATGGCATCTCTATATATTATAGCTTTGAAGTTATTCAAGATTTAAAATTTCTAATGGTGCTATTTAGCATAATCTAAATTGCTACAACTTTTTTTTTAATTCATTAGGTGTGCAATGGTCAACACCCCCTACCAGAAGTTGGAATGACATCTCTATTATAGTGTTGAAGATATTCAAGATTGAAAATTTTGAATGCTGCTAATTAGCATTATTTAAATTGCTACAACTTTTGTTTAAGATCATTACATAGGCAGTGGTGAACAACCCCGTAGTGGAAGTTGAAAGGACATTTCTGTCTGTAATAGTTTTGAAGATATTCAAGTTTTAAATTTCCAATGCTGCTAATTAGCTTAATTTAAATTGCTACAACTTTTATTTTGAATTCATTAGATGCGCACTGGTCAATAACCCTGTGGTAGAAGTTGGAATGACATCTTTATCTATTATACTTTTGAAGATATTCAAGATATAAAATTTCAAATGCCCCTAATTTGCATAATTTTAAACATCTTCATTCCTCTGTATAAAACAGTCAAACTCCTTGTATGGAGGCACAAACATGCCAAGTTTGGAGTTTCTATGTATAATAATGTCAGAGAAAAGTGTCAGACAAATTTTCTGGTAAAGAAGAAAGAAAGAAGGAAGGAAGGGAGAGAGAGAGAGAGAGAGAAAGAAAGAAAGACACCCCCCCCCCACCACCCCAGTGTTTTCAGGCTGTTATATGTGTGTCTACAGTACAAATAGTGATGAAACATTTCTTGAGGGGAAATAAATAAAAAAATTTAAAAAAAACAATGACCAAAACAAAACCAAAAAAAGGCAGGCTGTTGTATGTGTGTATACAGTACTTGTCTTCATTATACTTCTATGGAGCATCTTCCTGTAGTAGATCACTTCCATTGTATCACCACCCTTTCTTTGCTGGGGTCTGCATGGGTGAATTTGCTTCCATTTAATCCCTGCTCTTTATTTGTAGACTCAACACGAGTTCATTTGCCCAAAGCGGTTCCAAAGGAAGAAGGAGGAGACAGAGGAGACAGTCTTCAGGGAGGATCCACCGTACCAGCCTCAGTTTGAGAATGTCAGTGGCTGGCGCAAGCAGCACCAGGAAAACATTGACAAAGTCCGACAGGCCAAACGACGCGCTCGAACTCAGCGGACAGGTTCGGAATCGACGAGTGAACCCCGCTCCCCCTCACCCACCCCCGAACGCTGCAAACAAGGTAACCACCAGACTTGGTATCTTGTTATCTTTCTGTGTCATACATCACTAATCTTGTTCTTGGTCCACTTTCTTCAGCCAAGAATGTTGTTTCTGGTAGCACCTGGTCGTTTGTGTACATAAATTGCCACAGACTTTCCCTTTGACAATGTTTTCACAGGGACAGTCTGGACTTCAAAAATCTGATGTTGAGATTGGAAATATGGGGCAGCATTAATAACAAGATACTGGCATGGCCCTTTAGGATTTCTTTTTAAAATAGTTTAGCCTTTACACATTTCTTTAGCCAAATTCAAGAAACATTAGCATTTGACTAATTGGCTAATGGTCTGAGCAGTCCCTTTTCATATAGTGAGCTCAGAAGGTGAAAGTATTTAATTGTTTAACATTTATATAATTGACTGGTTTTGTGTCAGAATGGATATGTATGTGTTGATCTTCCAGTAAAATTTCAGTAAAGAATATACGATGATGTCTTGCAAGGCAGTCCAACCCATGCCAAAACAACTTAGTGACTCAATTCTATTCTGACCAGCAAGGGTGAACTAAACAAGTTCAAAATCGCAATGCTTGAATTTTTATTGAAGCTTAATTGAAACTTACATAGATCTGTAATCATGGCTCCCTTGACAGTTTAGCATGGGTGCAATTGGGGTCTTGATAATCATGCAGCTGACATTAGTGCTTATGTTAAAAATATTGAACCAAAGTCACTCCATAGAATAATATCTCTTTGCATAGACCAAATTGTAGATTAATGTTTTTTGCTCACATGGCCTTAGAATGTTTGAATGTAAATTGTTATGTGCTTTAATTTTTGGCTTTAGGTTCATTAAAAAAGGCTCAGAATTGCGGATAAGACCTGTCCTCATTGTACGCCCTAGGTCAACAGCCTTCCTTAGCCTGGGTTCGTCAGTAGCTTTCCTTGGCGTGGGTTGGGCCCATTTTGTGTGTAATGAGTGTCTGGCCTGGTAACTTTGTGTGATCCAAATAAGAAAAGGCAAATTGCGATACATTTATACGTCACATTTCCCCCCTTTTCTCTTTTTAACCAATTTGTGGTCAGAGTATGATACGTGTCGAGTCAACAGCTTACCTGGCATGGCTTGAACACGTTGCTCCTAACTCACGACAAGGAAAGCTATTGACCTGGGGTGTGCCATCATGAGTGGTGTGGCATACAGATCTCATTGAAAATGTTAAGTTGTAACCAGAAATTTGAGTAAAAACATAAAGGCCAACAGCAGTTGACATCCTGACCTACTTCTGGGTGATTTGAGTGGGAAATGGTTAAGACAGAACAGCAGCATCCGGCGCCAAGGAAAGGCCTTCATGCACAACATGCTATTTTCTAATACTAAAATTAATAAATATTAACCCTTGAAGAGCTAATCATGGCTATAGTTGTTTTCTCATTACCGTTAAACATATAATGGTTAAAAGATTCAAATTCCTCATGAAAATAACTATCATTGAAATACCAGCAAGCTTAGTCTAAAGCAAGAAGTAGTATTAGTCAACAGTATTCCTCTGGACACTCTGCGCGCATTGCGCACAAAGAGTACTGAGGAAAGTCAGTCTTATATCAGTGCTTTAAGGGTTAACAACAGTGAAGTGGATGATGGTTTACCTGCAGCAAGTTTAAGGGGAATAGGGTTAACGAGAGTAATATAAGTTGGCAAGGCATGGGTGTGATAACATTGCAGGTCCATTCACTCTAAAAATTGTGTACTTTTATCTGCTTTGAGAAATATTGTTCCACCAGAAACACTCATTTCTTGGCTGTTCAGATGTCCATCATTTCTATAAAATCCTGGGTGGTGTAGTTGTTGTTTTTTGACTAACCTGCTGACTAATACACTGTATAATCACAAGGAAGAGACAAGTGCATTTGCCGCCAGCACAGGATTTAACAGCCCCTTTTTTGTGACATTTAATGACAGTTTCTTCATAATATTGAATGTTAACAGATAGCGTACATAATGTATGCTTTTGATTCCAAGAAGCAAAGTGTATACAGTAAAACCTGTTTTAAGAGACCACCCCTGGGACACACCCAAAAGTGGTCACATAAAGCAGGTGGTCTCCCAAAGGAGGGTTGATTGCCACTGCATATTCACCTTCGCCCCTCCCTCCCACCCCACCCCCCATCCCCTATAAGCTGGACACAACTGGCTAGTTGTCATATGTCTGCTCCAGTGTTTTTGACTGATTTTAACAGTGATGAAAACAATTTGAATGACAATTGTAAGTGACACTTATCGAGATAACATGCCCCAGGTGAACAGCTTTATTTGGCATAGGTTGCTCACCTGGTGTCCAACCAGCCCCATGGAAAATTGTTGACACAGTCTTGGTTAAACATGCGGTTGATATTCCCCTGAATATTCACACACTTTGGTGCTAAGCTTGAATCGCCTTTAAAAGTTTTTTACAATCACTTAACAGTTAAATTTGAGAGAAATTTAAAGAGAATGATTGACCGAATAATAATGAAAGTTAGTGAAACTCCATTTATGTTGATTAAGTATCCCATAATCAGCAGGCTTACCACATGGTGATTGGAAGAGCCTCATGAAAACTTATTGGTATGAACAAACATTGTGGAATCGATCAAAGCTAATGTTGACCGATGATGACCTTCCGTCCGGATGTCCATCCACATTTTGTCCATCCAGGTGTGCATATTCTCGTTACCCTGATATCTGCAGAATACCTCCACGTATTTTGCTCAAGTTTGGCAATATATGCTTGTGTTACCTGGCAAGATGAAGTGATTAAATTTTGTTGTCACCATGACCTAATTTGAGCAAATCGCGGCCTAATTACATGCTCATTAGGGTGGACCCTTCAGTCAATGCTTTGCATGGAAGCTATGTGTCTTGTTTTATTATAAGGGCTGTCACAATCATGAAGTATATGGGGTTAAAGAGGTATATTAATCATATAAATATTTACATTTTACTGTCAAAACTGGTTGTGAGTGACAGAGTTAACTAATGTACAGCATGTAGACGAGGGAATGAACATGGCTAGGGCCTGTATTTTTCTGTTTAAAAAAACTAGAAATTCTGTTTCACCAGCCAGAAATTTCCAAATTCCGTTTCAGTAGTTCTCTTTGTATGTAAAACACATTAAGGCAAAACAGCAAATTCTGTTTCAGAGGTGACAAAAATTCATTATTCCGTTCTGTTTCGGTTAAAAACGGAAAAATACAGGCCCTACATGGCATGTAGCCAACTATGAGGACACAGGTCTCTGACAAACCCAGGAAGTGATGTCTGCCAGGAGGAGGAGGGGGGGGGGGGGGGGGGGGGAGGGTAAAGGGTATTTCCATACTGCCAAACCAGGGCATTTTATTTTCCATACCAGCATATTGAAAACTCTCAAAATTATTTTGAACACTTTGTACTGGCCTTTATTTTGGAGTGCAGGGACAGAATTTTGGCGAGAATCCGAGAATCCATTCTCATAAAGATTATCCTAAACTTGTCTTTCTTTGAAAAGAAAACTAATTGACAAAAATCCAAATAGATTCTCGCAAAATTTTGCGAAATTCTAGCCCTGGAGTGTCCTTATTTTCTTCATCCTGAACTTGGGTTATTATGATTTACTATACCATCCCCTCCCCCACCCCTGCTGCCATGCTTGTGTTGGGCAGGTTTATTCAATGTCAAACCACAAATATCATCAGCTTCTGGTCTTACTTGTATATGAAGAGTAGCGGCAAATAGCTTGAGACATATCACGCATGCATACAGTTTAATTTTAGTTTTCTGTTCTGTCTACAAAAAGCGTCAAATTGTGCAAAGTAGTGACATGCATGTGTATCTTTTATGTGTCAGACGTGGTGTTTTATAAACATTCTTATTCAAACTTTTTTGTTCCTTCATGGTGCCCTAACAGACAACACATCACAAGGTATCTGTAATACTTGGCATGTGACATATTTACCCGCACATAAATATAATCTACCGTATTGTCCCTTTTTAGCGCGCCTGCCCCCCTAGCGCCCCCTTACTTTTCTGGCTCAAAATATAATAAAATAATGCTAAGTTTTGTCCATTTTATGTTATTTTCAGGTAGAAAATGCCAAATATAGGTTTGATGTTGAGGCTGCCTTAACTCTTTAAGTGCCAAATTTTGGACTGAGTCAACAGCCTTTCTTGGCGCGCCTTGGGTGCAATGCGCCCAATGCACTCCAAGAAAAACTGTTGACATGGGGTATTCTCTCTGGGACTATAGGCATACTGGTACTTGAATGAAAGGTCTTTTTTCGAGGAATACGAAACTGGTATTCTAATGATAATTCAGACTTGTCTGACTTAGGTAGATTCACTTTGGATGTGTTTGGCACTGAAAGAGCAAATATAAATTTCTTAAGCGCCCAGGGTGCTAATTAAGGATAATACGGTAAAAACGTAACTGTGGCAAGTTATTTGCTAAACTGATGAGTTAGAAGCATAACCTTCACCAGTTATATTTCAAAGTACAACAAGAAGTAACAATGATGCATTATATGTTATATCTCTGCTGCATTCACTAGATCATAACCTCAAGCTTTAATTGTTCATTTTATTTCAGTGTTTATTCGTTCTCAAAGTTCATGCATCTTGTGCATTTGTACCAGATACCTTTCATGTGCAATGAAACCTGTCTTGAAAGCCCACCCTCAGAAGAGACCAAATTTTGGCCTTTCAAGGCAGGTGGTCTTTTGCAGGAGATATAAATCAGATGAAAAATACTTAGCATAGGATCCTGAGAAGGTGGTCTTTAAAAACAGGTGACCTCTTTGGAGTGGTCTGGCAAGACCATCAAGACATCAACCACTGTACATAGGAAGTGACTGCAGCCAAGTTTATTTGCATCGATACCATATTTGTCCATGTTATACACAGAGGTACAGACAGTTCTAAAGGGGCCTCAACTTATTCACCTGGCTACACCTGTGCACACAGATTGACGGATGGAAAGTCAAGGGGATGGAGCTTGTCCATCTAGAAACACTGTCAGTCTGGAATTTGGACTAAGTCAACAGCTTTCTTTGGTGTGCTTTAGACACAATATGCCCAAAGCTTGCCAAGGAAAGCTGTTGACCTGGACCACTTTGTCAGTTCGTGCAGCTGTAGGGGCGCATGACACAGACATCACTGTACATGCTATGTTGTACCACGCAGAAATGTGGACTCATTTTGGCTCAGAAGTTGTGCGTGGCTGCACATTCTGTATGCGATGGATGTGTTCAGCAGGTACATTTACTTTAGTTTGACAGACACACAATGATTCCTCAGTCTCATGTTTGTGAGAACCAGGTTTTGGGGACATTCTGTCCTTCAATTGCCTGCTAAGCAGACCTAGGGGCCTGGACCTTCAGACTGGGACTCCAGCTAACACAGGCTGCCACACAGATACAAAAATGGCCAGAGGGCCAGCTAACCAGACAGTCGTTAGTTTTCCTAGCCAGAGGGCCAGCTGACCAGACAGTCGTTTGTTTTCCTAGCAAGTCCCTCATTTGACAGACCATTCCTCTAGAAGACCACCTGCTTTGTAAGACCACATTTATCAGGTCTTCGGTGCTATCTTTTCCATGTTATTTAACCTGGATTGAGAGACCACCTGGTTTATGTGACCAGGCCCTGGGATAGTCTTTCAAAGAAAGGATAGTTGTGTCTCAAAAATGAACTGAGAAATTTTACAAAAAATTAATACAAAAGTGCCTGTCGTATTAATAACAGAAGGAGGAACAAGTCAGATTATTTAAGGGTCACTTTGACCTAAGACACTGGTCAGACATAAATTTAAGGTACATAACTGCCAGTAGTTCACATGGGGGTCTCGATAATGGTGCATGCTGGGTACTCGGGGGATTATCTTTATGGCCAAAGGTATGTGCAGTAGAATTTCCTATTAAGACCATCTGCACAAAGATACCATCTCTTTATTAAGACCACCAATTTAGACCCGTTTTTGTTTATCTTTAAGGGAGATTCCACTGTATTCATATGGGATGGATGAAGACCACAAACTGAAAGTTAAAATGTATGCATGGTGGACATATGCTATATATTAAATGTAATGGGAGTGAGTCCATGTACGGGGCTGTGGGTAGGGCCTCTGGCTGAGTGGTTATTCATAACAGTATATTGTAACATTATTCAACCTGTTCCTTGCAAAATACTTTGGCAGCATGCTAAATATGATTAACAGGGTGTTGGGAGGAAGTGATTTTGCCCCCCCCCCCCCCCCCCCCCCATCCGCGCCGTCAAGCATATATAGAAAATAAGAATATTACAAAATTATGGTTAGAAGGAAGAACCAACAATAAGAGGGCTTACGTTATTACACTGGAACAGGATGTTTATGAAATGCCTGAATAAAAACAGTGCACAAATACCCTTTATCCCCCAGTAATAACTCTTTCAGTGCCACATTTTGGACTGAGTGAACAGCTTTCCTCAGCGTGTCTTTGGCACAATGCACCCAAAGTGCACCGTGGAAAGCTGTTGACCTGGACCGTGATAGTCTATGTAACTACAGGCATGATGAGACTTAAGTGAAATGTCTGTGTGGAAGGAACCTGAATCTAGCACAGTGCTCCCTCTTTATAACACCACTCATTACAAGGCGGTCTCTGATATAACACAGTGGTTACCATGGCTCCCACTGAAATAGTTTTCCCATTACTTCTATGTTTAAAGTCCCTCTGTTATAAGGTGGTTTTCCTATAACACGGTATGCTCTGTGGCCCCCAACACCAGCGTTATAAAGAGGGCGCACTGTACCTGTATTATAACTCACAGGAGTTTGTTTTAAGTACAGTGCTCCTTCTTTATAACGCTGATGTTGGGGTCCACAAGGTATACCATGTTATAGCAAAACCACCTTATAACAGAGGGACTTTTAACATAGAAGTAATGGGAAAACTATTTCAGTGGGAGCCATGATACCCACCGTGTTGTATTAGAGACCGCCGTGTAATGAGGGGTTTTATAAAGAGGGAGCACTGTAGTTCAACTGTGGTGGCAGTTGGCACAGAGAGACTTAAGGAGGTGAGGTCTATGGGGGTCAAACAGGTGCAAGGCAGAGGTTGTCAGTCCAGGCTCTGTTAGGGGTATGGAGATGATCCAGTTGTATTTTAACACTAAGTGCTAATCACGACAGATGTCTGCAAATATGTTCATCTGACCTATAATTATATTATTCCAGATTCCTCATAGCCAAACTGCCAGCATGAATTTCGCAAAATTTTGCGTGAATCTATTTGGAGTTTTGTCAATTAGTTTTCTTTTTAAAGAAAAACATGTTTAGGAGAATTTTTATGAAAATGGATTCTCGGATTCTTGCCGAAATTCTTACCCTGGGCTGTTTATTCAAGTGCCACAATGTCTGTAACTGGGAGAGAAGTGTAGAATGGCCTAAGTCAACAGCTTTCCTCATGCTTTGGGGTCAATGTGCTAAGAGCACACTGAGGAAACTGTTAACTGGCAGCCCATAAGCATAGGACCAAAAGGGTTAATTTTCTGGTATTTGTACATTTCTTGTGATGTTCTGGCGGGGGGGGGGGGGGGACTTACTGGTGTACATCAGTCCTGTTACGTCATGATGCGACTCAAGTTGACTAAACTGTTTGCTGCATTTTGCATTTTATGGAGCTTAATCAGTTTTATTAATTAAACTTATAAGACTAGTTGGTTATAACAAGTTTGATATCCACATTACATTAGTAACTAATAATATGCAATAAAAGTTTGTTTACAATGTTCTTTCATGTTCATGGATGCATAGAATTACGACAAGTATGGTGTTCATTGATGGCTTCTCGTGTCAATGCTCAACGAAGAAGCTGTGCATATGGCTTTGCTCATGTCAGTCAGATGGTAGCCCAAATACTGTATTGGCACATAGAAGACTTCAGCCCTAATAGGCCATTGAGCCTCCGTCTGCCAATACAGTCCTCATTCCATACCAGTCCCCGATTTTTCCTTATATTTACCTAGATGTAAAACGACAATTGCATATTTAAATTCTTCATGAAAAGAGCTTCCGTTCAAGTACCAACATGCCTATAGTCTTAAGTCAGTGGTTCTGGCACTGCTTGACAAGTCATGGGCAGCTGCAGCATAACTTGCCAGGCAGTGCCAGAACCACTGATCAAGGCCTGTGACCATATTATGGAATGAGTTAAGAAAAGGACTTTTAATTCAGTCTGTTCATAAAGAATAAGGCCACTCACACCAAATGTACCACAAATGTGTATTATGTGGAAAGTTAATATTGCATTGATGACCTAGATTAATTTCTCAAGGTCATGGAGGTAGTGCTCTTCAGGAAATGATTTGATGGTGATGGTCATCAGATTATGTGTCAGCAGAGCATAAGGATCATGGGCCTCTTGTATTTCATTCTCACTGACACCGCCTCCCACAGCTTTTGATTGGATGATTTTGATGCATTTTGAAGGTAAAAACTACGTCAGGTCATGTACAACAGGGTTCCATATCAAGACAAATTCCCAGCATTACAGGCTGAAGTGGCAGAAGGATGCCTATCAGTATACACTGTTGGGCTCCACAGGCTTTGGCTGGCGTGGGATGGGTGCTCAACATATCAATTAATAACTGAACCTACTTGATGTTTTTTCCAGACAGAAATACCATGTAAGCTTTATCCAAAGTACTGTGGATTGCTTAATTTTGATGGGTATAAATTTTCACAGTTTTGATATTTTTAATATTTCACTGTAGTTTTAATTCATTATTTTGGACATAATTCCTATCCAAACAATGTTAAAATACTATTTCACTGTGTTTTTATTTTCACGGTTTTGTGCCATCAGCGAAATAAGTGAAAATAAGAGTACAGTGAAATTAAAGCAATTTACAGTACATGAAGGCCAAGCAGGGTAGAGATGACAGCCTTGGTCTGTTGCCTGGTGTTGACTTGTGCTAATAAATCTGATAAGAACAGGGAGCCTTTGGATTGCTTTGACATGTCTGGTAGGCAACTGGATGCACTGCTTAGGCCATAAAAAATTAATAAATAGTTTCTCAGGAACCGCCGCATTGATTTTCAAGGCCCATCTCACTTCTTTTTTTTCCAAAAAATCAATAAAAATAAAAACAAAAATCCGCCCGCCCACGTGGCCATTTGTTCCCACCTCAGATCTTTTTTGGCCGTTCATAATTATGGTGATACCATTTTCGTTGCTACAATATCTGTAATAAACTTCCAAACGGTATCCCATTCAGTTCTGTGAAAACCTGGAGCATTAAAGCATTCCAAAACATACTGACGTGTATAAACAGCTCTTTAATAAGTGCTTTTCTGAATTTGGCACCAATTTCATATTAAAATGTTACGGCAAACCCTTACCTTTATGTTCAATTGATAGAAAAAACTTAATGTAAAAAATAAAAAAAAAATAAAACGCCCTGCCGCATCAAAATAATCTGTTCAGGAGAAAAATAAAATAAAAAAAACGCCCTGCCTCTTCATATAAAAAAAAAAAAGTTCCTGAGAAACTATTTATTAATTTTGCATGGCCTTATGTGTACTCTGGTCAATTATACCATGTATGTCTCATTACTTTTACTGTATGTCGGATATATATATGAAAGTCACGTAATAGTAACAACAATTCATGTACCTGGATGATGATGATGATGATGATGATGATGATGATGATGATGATGATGATGATGATGATGATGATGATGATTTGTTGAACTGTACATCTATGTCAGAGCTGGAAAGGTCAAGTGAGTCGGAAATCAGTGGTAATAAGATAAACAGTTCTTTTTCCTGAGTATGATAAGGATATTGCCAGCATGTCATTCCAAGGCTGAAGGGGTTAATATCGCCTATGAAGCAGCTTAGTGCTACACAACTAGCACACATAAACAAGAACATTAGAGTCTGCTTTACCAGCAAGGACTTAGAGTTCTGTTGGTGAAATGAAGCAGAGCTTGAAGAGATCTGTATTTGACTCACTCTTGTTTATAGCCTTTGTGTTTGTAAAGTAACGTGCCACTGAGAAAATCTGATCACATTTTCAACATGGGCTGTTTCAGTGTAGCTTCAGATGAAAGGAACTTAAAATAGAAGTATATTTGGACTGGTGTTCTTGAGCAAAATATAGATCCCAAGCCTGTGTCCATCATTGTTGGGCTGTTAACTGATCCAAAGATGATGGTTTAATTTCAAGGTATCAAAAAATTCATGGATCTTTTCTTCCAGGTAAACTGAGGATTCCAAAGTGTCTTTCAGAAACATGATAACTGAAAAGTAGATCATTTCCCGTATTTATGCTTGCTCTCCTGACCTTTAAATGGGCCAATCCACATACCCAACACCCTTTTTTCCCATCAGTACTCCGGTCACCATGGTTACCTACTTCTCATCAGTGTGGCCCAGCATTTGCCAGTGAGTGTAAACACTGGTGTGTGCTTATGTGAACCCAGTTGCCATAGTAACAGTCTGATCCATGGCAGGTGTCATCTTTTTTGTGCATCAAAACAAATTGATAGTTTGCGAGGAGCTACCCTATATTTGTCCTATGAGCTGACTAAGTTCCTTGTTTCTTGTGTAGGTATGTGGTGGGGATGACGTGGACAGCACTTGGTCTGCTCAGAAGGCAACTCTGTTGACCAGAAAACTAGATTGTGACTTTTCTGCTTTTTCAGAATTCCTCTTTGTTATTGTTGTTGTTGTAGAAAGAAAATGCCCTAAAGTGTTCAGGATACTGACACGGAAACACACAATTATGATGCAACCTGACAGGGGGGGGGGGGGGGGGGGGAGATTCTACTGCTTGTCATCTGGGCTGATCTGACACTTAGGGAGGAATGAAGAATGTTCTGACTGCATCTGGTGGAATACACTTGTTCATGTACTTCTCTTTATGGCCATTTATGATGATGATGATGATGATGATGATTCTTCCCTTACTTACCTCCACTAAGCCATTCTTTTTGTGGGATGGGGATTTTGTACAGTGGTTATGTGCATTTCCCATTTTTTGCCAAGGTTGCTTGTAGAGACCCTGGCCATTCTGGGGACATAAAACCGATTTATATACAGGAGCAACAATGCCACATCTTCCATTTAGTACTGAACAACCAATAAATAAACAAAAACAACAAAAAAAAAAAAAAAAAAAGAACAAAACAAAAACAAAAAAAAAACAAACAAAAAAAAAACCACATACAGCCCAATCTTTCTATACACTCCATAGCAAATCCAGTCACTGTCTTTGTCTTAACCTGTACCTTAATTTATTAATATTATCACATTCAATATCAATTTTTTTTAAAATTTGTAAGGCTTCAACAGCAAATGAATTTATCAATGCGTAATCAACACAATACCATCAAGCACGTTTGACAGCCTGAAATTCAAGGACACTAACAAGAGGTGGACCATTGTGCAAGCAAAGCATTATCATGATATTCATTTGATTTTATGATATTCATTAACAGACATGGTGCGGTGTAAGGGATGTGGGACACTTATGAATGAGGAGGCACTGAAACACCACCAGCCTCACTGTGATAAACGCAACAGCAAAGCCAGCACAGCAGAACCCACAAGTCCCACAGCAGGAGCATCAGCACCTGACTTTAACGCCCAGCGACAGAAAGAGGTATGGGCAAGAACAGGGGTCACTCTACTAGTCTCGCACCCTATTAAACCTGTCTGCAGTGTCCTTCAACACACAGAATTGAACTAAAACTAGATCTCAGCCACAGTACATTATCATTGTCAGACATGATGTAGACATAGGATAGATAGGAGGAGGAAGAGACAGAGCGCAGAAGGGAAGAGGGAGGGAGAGGGAGATCAAGCAATTTTTCTGTATCAGTTTCACTTAGATATGATCAAAATCTCTGCCAAGCAAATTTCACAACAATCCATTTTTTTTTTTTTTTTTTTTTTTGCCAAATATTGTCATACATCTTCAGTCCTGGTCAACGTGTGTCACGTCTTTTCTTTTTTTTTCTTTTTTTTTTCATAATGCTGCAGGCCACAAGGACTGTTTGTGGCATTTTGGAAATAAAAACTTAAGGATATACAGCAAGTTAGCAGTAAATTACACAAATCAGTGAATATAACTTTGGATTCAAATAAAAAGTAGGGTAATCTATACATTTTCAGAAAGCTAACAGATCGAGGGTGCTATTCATTTCAATTTCACACTGTGAGCTGGTTGCAATGTTTGTTTAACAATTACACTTTTGATCATCTTAATTTAGCACAAATATCAATTCAGCTTATTCAAGTGTGAGAATATTGGCTGCAAGTCTGCAGCAAACGTAAGTTTATGTATTTAATAAAAAAAGTGTCTCAGATTTTCCAATTTTTGCTCCGTTTGGTCACCATAATTGATCAAAGGTGGCTTGCCTTTGATGTATCATCTTTTCAACTTCAAATAGCTGTTTATGAGGAACAAAACAAAAGTTTCAAATTTGAGACACTTTTTTTTACATTTATAGGGTATTCCATAGTTTACCACTAATTTGATATTAAAATGTAGGAATTGAAGCCAAATTTGTGTCAAAGAATGATAGTCACTTCTATACACTTTGATAATTGCTGTGTAAACATTGTAGCTGATAAACACCACTACAGTGGCACAGAATAGGAGACATTCATATATTTAACTGCAATCCTGCTCACTTCCTGTGTTGGCGGGGCAACAGACTGATGCTTTCACCATGATCAGGGCAGATTTGTATTATATACTATATAAACATCCATAAACATCTTTTCAACCAAAAGAGAGCCTATTTCTAATCAATTTAGGCATCCTTTATGTTTCAAATATATGTTAAAGCATTTTCTTAAGATTATTCTGTGTTCGTGTTGTTTATTTTATGGAGAGGGTACTTTTGATCATGCTAAATTCATGGACCTGCCTTGATGCAGGTGGCTCCCTCTTTTGCCCAATAGGTGTTAGAGTAGGACCGCAATTAAATATGAATACATCCTCTGAATCTTTATGTTGTTTGCTTGCCTAAAATGTATGCTTATGGACTTTTTGAGTGCATTTAGAGAGCTATCAAATCAAAAATGTCACTGATCACTGAAAGCCAATACTAACTTGCCATATATTCTTAAAGACCAACATTCAAATTTCATATTTGGACAACTGCTGTACATAATATTAACGTTGTGTTCTGTTTTGTATTTTGACCATCCAGTTTACCAAGAGTGTCCCTAAACCAGTGCCTCGTACCACAAGGACAAGCACTGATCATGGTTCTAATGAGGAAAGTGACGATGAGTTGCCACATGGCTTGGGTGCCTCGTCCTTCACTTCACCACGGAACTATGCCTCCACATCCTCCTCCTACAGCTCCCCACGGGGACTGGGAGGATACAGTAGTCAGCGTACTTACTCCCCCAGTTACACACCACGCAGTTCAAACTTGTATACTACCTCCAGAGCCTCCCCCACCACCTACCGCACCACCTTCTCTACCAAGGTCAGCGATGATGGATTCTACCAGGAACCCGGTTCTTATAGCCGATCTTATGGCTACAATTCTACCACCTCAAGGTCCACACCCAGGGTCAACATTCGTACACGCACATATATGGGTAAGATTTAAATTTTGACTATTTAGCAGAACTTTTATTAGTCATAAAACTTTCTTGTGAATTTGGGGAAAGTTGGATTTTTTTTCCCTTGGTAAGAACTAGTCATTGCATTTAAGATGATTCATGATACAGTGCCGACAAAAAGTCTTGCTCCAAAACTCTGGAGGGTCACCAGTGGAGCCACTTGCAGGTACCACTTTTCAAACTGTAATAAACAGTGTAACTCTGGCACCATAACCAGTTTATAGGGCCAATGAGGGCCACAGGTAGGTACAAGAGGTACACTGAGTGACTAACATTAAACTTCCTAACAGTGTTCCCTGCAAGAGTCCCTTGTACAAGTTGTGCCTGAGGAGGACCACGCGAAGGGGCCACCAGAGGAGATGGTGCAAAACTTTCTGGCGGCACTGTAGCTAATTCATTGAAGAAAATACCAGCATACTTCTTGTTAAGTTTATTGTCATGAATTGAAATTTTAATGCTGTATGAAAATATTTAGTCTTCAGGATATTGTGCGGTACTAGAATGTTTCCAGAGCTGCACAAATGGAATACAGACAGTTATTGTGCATGCATAAATTATTGTTGCATAAATTAATTATGAAACTAGTGACAAAATGTTGCATTGTGTGTGGCAGTGGTATACTCAAACCAGTTACAAATTGTTATAATTTAGTGTAGACAGACAAGAGTCTGCTCGGTGTTAATTATTTTCTGTCCATTGGTGAACTTTCTGATTGGCTGGACAGCATTACTTTTTGCGAGTAGTTGAGAGAAGCATGCCGTTTTTGTGGTGTGGACAGAGGGAGTCATTGTGTGTGGCTAGATAGTGTCACTGTGTGAGTAGTTACTCTGTGCATAGCATGACACTGCCTAATTATATCATGCCGTCCTCTCTGTTTCAAGGACAGGTAAGACACCAAAAACCTTTGCATGGCAGATTTTGAGGTTTAACGTTTTCTACAAGATGAATGCCCTTTCTATAAGTTGTCAAAATTTCAAGCTTTTAACTAAAGTAGAAATATGAGAAAAGTGCCCAAAATCACACAGGCATGTGGACATCCGAACGTCCGTGTGTCATTCTTTGGGTTTTCAGCAGTCAAATGGAACAGTGCCATCCGTCAATCATACCTTACAGCCTGTCATGTGGCTGCAAGTAGCAACGGCCCATGGCAAAAGGAGAGTGGTATCATGGCAGCACCGTGAAATCAGGCGGCATGCCAAAAGTATGTTTCTGGGCAGGCAAAAGATGCAAACATACTAACATATCGTAGCTTAAGTGGTTTGTTTTATAGTTATCTTGCTTGTTTTGCGTTCTAATGAAGGGAGACTTTAAATGTTCAAGAGGAACGGGAATCGTCAGACGATGTCCCTTCAAAGGCCTTGCCGCGATGGACTGCCCCAGTGGTCCTGCACACCAAAGACAGGCGGGGAAAAAAACTGGCACTTTAATCAACAATACCCACGTACATAATAATATTTTATCGAAACCCCGGGATGAGGAAATAAAAGTACAAATAAACAAATCGAAATAAGCATAAACGTGAACAGAAGAGAAAAGACACAAAATAGGGGTACAAAACTCAGGAAAACTGAGAAAATTACTACAAAAAAATGACAAGCTAAGTAAGTAAAGTGTACAAACAAGTCTAACAAGCTAACTACATAAAGTATACAGATAGGAGTAAATACAATAAAACACTATCCCTAAAAACGGGATGAAGAGGTAGTCACATGTGTACATGTAAACACTTACTCAGTCAGTGTGACAGCTTGCTTAGTCAGTGTGATGACAGTGACAACTTGCTCAGTCAGTGTGATGACAGTGACAACTTGCTCAGTCAGTGTGATGACAGTGACAACTTGCTCAGTCAGTGTGATGACAGTGACAACTTGCTCAGTCAGTGTGATGACAGTGACAACTTGCTCAGTCAGTGTGATGACAGAGATAACTTGCTCAGTCAGTGTGATGGACATTGACAGCCTGATGTGTCACTGTGATAGGTAATGATACAGACCCATTTTATCAGCTTTGGAGTCTTGCTTTGCTGAGTTATATCTGTGACACTGTAACTACCAATTTTATCAGGGCTATGAGAGTTTTTAGTGCTGCACATGGCCTGAAGTCGTGTCCTGTCCTTGTGGGTATTGCCGAGCTCTGATTTCTTACCCAGCATGCTGTGCTGCATTAGTAGATAGTTGCTGTGTTTTCTTTGTGTCAGATGAGCCCTATACTGTAACGTCCACGGGGCTTCACGCAGCGCCCTCTCATGTAGGGCCCTCTCACAGCAGTGATGGCATTGCTACTGGCTTTGTAGGTGGCGTACATGGGAGCGGCACATCCTACACGAGTACCAGGCCCAGGTAAGTAAGCTTTTACTGTCAGACACGAAACGTTGTGCAGGTAAGCCTACTTTCTTTCTCCATGAGTAATGAATTATTATAACCCTTTCTCACTCAAAAAGTGCAAAAGCACCTCATGTATATAGCATCTGCTTTTATGTTTTTTTCAAATAAATTTAATGGTAAAAAAAAGTATTTTTTGTTGAGAATTGTAAGTAAGGTCTGTCATGATGGTAAACCTGCGGTCAATAGCTTTCCTCAGTGCAGGGCAGCACAGTGTGCCTGACCCGCACCAAGCAACCTATCAACTTAGTCCTCTGAGCAAACATGCTTCAAGATTAGTCTGGTCATACAAATTGGTCCGATTTCAGATTTATGATTTCATAATTTTTAAATACTGTAGTTTAGAAATTTTCGCGCGTGTTTAATTTTGCGCATACTCATTTTTTCTGAAATTACAGAACTTTTGCGCATTTTAGTTTCGCGCAATCCGATGCCAAACAATGTAGTGAAATACAATGCAACTTATTTTCGCGCATGTTAATTTCGTGCTTTAGGTGAGCGCGAAAATTTTTAGAACTACAGTATGCCAAAATTGCCATTTTCTGTTGCTCCTAATCATGATAATGTACCTGTACATGTATACATATAAAGGGAAAAGTAGCCAATGGGAAACTTGACTTCACTTTTTTTCCATATTATTGATGTACATTATATTTTGTATATTGTGAATGGCACTGTATGTATTTATTTTCTATATGTTTTTTGCATTACTTCGTAAACTTTAAATTTGAAATGGATGAGTGACATAAAGTTTTATTAAGCACCCACTTCTAGCACATCCAATTCATAAAAGAGTTTCTTTGAGACTGGGGACGTGCGTGGTAAATAGCACTGAAGACAGAGCCGTGTTTTCTTGTTTTGTAGCATGTTCAGCACATCCGGCACCAGGGCCTGGCAGACCAACCTTGGGACAAGTTCATCCAGTCACAGACGTTTTGACACCCGTGCATACTGACACTGGTCCACAATAGACTCTTTTTGATACGGGATTATTTTTTTCTCCGTCCAAATGTTCAAGCAAGCCTGCAGAAAGTAGATCCCATGGACATAGTTTATTATGTTGATGTCCTGGTTACCCTGAATACCTTTTGGTAGAAGCCTTACAGGAAGACAGTGTGTACCAGCTAAAGTGAATATGTACATGTATGCTTCGAATTTTGGACAAAACCATTTATTGCTCAAAAAGCTGGACAGATAAATGCTTAAAATCATTCACAAAGACTCCCTTGTGAGTATGTGTCCTATGAATTGTTTGAAAAAGAGATTGTTTACACATTATGTTGATTGAAAGATAGGAAAGGTACCTTTTTTTTTTTTTTTGAGATATACTTATTATTTCTTACCTGCAGATTTACATTCTTTGTTTTTTTTTCATTGAGCTTCTTTGTTTGAGAAGGTCAGCTTCAGTTGTTTTACAAACGTAATTCTAGTCCCAGGTTTTTTCTTTTGTGGAAGATACTGCTCTTACAGGCTTTTACAGTTGGTCGCGAATGGTCAAGACAGGTGCTTGCTCGTACATGTAGCTGGCACACCTGTAGCAGAAGGGCAGGTATGACCTGCCATGGACCTGTTTTCTTGGCATCTAGTTAATGTTTGTACTTTTGTACTTTGTGTGTGCATCATATATTATCAGTTGACACAAGAGAATTGCTGGCCATGTAGGCAAACGAAACCCGTCAATTTTACAGCTTTGTCATTCTAGGGACCCATCATAACCTTTTTTTATTTTTCTATGCAAGTAGTATTTAAATTACAGTTTTGGTTGAGTGGTAGCTTTCTTTACCTAGATATAGGTAACATGAATAGATGCAGTGCCCAAGTGGGATTAATTTTACATTCAAGAGCATGAAATATAATTTGATTTTCCTTGTGAAAATTGGACAAAGTATGTGCGGGGGTATTGGTCTCAAAATGAAACAATACAGGTTCCCAGAACTTGCTTAATTCTTAATTTCAATAAAATATTTCATCATCCATAACCAAGATATAATTTCTCCCTTCAATTAATAATTTGTTGTGTTTTTCTTGAACAAAAAATATTTTGATACAAGAAATTAAATTTTTGGATGTGAGAGAGATTTTTTTTTCTAAAATAAAAAATTAAGATAATAGAGAGAAGATGTGTGTGTCATGTCACTGGTTAATGTAGAAAAAAAAAGGTTTTAGAGATTTGTTTTGAGAAAACAAAGTTAAGTTTCCCTATTGGTTTCTTTGTTTCTTGCTGAAGAAAACCATTTTTATTGACTCAGAAGCCGTATTTAAAGTTTTGTCCATGAATTTGACAAATTGGATGGAGTTGTCGTAGACGATAGACAGCAATGGGCTGAGTGGGCTTGATAATTGGGAGGGGTATGCTAAGGTGACGTGGGGATGGGGTGAGGATGAGGGGTGTACAGTGTAATATAATGTGTAAACTTACCTGGTAGTTCCAAGGAGGGCTGTTCCAACAAACATACACCATCCCACTGAAGCAATGAGTCAAATATTCTACCTGTCCTAATGACAGTTCATCTCCTTGCTGAAGAAGGTTGTCAAGTACATTGTGGAGAAGGCAGTGCACAGATGTGTACAATGTGTTCCAGGCCAACTGGTGAGCCAGCAAAACTTTGGTCCTGTCATCATGTGACTTGTCTTTTGTCAAGGAACACCATTATATTAGTTGTCAAGCTTTAGAAAGTGTTGTGTCACTGATGATTGAAGGAATATTATAAGGTGATTATGAGTATTTGTCATTTAAGAGCAAAAAAAAAAAAAAATACTTGTATCTAACAGAGAGAGACAGAAGAAAAAAGTCAGCACCTTCTGTGAGGAACCAGATGGCTTATAGGCAATAGGGCATGTTACCTGTAGGTACCACTAGAGGTAAATCCCTTTGGTATCCACCTGTTGCAGGTAGAGACATCTGGGGGATGAGGAAAACCTGCTTCAATCATATTTTGAAAATGCCATGTGAGACAAGAGCCTGGTGCTGCCACCTTGCAGAAAAGTGTATCTGACATGCCCAGTGGCCAAACTGCCTGCACAGTTAGGCATCAGAGGGCCTGGTGCCCCCCAAAGGATTTTGATACCACTCATATAGTTAGGCATCAGAAAGTTAGTATGCAATAGATGGAACAGCCCTAACAGTTAGGCATTAGAGGGCCTATATCCAGTAGTTGGAATGTCTATTAATTTTGTGGTATTATATGTATAGATTGTCAGGGAGATGCACAACTTGAATGATGGTCTTAAAAAAAGAAATAAAACCAAGATTATTTAGGGATAAATCTCTGAAGATAACTGAAGCACCTTCGTGGTGTTAAACATACACACAACATAGAAGTGCTGTTGTAAATGTAGAGTAGATGAATACACCATTAGGCATCATGTAGTAGGTATTACTAGAACTAATTTGAGGTAAAATATAAAGCCATTGTCAAAGAAGACAGGCCAGCATGCATGTAAACAGGTAGACCATAAATACTGCATTGTGTGTCCATAGGAGGAAATGCTATAGAAACCATATGATACAAGATGACAGACAACAATTATATACATACAGAGAATTGATTTATCTGCTGGCAGTGCTCAGGTGGGTTTATCCCCAGCTTTTTGTTATACATATAAGCATACCCTTATGTACGCGTATGTTTTTTTGTTTTGTTTTTAGAAGGGTTTTATAACTTGCAACAACTTTGTTTGGTATATTGTGGGCATATTGGCTCCAAAATATGCCAAGGAAAGCGGTTGACCTAGTCCTCAAGGGTTAACAGACTGTACACAGCTTTTTGTGTGTCTATATGTGAAGAAGAATTTCAGAAAAAAAGAATTGACAAGTGACAAATGCAACTGAATGTAATCAACTTTTGTCAGGCAATGTGTGGATCTTTTTGGGTGGTCTTCACAATACATGCGCATCATTTTATTCTGATCATTTTAAAGTTTTATTGTCACTGTATACTATGTTAAATTTTTACAAAACTGGTCAGTGAAATACCATAAAAAAACAAAATACTTTGTGTACATTTAAAGAGAAGCTTAAAGGGTGGAGCTGGAACTCTGGGTTCAGTGTCCTAGGATTACATGCCTGTGACACTGAATGCAGTGTAACAGAAAATATTGCCTGTGATACAAGATATTGGAAGAGTGCTTTGGTGTATTGCATGTGTCTTTTGATCTGATATATACATGGGATTAATATACTTCATTTCAAATTTCAAGGCCACCATCTTGGTATGACTAGAAATGGACAGATTTGGTGCTCATCACACAAACTCGAAACAAATGAGCGAAACTCACTTAAAAACACACTTCAATTTAATTAGATTTTACATGTGTTTGTCCAGCTTTTAATTTGATTTTCCATCCAGCTGAGGTGTCAAATGCTATTCCAGAAGTGTTATGTGGGTGATAACTGAGGAGCATTGGGAGTGGAGTACTTGCTGCCTTTTTCCACGGTCACAAGATTAGTTTTGAGCAACACATACAGACTGTTTCTCCCTCAAGCAAACATCCTGTAGATGGCGCTGTAGGTCTGGGCAGTCTGTGCCCAACAGGTGTGAACTGTGTTGGTTTGGTCAGGACAAGTGCTAGACCATCACAATGTGACCACAAATCTTATTTCCATAAAATAGGGGTAATTTATTTGTACTTGAGACCAGAGTGGTCTGTGATCTATTTATAGTATGGAACCAAGGCTGTATATGTACATGTGTAAAATTATACCCATCTTCATTCCTAGAGATGGAATATTTATTACGTTTATATAACCATAACTACACACATGAAATATAAAATGTGTTCACAGTGGTTCTCCCCTCCTATGGGCCAGCCTTTCATATGGTGTAGAGAAAGTGTCATTCAGGAGGGACCATTTGAAGGTCACGCATGAGTGAGTACCAGAATGGTCCATCACAAAAAGGGACCATATCAGAGAAAAGGGTTGCCCCCCCCCCCCCCCATGAGAGGGACTGTATCAAAGGAAAAGGGTTTCCCTCATGAGAGGCACCATATCAGAGAAATTGAATCTTTCATGAAAGGAACCAGGTAGCAGCACTAACTGGCATCTTTTGAGATGGACTGAATTTAGAATCAAGCAAGTTGTCGGGACAGGAGCCTCATGCACCAGACAGTGACCTCACTAAAGAAGCTTTAGATACCAAAAAAAAAAACTCTTTGGAGGGATCATAGTACAAATGCATGTTCTACAAATCTTCGGGAGGGTGGCCTCATAGGGCAATCAACATATCGAGAGGATGGTCCCATAAGAGGGCGCCACTGCCTAAAAGTTCCAGCACAAAGTTGTACCTGGTTACAGTTATACAGCCTGAGTGTGTGTGTTTTCATAGAAATTCTACAAGTGTGTGCATTCTTATGTGATCTTTTTTGGTGCAAATACTTAATACAAGGCTATTATTTCACATATCTGGTTTATAATCTTTTTTTTTTTTTTTTGGAGTTCAATTGAATTTGATATTTCATAGTTTTGATTGTATTGGAGACTATGAGGAAGCATCTTTGCATCTAAATATTATTTTTTGTTAAAAAGAAGAAAAAAAGAAAGAAAATGGAATTTGGATTAATGAGATTGCATTGATGTTTAAGGAATCTAAAGAACATAGATGTTAGCAAATGTAAAAGAAGACAAATGGTTTGACAAAAATGTCAGTCCAGCAATTTGTGTATGAATCAGGTGATCAATGAAAGATGAACTTTGTGAAAATATTTTGTTTTCTTTTTTAATGTTTGAAGCCAATTTTACTACAATATCGCTGTCTCCTGGCCACAATTGTCTGCAGTCAGAATGATATTTCAGAAACACAAAACCAGTTCACATGGAATCATGAATGTAAAGCAAATAAAGCTTGAATATTATAACACACCAGACATGGTCTTGTTTTTCTCTATTAACCCTTAAAGCGCCGATTTAAGACTCAGTCAGCAGCTTTCTTCTGGGCACTTTGCACACAATATGCCGAAGTGCCCGGAGGAAAGCTGTTGACTAAGACTACTTTTCCCTGGAGACTAGGCTTTCTGACATTTGAATGAAAGGCATCTTCATGAGGAACTGGAATGTATTAACCATGCTATGTTTAATGGGAATGAGAAAAGGACTATAGCCATGATTAGCACTTTAAGATGGAAGATCTGAAGCCAGCACCTTTGGATAACCTCTAACCACTTTTTCATATTTCTGGATAGTTTGATACTTAAACTACATGCTCCCAATAACTCCGATGTATGAACATAAAATTTATATGACAAAATTGATCTCAAAACTTTTGTTTACTCTGAAAAGTTAAAGCAGTGCCGAGCACATGGGGGTTTGTTTGCATGGGCATGATAATGAAGCATGTCATTGTTTGCACAGTCATTAGTCCATGACCCCTGGAAACCAATTGACAAGGGTCACTCATAGGGAACAGGAAACCATTAGCAGTGGAGAGAGGAATGGGCCAGTTCAGACTAATCACTACCATTGTTCTGATTACTTTGAAATTCTTTATTGATGTAAAAACAAATTAGTACAATCCACTCACTGGGCCCCAAATATTGAAAGCCGCATGTGAGCCCACACTCAAACAAGCCAAGTATGATGTTCCCAAGTTAAAAAAAGTCTAGATTTAAGCCACAAAATATACTCTTTTTTTAATGACAACATCACCGAGGTAAAGCTACAAGTTTATTTCACACAATAATTAAAACACGGCACGGAAGAAATGAGTATGTGTCATATTACAGCCATAAATGCGTAAGAATTGGCAACTTTTTCTTTCAATGCGATTTTCTCGGAACTTTTTGCTCAACCTCTGCAATTTATATCTTGCCTCACAAACATAGGAATTGCCCTATCACATTAAAATTAATGGACATCAAAAGAAAAAAATGCATATCCAGAAGCGGTAGCAAGGACTTTTTTTCCAGACAACCCCTTCCGTGACTATTTGTAGAAAGAAAATGAACACTTTGTCGGGACTATAAAATTTTATAACTTTTTATTTATGCTATTTCAGGACTCCCCATTGAATTGGGTCCTGGACACTGACATGTTTTAAATTTCTTCTGATTTCAACTTGAAAAAAAAAATTGTGCCAAAAATGGGGAAATCATACCAAGTCAGAAAGAATGCTATAAAATCTTTAAAAAATCCAATCCTGCAAAAGAAACCTATGCACACAAATCTATGGATACATTGTAATCGGGAAATATATAGGTTTAATGTACTTGTGAAAAAAATAAATGGGTAATATTGATCCAAAGTTGCCAGTCACGCTGCGCATTAGCTTCACAGCTTCCACCTTAAAGGTTAAGTTTGATCAACAACTCTCAGGCCACTGTGATTTTTGTTTTTGTTTTTTTGTTTTTTTTGTTTTTGTTTTTTTTGTTTTTTGTTTTTTGTTTTTTTTTTTGTTTGTTTTGTTTTTCTTTGACCAAAAACTTCAAAATTTCTGAAATCACTCGGCCAGTTGTTTCAAAATTTCATGGAGTCTGTTCATTACTGGGGAACCCTGGGCCTTAATATTTTCACAGGCAGCATGATCTCTCTGTATAGTTTGGGATGGCTTTTTCATGTTCAAGGTCTGTTCAGCCTCCAGTATAAAAGCACAGATTTAAAGGTTTCAATTTATTTTATATATGTAGCCCAATCAGAGTGTGTGTCTGTCCATCCATCCATAAACTTTAGCTTGTAAGCACAGTGCAGTCCACAGTTTTCAAGATAGCCCTATGTAACTTTCAGGATCTATCAAGTATATGAGAATCTAGGTGGAGTTCAATATTGGTGGTGCCACCTTGAGTATTATTTAATATATGGGTCAAAATTTGAAAATCTTGTGACCACTAGCATCCTTAATGTTCAATAGGTGTTCAGGAAATTCATTGGGATTGTGGAAGGTGGCAAAATCTCAGCTGCTTGCAATACTAGTGGTGCCACCTATAACTTGATGGTAATTATGAGCCAAAATGTAGTGAAAGATGTAAAATTCCATATCTCAAAAATCAATTGAATTAGAGATCAAATTTATAGGATATTGGAACATGGCAGATGCTAACATGTCATAAATCAGTGACCTGGACCTATTTCATTAAGTCACCAGTCTTGTAAAGTTGAAAAAGAGGTGATTTTGTAATTGCAGGGTGTAGCTGGAACATCAATGGCAAAGAGAATTGAGCTTCAAGATCAAAATTCCCCTGGAGTATATTGTACATAAAACTGTTCTTGGTGACCTACTTTTTGGGTCACTGTGACCCAAAGATTATGGAGTGTGAAGCTTGCCAAATTTATTGTTTAACTGTAGGCCCTTTAGAGACATCTAAAGAGTATGAAAATCTACAGAGACTTAAATGGTGGCAGCACCATCTACATTATTATGTAACATGGGTCAAAATGTGAAAATATTGTGACCGCTACAGCATCCTTTATTTTGTATGGATCTTCATGAAATTAAGTGGGATTGTGGAGAAGATCAAAATCTCGGCTGCATACGATGCTAGTGCTGCCACCTATAACTTAATGGAAATTACCAGCTAAAATGTCTTGAGAGATATAAAATTCCATATCTTAAAAATCGATTGACTTCAAAATGCCAAATTTGTAGAATAAATAGATCATGTCCAATGTTGAGACATTATATAATGTGAGTGACCTTGGCTTATTTTTGTAGGTCCCCAGCCCTGGAAAGTTGAAAGAGGTGAATGTGTAACAGCAGGGCTCAATAGAACATCCTGCTACTTTTACAGATTGATGGCATGGAGCTTGGCCACTGCCACATCAGCAAAAAAATATGCACTGGAATATGCTTTTTTGATAGTGCATGCCAGATGAATTATTCTGCCAGGTGGCAGCACTTTCTGTGTCACATGTCAGGTGTTGAATTCTGTTAAAAGTAGTTTAACAACATTTATGTATAGTGGGCTACATTTGTAAGTCAGCTTATCAACAAAGGAACATCATATTCCCTTAATGCTGTAATGCATGAGCTTGGGATTTGTGTATTAGAAATACAAACATCCTGCCACCAGTTAGCAGAATGGCATGTCACCAGTTAGCAGAATGGCATGTCACCAGTTAGCAGAATGGCATGTCACCAGTTAGCAGAATGACATGTCACCAGTTAGCAGAATGGCGTGTCACCAGTTAGCAGAATGGCATGTCACCAGTTAGCAGAATGGCGTGTCACCAGTTAGCAGAATGGCATGTCACCAGTTAGCAGAATGGCGTGTCACCAGTTAGCAGAATGGCATGTCACTTGAGGCCTTGCAACTTTGAAATGAAGATGCAGGTGCAATATAGCCACCGTGCCAGCAGAGCATTACCCCCATGGGCCTCTTGCTTTTTCTTCTTTTTTTTTGGCCCAGGAAAATATGGACAAGCTGGTACCTGAATGACAGGTCTTTTTATGAAGATTTTGAACATACAACTGCAACTGTTTATTTTACTATCACTGGGACTGAATACAAGGCCCCAGCTTGTTTCCACGTCAGTTATACACTGATGGGTTGTTTAACTAGGATGAGCTGTCCAGCTAGAAAGGGTACATATTGGTTCAGGGGTAAGTCAAATTGTTCTTATCTGAACCTGTACTATACAAATTTAGTAATTATGGTTTGTTTGACAGGTATTCTTCTTTCATAATGAAGCTCTGCATTTATAAGCAAAACTTCACGTATTTAGCTAATTTATCATTTGCCATGTTCATATTTATTCTTTATTATGTGGGTTGTCTTTGCTGAATATTTAGCTTAGACAAGGAGCCGCTACTCAGAGAGACATGTACGGGTAAAAGGCTCCGAAATATGTTGAGTAGTTACCCCCTGAAGACACTTTAATTTATTTTGGGCTGATACAGCCTATGTCAAAATTTTACAGAGGAACGTGTGCAATATGGACAACAGTAATTCCATATATGTATATAGGTTAGACAGGGACAGGTTAGCTTAAGGAGAGTAAAGAGTTTGGACTGTGGAATAGGGTATTGACTACTAGGAAGTGGTTCTGGGCAAAAAGGCACAAATACAATACAAAATGTCAATCATAATAATTCAGGTTAGTGTGATTTTTGTTGTGATCAGCAATAACAGTTAGGTCCTTACATATTTCTCTCTTTTTTTTTTTTTCTTGTGAACTGTCACATTAGTGAATTGATCACAGATGATCACAACAGACGTACATCCTGACAGTCACAATAGTAGGTATTCATACTAACTGGGATCCCGTGCTGTCACCTAAGCGGCAGCAAGGGACTTGGCATGAGGGAGAGCTGATTCATGTACTAAGTGGAACAAAATTAGCCACTGTGATAAAAGCAGCAACTTGAGAAAGGAAAAAGCACAAGAAAAGTCATTCACTAAGTTTAAAGCACACAAGATGCTATACATATTTAGAGCATTTGATTTATTTGCCAGAATAGGAGTTCTTTGTGGATGATATAGTGACATGACTGGCACAAGTGCCCTCATCATGGTGGAGGTATAGTCCCATTGCCTAGCAACTGAGGGGACCACAGTAGCTTTGCAGTTAATGCAGTTAATTATGGAGAGTCCTCCAATTGACTCCTTTCACAAAACCAGCAAAGCATAGAATTTTCTAACCTGCAGCTGACTGGAGAGGGCATCGCAGGGTGAACACGTGTGGGCATAGGTTAATGCATATTAAAAGTCGAATCTTCAAAGTAAATTTGAGGTCAATTACAGCAACATGAACATAAATTGTAAAACTTCTTTATTAGTATGCCTGTCAATATCGGTAACATGCCAGGCATTTTTAATTTGAAGATGTTAGAAACCTTCTTACAAGCAAAATTAATGAGACCTTCATACAGTAACTGTGTACTGACCACCACACATGCATAGGTGTCAATTGGTTTCTGACATTTGTGGGGTTAATCACCAGAGTAGTTTGTGAAACCTTTAAACAGAGTACATTTTGGCAGCACATGCTCATGTTGCCACAGCATATGGCTCTGTGGGATATAACCATTCATAGAAGTGTGGTGTTTAAAGGGCAAAATGTCATTGTTTCAGTTATGGCAGACACTTCACTGATAAGGCAAGCTTTTCTGCCCTGGTATAATAGTCTTAATCTATTCAGTATTGTAAAAATAAGTTCAACATTTTATGAAAGGTTTCATTTAATACTTTAGAGGTCATTTTCCTTCCATATTCAAACTTGTTCAGCTGAGATTATCATGTTATTTTTCCATGCAAAAGCTTGTTCTGTGGCAAGTGCCTAATAGTATTTTAAAACTATGCTATCAAGTAGTCTTACCCAGCAAAGGGGTTTTCTCCAGGCATTGGGGGTGAGAAAATCATTGGGCACAGTGGTGCACCTGTGGGTGTGGGGGGAAGCTCCGAATTGACTTGATTCTAGTTGCAGACTTTCAACTGAGAGACTGTGATATTATTAATTAGTTGCAAGTTACAGCACACTCGCTCATGTGTAAAAAAATATCACAGAGTAGCTTAATTTCAGCGTCATATTGGCACAATTACAGGCCACCATATGATTGGCTGAACCAGGATACCATGTGATTGATTATGAGTCAAAGGGACCAATGCAGTCAAATGAGCATGAGTTACTCTGCATGCAAGGCGTATTGTCAAATGGTCGAAAGAATGCTATGTGGACGCACACAGGTGAACTTGTGGCTGCAAACCTCCTTGGCACGAGTCCTATGCTGGCGGGTTACTGTATCGTACGTCCATGCCCAAAATTAACACTGGCTGCAAACACAAAAATTAATTACACTATAGTTTTATGCTCATTACAGGAAATTTCATGATAAACATTTATATTTACATTCGGAGTTTTTGTTAGCATTGAAAGAAATAGGGACAAATTTTGTTTTTCATCAGTCGATGGTAACATCATGCACAGCACGGCACGTGCTGTGCCTACTTTGCTACGTAACAAGCTGCTGGCCACACCCACAGCTCCTCCCACTGATAAACAAAAGGTCCTTCGCAGTGACTATCAAAACTTTAACGCACAAATATTCATGACAAATTTAATTCTAGTATTAATGTTAATATGAATATGAATATAAAAATGAAGTCAGTCTCTGTTGTCATTGGTATGTAACAGCGCGGTTGTTGGTAGGCATTTTTACATGACGTCGTCATGAAAAATGGCTACCAACAACCGCGCTGCTACATGCCAATGACAACAACAGAGACAGACTCAATTTTTACAGTGAAATTGTCAGCATTTGCTGCTATGCACACCAACATAAAATATGATAATGCGCCCGGAAATCCTTTTATGTGTCCTATTTACTGAGGTGGATAGAAATAAAAATCAACACAAACCGGCTGGTGAACTTAGAGATTAAATCAAGGTCACAGATACCATTGAAGCCATCAACGAACACCATCATTATGTATGATGTTCAAGTCCTTGCTTAACTGTTTCAGTACAAAATTTTTGACTGCGTCAACAGTTTATCTCGGTGTGCATTGGGTGCAATGCGCCAAATGAGCACCGAGAGAAACTGTTGACCTGGTATATTTTCTGTGGAACTAGAGGCATGCTGGTACTTGAATGAAAGACCTTTTTACGCGGAATACGAATCTGATATCCTAATGATAGTTTAGACTATTTTGACTTTAGTAGAGCGACTTGAGATGTGATTGGCACTGAAAGAGTTAAATAGTTGTCAAGTTAGTATATTTATGGATTAAAGTTCACTTTTAATAAGTTGTCCAGTTATTTTGGCATTACAAGGTGAAGAATGCACAAACACAGAGATCACCATCACAAGCTGTGTCAAAGTCTCAACTACAATAGTTCTTTAGTTGTAAGTCCAAAACCAAATTCAGCTGTGTTGCCCTGTGAATTGGGTCGAGGTCATCTATAGCAGCAAAACAGGAAGATGAGCCTTAATTTTGCATGTGTTTTTTGGTGATTGCAAAACTAGCAACCACGCAGATTCAGAGAGGCAGATCTTTCAAGTTAAACTATGCATCGCTCAAATCGAAATTATATATTTAAAAAAAGAAAAGAAAAAAATAAATGCAAATAATTTGTCGAAAAATATATAGTAGGAACTCACCCAAACTATAGAGCCATCAATTAAGATGGAAGCAGATCTGATGTAGATTACTGCACTATTTGGACTTGAACAAGCGTCCATAAATAAACCATGCCAACATCCACTTGTATTGACAATTACAGAAAATTAGCCCATAAAACGCTGATTTAAGAGTGATCCAATGGCTCTCCTCGCGGCATTTTGCGTGCAATGCACGCAAAATGCCTCGAGGAAAGCTGTTGACCTAGACTACTTTTTGCTTTACACTAAGCTTGCTGGTATTTGAATGAGAGGTATCTTTATTTGGAATTGTTATCTTTTAACCATTATATGTTTAACAATAATGAGAAAACGGCTATCGCTGTGGTTAGCACTTTGAGGGTCAAGAATTAATTGAGATCAGGAAGTAGCAGAAGAGCGACCAGTTTATTAATTTGACGGAGTTTAAAGCCAGGGTACGTTGCTACTGTGCTTGAATGAATTGACGAAGTGGTTCATTCAGACAGGAAGTCCAAAAGTATTGATAGCCAAAAGAATTGTAAAAAATGAGAAAAAAACAAAACAAAAAACAATGGGGCTGAGCAACCCCTGCCCAGCTTATTCACTTATGCAGGTGAAGTCTGGGGACCACACATGCTGTCGAATAGCACATGTTTGTTTAGTAACAGAATACAAGCGTATTTAAAGTTCCCATTTTAAAAAATACAATTAAATTTCTTGCGTTTTTGCCTAGGAGTCCACAAAAAAATCGACAAATATTGCAGTGTTAAGTGAGGTCGGGAGATACCCACTCACGTTAAAAATTCTAAATTCGATGTGTAAAAATTGGCTAAGAGTAGTACATATGAAACCTGATTCACTTCTTAACGACTGTTTTCTCTGCAATGCAGAAATATACGTACGGGGAAAATCCATTGGATAACATGTGTTAGAGATATGTTATGCAATCTAGACTTCACAATGATCTGGGAAAATATCGGTTTACTGACAGACGATTTTCCAACATCAAAATTTGTAGAAAATATTAACAAAACATTTCATAAACCAGTGGCAGACAGAGATGGATATCAATGCAGGCGCCGATAAAAAATTACGAAAATGATATATGAAATCTAAGAGAAAATTTGAAATTGAAAATTACCTTCTTACTGTCAAAGATCGGTCCATAAAGAAAAATATAACGAGTTTTAGAATCAGAGCACATAACATAAAAATTGAAACGGGGAGACACAGGAGACCACAAAAACAACTTTGGAACAAACTTAGAGTTTGTGAAATTTGCAATAAGGTTGAAGATGAAATGCATGTAATGTTACGCTGCAAAACATATGATTCCGAAAGAATTGTTTTAATTAACGAGATAACCGATATTTTCCCTACATTTACCACACTTGACGATCAAGAAAAAATTATATTTCTCATGAATTTGGATGATACAGAAAAATTAAAAATAATAGAAACATATTTTGTGAATATTCTTAAGAAAAGAGGACCCCTTTAACTTATTTTTAAGATTTAAAATGCAACAGTGACAATGTCATGTAACATAGCTACATATATATAGATATATATTTTTTAGTATTGGTTAATTGTTGAGGTTTTTTGTTTTTGATTTTGTTTGTTTGTTTGTTGGTTGTTTTTTTCATGATTTTGTAAGTGTGTGTTTGATGTATGTGATGTGTGCGCTTTTGTACTGTATGGTCCGGTTTTGTAACTTTTGTACGTATGTATTGTGTGTTAACAAATTACTACAGTTGTATGTGTGTGGTACAGTTATTAAAGTTTCATTCACTCTAACATAAATTCAAAACCTTATCTTCTGCTTCAGCTGATGGATGAACAGAACAAAGCTGAGATTCTATCTAACTTGTGAGTGCTAAGTTTACAAATAGCCAAATGTCAAAAATGTCGTCCGAATAAATTTATATTAAATTATGTCACTATGACCCAGATACTTGACCCAGTTTGCCACCTGACACGGACGTATACCTTCAGCCCCAGAGATGTACATATGATGTTCTATAACACAATGAATAGATTAATGGTATATGCCATTAAACTCAAATACTTGGCCTGGTTACCTAGATTTAATTTAAAACTTGTATCTTAGTCCTGAAATGTGCCTGTATGAACTTTCATGAAACAAAGTTACAGAAAACGTTACAGACAAGAGGTAAACAAATGAAGATAAGCAGCAGGTAGAGACAGGAAATATAAAGATAAATGAATGAAAAAATTAAGTTCTGTGCATATAAATTAAGAAACTACCATAGGTAAATGGGTGAAGAAATTAGGACTGGATGTGCCAATGAATTTGTATTAATTTTACTCTTGTTAATGTATATTTATTCTCATTAAAATACAATACAATTAACTTCAATAAATCAGCCAAAGGTGACGTAAAAGTGAAACCTTGCACAGCTACCTGTTAAGTAATTACAATGTGTGGCATAAGGCATAAACCAAACAAGTGATACAGTAAAAATCGAGATCATTATTCAAGGAATGTGGATAGTGGTACATGTAGGTCAGTGTGACCCAGTGATGCAGTAAAACTTGAGTTAATTGATCCAAAAATGATTGTGTAAAGTGGTATGTTATTGTGAAATAGTGATATGCCAGTGTGACCAAGTGGTACAGTAAAACTTGAGTTTATTAATCAAAGAATGTGGATAGTGGTATGACAATGTGACCAAGTGAAACAGTAAAACTCGAGTTAGTTAATCAAAGAATGTGTAAAATGATATGCCATTGTGAAATAGTGGTATGTCAATGTAATACAGTAAAACTTGAGTTTATCAATTAAAGAATGTGGATAGTGGTATGTCAATGTGACGAAGAGAGATAATTTCCACCTCTTTTCTAGTAGCAGTGGGTTTAATGTCCAAATTAAATTCATGTCCCAATTGTAATTCCAAATAAACAAATGAACAAACACTCAGCAAAAAATCTTCTGCATTAGTAGCATTTTTATGGTCACAAACAATTTTGTGCTGGTCGTCAGCGAACATAAAAATGTGATTAACTTCCTAATGGTGCATACGATAAATGTTTAATTGCCCTCTTGGTTTATATGTTTAAGGAACTTAGCAGTTTTGCAATTGTGAAATGTTTGACGTGTGCGACTGATCTGATTGCCGCACAAAGGGAATGCATACTGGAGTATTTATTTACTAAACATATTAATTAATATCTAATTATAGCATTTATTCGCCATATTGGTTTTTAAAAATTATTATAGACTACCTAGCAGATTCACTCACCACATTGGATTCAGCTAATATATATTTAAAGTATTTACTAACTGTATTGGGTTAAGAATTAATATCTCGCATGTGTAGTTAAAGTATGTACTCACCGTATTAGGAGGAGTCTTTATGAGTTCAACATTGAGTAAACTGATGTACTTGACCTTAGGAATCGCTATTCTTTTCCTCACAAACTCTGAAATATTGTCAGTATAATTCTGTTAATGGAATCAACAAATTGTTTTTTCTATAATTCCCACCAATGCTATTGTTCTATGAACTATTACTAAACTGCAAGAGGAAGGAACTTCCCCTAAAATGCTTGAACAAGATAGGCAATGTTATATCTTAAATCAAGAAATATATTATGTGCGACCTAAGGTCAGACACATCTGACAACTATGGAATGACACAAAAATTTTGAATCCTGTCAATAAAACTAAAAGATCATAAAATCATGATGGTCGTATAATTACTATTTAACAGTAATGTACATGTTGACCGGCAGTGTAGCACAAATAAGACAGGCAGACAGACAGACAGAAGGGCAGGTGGATGGACACATACATACATACATACATACATACATACATACATACATACATACATACATTAGTAATCTTATGTTTAAATATATGTTATACTATACTGCATACACACATACATACACACATACATTAGTCATCTTGATGTACTGCAGGGCGATCCAGTTTAAATAAGTATGTTTATAGGATACTGCATAGACACACACACACATTCACACATACATACATACATACATACATACATACATACATACATACACACACACACATACATACATACATACATACATACATACATAAGTCATCTCAATGTACTGTAGGGCGATCCACTTAAAATAAATATGTTAATACTATACTGCATACATACATACATACATACATACATACATACATACATACATACATACATACATACATACATGCATACATGCATGCATGCATGCATACATACATACATACACACACACATACATACATACATACATACTTACATGCATATATACCTACATACTTACACAAACACACAAACACATACACACATACATACATACATACATACATACATACATACATATATACATACATACACACAAATGCGTTAGTTAAATGAATAAACGGATAAATAAAATTAAAGGTAATCATGTATTCTTTATAGTGCTTACCAACTATCTGTGGTTCTACAAATTTTCGTGCTCCCCATTGTGTCATTATCTTGAATCCCCAACTCTGAAACGTATTATGTAGAATATTGTCAAGATTGCTTCAGATTTCCATCAGGGCAAGAATAATATGAACTAGACGATAATGCTGGTAAACACTAAGCTATTTTTAATTTTTATGATATTTTAAATGTTAGTTTAATCATTGAAATTATTAATTTTGAGACTTTTCAAGCTTCTGCATATTTTATCCATACTGGGGTCCATTCTGCAATAATGGGACTCCACAAACATCATACTAGTATTGTGGCGCCACTGGTGTACCAATGACAGTAACAATATTATTCTCAGTGTAACCATTTCCAGGGCATGGCAGAAATACAGCATGGGGAGGTGGGCATTGTTTATATATATGCACATATATAGAAAATAATGATACTGGGGTTCCTGGTTTATGTTCAGTTCTGTGACACATAGTCCTCCTTTGTTGTTGTAAGCGACCATAGTTGGAAAGTTCAAGTACTTCTTTTTTTTTACAGTATTTACAGTATGCTTAAACTAAACGAAGGACACAATGATCTTGACCAAAATTTTAAGATCAGACAGCTGTTTAGTGTTTTCACGATAGGAAGCTGATTCATTTTTAGGGTATTTGGGTGAGTTCTGTTGTATAATTTAATATATTTATGTCTCATGTTTGCAATGTTTTTTGTGGGGGTTGTGGGTGGGGGTGGGGGTGGGGTCACTTCACATTGTGTACTCACGAGGTCTAAATATACATGTAGCATGCCTACCAAAATTGTAAAACAATCGTGTATTCCGGAGGTATTTTGTAACATTGCACTTCTGTAAAATATTTACTGCATATATCATATTTAACAATATGAACCGTGTAATAATACCCAAAACTACCCTGTTCACAAAGGCCTTCATTGAAATGTTGAAACTTAAAAGTTTTGGGACGGGCATGGTGGCTGCATTCTGTAGAGTGACATGTCAGATTTCTGATTCGAATGCGTACCTTGCCGATGTCTCCTATGGTGCTATTGGCGACCTCGGACTTCTGTCTGCAAATGCAAGGTTAGAATTTACCTTCCAGAAGATGTTCAACTGGGACAGTTGTGACAGTACACGACTAAGCGGAATTTATTGCATCAAAAATTATAGTATTGGCCCCTTTTACGCTACAAAGTATTATGTTTGAAAATCCCAAATACAGTGAGGCAGTAAACCAAATTATTTTTGACAGTACCCACACATATGTTTTAAGTACTGGCAGATTCAAGTAAGGCCCGTGCGTTTTCCACCTAAGCACAAGCTTTGCTTGTGAGGGTGGTGGGTCACGTACGGGCCGGAACAAAGCAGCTTCCGCATGCAGCACTTGGTGTGTACAAAATTGGCTGGCCACGTCGGATTCGATATAATGATAATGCATACTTTCTGTAATTGTAACTGTGATGTCATATCTTCTTTATGTATGTCCTCGTCAATGTAGTGTCCTGTGATCCGTCTTTACCTTTTCGTAAAGTATTTGTATTGTTACTTTTATTTCTTTTTTCGCGAGAGGGATTTATATAGGCAAAGGCTGTTTCCCAATCGTTTTTTTTTTTTTCTGAATGAAATATGTTTAAAATAGGGGTAGAATGCCATGTTTTTTGTTTTGTTTGATTTTTGTTTTTGATTTGCTTTTGTTTTTGTTTTTGTTTTTTTTTTTCCTGTTTGTGTGTGTGTTTTCTTTTTTTTTTTTCTTTTTTTTTTTTTGGTGGTGTGCGTTTTTTTTTTTTTTTTTTTTGGGGGGGGGGGGGGGTAACGTCACTTTGCATTGTGTTCTGACTAGGGCTGTTACTTTGCTGCCCAGCGGAAGGTGTTTAGCTCACAAAAAGTGAGTAAACGATGTTTAGGATAAAGTTCAGAATTTATATGGGGCACGTGTATGAAACCTTATGAAAAAGATTCTAGAAAACGTGCATATCTTACAGACGTAGGCCTACGTCGCGCTGGTGGCAAAGTTTAAAAAAATTGTCGAACCAGCCAGCATATGAAATTTATTTTAAAGCATAGTGGTGCCCAAGCCGGAAAATGTCTACAAACATGTATGGACTGTATTTGGAGTAGTTTAATTAATACACTTTATTTTTCAATTTACATGCGAGCTGGTATGTCATATATATATATATATATATATATATATATATATATATATATATATATATATATATATATATATATATATATATATATTTATATATATATATATATATATATATATATATATATATATATATATATATATATATATATATACATATACATACATATACATACATACATACATACATACATACATGGCGCACGTCAATTTCCTCGGCGCGCTTTTGGGGAAATGGCTAGTAGTTGATACCACAGGGGCTTCTTTCGTGACTACGAACACTGAGCTCCGCTCAGTGTTCGTTCGCTCAGTGTTCGTGGTCACGAAACAAGCCCCTGTGGTTGATACAGCCTCCGACCTGGGGCCCACCTGGCACTGACAAGGATACGTCACGAATTATAAAATGCGAGACACATGTATGAATGACTTACCTGAAGCTAGTCACGTTGAACTTGAGGGTATTACTAATGAGTCTTAGTCTCACCGCCGCTTCCACAGTCTGCATAATATTTATATAAGTTGCTGGTATGATTAATCAGTCCTGGGCTCAGTGACGCCACGTCAGTGTGCATATTATATGTTAGGCTACGTCTTATCAATAACTGCAACCTCAGTGACGTTACAACAGTCCGAATACTATACATGAAAGTATTGTCAATTAACCGTAGCCTCAGGTAGGCATCAGCAGTCAGCTTAAACAAGATTTCAATTGTTTTGTTTCAGTCAAGGAGAAGCAAAAAAGTTTTATTATCTTCAGGTCATTCAGCACTAGAGGGCCTGGTGGTGTTGAACTAAGTCGTTAAAATATATCGCTGACAGTGCATTGAATAGCTACAGCGTTTCGTTACTCTCTAACATATCTATCTAGTAAAACCTTCCTTGTGATTGGACAAAGTTACATGTATGTCCGATTTTGAACTAGATCCAGTTACACACCCTTTTCACAGTTATCAGTATGTCGAAATTCTTGAAACTTTGTTAAATTGTTAATAGTTTTTTTTTTAGTATTTGACTGGTAATTTCATCATGAATTTACAAAAGTCTTTTTAAACGTGTCCAAGTTATTTGATGAGGCGTTTATTCAGACTCTCTTAGCTTGGTTTGGGGACGAATTAGCTGCTTCAGCAAAGGATCATTTGTCCAATATGTATACCAAAGCACATGAATACGGTACATTATACCTCCCCGATCAGAGTTACAATAACTCTTCCGCGAGGTTATCTATTAAATCTGGTGTAGCTCAAAGATCCATACTGGGTCAATTTCTCTTTTCAGTGCGTGCAGTACATGCAGTGGACATTTACTTAAGCAACTTGGAATATTTGAATGTTCGCAGACGACAATTATATCTCCAAGATAGTACTCAACGGCCTCTAGTGGTAAACTAAATACCTTTTCCATAATGGTATAAAAACAATTTCAGCAACTTTTGTTACAGACATTACAAGCCCTAACCAAATGTTACTGATGCAGAAACATCCATGAGTACAAGTCACACATTGGACGGTAGCACGTTAAGTTACAGAATCAATCTCTGTTTACCTTCACCAGGGTCTCTTTCCACATCCCTGCCTGAACAGACGTATACAACAAAAACAATAATAACAACAAGGTGGCGTTCCAGAAATTCTGAAGGGGGGGGGGGGGAATTTAAATGAGTCTGGGGCGTGGGGGTTGCAAGCCCTGGCCTGCAGTCGGGAAGAGAGCCCCAGGAAATACCTGCATTTGAACATATTTTAAAGCCAGTCAATACACTTCCTGGTATTATGATACTTCATGCCTTTAGGGGTACAATCATATCGTTCCCCCGTCATCTTCACTCTAGGTATACATATACCTATGCATTATTCACGAACAGCCCATAATGAAGTTGCATATTATTTGAAAGAAAGAAGAAAATATCTCCTAAGAAAAAATAGTGAGAAATCAGCATGGGCAGAGTACATTATTATTATTATTAATATTATTATTGTTATTGTTGTTGTTGTTGTTGTTGTTGTTGTTGTTGTTGTTGTTGTTGTTGTTGTTGTTGTATGGCTCAGATAGCACACCTTAGGCCTTGACGTGCCCTCAGTATGCGTCATCTGTCTGTCGGTACAGCCCCCTCTATCAAGCTTCGCTGCGATTTTCTCCTTCAATGTTTCACTTTGCAGGATTAGAAAATGTTTATATTTCTTACCGTCTGAAAAGATAAAATAAACTTTCTCTTTTTGTCCTTGTGGTCAACATAAGCTCTTGTCTCAATAACGGCAGTAAAGAGAAGTGTGTCTCCACGGATTTCCACCAGAGGGCTCTTCCTGGCAAATGCATCAGCTGTGACCTGTGCATTGGGGTATTTCGTGGATAGCTACAAATTAGTACATGAGTTCGTCGAATTATCTTTCAATGTGTTCCAATTTATGACGTGTACACGTGGCACTACGTTGAATGTATAATGTATATCCAAACTGTGTCAACATGTAAAAAATGGGTCAAATAATGTGGAAGTAATATTGAATTGTTGTCTGTAATGTTAAACATAGAGTAAGGTATTATAAGAGTAGGACTGCGAGTTCTAAAGCTGTGGTACTTTGTTAACTCATTCCATCCTGATAGAAGACCGAGTCAACAGCTTTCCTTGACACGCTCTGGGTGCATTGCGCCCAGAACACGCCAAGGAAAGCTGTTGAACGTGGGCATATAATTTGGAATGCTCTTCCATGCAAGTTTCATCCAAAAGTTCGAAAAATAATCCCTAAATTAGTAAAATACATTTGGCAGACGACATTTAGACATTAGTGGGAAAAGGCATCATCACGGTCAATGACTTAAGCAAGGTATAAAATGGTTTAGATGTTTAGCCTTGCGGTAGGAAAAAGTTGGATTACAAGTACAATGTACACGACTGAGCACTGGCCACAGAGAATTTTATATGTGCACTTAGACTAAGGGGGTGAGGGTGGGACTACCAAGCATCCGCCAATCAGAGAATAGCAATACCTACTGAAATGCAACAGGAAAGAGCAAGAATGGAAAGTTGCCATATCTGTTGAAGGCGCTGCAGTCATGAGGGTTAGAGTTGTATACTACTTTCCATTGAAAGTTTCCATTTTACGGTATAAAAGCAACAAAAAGAAGCATTTTTTTTATTGTAAAACCAGGCATATGAGTTAAAGGATTCAGATTATGTTGTTTCATTAGCGTCACAAGTAAGCAGCCTGTTCAAAGTTACTTTACATTCATTCAGCTGAATATACATGAAGTTGCTCCTTGTGACCTCTGCCATCATAACACTATCTTAGCTGAATTATTATGACCATTCCTTTTTTGAACTCCTCATACGAATGCCTCTTATTCAAGTACCAGCATGCGTTGCGCATGAATTTCCGGATGACTTAGTCTAGAAATTTTCCTCCAGTAGATGAGTGCATAACGCACACTGTACATAGCCCAGGTATAACCTGTATCATGCTGTTCAGATTCTTTTGAACGACCGGACTACTTTTCTTAAGGTACATACATGAATATAATCGGAAGAAAAAGAACAAAAAGGCAGATAGAGATAAGAATGAGTAAGTCAGGGAGACACACATGAAGGCCTTTAACACACCGCTATCAGCTGAACCACCCTGTTTACGAGTATGACAAAAGTAATAAAGTGATCATAAAGACGCTTATTGTTCACAGCAGAAATTAATACACAATAGTAATTACGATTACAAATATATCAGTTCGCGATTGTACACAATTCTTCATAATTTTGTATGACTTTTCTTTTGATATAGAGTGAGAATCCGAAATATCTATGAGTATACACCTTCTCAAAAATAAGTTCAGATGTTGTATTCAAAATACGAATGATTTCATGTTGCAAACATTTTTGGTAAATGTACGAGAAGTATATGTTGTGAAATAAAGTTGTTTCCTTCTAGTATCATGGTCATGTGCTTGCGGAGTTGGTGTAATCGGCAAAAGATATAAATAGACTGGGGGTCGATCGTTTTGTAATTCAAAATAAAATCATACGATCTGAAACTTGTATATATCACCTAATTTTTATAAATTTCTCGACTTAAAAACGGGATCAGTGTGTGCATTATATTTACTATGGTTTGTGATTCGAATGGCCTTTTTGTCAAGCCTAACTTGTCTTTCAAGTTTATGTCTCCATGTTAAAAGCCCATAATTAATTTTTGTAAGAATTAAAGCGTTGTAAATTGTTTGCAGAATGTGTGATGGGAGATTTTTTATCAACTTGTTCATGATACCAATTGTTTGAGAAATTTTGGACGCAATTTTTTTTAATGCGACTATTCCATGACAAATGTTTATCTATCAGCGGGACACGAAAATTAAATTCATTCACGCATTCGATCATTACCTAATCAATTTGAAGAGTATGGTTACTTTTCATTGGGGATCGAAAATCACAAACTTTGTTTTCACTGTATCATGGGACAGCTTATTCATCTTTAACCAAATACTTATTCTTGTAAGTTGGGGGTTTATAATGTGAGAGGTCACACAGTTTGCTCCAAGGAGATCACCTGGTCGCACAGAAGTAAATATAGCTTATTGTCGGCATGCAGGATATATTTTAAAAAGATTGGAGGCCAATGTTATATCATTTATGTAGATCAGAAAGAGCACAGGACCTAAAATAGATCCCTGGGGAACTCCTGCGGAAATAAATAAAGAGTCAGATTTATTTTCAACACAAACAACGTAGCTTTTTCTATTATTTAGGTAGCTTCTTAATAAATTTGAATAATTCTTTAATAATTCTCCATCAGAATGGGATTACCCTTTCTGAAAACGCGTGCCACTTGAGCTAGTTTCAATGTGTCAGGAAAGATCTCAGTGGAGAGCGATTGGTTTTTTATTAACTTTAACTCTTAATTTAACTGCACTGTATCATTCATTTTACATACTTGACAGTTACTGTACGTTCTTCATACTGTATTTTATCTGTTTTTTTATCATTTCGATGTTCTCATTTGAATGTACTTTTAATTTCTTCGTTTGTGGAGGTTCAATAAAGAACAATAAATAACGTAAGTGATTGCTTTCCTTTAAATGAGTCAATCGTGTCATTTCCTGTTTCTTCCGTGACAAGATGTCAGAAAAAGTTATGAGGGACAGGGTTTGATAGATAATTTGTGTAGGAATGATCTACAAGAGAATTTATTTCAAAGGACAGATTGACGCCAATGTTTGTAAAATATTTATTAAAATTATACGCTATATTTAATTTATCAATCACAATCTCGTTATTTATTATTTAAGACCCAGGAAATTTATTCCTCATTTTGTGTCTGTTGAGGACATCATTTATAGTAATTCACGTGTTCTTCGTATAATTTTTATACCTGTCGAAGCAAGACTTAAACAATCGTTCTTACAACACGGATTTTATTTTTTCAAAATTCTATTTTAAGTTTTAAATTTGTAGACCGTAACTGGTATTCTTCTTTATCATGTGGAATTTATTTTTTAGAATGTATACAAACGATCTCTAGTTGCAATGGATCGAATAATTCCTTGTGTAATCCAAGGTATCTTTTCATTATGTTTACGGTATTTCGCCCGATTAAGGGGAAAGTGATTTTTTACGAGCTGTTTTGAGGGTATTTTCCAAAAATTCATTGGAACATTAAGATCGGTATTCCAGTCATTCTTCAAATGATTTATTAGGAGTGCTTCTTTACTTCTGTTTTAACCTGAAATTATTAATTGCGTCGGGATGATAATCACATACATGAACATATTTAGGTACAGTATCATTTTAGCTTTGCAAGAGGTCAAAATTCCTGAATTGGATAAATTTATGTTACACTCCATTAATTTCAGAAAGAAATTATCAGTGACAGTTCTGCGTTGTTTCGAAAGTCTTGTTGCTAGTGTAATTTGCGGAAAATAACTCAAAAACGTTATGATAATGATAATGATGATGATGATGATAATAACAATAATAATAATAATGATAATAATAATTATAATAATAATAAGTCCATGAAATTAGCTGAAATTTTGACCAATTTACGGTGTGTGCCCCACATTGAAACTGAATATTTTCTTGTATTCTTTGTTAAATATGCTCTGTCCCTGATGTTGTCACGTAAATGTCCCTAAAATGTCATTTGAAATGTTGGCATCTCTGTATTTTTTCCCCTTTTTTTCTTGGAGGTGGGGGGGGGGGGGGGCAAACCCATCCAAAACATCGTCATATTTAATGAAATCAAAGTCACTTTCCACAAAGTGTTCGCTACATGGGTGAGATCGATTCCCAGGCCCTTGCCACTTGTCCTTGTAAATCTTAACTGCACGGCCGCGGGTCCACGCTCTCCGTAACTTTGGGTCTTTCGTAATGTAACAAGCCATTATTGCAGTACTTGTATTGCTACAATTAGCAGCAACACACCGACCCATTCTGGACGGGAACAGGGACGAAAATGAAGATTCACGCATGTGTTTTCATACTGTTGATGAAGTGACACTTGACAGCCACAGTTCGCTAGCATGGGGTCTTGCCAGTCAGCCTGCGGTGTTGCGTTTGTGATGTCACCAACCTTTCGCGTCTTGAGGGTGTTGAAAATGAACGGAAAGCGATGATTGAAGCAAAGGCGTAGCCGGAGGGGGGGGGGGTGAGGGTTGGGAAGAACCGCCCATTTTAATCAAAAGGTCCAACTTGGACCAGTAAAAGAAAAAAGAGAAACAAAAAGAAGGGAAGAAAGAAAGACGGAACATGAAACTAAACACGGCTTTACTTACTGGCATATTAAATAAAACATTTCTTCATTGTTATGGTGATTGGTGTGCTTGAGCCAAACACTGCTAGTAAAAGGATCTTTACATGCGATCATTTAAAATGGCCACAAATTTTGTTGGTGGCTACCCCTTATGTTACAGTTTAATAGAATTAGCCTCAGTGCATGAAGTAGACTGCCAGTTATGTTGATCAGCAAAATGTTATGACAGAACAGCAACCTTCATAGCCTGCTTCAAGTCTCAAGTGGTGTATCTGTAGCTTCATAGAAGTTTCGCATCTTAGTATAAAGTTAAGAAGGTCCAGCTTGGGAAAATTGTTTTAGATCGCCACGCAACAGAAGAGTGTAGAAGCTAAGTTTTCACTCATAGCTTTAATTTGCTACATGTACAGTTCACAACATGACTGAATGATATTCAAATCCAAATTTACTTTCAAAAGGTCCACAATTTACAAATTGACAAATGAAATAAATAAATATAACGATGTTTCGTTTTTTACAATCCAAAGACTGCAATTTATATTCTTAATCACTTTGGAGCTGTAAAGACCTGAAATATCTGTGATTCGAATCGGGGAAAGTTTAAAATTCTACTTGAGCAAATATCAACTTAATAAAGGGAAAACAAATTTGGATGAGAAGATTATCTTTATAATGCACATCAAACAGCCTAGTAATATGCTATCCTGATTAATGACCCCACTTCTTCAATTAAAAGACAAAGCTGACGTTGGAAAATTTTAATATTCATAATTTCTAACAATAAAAATATTATATCTTCCAGATAATGTATTTAACAGTTTTGAAGAACATAGCACTTAGTGTATACCTTGCGGTTTGCCTCTTATGTAATTGCAATGGGATTTAACTTATTTTACATGATGATGATGATGATGATGATGATGATGATGATGATGATGATGATGATGATGATGATGATGATGATGATGATGTGATTATGCTGTCAGGTTTTCATTGTTATTTGCATACATTTATCTAAATACAGTTCCATGAGTGCAAGACAATAGTGACTTGTACCATGTAATTTGACTTAAGTTCACTGTGTTGTCATTTTCACTGATGCCACCCTCCGCCCCCTCCCCCCCCCCCCCCAGGAATTCTCGTAGAAAGTAATTTTGATTCGCTCTGCATCTCTATAGAACAGGGATGTCATCAGTTTTTCGTCAGTTTTGCCCAGCATATATTTAACGCTTATCTACTTAAGCTTAGTTTTACAGTCATGTAAGACCATGCTTATCGTCCAAGTTTCAATGCATAGTATACTGTTTCACAATAGGAATGCGCTGAATGAATAATGACATGAACTGCTTTGACCAAAACTTTTTTTAATACCTTCCGATTAAATGAACATTCTGAAATTTCTTCTCGTGCTTAGTGAAAAGAGAAACATGCCGAAATAGATAGTGAAAGCTTGCATATCCAACTGATTAAAAATCAGGTAGATTTTATATTTTCGCGCAAAGAAATATAAAATAAATTGTGCTGAATATTATTGTATGCAGAATCACATGATTATACTTTCAAAAAAGGACTTTCTTCTTCCATCTTTAATCTACTGGTAAGTAGAGCCTGACCGAGCACGCATTTTGAAACCGAACCGGGTACTCGGTACTCGGTATACACTACCGATACCGAACCGGTCACCGTTCGGGTTCGGTATATGCAATTCAAACATGAAAACGTTTGACAGGGGTTAATAGCTGTTACCCTTATGCACAGGGGTATTACTATTGTTATGTAAGTAAGCCGATTAATGCAACCCATGTGACACACGTAATAGCAAAGTATCGTTTGTTGCATTCTTTAAAGTGTATACAAGTACGAAGTCCCCAAATGATACCAGTATGTGTGGTTAAACGTGAAGAAGCTCAACTGTTCCAATCTTAGGCTTTATAGTTTCCATTTTTCCCAGCTAACAAAGAGAGATTATTCCTTAATCTCGGTGGATGAATTAAGCACTTAGAAACTTATTTTAGCCCTTAAAATGCACCATTTTGCACTTTGAATCTCAAATATTTTCTAGGAAGGGGTGGGGGGAGGGAGGTCCATTCTTCATATAATTTGCCCTCCCACCCCCCTCCAAAATCCTGTCTATGCCCCTGTGAGTGCACAGTGAGTTTTTTTTAACTAAAACGTGAATAAAAGTGTTATTTTCACATTTATTTTTTAAGGGTACCGAATGGTCAAAATTAATCTTTATTTCCTTTATGCCCTACCTGGCTCATAGTACAATACAATACAATAATGAAAGCTCTATAAACTATTTAAAAAAGTGTATTTTCTAAGTTGTCAATGCTTATGTTAAAGGTACGTCATTCTGATGAGAACAACGCATGAGTGATCAAGGTAACCCCTCATTGAGGGGGAGCTGAATGCTCAAAGCGGCGACTTACTTGAGGGAAGAAAGAGCCTGCACATATATATGTGCTGCACGTTGTGTTCAGTACTCCTCTGTTCTTGACGGGCAACTGAAACATGTGGAAAATTCATTCATGTTGGCTTAACGGTGCCTGTAACACATATTATGACTTGCAACAGTTCTAACACTGAAGTTTTGTTTCTGTTCAATTCTAAGAGGTTATATGACTAACAACTAAAAACATGATATTTATTTTTATTGACTGCTGGCGCTTTACACAAAGCTTAATTTTTTGTTGGCAAATAACACATTTTAACGAGGATGTTTTCCTGTGCATACTAGATCAGCTGTTATCTTATTACAAATGACTTAACTCTTTAAGTGCCAAATTTTGGACTGAGTCAACAACTTTTCGCGGCGAAAAGGCCCAATGCGCGCCGAGAAACGCTATTGATATGGGATATTTTCTCTGGAACTACAGGCATACTGGTACTTGAACGGAAGGTCTTTTTACGAGGAATACGAATCTGAGATCCTGATGATAATTCAGACTATTTTCCGTTTAGTAGATCGACTCTAAACGTCATAGGCACTGAAAGAGTTACAACAAGCGTTTTCTGAGCCCTGGCGGGGTAAATTGTAACTAATTTGTGGCATAGTGCTTGGCAGGTTACTGTCAACTAAAATTGCACATTCTGTTTAAAAAAAGGGTACACAGACTATAATGATCACTCATTCTTGCGAGACTGCCAGTTCGATTAAAACGAATTGCTTATGACATTCAAAACCCATATTGTCAATGCTAATGTTAAGGGTACGTCATTCTGATTGGAATCTGTCATCACCGTATAGCTTTGGAGAGCACCTGAAGGTGGCCATGGCCACATCATCACCGTTTGAAAGATGTATCAAGACAACTGGAGACATATCATTGACGAGCTGGAGATATAGCATAACCGAAGAGTATCAAGACAGTCGTAACAGCAGCAGCATCACCGTCTCTTAAAGATGTATCAACGCGGCGCCAGCTCATCACCGCGTGTGAACGCACACCCATCAAGCCAAGTGTGGCTACGTTTGCTGTTCCCAAGTTCAAAAAAGTCGAGTTTTAAGCCACAAAAGTGGCTTTTTTTAATGACAACATCCCAGAGGTAAAGCTACAAGTTTATTTCATACAATAGTAAAAACACAGGACAGAAGAAGTGAGTATGTGTCATATTACAGCCCCCTATATGCGTAAGAATTGGCAACATTTTCTTTCAACGCAATTTTCTCGGAACTGTTTTTTGCACAACCCATGCAATTTGTATCCAGCCTCACAAACAAACGAATTACCCTATCATATTAAAATCAACGGATATCAAGAGAAAAATATCATATCCAGGAGAGGATTACAGGAATTTTTTTCTGACTCCCCCTTCCGTGACTTTTGCAGCAATTTTTAGGAAGAAAATGAACAACCTGTTAGGACCAACATAAACATTTTATAACTTCTTATTTACGATATTTCACGACGTACCATTGAATTTGAACCTGGACATAGATGTATCTCAATTTCTTCTGATTTCAACATTAAAATAACCCCCACAATTTTGTGCGATTTCTGCGCAAAGAATGTGAAAATCCTACCAAGTCAGAAAGAATGTTATAAAATCTCAAAAAAATCCAATCTTGCAAAAGAAAAAAAAAAGACTACAGATACAAATTTATGGATATGTAGTAATCAGAAATTATATAAGTTTAATGTACTTGTGAAAATAAGTAAATGGGTAATATTGATCCAAAGTTGCCAATCTCACTGCACACCAACTCCACATCTTCCACCTTACAAATTATCAAGATGGACACATCACTGTATTTTAGAGGCGAGTCAAGACGACAATACTCATACTAGTGCTGTGAGAGGGAGGGTGTGGCTGTCAACACCACCATTTTGTGCCATGAATAGCACCCCAAAGGACATAGCCTTATGGGTTATTTACGCTATTTCATGACGCACTATATGCACGAGCCACAATTTACTTTGGGCAACATGGTTAAGAAGGGTTAAACACAAGATTTGACATGGCTACATGTACCTGTCCGAATGATGACAAATAAATGTAATATTGTACTTTCTTTTTGTGGCACAATAAGTGTATCTCCTTAGTATTTTTCATTTCCACCGATAGTTAGTTTGCAAAATCAATGGCACGGGAAAATTTTGTTCGCATTGCAAAATGGTTCTCTTGAGTAATTGACTATAACATTCCAGAGCACAAAAGATGCAAGCAGACGACATTTACGACGCCGGTATATTTATGGTAATATTTTAATGGGGAAAATGTGTGTGGACACATCAACATCAGGTTTCTCAGGGTTAAGTCATGTGCTTATGGAAAGTACGACGTGAAAAAATCTTGGGCCTTTGTCATCAGCCACCGGTCGATTCACCATTGCACCAATATACCCTCATATGCCGTCAGAAATCTTTTTTACTTTCTTAATTTGGAGTGAATGGATGACAAGGATTTTCCATTATTATGTTCGGTACAGTTGGTTCCCATTTTCGGATTGGTGCCAACTGTTGCTGGTTCGAGATCCAGCCTTTCTGAGGTCACAAAACATACTTCAATACTAGACTACAATTGCAATTACATGATGCTTGTGTCCAGCATATGAATTATGGTATTACAGATCCGCCTTTACCATGGCTCTGTTCAAGCTGTCCTGCCGTAGATTTGCGGATACATATGCTGCAGTCATTGTTCAATCCAGTTAAGTATATAATCTGGGCCACTGTACCTGTGCCTTCGATGCTGATGGACTTACATATGTACAGTCCCCGATCAGATACAACTCAGAACACAGTAATTCATTTGTACAAGAATAAATACAATGAACTGGGCCGTACGAATTATGCATACCTGCCCCCATTGAACCATTCTTTTTCAGGAGTGAGGATTTGGTACAGTTGATGTGCGCGTTCCAATAGTCGTTTAGGTGATTGGTGCCGAAGGTTGCTGATTCGAGACTCGGCCTTTCCGTGGTCACAAAACATGTTTCGGTGCTCCTTTGATGCTGGTGGAATTACATATGTACAGTCTCCGATTTGGGACAACTCCGATGACATTACTTTATTTGTACTAGAATAAATAAAATGAACTGGGCCGGGTCGATTATGGCATTCACGCATACCTACCTCTATTGAACCATTCTTTTTTAAGAATTGGAATTTGGTACAGTTGGTTCCCATTTTCGGATTGGTGCCAAAAGGTTGCTGGTTCGAGACCCGGCCTTTCCGTGGACCATACTTCCACACTTCAGTACTGGACTACAATTGCAACTTTATGATGCTTGTGTCCAGCATATGAATTACAGTATTTTATTTCCATTATACCGGGGAACCCAGTGTTACAAAAGTTGTTTTGCAGCACTTACCCAGTCACCTAAATTTGTTCTGAATTGTCCAGCGCTGAAGGTTGAAAAAAGCGCCGAGTTTGCCATATAACTAGTAACAAACACATACACCATTTTTTTGACGCAGGCTTGGGAACTCTTGGATAACAGGGGGCAGCAGTGGAGGCACCGTCATGTGATTCTTCATGTAAATCAGACCCTGCAAGTCAGATTTTAAGACATTACGTGTCTAGGCTGTTTATACCCACTGAAGAACTGTTACTACTTTCAAGCTGATATTGCCTTTTCGAAAACTATCTGTTGAACGTGTCTTGTGAAAACATAATAGAAAAATTAATGAAACTCTTCAATGTTGCTGTCCTTGTATTTTAGACACAGACAGTTACAGAAATGTACATTTCTGCTGTAGGTACCCGCAGGCAAACAAAAACGTTGTACGGCGGAGCAATTTCTCAATTAAAAGCCATAAAAGAATTGAACCTATATGTTCTTAGTAGATTTTCTTATCCAATCCAAATTCAATATAACAAGCTGATCATGAAAAGCCGAAACTACGCTCACAGCTTATAATTTCCTAGCAACAAAAGTTATGTTGTTGCACTGGTATTTTTGCAACCGCCACACATTAGATGGCCTTTGTAAAAATTGGCGTAAAATTCAAAGCAATGGAGTAGCTCAAACAGCTAGGGTTTTTGAGAAAAACCTGTAATTTATCCATTTAAAGGAGAAGAAAACTCCACATGACAATGTTATGGGTAATAGGTTGAGACGACACTCGTTTGAAACAGTTAACTCTTCCCTTAAGGCTCGCATAAAGAACTTGGCTGAGTATTGATTAAATGAAAGTGTCGCAGAACATTTGAAATTTTCAGATAAATAGTGAATTTCTGGGTCTTAACACACTTTGCTTGAAGAAAAACATTCATATATATCTATTATAAAATGCATTTTCATATTTATAAACTATAAACTACCAAAATACAATTCATTAATGATATACTTGCAGTACACATGCCTATACTTTAGAGGAGACACAGATGTATGAAATGTCTCTATGGTAATTTAAAATCAGAAACCAAGCAAATGTACCGTATAACGATTCAAGTAGAAGTTTGGAATTCATTTTCAAATAGCAATTCTCCGCACCAGCCACTGGTATGCCAGACACTTATTAACACAGACAAACAGCCTTTCTGATAATGCTCAATGAAGAAAAAAATCAGTACACCTTTCGAAGTCTTTAAAGCCGACAATAGTTTTTATTTCATCAGTGAGCTCTAGTCTATTAAATAATTTCAGATATACCTGAATCGTTACCGCCTCTGTTCCATGATACAGGTTCAGACACACATAGTGAGCTTCTTACCTGTCAATGAGACAGAGTAAGACGTACCGAATAGGCTAAGTCCGCGTAACCATAAGTTGAAAAGGAAGGAGATTTAACGAGGCTGTAGTCAAGCACGTAGCCTCCCCCGACGTCATGAGACACTATAACAGAAGGAGCCAAAAGGAGATAAATGGGCGACCTCACGAGACAAAATGTTAGTTTACAAGAACTTTCATCCACGATTTAAGTTTTGTATCATAAACGTGGTGCACTAGATGTAAGAACGCGACCAATTAAAAGTGGTCGATGAAGTGAATAGATAAGATAAATACTGGCGTAAAAAGCAAGCAAGTGCGCTGAAATGCAAAATACTATCAGCCAGAGAAAAACAAAAATCTCAAGCAATGCATAGTTTTACACTGTTTTACACGCTGCAGAAATTGAGGTGACAATACTGAAGGTCAAGAAAAAGTTCTTTGCCCATCAATTCACAAGACATTGTTTGTCAGATCCTCAGAATCTTTCTAGCAAGACTTCTTTCAGCAAGGTTCATAAGCCACGGAAACATTCTTGTTTGTCATGACAATACGGTTTGTGGAATGTTTTGTTTTCAGATAACTCTTGACGTCCGCTGTATTCTATGTAGGCAGATATTCTGGTTCCCGCAGCCAAATTCACAGACTCACACTGAGACCACAGAAATGGAGGATGGCACAGACGACGCACTATTCGAGGGGTGGACAGATGGGTGGTTTTTTGTAAACCTAGGTTTTGGCTGAACCTAATCGTACAGTGTAGACTGTCAGACTCCTATATCACCAAAAACTAAAAATTTAAATGTCTGCCCGTTGAAAACATTTATTACTGCAGAGTGTCCATGAAAATGCTCCAGTGGTACCCAAAGCAATGTTGTAGTGGGGTATTGATGGGAATAACATGAAACAAGCGCGTATTCTCAGTGTCAATCCTCCAGAAATGACTAGAAGAGTTTCCTTTTATCATATTGTTTTCAGATGTTACAAATACACCTTAATTTTGAACACCATACCCCTCCACTACATTTACGAGCTAATCTGATTGGAGAACTATGTAAAATGTTTAGTGCCCACCAAAGTGTGCTTTGCCAACAGGCATAACATGATTGATATTTGTAAACGACTCTGAGATCTTGCCAGTCATGACAAGGTAACGCACGTGCAAATCCGTTATACGTCTCCCATAGATACATTATCTTAGAAAGTTCCATAACGTTTTGCTAACCTTGTCAGGTTTCACAGCAGTGAAACAAATTTTCAAATAAGTAACCGGGTCAAAATAAGAATTACGACTCTAAGGCGACCCAAATACAAGTCTAACCTAGGTCTCACCTATATGCATAATCCTACTATGTTTCATAGGTCCACCAGTCTTCTTAACTCATGTCGCACAGAAACGAAATTTACGTAAGTGATACAGTGCCCTTGAGAACTGGATAAAATTGACCTATGTACAATCCACACCTGTGTCTCACTTATCTGCACGCTGCTACCAAGTTGTATAAACTTAAGTTGAGTTGTCTGGCGGAAACCAAAAGCATTAAAGAAGAAGAAGAATCAGCAACAGTATTAGCATCATCATCGTAATCAGCACAGCAGCAGGGCGGCAGAGAAGAAGAAGAAGAAGAAGAAGAAGAAGAAGAAGAAGAAGAAGAAGAAGAAGAAGAAGAAGAAGAAGAAAAAAAGAAGAAGAAGAAGAAGAAGAAGACGAAGAAGAAGAAGAAGAAGAAGAAGAAGAAGAAGAAGAAGAAGAAGAAGAAGAAGAAGAAGAAGAAGAAGAAGAAGAAGAAGAAGAAGAAGAAGAAGAAGAAGAAGAAGAAGAAGAAGGAGGAGGAGGAGGAGGAGGAGGAGAAATGGGCACCAATGCAATTTGTCTTCCCATGGTTCCACAGGGACACAAAATTATGCATATAATTTTGCTTATTCAAAGGGAAATCTATTTTCGCTATATCCTTGAGAAGCAGCTCTTTGAATATTACTTTCACTGTGGTGGCAAAATGATAAGCATTTTCGGATAATTCATTGATGAACAAAACGAAAGTTCGGATGGACAAGAAAATCACTTTGCTATATGGAGACGCTACACTTTATTTGACCTTAAAATATCACCAGACACATAATAGTCAACTCAGAACTGGCCGGACGCAATAATGTACTTTCAACATGGTGTGCTACAATTTGTCCCTGTGAGAGCATCAGGGCCCTCTTTAGTAAGTTTTATGGAAGACCCTTTACTTAACATCCCAGATATCGACAGCTTTCAAGAGACTTTTGTTCCAAAGTCGTTTAATCATGTGAAACGGTATAGGAGATGGTTTACAGGTTTTTAAACAGAGGCCTGCGGGACGCTGCAAAATTGGATAAGTTGACATTTTTCTGAAAAATGGTTAAATTTTCATTGGTGATTACAATATTATTTGTGTTTATCTGGAGTACTATATTAATTTCGGATCTACTTGTACTGAGGCATGCCTCGGATTGAAGTGCCCGCATGCCTGTATTCCAGACAGCGATCGAAAGGGAAAGAGAGAAGCAACAGTCCTCGCCCATACTACAGTGCCCAAAATGAGATGAAAAAAGGTTCAACTTTGTATTCAACTTCACACTGAACCGTTATCTCTTTCATTGTCAATTTCAGCAACGGTCTATATTTGGTCTGCTCATGCAACCTGAAAGATAATGACGTATTTGGTTTTAAATGCACATAGCTCGACTATACACATAGGCCAATATTTCATTCAATTTACAACTTGGCATGTACATGTAAAATTTATTCCCAAGATCTTACATGTAAATATATTTATATACATATAATACAGGACCGGTGTGTATATATGCATGTGTCTGCTAGAGACTCCGGTTTTTTTTTTAGGGGGGCGTGGGGGTGGGGGTGGGGGACAGTATAACAAACACATGTTGATGTATATGTGTAAACGCTATGTCACAGTTATGCATAATGTTGCACATATTTAGGCACATGCTTCAATAAATTCGTAACTTTAGAGCATGGTAAGCCAATATACAGAAAAGGTTTAGAATTTTGGAACGAAGACACCCCATCATCAGTCTGGTTATGGACCTACAAACAGTCTCCGTTATTTGGTTTCTGATCATTTTGCTTTGAACTCGCCTTTATCAAAGGTCAACTGGTTGGCATTCACAGTGTGCAAGACGCCATAAATGATGACAAACACGGTTCGGCATATCCCAATAGCGATGCATTGTACATGATAAATTTCAACTCAGAAACACGACAGTTTGAATTTTGGCTATTCCGAGTTTTTGTGCAAAGAACATCAAGTCAATTGCAACGTTAAAATGGAATAAATTCTTTGCCGCTGGGGCATAAAAGTGTGGTTATTCCTCAGTGACTTGACGTCAAAGAATATACATTCACTCTTATCCCACTTATACACAAACTTTGACCGTGATAATACCTTTAATTTGCGAGCCGCACTGACTGTAGTTATTTTCTTAGTTTTTGTCCAGCAAAAGTGTGGTAATAACCATAGTTTTCAGGCACGATTGACCCCGAGAAAACCCTTACTTGTCATTTCCTCGATCTTCTGTCTGCCGTATTTCTCAATCTGCTTGGTTGCTAACTCACAAATCTGAAAAAAAAAATGAAATATTAGCATATAGCAAGTTCATTTACCTTCACAGCTTTTACAGTCCTGTGAATAAAGTGGCAAATACATTTAAGTTCAACACTATTGCAACAATATGGCTTCTCGGCGGTTTTCTATGCTTGGTATCTCCATTTTAACAAAGAAATTCTGCCAAAATCTGACATGGGGAACTACCTAACCATTTGGCAAATCCAAGATGGCCACTCTTTTAACAATACACGGCAAGAAGTGTTTTGAGTATGGAGCCTTTTAAAACAAAAACATGTATAATGACCTTTATTCAAGTAATCTTGAACAACTATACATAATGAAATGTATCTTCTGAATTTTTATGATCAAAGTCACCAAAAATAGAAACTAACTGCCTTTAATCACCCCTGCCAAGGTTAAGCATTTATTATTCACTACTGGCTTTGGAGAAGTTTAGTTAGCTCAAGGAGTTGGTAATGAAGACCTGTTTTTGAGTCAGTTTAAAACAGATTGAAGGATATGCATATGCAGCAGTGGAACAGAGCTCTGCATGTTAAGCCAAAATGCAGAAGTTATAAACATTTTGTAGCTGGTTTTAAATTTCATAATTATCTAAACAAGGTCCATATTGAGAAGCACACAGTAGCTTTAACACGCCTACGGGTTATCGCTCACAGATTACACGTTTAAAGCGGGAGGAGGGAAAAGCCACCTCTGCCAGTAAATGAACGCTTATGTCAATTTTGTGATAGTCTGGAGGATAGATGTCATTTTGTTTTGGAGTGCCCGGTCTATAAAAATATTCGCAAGTATTATACAGAGAGATACAGACATAAAAGTATGTATAATTTTGTTCAATTGCTGTCATGTTAGGATACGTCCGTTTTGTGCAGATTAGCATCTTTTGTGCATAAAGCTGTTTAGCTCAGGGAAAGTATTTTAGAGAGAAATTGAAACTTCCTTAATATACAATGTTTTCCACACGTCAAAGGTATAGCTGTTTGTACATTATGATTATCACTTTACTCTGACCATATGGCTGCTCTCACAAGTGATGTAATTGTTTAATGTATTGCTCATGGGCCAGACTGGCCTATTGCTTAATAAAACTTACTAATACCTATGTGTCCTTTGTTTTTCCCACACACGCATTACAACCTCACAACCATGAGTCATAAGAAGTGTTTTCAATACTTATATCAAGCTGAGTTTGCGTTTTTGATTTTTTGCTTTTTTTTGGTTTTCCGAATCAAAACGTTTCCTGGTATCGGTCTAGGTAAACTCTGCCGATACCGATCAACCACGGAGACGGGATATAGTATCATTGTCCTGAATATTAACCCTTTGACCGGCAGCCACGGCAGTAGTTACCGTTATCTGAATTATTATAACCATTCCATCTGTAAATTGGTCTTGCAAAGGCTTCTCATTTTGGTACCTGCAAGCCTGGTCTAGATTTGAAAGTTGCAGTATACATATATGCTTCTGTCAACATTTCTTTCGTTGCAGACTCAGCTGTGTGAGCTAAAAATTCAAAGGTTAAAATATTTATCTCGAGGGGGATAAGAAAGAAGAGCGTTACATTTATTTTAAACAAAAATCAATTAAAGATCACTTGCAAAAACAAAGTATGAAAAAAGGAATTTTTGTAATTTTAGCTGATACGTATGCAAAACATCTCATGGAAATGAAAATGAAAAGCACAAAAATACAATTTATGGTGGAACTTCAGATTGGATAGATCGTAATCTATCAAAGCACATGGTCTCTCTTAATTTTGACCAATCAGACCTAGCATTACCTTCATGGTTCAATTATAATGACATCTCTGGGAAGTGCTGCACTATGTGTGCCTTCATAAGTACATTGTAAATGTATATGTGCTGTCATTGAGTAACACAATAGGAAGATCCAAAGAGGAAATTAAATTAACTGTAGCATTACGCAATGGCCAAATGAAACTTATGGTATCTGTAGTGGATTTCAATTAACCACCGAACTGGGAGAGTAGTCGTCAATGATTCCTGAACAACCCCCCCCCCCCCAATATTTGCGAAATTGCATTTACCTCCCTTGTTAAAATCTTGTATACTTTTTTCCTCAATAGCGCTACGGCTAGGTTGAGTGCAAAGCTGAAAAAAGTCACATAAATACAAATTATTAAATTGGTTTGTCTTTGCCTTAGAAATATTTCAATAATAAGCTGAATTATACTTCGATTCCAGCACGGGTAAAGTATTAACCCAATATATGGTCAAGTGTTGACTGAAGAAATCACCTTCTGTTACTAACACCTCTTTTTCCATAATTTGTTTTCCTTCTTTGCAGACTTTTTCTCATCCAAACCATGAGGGAGTTATGTCAGCAGACTCCCAGATGGAACTGAAAAATCACCTGACTTTATTGGGAAAGAAGTTGCTATCTTTGTGCAGTGAAGTATACAAACGTCTGTAGCGCAAACGTAGCTGTCGGCTTGTTCTCAAGGGACTGATTCATTTACGGTTAAGGTTTCAACCACGAAGGACCCACTCCAACGCATCGGCAGCAAGACTATTCCCATTCGAAATTACAAGCACGTATCTGATGTCGTAAACATGGCTTGCTTCTTTGCCGTGTTAAAACGAATAATATGACGTCACTGGACCAGGTTTCATCATAGTGCTCCTGAGGTGGAAAGCCCTTGACTCAACATTTACACTCTTTCATAATTTTTAAATAATTCATTGTGACAACTTTTAAAATAATTTATGTTTGACTACCTGGTTACAGAATCAATTGTAAAGATTATTCTTCATCCCGCTAGTTTGACAATTGAGCCCGTCCAAACATTATTATGTTCATTGGCTCATCTAATCCAACAGAGCTCTGTAATATATGCAGCAACTATACGTGACCGCATGCGGGCTCTTTGTGATTTTTCTCCGATGGAATTACGGGTTTGTCTTACCATGCATGGACATATAGTATATCCATATATACCTCCAAAACTCACATTGTACTTCGGAGATCCTCTTACAATATCAAACTACAAAAGATGATTTGCTGCACAGCACATCAGTGTGTATGTGTGTCTTCAAAGCAAATTCGTATGGCAATGTTCAAGTAGTCCATAAAACAGGAGTAGAAGTTGGAATGGTATCTCCATCTATTAGGTTAGAAGTTATTCAAGGTTTAAAAATTCTAATGATGCTACATGGCATAATTTAGATTGCTACCAAGTTTGTTTTTAATTCATTAGGTGCGCAATGGTCAACAACCCCCTAGTAGAAGTTGGAATGACATCTCTATTATTGTGTTGAACATATCTAAGATTGAAAATTTCGAATACTGCAAATTAGTATAATTTAAATTGCTACAACTTTTGTTTTAGGCTGATTACATGCACAATGGTAAATAACCCCTAGTAGAAGTTAAAATGACATTTCTATCTATAATAGTTTTGAAGATATTCAAGATTTAATATTTCAAATGCTGATAATCAATATATTTTAAATTGTTACAACTTTTGTTTTAAATTCATCAGATGTGCAATGGTCCATAACCCTCTTGTAGAAGTTGGAATGACATCTCTATCTACCATACTTTTTAAGATATTCAAGATTTAAAATTTCAAATGCCCCTAATTTGCATAATTTTGAACAGCGTCATTCCTCTGCCCTTAAAAGGTCCAACTCCTTGTATGGAGATGCGTTCATGCCAAATTTGGAGTTTCGGTGTATAATACATGTAGTGTCAGAGGAAAGTGTCGGACAAATTTACAGGTAAAAGAAAGCAAGAAAGAATTTTAAGAAAAACAGAAACATGTGTGTTGCCACTCACACTTTAATTAAGAAGGGGATGGCACGACTGCACATTCTGCAGCCTAGCCTTCAGTCTGAGAAGGTATAACGTGCCGTGAGTAATTCGGCCCACTTCCGAGTTGAAGGTTATAAAGGGCATATTAAAAATTACCATAACAGCCAGGTAAGAGGGGCCTTCTATTACATAATTCTGACTACAGGAAGGTATTTCTTTCTCAAAATTTAAGTACAGAATGCAGTTTGTATTAACATGTGAGTTTTCAATGTACTCAGTGTAGTGACTGAATGCACAAGACCACAACATCAGTGCTCAGATTCGCCACGCAAATCGGCATGAGTGCTGTCAGTACTTTGGGTGTTGCAAACACGCGTAGGCGTATCCATTCTGAGTGATACCCCTTCACTGACTATACCCACACACAAGTGAAGGGGTATCAGTCAGAATCGAGACGGCCACCCGTGGTTGCAAACGATCAATATCTTAAAAATTTCCCAATGATGACTGTGTTTTCTTGTCCTCAGATGATTCAAAATATTATAAGCCCAGATTATAAGGACAAATTTGGCACAAGACATGTTTGGGTTTATAAGTTATTTAGAAAATACAGACTGTTACCTGGTTTAATTACGTTTTTTGCAGGTTGAATTAGTAGCGTTATAGCACGACATATATACAAACTCGCCTGGTTGGGAGACGCAAATAATTCAGCACACTCCTCATTCTTCTCATTTTAAAATTAATATCAACTGTCCGTGGCTTTACGTGCGTCTTAATTAAGGTTTGATGCCTGACACTAGGCAGGCGTGTTGTGTTAACAATACGTACGCCCATTTTCCTCTGAATTTTATATAAATGCTGCCCTGTGTTGCCCGACAGTTGAGTACTGACAGTGTGGGTCGTCCGGAGATATCCCTGCCTGAAAAAAAAAGAAAAGAGTCTTTTCTTAAAAAAGATGGGATCACCAGGTTAGACAATAATATATAATATGATACCTTATGGTCACTTTAACTTTGGAGTGTGATGGTGGACGCATCATGTTTCTCAGTTGTGTGACGGAAAATTGTATTGTTATGGGTTATCGGCGTTGGCTCCACCTGATAGAAATCAATGCCATTTCTGCACCAGGTCACGGCCATCAAAACACGCATGGGCTCAAATTTCGAACAGACATCGAGGTTGCAAAGCACATATTTCACTTTTATAAGTGAAAAAAAAAAACCTGTTTCAGTTTGCAATGTAATACGTTGCTGGACTTTTAGGGGTGTTTGCACATGTACGGTGCAATCTGGTAAAATATGTTGAAATCCGGTGTTTATCTGTGTCCTTCAACTAAAGGGTCATTTTTGGTATTTGCATGGTATGCAAATGAAACCCAATTATTTATTAAGGACATTATATATATATATATATATATATATATAATGCACAGTTTTGTCCATACGATTTTGCTGTTAACGTAATCGCTACATCCTGCCCTTAAAATGGAGTATTGGAACTCACTTTGCTATAATTGCTTTGTTGGAGATCATGCTGTATGTAATTGAGGCAATAGAGACACGTAATAATGCTGCTTCCTAGGCAGTCAATGTGTCTGATCAACAGACCTTACATTTTGACTCCATAAGCCACGCTGTATCAGCAACAAATCACTTAACTGACACTTACATGCACATACGTACATACATACATACATACATTCATACATACATACATACATACATCCATAGATATGTACGTACATACATACAGACGTACGTACGTACATACGTACGCACATACATATATACACGTATTTGTGCATATAATTCACCAGAATTTTTGTCTACATTTTGCAGGCCAGATATGAAGGCCGTGCTAAGCCTCTATGTGCAAAAGTAAAAAAATAAGTAAATAAATGATAAAAGGTAATCAGAAATGAACTCTTACCTATGTGAAAATCCATTGTCATTGCCAAATTGGACCCCATGGCAGCAATATATCCCTTCCCGTGCAATTTAAATATCCTATACAGAATACAAACATACAAAATAAGTTATTCCTTCTGCAAAATGTACTTTACATTTAGACATAATCTTTCAGATAAATAATCGTTATAGCTATGTAACGTTACATCTTGACCACCCTTTGCCTGGACCTCTGTGTCTGGAGTGAAAGCTCATGAAATCAAGTTGGGTTCACACACTTGATTCCAGATAACCTGATGGTACCGAGGCGCCATCTCTAGGTTCCTTTGCAATTGGTGGCGACTCCTGGTACACATGTTTCCTGTGTCATCCTTCCTCTTTCGGTCACCATTACTGGCTTGCTCATTGGAGTCGGGAGCATAGCGAACTTTTGTTCACCATCGCCCTTCTAGTGCTTCACGCACGTTCCCTTCTGCAAAAAAATATCTTCTTATTGGCTCTTCAGCCACCTAAATAGTTTATTCCTGATCTGCATATACCTCTGAAATAAGTAGGAGGAGAGCTGATTCTTGGCTTGAAACCTGACTTTTCATGATGCCATCTCGATGTTCAGATGGCAGAGGGAGACGGAGGACAGTGCCTGCAGGCAATTTTTGCATGGCAGCATCTGTGGAATTTGTTTTCTAAGCCTTCCTAGACTTTTCAGAGTTATTGATTGCTAATATTTGACCTACGGTTGCATGTGAGAAAAGTGGAAGTACAGCTGGTAAGTGCTGGCTTGAAACAGTTCTTTTCTGAGATGGTGTTTTGGTGGTTTGAATTGCAGACAGAGGGGTGCAGTCAGCATGCTGTGGGTGTGGGACAGAGACCACTTCTCTTTCTCCTCGTTGGGTAAATGGCAGAAGTAGGACTCATGTAGCCATTTCATGTCAGCCTGGGATCATGACCACTGCTTTGGTTGTCACTAATAACTTGACCATGTGTGTTCTTTGAATACACATAGGTTTTGTGTTAGGTTGGGACATGACACTTGTCTTATCTCCCTTCGATACCACAGAAAATGCAAAGCAAACCCACTCCCTTGGTACAAGTCCAAGTGGTTCTGCCACCTTACCCAGAGCCCCATGGGGGTAATTGGCTGGGGATTTGGCATAGTCGCAAGTCGGGTAGCAAGAGATCACGTCATGGGGATCTTAAGCATTTGGTACCACCTCGGTGATGCCCATGGCTCCTTTCTCACTGATCTGGGACTCTCATCAGTCTTAAAAATGTTGGCTCGGACACAGCAAATGCTAAGGATCTATTAACTGTTTCTCAGTCTGTTTCTTTTTCAAAGATTCCTTGGAAGAGGTCAACCAAGCATTGACTGCGGCTGTCAGATCTCGGTTCTCAGGCTCCAAGCATTTAGAGCTCAAGTCATGTAAACTGGTGGAATGGCAAATAACGTGTTCCCATTCGGGTATTCTGATACCTTTGCAGGTCCAGGCACTCAGACATGAAGTCCAAGAGGTCTGGAAAACCATTGATGCTGGGACGAATTTCTTGAGCTCCCAGTTCTGAAAGCTTGGAGCAGTCCAGGCATGCTGGAGTTGGAAGAAAACCACCCAAGTCTGTGGTGGCACCTTCTGCTGCTAGTGGGTCTTCAGATCATGCAGTTGTGGCCTCTCTTGTGACCCAACAGCTTTACCCCGATATGAACAGCTGGAAATATTGCTTGCTCCTATATTCGAGCCAGGTACTCTGTCTCCCTTGAAAGGCAAATGGAGCTCGAGTTCTGCGAGAAATAGGGTTTTCAGTTGGAAACATTGTCTTCTTCCACTGTCTCTGCCGTTGCATAGTCTGAGCAGACTCTGACCACAGAGCAGCTTGCTGCTTCTAATTTGAGTCAGCTTTTTCGTGGCCCAAGGCTTGGGTGTCCCCAGAACTCCTTCAGGCTCCCTCCCGTACAGGAACTGACTGTCTTCCCTCTGTCTGTGCTACTGATCTGTCAGAAGGCCCTCCTCTCCAGCCCCACAGTGGCTGAGCAGATGGAGGTGGCATTTGAGGTTGCAAGTACTTCTGTGGCAACTTTGCCACACCTATGCTTGGCATGGTGACAGGTCCCCTGCTGTCACAGGCAGCCACCCCGTTTCCCACAAACAATCCATTGTTCCAGGAGGCTTTGGGTCTCAACGCTCCCCTCACTTGTCCTGAGTCTTTCAGACATTTGAGGTGGAGGATGACCTTCTGTTTCCAATTGCTTACATTAGCAGATCCCAGCCAAGATCAAAGGCTTGACCCTCATGCTATTCACTCTCTGAGTTGCAGGGCTCGTTGGGGACTGTGGCACCTATGGATAAGCCTTCTCCACCCATGGACACCACACCTGCACCACCACAGAGCTATGACCTTGTCAAAGCTTTGATTCAAGGCCTTGTTGGTGACCAAGCTGTGGTCCCATCAGAGGAGCAGAGGCACAGGGCTGTTGCACTGTCTTGTCTGGGATTGTCTCTCGGGCACATGCAGCAACCTACCCCCGTTCCTTTTTTTGCTATTTGTAGCCGAGTTTTATGACCAGCTCATGGCTAAGACTCATGGCACATGGGTTCCTGTAGAGCTGCCAATGTTTGGCTACCTGAGACATGGACAACTCCTCCCAAAGTCAGACATTGAGGGGAGATGGCATTCCATGCACGAGCAGATTTTTCTATCCCATCCACTGTGGGGGATTTGGACTGGCAAGAATATGATGCTTGGCAGCTGAAGTCCATTACAATGTCTGTCAAGGCCTTCAAGCAATTGGAGGAGGGTTCCAGGGGAACCATCCTTACAGTGTTGTAAACCAGTATCTCTTTGGCCACTCTGAGGTGTCTCCTGGATGACTTCATGGGCTGTACACATATCACAGAGGCTGGGTGGGATTAGGTAGACCAGGCAACACTCCCTGCAACTTCAGTGTCATGAGCTATAGACACCAGGTTTGGACTGCCTGCACTTTAAAGGCTAACCTTCGTTGCCTGCAAAAGGATGCATACCTCCAAGGCCACAAGTTGCCCTAAACCATGTCAGCCCCGAAGCATGGCAAATCTCAGACAGCACCTGCTCACCTCTTGGCTCATGTCCCCACTTGGTCACCATGCTCTGGAAAGTGGGGGCAGTGCCTAGAGAAGGCAAAGCACTTCAGCAGGGGCAAAAAGTCAAGTAAAGCTCAGGGCTCCCGACTCTTGCATGCTGCCACAAACTGTCTCGGTATTCCTCTCTGCCACCTTGTTTGACTCCTAGCAGTTCACAATGGCAGTCTACCACAGAAGATCTTTTTATCCTAAAGATCCTGAGACATGGCTATATGCTGCCTTTCGGAAAAGACAGGCCTCTGTTCAGCTGCAAGCCCTTGTGGTGTAACCACTACACACACTGTGGAACCCAAAGCATTTGGCATTCCTAGAGGTGGTTGAGACACTTGGGACCAAATGCACCACAGGGCCAGATGAGAATAAAGGTTCTCCTGGCTTGAAAAACCTACACTTCCTAGTCCCCAAGCAGGATGGAGTATGGCATCCAGTCATAGACTTGTAGACGCTAAATGCCTACCGTGAAATCCAGTGTTTGAGATGGAGACCATGCAGTTGGTGGCAGCAGCCTTGTGACCCATGTAGTGGACAATGTCAGTGAATCTCCAGGTTGTATTCTTCACAGTGCCAACCATGGAGACTCGACAGAAGTTTCTGCAGCTCACATCCTTGAGGCAAGTTTACCAGTTCAGGGCGCTTCTGTTTGGCCTTGCCACAGCACCACTGATGTTGACCTGGTTGGTGCAATCAGTTGCTGCTTACCTTCACTGCTCTGCCATCTGCATTTATTTGAGTCTGGACAATTGGCTTATCTGTGCCCTTTGGCACATGGATTTGCAGTGTCACATAGAGACTGTTTAAGAACTTTGCCAACACTTGGGTCTGATAGTGGACTTAAGCAAGTCCAGCCTGTAGCCAAAGCAGAATTTTGTATCCCTTGGCATCTTTGACCTGGTTGCCTACATCTGTCAATCTTCAGAAGCAGATGGGGGAGACTTCAATCCCTGCTCAGGGCCTATCTGACTTGAGAGGTCCACATGTCACAACAATGGCTGCCCCTATTGGGCTCCCTGTCTTCAATGGACTCCCAGGTCCCACTCAGTCACTTGCGCCATCACCCTTTGCAGCATGCACTGTGGGGCAGATGGTCGAGGGACCAGAGATATCAGGCCCTAGTGCTAGTTCCCTCAGAGGACCATCAGCACCTTCTTCAGTGGACTGTTTGACAGAACACCATGTTAGGACACACATTGGTTCCTTTTCAGGCCCAGCTTATCATCTACATGGACTCTTCTTGATCGAGATGGTGAGCCCATTTGAAGAGCAGGACGGCATCTGGCCCTTGGTCAGCACTCTTCATGTCTCACCACATGAAATGGTTGACACTAGAGGCAATATGCTCCACTGTCATTGCCTGGTGGAGCAGGGGCATGTCCTGGGATCTCGAAATGTCCTGGTTAACCAACTCTTGAAAAGAGGTCAGCTGGTAAGGAGAGAGTGTTTGCTCCTCCCGCAGGTCATTCAGGCCATGTAAGCCAGATGGGGAACTCCAAATGTGGACTTGTTTGCGACTTGGGAGAATGTAAAACTGCTGGTTTACATCTTGCCTGTCCAGGACTCTTCAGGCCCTAGCAGTGGATGCTCTAGCCATGCACCGGAGCAACCTCTTTTTGGGGTACACATTCAACCGTCGCAAATGTACTAGACATTTGCAATGGGAGTGATCCCTATCTGTGAGCGCTCATTGCATCCTTCTACACTGAGACACCAGCAGCAAGGCGGTCCTGCCCTGATGGGATCTCACACTGGTTTTAGTCACGTTAAAGTGGCCCTTTAAGTGCCTTGAGAACCCCGATGGGTGCATCTTAAGTACTGGACGTGGAAAACTTGTTTTCTGTTAACACTGGCTTCAGGAGCTCAACTTTTGCCAAACACTACTTGTGTGGCATGACAGTGCTAATGGAGGGTATGTATAACTTTGCAGGCATCACAGGCTCCTATGCTTAGGTTCTGATACTCGCTTATTAGACCTACCAGATTCCATCAGAGCAGCCACCATGTCCCAGCTTGTGGAGCTCTTGTGATTTAGAGCTGACGCAGTCAATAGGTTGGTCCCATCTTACTGGGCCAATGCTATTGTGCTAAATTGACCTCGGACCAGTATAAGACAGTTTGTCCTACTGTCCAGCGCCTGTTGCCGGTTGACCCAGGAGTTCAGTGCCCTAAGGAACCATATGCCAGCCCCCAACATGTGCCAGCTGTCATGGGGGTGGGGGGGTTCCAGGGGGTTCAGTGCAGTCCCATGTTGGTCGGTGAAGGGGGTTTCTGGCTTTGGCTGGATTCTGCTGGTGGTGGCCAGAAATGCATATATCTCTGAGATTTTCCCTTTAGACGTCACCTCATCACTGAAATGGATGGATCCCCCGAAGCTGACAGTCCCAGTGATATAATGTGTTCAGTATGTCAGTAACGTTACACCCTCCACCTTTGCGTCTATATATCGGGAAATGATGGGCGAAAGGTAAAATTACATAACTAATACATGTAATTTTTAGAAGTTTCGGTATTAGTAAGTATACTTACCTCTCGACTACTAGAGAAGCCACCCGACCACCCTGCTTCCTCTTAGAGTTGACGTCAACTGACCACCCTTCAAAAGAGAAAGCATGATACGGGGAATATGCACACTGAGAGTTACCACCTGTTCCAAAGGAACCGAGACATGGCGCCATAGGAGTGTCAGGTTTTCTGAAATCAAGTAAATGTACTCAACTTGAGTTCATGGGCGTTCGACCCAGACCACTGAGGACTAGGTAAATGGTGGTCGAGAGGTAAGTATACTTACTAACACCGAAATTGCGAAAAAAAATCACGTGTTCTGCCAATAAAGGCAATAAAAGTTGCATGTCAGATATATAGATATGCGGGCCTTAATATACATATAAGTCGATAAAATCTCAATCCGTTATCATTATCATATTTTGCATTATCATTCCAGATGTGGGAAGAGGGAACCTGTTGATCTTCCCTACGTCTGCATTGAAGTTCAAAAACTATCCTGTCTGGGTAGTGTATAATATATTGGTTTAACCAGACATTATTCCTACATGTATATGGTTGTTGTAAAGTGTTCCTGTCCCCCCCCCCCCAACAAATTTTATCGATTTGAACCCAGTAGCGTGGTGAATAATAAACTTTTGAGATGTCACCCTCCAGATTGACAATATTCTCAATCAAAATTAAATAATGCCGATTTTGGTTTCCACATCCATCGGTGTGCAAAAAGTATGGACGAGATATATTACCTATATTGGTAAGGAGATCAGTATCATAACAAGTAGAGTAGTTTCAAAGGTGCTTTATTCCTATATAAAAAAAGAGAGCTCAATGGATACTCTTGCTGTAAACCGATAGAACTTTTTGGTTTAAACGTATTTTATTCATAAAAACAATCGGTCAACAGACACAATGCCTTTATTAAGATCTCTTGTAGAACCTTTTAAAGTATGTGTATAGCGTGCACCCCCGTGGCGCTTTAGCCAAGCTGCTTTGACCAAAATCCCTGTTCATGGCATCAAATGCTCACCTATGATAGACAAATGCGGCAAAATACTTCATTTTCTTTGAAAACTTAAATTGAATCAGGTTCTTTAGCATAAAACTTAAAGTAGTATGTCAGGTACTGAGATATGTGTCATAAGTGGATGATAGGCCCACATTTACCTTTCCTATTACAAGTCGCCGTCTGATGTTCCATTCATCCAAAAAACTTACGATCATTTACTTGGTAGTGAGAGTAACAGGAAGTTATTTTTACAAAAAATATAAGGACCAAATGGCATGGTTGCAAGTATTTTGCAAAATATTTTTAAGTTCAGGTTCAAGTTTGTCATATTCAGCAAATATTGATCAAAAAGTGCACGTACTGATCGAATTTTATGATACATTAAAGTGACATTTATTGATTTTTTCATTGAATTTGATTAAACTCCAGTATTCTCATGTCATCTTTCTGTTGCTCTGTAGATGGCACTCTGTTGATTTTATAATTATCCGATTCTCAGTTTTCCACAAATTCCTTCAAATTAGGTAATAATTAGCTGTATTGTTCAAACTGTCCTCCGAGGTTATTTATATATTAATAGAATGCCATATTTTCACTTCATTGAGAAATATAGAGTGTTTATTGTTGGTCTTATATCACTAGGTCAGCTTAATAGTCTGTGAATGGCGGAAACCAAAGCAGAAAAAACGATGATGTGTTCTAAATATGATTAAGTATACATTTGCACATTTGCATCACGAATTAATTTTCCCACTTAACGATAAAATGTAAGTAAATTATTCAATGGAAAAAGTTACTCACATCTTTGACAAACAATGATTTTGTACCTTTCTTTAAACAAAAAAAACAAAAAACAAAAAAACAAAAAACAAAAAAAAAAAACAAAAAAAAAAAAACAAAAAAAACCCCCCCCCCCAAAAAAACAAAAAAAAAAAAAACAAACAAACATTATTTGGACATATTTTCCCATTAGAATATTTGACTCAAAGTAATGTCTATTTGAAATAAGCTTTTTGTATGGTCTAAAACTGCAATCCGTTTGTGGTGGGTGGGCAGGACACTTGCCAGAGAGTGACATCAGATGGGTCCAACAGAGTGCAATTGAAAATATACATCACCATTCCACGGAGATTGCTTGTACGGGTGTAAATTATGTACGGTCTGTGTATTGTGAACCATGAAAAACACTGGCTCTAGGTAGGGTTTTACAGGCAAAGTAGCACATTGGGACTAATTGTCAACTTTTCATGAACATGTTGTGGAGTTATATTTCTGCGGGATTGGATTTTGGTCATGTGGCGTGAAAATTAGAAAATAACATAGGACCATGTTCTGTGGGTCGGGTCATATGAATATATTTGAAGTATACAATGTATTTTCTGAGAGTTGTGTTATAGCCTCCGACTGAAGCGCGCTGACTTGACTTTGGACAAAGTTTTTGCACCTACCAAACTTTCATGCTGGCGGCATAATGTCCATAGACAATGGGTCTGAGATTGAAAGCCTCACCCCGCAAGCCAATGCCCGGCAGAACTGTAACCGCAGAAAAGGGTCTCGGGAAGCTGATAATCTTGAGGCTGTAGGATGCATTAAAATCGAGCATTGAACATAAGTCTTTATTGTATCTATCATGGTTAAACAGGACATGTATAAATAGATAAATACACACACACACACACACACACACACGCACACACATATATATATATATATATATATATATATATATATATAATATATATATATATATACGTATACATATACATTTTAGATTTAATAAAAAAAGGCGACCAGAAGATTTCCCCTTTTACGGTTGCCAAATATGATAAATACAAACTGGTGAGACCATAAAACACAAAGAGAGCCATAAACTTAAGACAACATGTATAAAGTGAGGTACTGGGACAAACAGTTTTGTTTATAGAGAAAAATATATTGTACTAAAGTAAAATTCATGAGACACCCAAAATACACAATTAAGAATGTTATAAATGAGAGGTTGTCAACAAATTTGGCACAACAGCATTAGATTGAGAGTTACGCGACCTTTCCTATTTGACGTTGACAACCGGCGGAGTTGTATCTGTGGCCGCTTGTATGACGTCTTGCGCTTACGTACGTATAAAGGCCTTGAAAGCAGCTCACTGACAGGTTAGATGTGCAAGCCCGTCTTATTTGTTAAAATTTAAATCACTTGTGACGCAGCATATATACTGCGAGACAAGATTTATAGCTTTGTAATGTTGCTTCTGTGAGTACAGAGCTATGCTAGATTAAGTATGGTCAGCGTGGATCAGAACAGGACACGATGAGGGAACATCGGTACGTCCTCAATGACGAAAGTATAGTTAAATAACAAGAGAAATTTGATTTGCTTGTCAGCAAATCAGTCTTTGTGCCTGGAAAGCTTTTAAAGATTACGTATACAGTATTTATGTAACTCCCGCAACAGTAAGTGCCATTGAATTGTGTAAAGGAGACATAAACAGTTGAGCTGTATACACAAACCTATAGTTTAAAGATGGGATAGTTCTTCTATCTATAGTAGTTCTGAAGATATTCAGGATTTTAAATTTTGTGTCTTGCCAAATTTACATAACTCGGACTGGCACAAGTTAAATGCTTTGTTCATTGGATTCGGCGATCTCACCAACCTATCCATTGAAGCTGGAGAGAAACCTATATATCTGCAATAGTTCTGAAGTTGTTCAAGATCAAAATTTTGTGTGTTCTCCTAATTTGCATAAAAAAATTTATAACTTTTGGTGGTGATCAATTGGATGTGCTTATAGCACAAACCTGGAAAGATTTTCAAAGCGTTAATGGTACCTCTCCTTTTGACAGTTTTGAAGATATGTAACATTTAAACTATTTAAGTGCCCTAATTTGCATAAATTAAAATTTAACACTTTTGTTTCTGGTTCGTTGGATGTGCCTATAACACAAGCCTCAATTTTTAGGGTGGCACTTCTACCGAATATAATTTTGAAGATATTCAATAATTGTAACTTTACAAATTGCCTTAATTAGCATAAATTAGAATTCTACAACTTTTGTTTGTGGTTCATTGGGTTAACCAATAGCACAATGTCGAACCTATGTATTGAAGTTGCTATAGCACTTCTACCTACAATAGTTTTGAAGATATTCAACATTTAAACTTTTCAAGTGTCCCTCATCAGCATAAATTGTAACTCTACACGTTTGTTTGTAGTTCATTGGATTCGCACATAGTATAACCTATGAATTAAGGTGGGAATGGTACTTTTACCTTTAATAGTTTTGAAGATATTCAACATTTAAAATTTCAAACGGCCTTCATTTGCGTAATTTTCCACATGGCAACTACAGGGGTACCTGCTGTATATGACCACCCCTCTGCCAACAAAAAGTGGCCACATACAGTAGGTGACCTGTCACCAGAGGTAAATTTTGCAAAGGGAAGGCTCGTACTTTTCGCAACATAAGTGTCCGAGAAAAACAAAGGACAAAATTCATAATACTGGCCGATTATAACCTGGGGAAATCCCAGTCAGGCATCACAGGCTGCTGAAATGTATACATACTGCTGGTGCTAGAAATAGAACAGCTATCAGAGCTTTGCCTTCCCCAATGTACCAACTGACCGTGGTCAAAAATATGTCCATATTACAGTTGGTCATTATACGGAGTTTGGATCTGTGTTTTGGTCATTTCTGGTAGTCTATTTGAAGCTTGCTTTACCAAGATATGCAAAACATTGCTTCATATTTCATTGGATGCTGCTTTATCAGTAATCTATCAATTGTAGTTGAAGTGGCAGCTCGCAGTCAGCACTAGCTTATTTGCGATGGAGAGTCACACCAAGGAGGCGTGAGACTGTGTAGCCTCCTTGGTTACACAACGCAGACTTACTCTACCAACACAGCTAGTCTCCGAAGGGACAGAATGGTAAGCCCATAGTACTGGGCCCCAGGGGCCACTGCCTCTGTTCTGATAGGTATGGAGGCTAGGCTTTCATAGTTCAGTTATATCTGGTTGCATAACAATGTGGCCATGGTATTAGTTTCCAGTTCGTTGGGGGTGGGGGGTGGGGTCATGTGAGATGTATATTGTGAGAAAATCTAGTGAATTTGACACAAATGAAATTTCTCAAGTTCGTGTGCATGCTATAGGGTTTTGATTTGGCAATAGACCCACATATTAAGCTTTAAATGACAACTCTCTAGAAGAGTTTTTAAGATATGCCAGATTTAAAATCTACATTAATATGTCTAAATTTACATAATTTTTTACATCATGACCGTTCCAAACAATATGCCAAACGTCACTACTAGGTTTATCGCATTGCTAAGTTTAGTACTTTTTGGAACAATAGTGTCTGAGCAAAACTGACCACAAATAAATAAAAGAACAAAGAAAGAAAGAAAGAAAGAAAGAAAGAAAGAAAGAAAGAATAACGTATTTGAGGAAAAACAAGAAGTTTGTGCTGACACACAGACTTAATTACATAGACATGGACTCTTTGATCTACCAAATATATTATAAGGTCAGCTGACAAGTCAGTAATCCAAACTTTTAGAAGGCTCAGTCGTCCGTAGTGCGTCAATCTGTCCGTCTGTTTTCAACTTTTCCGAAATCGTCAGCCAGATTTACTTAAATGTTTGCGGAGATGTGGCTTCGGACTCGATATGATGCAAACACAATAATCATGTCGATATGTACTCTTGATTTGGAATAATAGTGCATGTGAAGTATTTATGTTTTTTCCTCCGTTCCCACACTTGTTTTCCCAGATAGGTTCATGTAACCAACTATAAAGTATGTGTGGGCAAATGAATGCATAATTACATGGAATATGATAAACACTAAAATATCCATGCATACTATTGTGACAACACTGGATTTAGTCACATACTTGATTTACTTGCCATGTTAATTTACGTTATATCACAAATATAACGCGAGGCGTAACACTTTGGGACTCGTATAACACGTAGCAATAAGTGTAGCTTACCCTGAGAGTGTCACTTGGAAGCGACGCATTGTCTTGTGTATAACAGGAATACGTCGCTTAGAAAGTCCCTCAAGCAGCAAATCTACCACCTCCTTTCGCGCTGAAGTTACCATTGAAAGCAGAAACCCGAACATGATAACAGCTTAACATCGTGCCACTCCAACAATTTTTTTGTCCTACAGTTAGGCAATTTTAAGTCTGATGATAAATTTTTGAACTTAATGAATTGCAAGGATGTTAAGATTCTTCCACAAAGTATTATATTCAATAGAATGGGAATTTTTTTAAATATGACCAGTCCTTTCAATTACATTTAGCACCCGGAATCTACACCAGCCTGCCACTTCTCACCACAAGACAAGCGGAAGAAAACGCGCTCATTAGGATGCAAGGCAGATAGTGGGCATGTGTTAATTCCGATCTTCAGTGCCAGGATGGTAAATACATATTCAGAATGACGTACCTTGATATTGTGGGAAACGAAATAGCTAACACCTGTGGATGGAAATCAAGAAGTTAAATTTTATAATCTTGGACCGCTGAGCATTTTTGGAAATTTACACGAAACATACAACTTTTTGAAACATATAAAACCTTTATACAATGATAAAGACGTGAAATCAGAAACCGTTGCATGTAAAGCATCGAAACCAAGTGCAAACACACATCACATCACATACACACAAACATAGCTGTAAACAAATACACGCAATATACAATCAAATCTATCACTAAATGTATGCAGTTGTGAGCAAGAAGAAAATAGATAATAATGTCTGCTTATCTTTACTCTTCACACAACACTCTTGTCTCTGTTTTGCTTTGATATGTTCACATGAAACATCTACATGCACATGTTTGAGGACAGAGGATGTGTCATTGATCTTGTTGTGCTTCATAACGCATATTTGGGTCATGGTGCAGGATGGTAGGGTTTCTGAATTTATTTCAACATTAACGACCGTTAAAACTTTAATATCGAACAGTGGCTTATGAATACATGTACATTTGCATTAATGTAGGCTTAACATTTTGATTCATACATTTGACCAAGTGACCTAGTTTTCCTTTATAAAACACCCTCAATTTTGTAGTTTGATGCAAAGCTGCATGGACATAGGCAGGACGCTGGGTTGGGGGTGGGTGGGTGTCAAATGGTATAAAGTATGGACCTGCAAGCTGCCTTGCCAGGGCGTCCGATGGCATGCCCCCGGGAACGTTTTGAGTATCGTGGTGCAAATGATGCCTTTTCAGGGCTAAAATAATTTTATCAGTGCTTAATTCATCCAAGATTGAGGAAAAAGTTTTGTTAACTAAAATTTAAAAAAAAAAATAAATTAAAAAAACCAAAAACCCCACCCCCCCCCAAAAAAAAAAAAAAAAAAAAAAAACCAAAAATAAAAAAAAAACAAAACAACACAACCCCCCCCAACCCCCCCCCCCCCCCCAAAAAAAAACCCGGAGGCTGTATAACCTAAGATTGGGACAGTTGGCCTTCATTACTTTTAACCGCCCATGCTTGTATCAACGTTTTTCATTGTCACACTTTTTTTGCGATATTGTTCCATTCAACTGAGATCTAAATTAAATAATTATTTTTTGCGAGAATTCCTGTGGTATGGGGCACCAGTGAAAATGAAAACAGAGTGAAATGAAGTCAATTCACAAGGTCCGATTCACTACTATCTTGCACTGATGGAACTGTACTGAAGGAGTGGATGATAATAACAATGAACATCTAACTAAATGATCACCTCAACATCATCATCATCATCATCATCATCATCATAATCATCATCATCATCATCATCATCATCATCATCATCATCATCATCATGTGAAATCTCCTTGCACGTCATAAGAGCCAAACTTAAAGGTATACACTGAGTGCTGTGTTTTTCAAAGTTGTTAGATACATTATCTGGAGGAAATGATATTTTATTTTTATTCCTGAAAATTCTGGATTCTTAATTTTTTCAAAAGCAGCTTTGTCTTCTAATTGAAGAAGTGGGGTCATTGATCAGAATATCATATGACTAAGCCTTAGGATGTACATTATAAAGGTAATCGTTTCATCCAAATCTGTTTTTCCTTTTTATGTCTGGGTGGCAACCCAGGCATATTGTTTTTCCTGGAGTTCTTTATTTCTTTCCATGACACTCAAATTTGTCCGCAGTTTTTCTCGGACACTATAATTCCCCAAATCACCAAACTTGCCATAGTGACTGACCTACCAATGAAATTTTGCACCTGGTTTGAAATAATCATGATGATAAAAAATGTGCAAATGAGGGGCAATTAAAATCTTAAAAGCTCTATAAAAAATATTATAGATAGACACCAAGTTCTAACTTACACATATAGGTTTGAGACAACTGGCAAACCCAATGGCATGCAAACAAAAGTTCGGGAATTTTGTGTGCTAAAGGCACCAACTTTCTCCACAATCCACACATGCAGACTTTCAATTGCTTGTGACCTGTTGCTTGACTTCCATGGTGCTAGGCAACCATTTAGCATTAATAATTAACTAGCTTGAACCTGTCTCATAGGTAGCTTTCTATCCATGCATACCAGGTGTATGGTGCGCAAGGTTTGGGTCTTGTAGCAAATAGGTAGGGCGGGGGGGGGGGGGGGCTCCTTACAACTGTGTAATGAAGCTCTTAACAAAATACAAAGAATCTCTTTCTGTGCATACAAGAACAAATCTGCTCTATGCTGCCATATAAACCAGGCAGTGTATAGTTCCCACTAGCGCTGCACAGAGCTGTAAGTGCACCGATACCGAGACTGGTATCCTAGCTGTTTTTGCCTGAGGCTATGTTAGTCTACTGAGCTTATCAGTCTCAAGGGATGACAGACTCTAGACTTCTAGGCAGAACAAGTCGTAGTGTACCCTCTGTTGAAAACAGACTACTTGGCCAGACCCATCAAAGTATGGTTTTCCAGTCCTCACTGATTGTTTTTGCAACTTTGTGAATTTTCAAACAGTGTATGGAATTGTGTCATCTCAGTGGACTCTTTCATGGCTTTGTTTTCTTGTAACCAGTCAGATGAAGCCTGTTCTTCATATCCAATACTGAGACAGTATAATGCTTGTCTCGGTTCACAGGTACATGTACATGTAGTGTCTTGACAGCTTCTGTTAAAATTTGTTTATGTAATGAAGGAAGAAAGACAGTTTTGTATTTCATGTCTACACCTGCCCTAATTAGTATTATATGTATACACTGTAGATGTGTACGTGCATGTATGAGTAATGTACACGTACACGCACACATACTCTTCCATACTGCCCAGAAGGGCTGACCCTTTTAGGAGTGGGCACTTTTCCCTGTCCCCAGGGGTGACTTTTCTCTGGTCCCAACGGTGACCACTGTAGAGAGGTTTCATTGTATAAGTAAATATTGGAATTGTAAATGTCTTGCTTTCTTTATTTCTACCTCATTTCCTTTTCATTCTTTTCTTTCTTCTTTAAGACCAAATTGGTCTGAAGATTTTCTCAAGCACTATTTTTTCGAAAACCACCAAACTTGCTATGGTGACTGACCTAACCAGTGAAATGAAGCATCTTATTTGAAATAGTCATGATGTTTAAAAATATGCAAATTAGGGACAATTAAAGTTTTAGAAGCTCTATATCTTCCAAACTATTTCAGATACTCAATATTTCAATGAGTATATATAGGTTTGTGACACCTGCCAATATAATGGACAATATAAGTTGTAGAATTTCAATTTATGCTAATAAGGGACTTTGAAAAATTTCAAAGTTGAATATCTCCAAAACTCTTACATATAGACATACCATTAAATTCATTTTATAGATTTGTGGTAAAGCGGCGTTCAATAAACCGTTCACTTAAGTTGTAGGATCTTAATTTATGCAAATAAGGTGAACATGCAAAAGGTAAATCTTAAATAGCTTCAAAACTATTATAAATAGAGGTACCATTCCTACTTCAATTTATGGGTTCTCAGCAAAGCCTCATCCTATGAACCATAAACCAAAAGTTGTAGGATTTCTATTAATGAAAATAGGCAAATACACAGAATTAAAATTTTCAATAGCTTCAAAATTATTATAGATAGTAATTTCATTCAAACTTCATTTTATAAATTTGTGCCATGGTCATATCCAATGAACCAAGAAGCAAAGTTGGAGCACTTTACTTTATAAAAATTAGGCTAATACACGGAATTTAGATTATTTTGCACAATGGCGAAGTGTCATACTGTTCTCATTTTGAAGGCACCCAAACAGATGTGCTGTGAATCAAATCTTTTCTAATTTTAGAAGGTGTATTTTCATCAGTAGAATTCTAAACTTTCTCAGACTTGAATCACAGATATTTCAGGTCTTTACAGTTCTTTAGTGATTAGAAACTTAACTTGCAGTCCTTGAATTGTTAGAAACCAAACGGTGTCATATTTATGTCACCCACTTGTCAAATGTTAAGTTGTGGTCCTTCTAGAGCTGCACATGCCTACGCAGCAAATTTATTCTATGAGTGAAAACTGGAAGGTAATTTATTCTCACACTGAACTTCGAAACTTTTCTGTAGTATGGCGATCTCAAGCAATTTTCCATTGGACCTTTTTAACTTCAAACCCAGATGCTAACCTTCTATGAAGCTACAAATACACCACCTAAGAGCTGAAGTGGCCTATAAAGGCTGCAATTCTGTTGTAGCATTTTTCTGATCAACATAACTGGAAGTCCGTTTCATGCACTGAGACTAAATTTATTAAGCCGTAACATAAGGCTAGCAGCCGTGACTGGGCGTTGATATTCCGACAGAATGTGTACGCTTTGCTGTACTATAAAGGTTTTCATGGTACACATTTTGAATATATTCATCTACATAAAACATATAAGCTTGTGTAAGCAGGTGAGAATCTAGGGTTCCGTTGAAAACAAAAAGAAGGGATCAACTAATATGACTTTGCAAAAATTCAGATTACGATTGTGATTTTCCCCGTCCATGTTTTATTGTTTTCGACTTAGAGTAACATTGTCAGTAGGAAACATTCCTTGGATGTTTCATCTTGCCCTTTCCTCCCCCGGTCAGTATTTGTAAAATGGCATTATTTATGCAAAAATCTTAATGTTAATTAATGTGCAGGTTTAAACATAGACAATGACTGGATTGGCTATGTGCTTAGAGAGATTGGATCACGTGTGTGCTTTTATTTCATTTTATTGTGCTGAGAGCGACACAGAAGATGTGCGACTGATGCTCCTGTTTGTATAAAGTAGTCCTTATACACGGTTTGTACCACTCTAATTCCCTGCCACTCACACGTTTCCTACGTAGGGATTGTATTCAAAATTCCAAAGTTAGTTTGACATCAGTGCCTACCACCTCCTATGACCAAAGTCCCTGTCACTCACACAGTCCTTACATAGAATTTGTACTACACGAAGTCAGTGTTATTGATATAGTCTCCATCCTTCGTACATTCCCAAGTTCATCACGTCTATAGTCCTCATTATCCATATTATTCCTGCGATACAGAACTAGTCTCTGCTATACATCCCTTCATAGTGCATATCTCTGTTAGGCTGGAAGGCATTGTAGCCCATGTCATGGCTGCAATGAAACCCGTCAATGGCCATATATACAACTCTTCATAGAACATGCCATTGCCATAAAACCCAGCGTCGCTGGAGACGATATTTAAAATTTTGTCACCAGGGTCTAGTCAAGAGACAACATGTCAGTCCAATCACTTATTCTCAAACGTCTAGATCTCGTTCACATAAAATTCCAGAATTAGTTTGACATCAATATCAGCCTTCTGTTATGGTTTAAACATTTTCCCTTGTCATGTAAATGTCTTTTGCAGCTGAAGATTACCGTAGGGTTAAACGGAGGCTCTCATATCCCACAGGAGCCCTTTAAAGCCGCAATTCATCTAACACACACACCCCATGCAATCCAGCCCATGTAAATCAGATTGCATGACCCAATGTATTTATTATAAGCCACAGCCCATATGACCCACACTGACAATGTGCCAACACAGTCTGTATATCACAGTCCAGATTACCCACACAATCCATATAGCTCACAAGTTCATTACCCCCCCCCCCCCCCGTTCATATGCATGTACAATTCATATTCTCCACATATTTGGTATTTTTTACAGGGCCCATAACCTACAGCCTGTACAAACAACACAGTACTCTTTATAGCCGACAGGGCCAAGACCCCGGAGAGTCCATTTAATGCACCCGGTACAATATGGTTTACGCTTCATGACTCCACACAGTCCATATCCCAATACAATCCCGTTTTCAAAGTCAGTAACATCAGCGTCCGCATAGTACACACGGTGTATGTTATCATCACAGGCCATGAACTCACACAGTCCATTTTACCTACGGAGTCCATGCACAAACCTTGGCCCACATAGCCCAAATTATTTGACCTGTCCTGTCAACTAGCCTAGTGATAGCCCTGTCGCTAAACACAAACCAACATGTCATCACTCTACATTACAATACTACAAGCCCTAATCCTGGCCATAACTCTTTCACCAATGGCGTAATGCTGTCATCACGTCATATTCTCCATCTTATGGGTCCATTTGTTCATAACATTACTCGGTACCAGTCACCACAGCTCACAACTCTCACCACAGAACATATTTTTGACCACAGTACACACCGCCACAGACATAAATTCCATATATATCCCTGGTGTCACACATGTGGCCCCGTCAATTACTTAACTAAGATAGCTTAATTACCATACTCCAGGCCTGCCTTAGTGATCCTCACACGGAACCCAGGATTCACATCTGAAGAATAAAATAAATGAATTACCTAATAAAATAAGAAGTAATGACAGGTCGTTAGTTTAATTTTTAATTGTTCCATATCACCGATTTTTGAAATCCTGAATCCGGATCAACCTTCAACTGTGAAGCGTATTATAACGACTCTAAAAACAGCCAACTATTTGAAAGCATAAAATGCATATTTTTTATACAATATTGAAATATATATATATATATATATATATATATATATATATATATATATATATATATATATATATATGTAAAGATCGGTCAAATGTAATTGTCTACCAGGAACATATCGTTTTTTTCCGCATTATTCAGAAAGCCACGTAGGCAGGCAACTCAATTTGATCGTAATATTTTATACCGGTCATGTCAAAATCCAATTTTAATGTGTGCTACATTGTTGTATGCATGCTACTGGCAAAAAAACATCCGTTTTTCGTGGAGCTAGACTTATTGGACCTTAATTGGCTAGCCGCCCAGTAACTGGAGCCCTTCCCCAAAACTTGGGCATGTTTTAAAAAATATAATATGTAGTATGTTAGAAGTCTTATGCGATCAAAGGGAAACAGCAAGGAAAAAAACAATGATAAAATTATGTTCCAAATGAAACTAGAAAAGCAACTTGAGAGCATAAGGGACACATTTGATAACGGTTAATCATGCTTTGTTAATTTATGTGATGTGTCTACTCCATTTGATGTCCACTATTTCTATTTCTATGCTGATTTGTTCGTCAAATTTGCTCTTCCTTGTGGTTGTCCACAACCCGTTCTGCTTTAGCATGACACGGGTTCGCATTGGAAGCATTTTTTAAACTTGTATCCTTCGTCATTGCCCCATTCACAAGATAATGCATCAAGTAATGACATTATTGATAGCCATTTTTGCCTTGTGGCAGGCCCCTAGCCAACGTGGCCAATGTGGATGTCGGGGGTGTCGACTGAAACACCCATCACCGCCCAGGATTCACATCTGAAGAATAAGATAAATGAATTACCTAATAAAATAAGAAGTAATGACAGGTCGTTAGTTTTTTAATTGTTCCATATCACCGATTTTTGAAATCCTGAATCCGGATCAACCTGCAACTGTGAAGCGTATTATAACGACTCTAGAAAGAGCCAACTATTTGAAAGCATAAATTTCATAATTTTTAATACAATATATATATATATATATATATATATATATATATATGTAAAGATCGGTCAAATGTAATTATCTACCAGGAACATATCGTTTTTTTCCGCATTATTCAGAAAGCCACGTAGGCAGGCAACTCAATTTGATCGTAATATTTTATACCGGTCATGTCAAAATCCAATTTTAATGTGTGCTACATTGTTGTATGCATGCTACTGGCAAAAAAACATCCGTTTTTCGTGGAGCTAGACTTATTGGACCTTAATTGGCTAGCCGCCCAGTAACTGGAGCCCTTCCCCAAAACTTGGGCGTGTTTTAAAAAATATAATATGTAGTATGTTAGAAGTCTTATGCGATCAAAGGGAAACAGCAAGGAAAAAAATCAATGATAAAATTATGTTCTAAATGAAACTAGAAAAGCAACTTGAGAGCATAAGGGACACATTTGATAACGGTTAATCATGCTTTGCTAATTTATGTGATGTGTCTACTCCACTTGATTTTTGCCTTGTGGCAGGCCTCTAGCCAACGTGGCCAACGTGGATGTCGGGGGTGTCGACTGAAACACTCATCACCGCCAAAAGGTCCAATATTATCCCCTCCCTGGAAAGCAAAAAAATCAAATAAAACAACAACACAAAATGAAATAAACAAGACAAAGCAACAACAAAAACCGGAAAGGAAGAAGGAATGCATCTCTTGAATACATGTTTACAATAATAATTATTCTCTGCATAAGGTCTGCAAATAAGTTCATTCAACCAATTTAGTCTGATTGATTGGAACACTTTAAAAGAAAAAATAATTTTACAGTTTTTACATTGTTTCAACATTGTCAAGACCTGTTGAAGGTCGATGTTCGCATAACACTTTTCCTATTGGAAATCATGTTATTGATGGTAAAATACTCCAACAATGAAATGCTGGACCTTTTAACTCTCTTTTGAACTGTTTTTTTGAACCTCTATTTCATTTATTGCCAATTTGTTAATGCATCAAATCCAGCTTCAGAAATACTGTTTGTGACAAAGCCGAATGAGTACCTCTCTTTTCTTGAAGAAGAAAAGCTATTTGCATTAAATATTCGTTATTTCAAAGATTTGTTCTTTGATATTGGACCTTTAAGTTTTATGTCAAACTTGGTTTCGCAATACTGGACCTTTTCAATCTTAATTTGTCCAATATTGGACATTTTCGATATGTTTGAGCAACTACAGTCCACATTTTATAAGAGCGTCACTTTCATTGAAGCAGCGTTATGTGTATTTCGTTCAGACTGGAAGACTGCCGTAAAGAAACAACTTTAATTGAAAATAAGCAAATATGATTACGAATACGGTGAAACAAAAAACAAAAAACAAACAAAAAAAAAAAACAAGAAAAAAAAAAAAAGAAAACGAAAAGAAAAACAAATAAACAAAAACAAATAAGAAACAAAATCCAAGAAAGAAGTAAAAAGAGAAATACCGAGAAAATTTTAGCATTTAAATTTCTTAAATGCATTTTTACCTTATATTATATTTACGTTTTTAAGTAAGTCTATGTACAGATAGCTGTGAGTTTTGTAAAAGGTCCAAAGCCCGAGTTACAGTCAGAGTTTATTTTTTCGGCAGAAAATACAAATGCAAGATGAACAATACAAACAGTGCGTAATAGACGAAATTAAATGACATCATATTGTTTATAGAAAAAAATACACGATGTCAGGAAGACCCCAGATAAGGACTGCTCGTCCGCTACCTTTGGAGCCCCCTTAGGTGAGAAATTATTGAAGAATATTACCTTGCAAACAAAAGTCCTAGATTTTATAAAATGTATGACATAAATTATAAGCTGTTTGAAGTATATTATTTAACACAAAAATTACAATAAAAATATTCAGCTATTATAAACAAAACAATTTGGCACAGTGCACACAACTTCGCATTGCTGCAAGAAATACATCTTCGTGTAAAAAGATAGGCCATAATAAGAATGTCTATAGTTTTTTTCAGTGATGTATTAAGGGGGATGTCTAAAAAGGAAAGGAATATAATATTTAATACACTGTTCTCAGGTAGATTTTGCAGGTTCTGCAAGGTACACAGTTTCTCTATTTCTTGTTTGGCAGGAATTAGACAGTGTCATTACCATATCCAAACCGTAGTTCTAATAAAACAAATCCAAGTCAATCCCGACCAAAGGCAATGTTCCTTGGTATGTATAGCTGAATCACATAAATTTATAGTTCGTCTTTACCCAAAAGAGTCCAAAACGAGTTAGCAGAGGGAGCGCAAATATGCAGTGGAAATAAGAGGGTAACTGATTCTTAACGTATCTGAAATAAAACATTATACTTAATTTACATATATCATATACTTTAAAAATATTTTTGTTGTTTACACAATGGATCTGCATGGGCATGGAGAGCTTCAGAGCCTATGAGACGCACAGCATGTTTTCTGTGGGATGCATATGCGATCACATGAGAAGCCCCAAGCTAGAATCGAATAATTTAAATGTGACAGAAATAAGGAGTTGTAGATTAATAACAGAATACATGTTAGAACATATTTGTGTAATTGGTTGAGAATCTCGATTGCTGTATTTAATTGGTTACCTATCTTATTGATCTGAGCTGTCCAATTTAAATGTTCTTAAACTACTAGTCCAAGGAAGTTAAATTCTTCAGTTTTAGAAATTGAAATATTATTTAATTTAAAATCCTAATTATTTAAGAAAAAATGTGTTTTGATAACATGTTTTGACATAAATGTTCATATCTTTCATTTTTTTCTGATATGCATAAATGCACATTTACTCAGTATTAACAAAAAATACTCAAAATTGACAGTATTTTCTCAAATGTCAGAAACCTGACATATTAAGTTGAACCACTGACGCAGGGTTGGCAGTGAAGTAGACCTTAACTGTTTTTGAGACTTTCAAAGTGAGGAGCAGGTGTTATCATGGCGTTTGTTTTACATTTCTGGTGCAGGATTGCCATTGTTTCAGTACTTGTTAGGATTTCCCTTAGTTTGCACAGGTTGTCCAGCTGCAACTGTTTATTCTACTATCATTAGGACTGAATATAATGTCTCAGTTTGTTTCTATTTCAGTTTTGCACTGGCGGGTGGTGTAACTAGGATAACATATCCAGCTAGAAAGGGTGCATACTGGTTCAGGGGTCAGTCAAATTGTTCTTATGTGAATCTGTACTATACAAATTTAGTAATTATGATTTGTTTGACAGGTATTCTTTCCCAATGAAGCTCTGCATTTATTAGCGACAATTCACGTATTTAGCTAATTCATCATTTGTCATGTCCATATTCATTCATTATTATGTGGGTTGTCTTTGCTGAATATTTAGCTCAGACAAGGAGCCGCTACTCAGAGAGACGTGTACGGGTATAGGCTCCGAAACATGTTCTGAGTAGATACCCGCTGAAGACCCTTTAATTTACTCGGGCTAATACAGCTTATGTCAAAATTCTGCAAAGGAACATGAGCAATATGTATAATAGTGCTTCCATATTTAAATAGGTTAGACAGGGACAGGTTAGCTTATTGAGTGCACATAATTTGGACTGAAAAATAGGATAACGTCAACTAGGAAGTGGTTCTACACATAAAGAATACAGTATAATGAAATGGGGGGGGGGGAGGGGCAATTACAGCAACAGGGAGAACACACTCTCATCAGGGTGAATGGGACACTTACAGGCCAGCACTACGTGGATGAGATTCTGTTCATGGATGGATCCAAATAAATGCAGGGCTATTGTTTCAACAGAGTAGCACACGACGCACACTGCCTGAGTCAGCATGCAGTATCTGCAGCGACATGGTATCCCATTGTTGCCATGGCCATTCCCAATAATCCCGTTCTCCTGACCTTTCCCCATCGAACACTTGTAGGATAGTTTGGCTACACACTATGGGAGGCATAGTTTCTCCACTACGCGTCGCGGAGGCTCGGCGACGCGTTCTAGAAGAATATTTTCTCGGCAACGCGTAGTGGAGACTGTAATCTTATTGGTTGGCTCGACTACGCGTTGCCGAGCCTCGACTACGCGTAGTAGAGACTGCAATATGATTGGTTTACTCAACTACGCGTTAGCGAGCCTCGACTACGTGTAGTGGAGGCTCGGCTATGCGTAAGACCTATGCGTTATGGCCCTGTTGGCTTGCCATACACGGGCTATTGCTGCAGGCAGCCGCCCAACAACAACAACAACCAATAAGGTCCTTTTAAGGACCACCATTTCCTCCCAAGAGAGGTATAGTAACTTCCTACACACATCCTCACAAGACTTGCATAATGTTGGACAAGGAGGGGGTGGTATCTTTTTCCCCAGCAGTATCTTAAAACTGTTTCAAGGCTAAGTTTCGGCAAATCGACTCTTGTCAAAACTAGCAAAGAAAAAGTTAAACCAAAATGGTCCACTGGCGGTTGGTTGGAACCTTCTACGCTGGGTCCTGCTGCATGTTTGCCTGCCCTGCCAGCTTTACGCAGGATGCGCGATGCATCTGGGAGGTCGTTGCTGGTGCCAACCCTCTACCCTCCCCAAATATTGCGGGCTGCGGTCCCAAAGTACATAAAGCATTTATTATCATTTCTGTGTTCAAGAGAACCTTTTTATGGATACCATATGCGATTGATTTGCGACCGTAGCAGCCGGAGATAGCATATTCTGTGTGTCTGTCTGGTAATAAGGACTGACGACGGGTGTGTGTTTATTTTTATTCTGTACTAGAAGAAAAACAGCACAAATATTCACAGCGATAACATAAAGCCAATTGTCCTTCATGGTAAGTAGTTTCCCGATTAGCAGACCTAGGGTTGACGTCGACATTTTATTGACAACAGCCAACGTAATTAGTTCGGGCACTCAAAACAAGCGGGAACAACATGGTGCCACCTTTAAATTTAAGGGACAACAACATGCAATCTACCATAACATCTAAGCTCACCCATGCAATGACAGCTACATGGTAGCTGCAGTTATATCTTATTGATTGGATGGCGTGTTTGGCATGTCTAAGGTGACACCGCCGTTGAAAACTGCCCCAGGAAAATGGCAAAGTTGAAGAAATTTGAGTGTTGGAAGAGACTCAGATTTGAAAGGTACTACGTATTGTTATTAAATGCTATACGTGGGCCTATACGCAAACTTAGCCCCCCCTTTCGAGAGAAAAATAATAATAATAATAATAATAATCATAATAATAATAATAATAATAATAATAATAATAATCATAATAATAATAATAATAATAATAATAATAATAATAATAATTAAGATAGATAGATAGATAGATAGATAGATAGATAGATAGATAGATAGATAGATAGATAGATAGATAGATAGATAGATAGATAGATAGATAGATAGATAGATAGATAGATAGATAGATAGATAGATAGATAGATAGATAGATAGATAGATAGATAGATCAAAATTTATGAGGGACATCTGCGCTGGTCACATTTTCCACCAATTTTTCGCGTCAAAATTATCAGCATTTTCACATCAACACACTGAGTACTTATTCACAGAATTCCTCCCCCTTGAATTTATATTTTAAATGCTGATGTTTCAAACCAAGGAAGAGGCTATATTAATTGGCCACTTGTTCAGACTCGAACTCTTGTTCATGGAATGTTTATACAGTTTTCCGTTTAAATATTACTATAAATGCATTTTTTCAATATATTTAGGTAAAAAAAATTAGCATTTTTGTGTATTTGAAACAGTGGCCCTTGCCTCCCCCCCCCCCCAGTGTTACTTTGTGCACCATGTGAAAATGTTGAAATTTGTGGCTGCTTGAAGGTCCCCTTTGTGGTTGTCCACGATAATGAGGTACAGTTAGTTGACATTTCTTTCGGCATCCAGCCAGCTCCAGGAATATGGCACCGTGACACAGATGTCCACCTCACGCCCTATCTGCCAGAACAAAGATTGGGACACTTACCGGCCTTCACCTCACACAGAACAAGGACCAACAGCAATACCCTCAGAACACCGCTCAAAGCCCAACCCGCCATCGCACAGACTGCCTATGAAGCTTTTGCTGTTCTCTGTCTCACGTATCAACACCCCATCTAGCACCTGCTCAAAGCATAGATTTGTCCAACTAATTAAACCAGCATTTGCATCGCGGATACTTCCTTGTACGACCGCAGGCCGGTTTCAAGATTGATTGACGTTGTCGTGTTTAATGTGACACTGTAACAAAACTTTGACACATTTAAATTTGATATAATACATATATATAGGTTTGAATAAACAGGGACCAAAACTGACCAGATTCATGGACTCATTTTCTAGTACAGAGTAAATAATGATACCTATTGGAACACACTAAAATTAACTAATGGGCAATAAGCACTCATTGTGCCAGAAATAGTGAACCATAATTCATCTCGAGTAAAATTTCCGGTCATTACACACGTGCATCGTCAATATCTCGAAACTCTTCAACTGTATGTAACCTTACATTATGTGTGATCTTTACCTTGATATATATATGGATATATCCTTCTGATTTATTGGGAAGTTTCTCCCTTTTTCCTTTGTTTTATGAACGTGTCCTACTCTGCCAATTTCGGTAAAAACCCACAAATGTATGCAAACGTTTAGTTTAATGGTAATCTGCAACTGCATAAATTAGCAGACATTGTTTTCTAGAATGTCATTACCTGGTTGACATCAAGCCGAGCTTTACAATTTTTCCAACCAACTCTACGTCTGTGTGCAGAATGAGAGAGCCAAGATTCTGTCGTTTTCAGGTTACATATCAACACCAACTAGGACCTGATCAAATCGTAGATTTGTCTGATTAACTTAATTAGCCTTTGCATCGCGGATATTTGTCTGTACAACCGGAGGCAGGTTAATAGATTAATATCGCCATGCTTTAAGTTCAGTAAATTAACTAGGCACATAAAAAATTGGTCCAAACAATATAAAACATCAACAACTTGTTCATTGCCAGGACAAGTGTGAACAGACAACTGGAGAGAGCCTTGATATGAAAGCTCAAGCTCATACAAAAAAACCCCAACCCCACCCCACCCCCACCCCCCAAAAAAGAAAATTACGAAAGAACCAAAAAAAACCAAAAACAAAAAAAAATAAACCAAAAAAAAAACAAACAAAAAAAAAAAAAAAAAGAAAAAAAAAACAGAAATAAAACAACACAAAACAAAACAAAATAAAAACAAAACAGAACAAAACAAAAAACAAAACAAAACAAAATAAAAAACCAAAAACAAAAACAAACAAAAAAAAGACCCCTCCCAAAAAAACAAACACAATAAAAAAGTAAATAAATTAAAAAAAAAAAAGAAAAACAAATAAACAAAAGATTGACCTCCATCAATTATGAAAAATGCTCAACAAATCTGCTATGGAGATGCACCTTATGCATAAAAAGATGCAATATTGAGCAATATTATTTTAGGACATTTAATCCAATAGAGTGTCACAAATTTGTACACTACAAGTTAATCAGTGCTGTCACTGCAATTGCAAGTAGCACATTTGCACATGCTATCCTTTGCAACGGCCATATGGTCGAAGGCATATTTACAATCTCTAAACTAAACTTTTATCATAACTGTGTAAATGGCAAACTCCATAACAACTTGCAGAAATTTCCGTTTGAATTAAACGCAGACATGCAAACATGTACTATTAGAAGATCTCAAATTGTATATTAAGGCACAAACACATATTTGCCAAAATGTGTCTTAGATATGACACGGCCAATACATTAAATAGAACTTCTGCTTGTATCACAGAAAAAATATTTGCAATTACTTTAAATGGCATGGCTACCTTTGCCCAAAAATGATGTTTGACAGCTATCAAGACACATATACTGTACATGACTGTTACATCTGTAGAAGAGGACATTGCCAGGGTTCCTTAAATTACACAATTAGTCCAAGTGAGTCTAGGCTCTCTATTCATTACTGTATTAATGCACTCTGTCCTACATAATCGTAACTATGTAAAAATCAGTACCTTTATCTAACTGTCATTGTAATATTATTGTAGGTTGGCTTCCATGGTAGTGGCAATTTTAGCTGTAGTCTCCCTGACCATCGACATACATTTTCTGTATACCCATCTATGTGCACATTTCCTGGTCGCTACACTAAATCAACATCTCATTCTCAAATATGTACAGGGGATTACGGTAACACAATGATAATAAGACCTGGAATTCCATACCCCACCATATCCGTGATGTGCGCTCTTGTTACAGTTTTAAAAACAACATTGTGGGTCACATATTAAAAAATGTAGAACGGTTTTAATTATATTTGACCTGCAACTTATAATTATCATACATAGTACAAAACAAGCAAACAAGCTAAAAAGAAAGAATGTGCTTTCAAACATGCTGAGTTACCTGTCTTTCCTTGCCCGGGTAATCCCTTTTGGAATTTTTGTGACCCCCCGCCCCCACTGGTTACTCAGCTCAAGTTGCAACATTTTGTAGCCATATAGACACGTATTCAGACAAATGTGCATGTGGCTTGGCATACGACATTAAATATTCCAAAACAACACAAAACATGCAAATGCAATAAACAATCACAGCACCAACTTGTGTTTATCTTCAGATCTTATAAAGCCGACGAACGCTTCAATGGAATTGCATTTATACTAGTAAAGCGTTTTCATATTCTAATTCGGTTAAATGTCCCCAAATATTGTAAAAATTCAAAAATACACATATCATTGAAGCATATCCGTTTGAAGACACATGATGGAGACTAACCCAAAACATATTTGCAGATAATACGATCAGGATCCAGCCAAACATGTCAGAGAAGGCAGTATAAAAAGTTGTTGACAGAGGGCCATAGGATCACCTCAGAATACTGACATATTAAACGAATTGAAAATTACACTTGTGGGCGTCACAGGAAATATTTAATTTTTGACAACCTGGTTCCAATTCATTTCACTGCTCTATGCACCCATTTCATAGATAGTACCAGTTTTTTGACACCTTTTCCATAATAAGGATAGTATATAATTGGAATATAAGATTCCTTTAGTGTTCAATTCTAGGGGTAGAACCATTGTGACACACCAATGTGACGAATATCTTGTTTTCTTTCTTTGTCAGCCAGGCCCCTGAATCTAATATTGAGAGCACCTCACTATTCATATGCAATTTCTTCCCAAATAATATTTAATTTCTGTCAGCTTTCTACGTGTTATTGTTTAATTTTCAAGTTCCCTATGTTTAGTGTAAACAGAAGGCTAATGGGTAACAGGAGACTGTCATATACAAGAAAAGGCAGAATCCGGACGAATCTGACGCTTACGTCAACTGCATATCTGCCAAAATGATTTTATTTGTTATAATCAACTCTTCAAAACGGCATTGGAATTCAAGCTTCCTGTGTGAAGTCAACTTCTTTCATGTTCTGGAATGATTGTTGCGCCCTTTTTTTAAATTTCGAAATGGCTCACGATGCCCTGTAATGTGTTCATTCGGTCTGCCTCTAATGTATGCCAGTCCAAAATCAAATTGAAGAAAGCACAAAGCAAGATTGGCAGTGAACGATTGATGATTCGTTTACAAGTAAACATTTGTCAGAAATATTGCTACTTTTACTTCTGAGCAGGAGCTTGCATCCCTTCGAGACCAAGTCCAAAATATTTCTCTGAATGTAGCGTGTATAGTTTATCTGTTGGAACCATGATACGGATATGGTCATTACCGGATCTGCAACACGAAATAGTGATTGTTGATGAATGCAGCCCGCATGTCTGTGCAACACATTCACCAAGCGAAAAGCCACCAGGCTTAAGTTTTTAGTGGATCTTATCTTGATAACAGCAAAGAAATAACAGAAGGCGTTATACCTTTCTTTAACCTTAGAATACAATGAGGGTGTTCAAATGAATGTCAAATTAGCACCAGTTGCCATAGAAACAAAGGATATATGTTGCAAAGGTGTCCTTTCTATCAACATATGTGCAAAACTTCTGCATGCATATGTGGTGTCAATGTATGTGATGGTACAGCAGACTGCAGGGGCAATTCTGATCAAGAGATATGCTCATATGTATATATATGTTCTGGTTTTAATGCAGAATCAAGAAATGCGACTTAGTGTGCTCATTCCTGCCTTAAGAGCACGTGTTCCTGCATTGAGGCATATTACCTATGCGATGCAGGTAACTGTATTCCATATAGAAGGATCTGTGATGGCTTTATTCAATGCCCTGGTGGGGAAGAGAAATATGCTTGTCCAAATATAAGCTCTAAAAGTCCAGAACTAGCCATTTACACAATTGAACAGGGCTGAAAGTAATCAATTTAGATGTATTCATTGGTCTTCATAATACTCAATCACATGATTTATCCAGTGAAGCTATCACTGCCATATCTAGTGGAATGATCGCAGGTCACAGTCTGTGATATATTTTAGTTTTGGAGACAAGGATATTACCGTTTTTGACACTACATTATTGCATGATTCACACCTTGTGGAACATTTGATTGCTAATAAGTTTGAAATAGGTTACCTGTCTGCTTTTTCTATAAATTGTGTTCGTGAAGGATTTCACTCTAAGCGATTCTTTACAGGACTTTATGTTGGACATTTTTAGGGATAAAAGGATTATATGTGTTATAGCTAATGGCCTATGTTTGTGGTGTGTATATACGTTTGAATGACAGGAAGCCAAATTCCTTCCAACTTTTCAGTTTGGGCACCCCGGTCCTACTCATGGAGCTTGTACTTCAATAAAACGTACTTAATTAATAGACGAATATGGTTTAATGGTAACGTATGCAAAATAACATGATTGACGTCGTCACTGTAATGTTCAGCGTTTGTATCATACATTGGCATTTGCCGATTGGTCTCTATTGCATTCCCTTTTCAAGAGTCCAGCTATGAGCCGAAGCTCATAATGCACTTCATATTCTTAAACTGGATCATATTTTCAACAATTGGCGTCTGTTCTGTGCCTGGAATTATATTTCAAGCCGACCTAATTAATGTAACACCACTTGGATGTCTGACATTGAATCTCGTATCAGGTACAAGTCAACGGAAGGATCTGAGATAACCAAACCTGACTTTATATGTCTTTACTTTTGTGTCTGTTATTGGTGGATACAATGCTATTATGTTGATGACATTATACCAGACTTACAGCTAATAAGAGGAATGCAAGATTGAAGATAACCTTAAAGCTAGTGCAACTTATGCACGCATATACATTGTTTTTTTATCCATGGCTAAGACACGGATCGTGAGTGACGTCCGGTACCACATCACGATGCAAACAGCAATATGGCCCCTAGCTTTGATATTCTCATTAAATGCCATTTTTGATCCTTTCAGGTAGACACTTTATTTGCTTGAATGCTTGAAACCCATTACAGGCACTAAAATAATTTTCAAGATAACAGTCTTAAATTGAAACAAGGAAACAAACAAACAGTTCTTATTATAGAGATTTGCGTATCCAAAACAGCTGTCATTGCATTTTCATGAATCATAGGAGCGCCATGATGTCATTGCGTAGAAATATGCATATGTCGGGACGTGTTCAAAGTTCCAGTCTTTTCTAAAACAATATAAAGTAAACGAGTTGTCCAAAAAAAAAAAAAAAAAAAAAAAAAAGGAAAAAAACCAATGTTTTTATTTACTATTTTTCCTTCATTATTATCATAATCCCTGTCGTCAGGAAAGTTCTTGATAACAGATAAGTGGTATTGTCATATAATTAAACACTCATAAAGAAACAGAGTAAGTATGCAATGTGGACATGTTTCCTTTTGGTATATACCCAACATATATCATCGCTGTACTAGGTGGACAGAACCGGTGAAAAGCAATCTTCAAGGGATGATTCACAGGACGAACAATGGACACCTGCTATCTGCATGATGTTCGGGAAAACAAATTTGACAAAACTGCACAGGATATATTCTCAATAGCATATAATCTCTATTTATCAAAGCAGAATAAAGATTATAAAACTGGTTAAAATGTCCTATACGTGCAGTCTGCTTCGCATATGATACATAATTCTGTAAATATACTGCACTCGGCTTTAACACTGCAAAACATGATGCAGACTTTTATACGTACACTGCAATCCAGTAATTCACTAATTTGTAAACTATAGGCTATAAGATATCGCATACACATTTTAACGCTTATGTTTTATTTGTGCTTAGTATTCATACCATGGACCTCTTTTATGCATCTGCAAGTCAGAATTTTTTTATTGTTCATATGGACGGCAAAGCTGCTAAAAATGTGTTCCCTGACAACACAAGTACCACGCGTGTTACAGTTGGCTCTTATGTCATTTCTTCAGTCAATATATAAGAAATAGTTGATCATATTTATGAATCAACACTTCTTGCACAAAATCATCTAGAATTCTCGAGTCTTTAGCCATCACCAATATATGCACCACATGTTACCTGTTTCAGGGATATTTTAAAAAGGAAAACACAGGAGTCCTAAATAAGGTTAAACATGCTATCATTACCGTTATTCCGAACACTGAGGACCTAGATGGAACGAAAACATCGTCAGCGGTCCAGTAGAAGGTCAACATTATGTCTAATAATATATTGCCCAAAATATTGGCATGGAATTCATCAAAGACTTAACAAATTATATAGCATGTTTTCTGGTGGTCTATACTGCAAGTCCTGGGTGTACCTAGATCCAACCATTGAAATATTTCAAGACCCTCCCCCCTCTCCCCATCCGTTTTTACACGATTAAGGGCAGGCAAGTTATGTGACGTTTATAGTGACATTTTGGCAAGTTATAGCTCCTTGCATACATACTATTAATAGTTCCCCCAGAAATGCACACATAGAATAATCCTTTGCAGTCAATCTTTTTATTCAAGTCAATTTTGTACTCAATATAAATCTATAAATGCTTCTCTTCTTTCATTATAAATCCAAAATTGCAATGCTAATAATTGTTTAGATGCGATTTTGTTTGCGTAATAAATATGCTGTGTATCACTAACATATGCTAGGCATAATTATACACACAAAATGCATTTTTCTATTTCTAAGATATGCTTCTTATTCTCGTTCTTCTGTCTGGATGTAAAGAGTAGATGTTTCTCTTGCTTCATGTTTATTTCAGCATGTTTCTCATTACCTAATGCCCAAAAGCAAATTCTGTATGCTCGTCACTGTAATCCAAGTACATAACATAGTAACCTACGTGTCATGCATGCAGTTTTGGATTTATGGCTGCGTTCCACACCACGGCCAAATTGACAAAAGAGGGACCTTCAAGCCCCTCGAAACTCTCTTGGAGACAGGTTTTTAACTAGATGAAATATCTCCACGAAGCTAGTCATGCAGGTAGGGTATGCACTGGGAATTAAAATTGGACTTTTATTTGACCTTGGGATGACCTTGAAGTATTTTACGTATCTATATTCTTATATCTGGCCAAATTCACTCTCAAATGTGCACATCGAATATCTAAATGATAACAGTAATTGATAAGTTTGGATCCTCCGGATTAAAAAAACCCCCAAATTGTAGGCCTATAACTCTAAATTAAGCCATTTTCATCAATTCTACCAAAAAAGTTAAATTCATTTTCCAAAATATTATGATACTTTATTAAAAGAGGTGATCAGAGATGCACACCTAGGGATACAGCTTATGAATAAGATGATTTTGAAAAAAAAATCAATGAACTTAGGTCTGTTAAAAAACAGAGCTTCGTTTGGATTTTCGAAATCCAAGATGACCGCCTCCATGCCTAAACCAGAGGTTGATGATAATGGACATAACTTCCCTTAAATTTGAGATATTGTGAAGATTAGAAAAAAAATATCTACTCTTAGAGCCCTAATGGCTAGTTTCATATTCATGATTCCTCACGCTGTTAGCTTGCAGTAACACTGGAATTAATATAATAGCATATCCCTTGTATTTTTTTCTCGTTTTCGGTTTAAATTCGAAATTCGTTTTTGTCCATATTTTTCGATGAAACAATGTTTAAGCACGTGGACGTTTCATCTCAGCTATATAGCTAGTTCGTGGCTATGTACCCCTTTGAACTTACGACTTTAGGGACCTACTTTCCCCAAATTACACGTACTTAAAGCCTGACGTATGTCCATGTGAGATGTCAGGAGCTTTCAGATAGGTATTCTATGCTGATATGATTTTGTCTCCATATATGGGATCTAGTAGCCTTTTGATTTAAGGTTTGTATTTATTCTCATTAATATATGCTTTGTCCTTCTTCTTGAAAACATATCAAGGACGAAAAACTTAACGCTTACAGATTGGTAAGTTTACTGGTAACCTAGATATTTAACCAAGCGATTTATTTCTCTCACATGACACAACCATTGCTTTCACATGCGCGTTTTTTCCACTGCATCACACTAATTCAAACTTAAAAGTTGACTTTTCATATTAATGTGTATATATATAACTTAATTATCTGCTGACAAAACATACATGGGTATATATATAACTGAATTATCTGCTGACAAAACATACATGGGTATTTTTTGCATGTACCTTTATTTTTGTTTTGTTCTGAAGGGTTCTTTTAGAACATTCGGGGCAAACTGGCTCCACAGTGTGCCAGGAAAGCTGTCCTTGAGAGTTTACAGGCTTTGGAAAGCTTTTGGTGTGTTACGGTTGAACTACATATGCAAACACGAGTTTCGAGCCACAAAAAGAATTGACAATTGACAAATGCAACTTATTGTACTCAACTATTGTCAGCCAATGTATGGAACTTTCCATGTGGGCTTCATGATAGATGTACATGATTTTTATTATACTCAGTTTTAATTGTAGCGGAATAAAGTATGTTAATTTTTTTTCACAAAACGAGCCAGTGAAATACGAAAGAAAAATCACTTTAAGCACATTTAAAGATAATCTTTAAGGGTAGGACTGGAACTTTTGATTTAGTGTCGAAGAAAACATGCCTTTGACACTGAATACTGTGCCACAAGGAATCATTGTCTGTGATACAAGGTATTTTAAGAGTGCTTTGGTATGCTGTATTTGTATTTGGATCTGATATTACACGGAAATAATATACTTCATTTCAATATTCAGGGGCTTCAACTTGATGGTACCATAATTTGACGAATTTGGTGTTCATCATACAAACTTTGTAAATGGGCAAAACATACTTAAAACGCACTTCAATAAATTTGATATTGCATGTGTTGGTTGAGCATTAATTTTGATTTTGCATCCAAATGAGGCGTCAAATGTGTTCCAAAAGTGCTACGTGGGTGATAATTAAAGGAAGACAGAAGTTCAATTATGCTATACCTTATTTTGAAGCCTATGCAAAAAGGAAAAAATATCTGGATTCCTCTCCCTTGTGTTTCGAAACTTCAAAAAGTTACATAATGAGGCAATATACGCTGAAAATGTGTGGAAGCCGCCATAGCCTGAAGCCATCCAATGCAACCTCCCAATCAAAATGCTGTATTCAGCCGACCAATCACCAATTGTGTCATAAGATGATTCCAATGACAACATGACAACAAACGTTAGGGGGGAGTCAGACAATCATACATGTAGCCATTATACGTATTGCAATGATGCCTATTCCTCTTGACCAGGCTGTGTGATTATGAAACTGAGGTTAATGTTTATCTAACATTCCAAAAGAGGTCATGGTGACAATGCCCAGTTCATTGTTCCTGCTGGTGACCAGTCTGTTCTGAATGGTAAGTCCCAGCTGTGAGTCTGCAAATTACCCAAGCCAAAAATGAAAAATGTCCTAGAGGTTCCTGGGTATATATATATATACATTAAAATGGAATATGGCAACTATAACCATGCATTTTGACTTAGAAAATTGCATGTCATTACAAGCCATGAAGACAGCTTTGTATGGAAAATGAAAAACATATTACCTACAACTTTGATGAGGAAAAATGTATATATACTGTCGCAACAAATTGACATTCCCGTGATCCTCTCCCAAGCCACTGCTTGTTCTCCCATGGGATGCCATTAAGCGTAATTAGGCATATTTCAGAGTATATCCTAACATTAAAATGGGAATTTTGCGGGCCTGCTCTTATATATGATTTAATCAAAACACACATGTACGTTACTAACTTAGACCCTCCAAAGAAAATAATATATAATGGGACTTCTGTTTTCCTTTAAGGAATATCAGGATTGGATTACTTGCTGCCTTTGCCACGGCCACAAGGTGAGTTTTGAGCAGCGTACAGACTGTATGTCCCGCAAGCAAACACCCTGTAGATGGCGCTGTAGGTCGGGGGGGGGGTTAGTGTGCAGCATGTGTGAACCATGTTTCCTGGCTGACAAGTGCTAGACTATCACAATGTGACAACATATCTTATTTCCACAAAATAGGGATAAATAATTTGTACTTGAGACCCGAGTGATCTGTGATCTACTTAGAGCATGGGACCATGGATGTATATGTACACAGATGGTATTATAGTGAGGTTTCACCGTGCCAATACGGCATGTTCCAAGGAACAGGATGCCCTCCCACCATTATGTCCATGGAGAATGACAACCTTTAGGGAATACAAAGGATGACCAGTCTTTTGTAGATTGTCATATTTCTTTGTATGTTTAGCAAAAGCATTTGCTTTAAACGGACGAGACCCAAACTTTCACTATCCTATCAAAGGCCGTATTCTTGGCTAAGAGAGTCTCTTGTCTGTATATTCTACCTTGTCAGTTGAGCTGATCTTAGGATCATCCATTCATTATCTTCCACCTATCTTTAAACAATTTAACAGTAACTTCCCAAGACCATTGGCTTCAATCACTGCAAACTTTAAGCCAAATGTTATAAAAGTCTGAAGGCACGAAAAGCCAATTGCATATTTCGATTAAAATGGCTTGACGCACTGACTCAATAATTGTACTTTTCAATGATCATTTCTTTAATCGTCTATGTGAAACCCCACAGAAAGAGCAGAAATTCAGTACACAATTAATGCTGTCGGTGCTAACTTGAAAACCAAGCTAAACAGTTTTCGTGTGTGCACACAAACAAAGCAGTTGACATTGAACTTTTTCCCCTTTTTTGGTCCCTGGCAAATAGACAAGATGGCACCTGAATGAAAGGTCTCTTTATGAAGAATTTGACCACACAATCATAATAACTCAGGATAGCTTGATTTTGTTGTGATTAGCAATAAGTTAGGTCGATACAGATATCTCTTTCTTTTTCTCCTGAACTCACATCATTGGATTGACCACAGATGATCAGACTAACCGTCATCCTGACAGTCGAAATGGTAGGTATTCATACTAAATGGCTCCCTGTGCTGCCACCTAGGCTTCAGTAAGGAACCTGATAGAAAAGAGGGCCGACCCACGTTTAAAAGGGGCAAAGGAGCTTCTGTGATAAAAATAACAGATTTGGAAAAGTATGAGAAATGTCATTCGCAAAACTTAAAGAATACAAGATGCTAAAGATATCTAGATTATTCCCATTGTTTGCCAGAGAAGGAGTTATTTCTGCATGGTTACGTAACATGACAGGTGCAAGTACACTTATCATGGTGGAGGTATAGTTCCATTGTCTAGCAACCAAGGGGGCCACAGCAGGTCTGCAGTTAATACAGTTAATTATAATAAGCTCCAATTGCCTTGGTTTTAGTTGCAAACTGTCAACTCTGAGGCTGTAATATTAATTTATTGATGAGTTGCGAATTAACGCACACTCGCTTATGTTTGACAACATATATGAGTGGCTTAATTTCAGCCTCATATTGGCACAGTTACAAGCGGACACATGATTGGCTGAACCAGATTGCCATATGATTGATCATGTCAAATGAATTAATGCAGTATTACGGGCAAATGAGATAGTTCTGCATGCAAAATCCTCTTGTCATATGGTCGTAATGATGCTATGTGGACGTGGACAGGTGCACTTGTGGCTGTAAACCTCCTTGGCATGAGTCCTATGCTGGCCGGTTATTGTAACGTATGTCCATGCCCAAAATTAACACCGGCTGCAATCAGAATAAATTACACAACAGTTTTATGCTCATTAATGCAAATTTAACGCATAATTCAACGAAGGTAAATGTGCGAGTTAACTCGTCGCCCGCATGGAAAGAGTTAATTTATTACTATGTGTGGCATACGCGAAAGACACAAACGAAACAAGTGATACAGTAAAACTTTACTTAGTTAAACAATTTATACAGCGCTATGTCAATGTGACCAAGCGATACAGTAAAATTTGAGTTCATTAGTCAAAGTATGTATGCAGTGGTATATCAATGCTACATTAACAATAGTGAAGAAAGACTTTCGGAATTACCAGGAGTGTATAAATGATATAGCTTTACATGAAATGCAAATTATGACCTATGAGGGAATCGGCTATGACGCAATACAAACCGATGTTCGTCAGCCAGGAACCAAACTTTTGATTTATTTTTAAAACAACATCTTATTATTGCATTTTCTGTGTATTCTGCAACATGATTAAGGCAGAAAACTTCTTTTTGCAGGATACTGCAATCATAGGATTTTTGTCGTCGTAAACAATCTTGTGCTGGGTGTCGGCCAAGATGAAAATATCACTACCCTCATAATGGTGCATATGATAAATATAGATTAACCCATTTGGTTTATATGTTTAAGGAACTAAAAAGTTGTGTAGAATTTTTGTGTGACTGATCTGATTGGCATACAAGGTTAAGGGAAGGAATACTGGAGTAGTGAATTACGCAAACTCTTAATATATATATAATAACATTTATTCACCATATTGCTGTATAATTAATGATTACTTAGCACATATATCCAATTCATTGCATTCTGTTAATGTATATTTAGATTATTTGCTCTTTGTATTGGATAAAGAATTGTTATCTCCCATGTGTAATTAAAGTATGTACTCACCGTATTGGGAGGAGTCTTTATGAGTTCAGTATTGAGTATGCTGACGTATTTGACCTTAGGGATCACTATTCCTTTACTCCCAAACTCTGAAATATTGTCAGTATAATTTTGTTAACCCAGCATCACTTTTGTTTTATGAAATTCTATAAAACCACAAGAGGATAGACTCCCCCCCCCCCCCACAAGTGCATTGAATAGGATAGGCCATGTTATGTTTTAAATATCTGTTGAAAATATCTTGTATTTTCCAAGTCGTTTTTGTTAGCTAAAACAAAAGACACTTTTCTACAAGGAAGACACATTCTGCACACCACCACCCCCAGAAAAAACCCTCTAAGACAAGAAAAATTCAAATTGGTCCTGGAAAAAATACAATAGACGTAAAATGTAGATGATAACATAACATCTTGTGTCAGCAAAATCAGTCTAAATTCATCAATCACGTGAAAAAATGCAGCAGGCCTTTTTCCAGCCAGGCTTCATAGAATTTTCTTTCTTTTGGAAAGGAAATATTACTCGAGAAATTATATCTTGATTTAAGTAATTGTGTATCTTTTATAAAACCCTGAAATGATAGCAAAATAGTATGATCATTTGCATTCTGTGCATCTCTATAATTTTATAAGGATAACCATTCGTCTTTTGGAGCGAATTTTTAGAACAAGCCTCCATCCCAGACACTGCATGAAGCGCTCGTTTTCGGTATTACTTTTTTGTATTTATGTTTATATGCAAGCACTGCTCTTTTGTTTTGGCTGATTCCATTTCTTCATTTCTCTGCCTCAGCCTTTCTGTTCTTCCTTCTTTAATTCCTTTTTCTCTTTTGACCAACACTTTCCTCCGACTTCGTAATAAACAGAAACTCTGAAATTAGCCTGAGAAAAGCTACACAGATGGAATTGGGCTTTCTGATATGGAAAAGCCCCCTCACACAAAACCAGACAAATTGGAGTGGAGGAAATGCATATGTTGATGATCGTCATCGTTAAGTCAATCACTTTAGCAATTTTGCGACTAAATCTGTCTTGCTGAACCAAAATTATAGTGACGACTGGTATTATTTTGTTGTTGGAAAAATACGGTGTGTTTTCGCCGTGACTACAGCCATAATGTGGTTGGCGTTTTCGCAGCGTGACACATAGACAGCTAGATAGATAGATAGTTTGGTGGGTGGGTGGATGGATGGACAGATAGATACATAGATAAATAGACAGATAGATAGATAGGTTGGTGGGTGGGTGGATGGATGGATAGATAGATAGATAAATAGACAGATAGATAGATGGATAGATAGATAGATAGATAGATAGATAGATAGATAGATAGATAGATAGATAGGTTGGTGGGTGGATGGATGTACAGATAGATAGATAGATAGATAGATAGATAGATAGATAGATAGATAGATAGATAGATAGATAGATAGATAGATAGGTTGGTGGGTGTATGTATGGATGGACGAACAGATAAATAGATAGAGGGATGGGTGGGTGGGTGGATTGATGGATGGATGGATGGATGGATAGATAGATAGATAGATAGATAGATAGATAGATAGAGAGAGAGAAATAGATAGATAGATATGTTAAAATAAAAGATAATCATATATCCTTTGTAGTTCTTACCAACTATCTTTGGTACTAAAAACTGTTGTATTCCCGCTCGTAACATTGTCGTGTAGAAAAAACTCTGAAACGGATTCCGAAGAAGATTTTCATGATCGCTTTGGACTTCCAACAGAGATAGAACAATATGAATCACACAATTATGCTGGTGCACACGAAGTCACTTTTGAACCTTTTATTTTTCTTTTTGATACGTTAAATGCTAGTATAAATGTTGTAATTATTCACATTATCATTTCAAGCTTCTGTACGTTTTACATATATTGGGTTCCGTTATGTAAAAAGTGGACTCCACGAACTTGAACGTGATGCCATCGGTATTTCAAAAATTGTAAAAGAATCACGTATTTAATAATACAATATAACACAATATAAAACTATGCCATAGGCCTAGCACTCAAACCATCCAGTTCACAGAGGCCCTCGCTGAAATGTTGAAACTTATTATCCAGGAGGGACACGTGGCTACATTATGTGGAGTGATGCGTCAGATTTCCGATTCGAATACGTACCGTTCCAATGTTTCCTATTGTGCTATTGGTGACCTCTGACCTTGGTCTGCAAATGCAAGGTTGGAATGTAGTAAACACTGTTAATTCTTTTAGTGCTCACTGCCAACATAGTCGAACTACTTAACACAACCTGCTTTCAATTATACCAAGCATGCTAGATTTATATCCTGGTGGAAAGTCCTATTATTCAAGTTCCACCGTGCCTATAGTTCCCGAGAACATTATGGTCTGTGTCAGGAGCTTTCCTTGGTATTGCGCCCAACGCGCATCGAGGAAAGCAAAAGACTCAGTCCAAAACTTGGCACTAAAGGAGTAAAAGAGAGCTTGGGAAACGTGTATGTCGTACAAGCGTCGTGTTGCTGCGTTAGTTAAAAAGCTAAGTCAAACTAAGTAGGCCTAAAATATTAAAAAATATATTTAGGACATAACTGTGCTCAAGCCGCAAGTATCTCCAAACATACATGGGCTGTATTTTGATTTAATAATCAGAGCGTATAAAAACGCTTTATTTTTCAATTTACGTACGTAGTGGTATGTCATGACTGAGAAAAAATGTAGGCCTCTTTCTACAGCAAAAATGGCGCACGTCAACAGTTTTCATCGGCGCGCATTTGTGAAAATGTCGAGCTATGGATCCAGCCTCCGACCTTGCACTTAAAGGGAAAAGTTTCGCATCATTAAAAATGCGAGACACATGCACGGATGACTTACCTGAAGCGGATTAGGCTGAACTTGAAGGTATTGTTAATCAGTCTCAGCCTCACGGATGCTACGACAGTCTGCATAATGTAAATTGGAGGTATTAATAATAAGTTTTAGGCTCTGTGACGCTACAACAGTCTGCATAATTTACGTCAAGCTACGTATTGTCAGTTACTCGTGACCTCAATGACGCTACAACATTTTGCATAATATGTCGTTACGTCTTATCAATCACTCGTGATCTGAGTAAGACAACAACAATTACCATAATACATAAAAGATTCCGATAAAAAAAGAAGCACTTGAAGTATAGTTATCTTTTCGGTCGCACATCACTGCAGGGCGTGATGAAGTTGAAACTAAGTTGTTAAAACGAACGACTGATACTGCATTGAATAGTATTTCGTAATTACTTAACATATCTATCTAGGGAGAGCATTCCTTGTGATAACAAGAAATCGACTCTGTGTTCCATTTTGAACCAAATCCAGTTACCGACCCGTTTTGCTGTTATCAATATATCGAAGGCCTTAAAACGTTAAGTTTATAATAAGTTTCATAAGTGTTTTACGGCTTATGGTATCGTACATTAATAATGGCCTTCTCAGTGCAGCATTATAGCGACCTTGCTTTTAAGACCTCACAAGCGGTTTTAAAGCTTGCTTCGTCGGCGAAGTTTTCTTCATGCGCGAAACTTGCCTTGCGCTCAAGGCACTCAGCTCCCTTCGAGACATACCTCGCCGCGAAACATACCTCGCGAAACCAAAGCCCCCGATAGTATTTCATATTAGTACCGTAACAAAAAAATAGTAAGTGTATGCCTGAAGGCAGGACGATCATTAGACCCATGGCAGAGTTCAAAAAATTATAAAATTCATCAGATATATAGTGATGATTAAATATAAATAATTATTGCAGGCCGCTAGAATGGCTTGACACAAAACTGAGTCAAAGAGCAGGGAGGTGGATTGACATGCGCGTCCCTGGCCAAAGCTAGATTAATGAAATAGTGAGCTGTTGCAACACATGGCAAAAAACTAATAGCGCAGAATACGACTATTGAACAAAAGCAATTTGAACAATTTATCCATAATGGGGAAATACCGTCCAATTTGTTGCACAGACACTTAGAGCAACAGCGTTGTATTCGGGCATAACGGCAGCGGCAACGAGGTAATTAAGCCCCCAAATGCGCATGCTCAGGAGCGAGGTACTTTTCCCGCGTGACGGGCATCTCGCGCTCAAGAAGGAAGACCGAGGTTGCTACGTGATCGAGGCCTTTGGTGAAAGCGAGCTAGCTTTCAGAACTGTACTGCAAGACAACTCGAAGGCTTCATCCCCTGAGCCATGATCCAGACTTCGCTCTCTAGTGATGGCAATGGTCGCTTTACTCAAATAAATTTAAATAGGGGCCGTCTCGAAATGTCTCACTCAAACTTTGCGCCAATTTATTTGCTTTCTGCTATTTACGAGCTTGGTTGCTACAGCTTAGATGTTCAGCGAACATATTTAAACATATGTTAAATTTACACCATAAAATGGTGAATAAGACAATACCGCGATATCGATGAAGACAGATACTATAATTCGTTTCCACCTCTGACAGCTAAAATTTGTCACCCCCAAAGCACTGCGTAGCATTATTCAAGTCAAAAACATAATGTCCTCTGTTTGTTCTGTTCGTCTTCAAAATACGATTATTGTGTCTTTGAATGTCCAAAAAACCTCTCGTGTAAATCATTATAGGTATTGTGCAATCAACGTAAATTAACCTGTTTGCCACAGGAAGCATATAGTGATTCATGACTAAGGCTCTAAAGGTATTGCATGTTTTATGATATTTTCTTAAGGTCAAATTCAAAACCATTACAGATTCATGATTTAGTTGTTATAGTGGCTTTTTCATAGTTTTTTTAAACTAAATATATGCAGAAATACAAACTAAGATTACGATTTTAGTTTTCACATACTTGTTGAATCCTGCAGACCCTGGTTGTTTCAACGAGTCCTAATAAATGACTTCGAAATGGCTACTTTTGTTTTGTGATCATGCGTTTAACTTTGCCACATTTTGACATAAAATGCTGACATTGTACATCGCCGTATATTTACATATATATATATATATATATATATATATATATATATATATATATATATATATATATATATATATATTTATATATATTAAACAATAATCACACCTTCTATTAATGATTAAATCCATATAGTTCAATTAAATTAAATTATTTCATTGACATGATGCCAGAAAACCTATAAGTTAAGACCATTTGTACATGCACAAGTGATATCAAACAACACACTGAAATATTGCAAGCCTGGCATGAGTAAAATGATCACTATTTGATCTTAGGATCGCGGTATTTTAAAATAAAGTACTTAGCCAACGTCCTACTATTTTCAACAATTTAGCATTAGAGTTTTATCCATGCCAGGCAAACCAATTCATATTTCAAAATATCTTAATACGGTAGCCATAATATATAAGGCACTGACAGGCCAATCAGATGTAAAAAAACAACGTCCTGTGACCATACTTATATCCTCGAATACAGCACCTGCCTGTTTTCATATTGAGCAGACGATGTGAAAAAGATCGTTTTCACAGTTTACCTGGTTGCACAGAGATCCAGCATGGGGTGCTGATTTTGTGCTTGGTTGGAGACTATTGTAAGCATTTATATGACATCACCAGGTGAAACACATGTCAAAAATGTATTGAAACACAACTTCCTTTGACGGATGGATTGTATCGGCAGATTAACACTTCGGGCCCTAACGGGCAATATCTGTCGGTCCTCTATCTGCCGATGCAATTTTCTCTGTCTAGCTTTTACGTGCTTTTATCTTTCAATGTTTTATTTTGGAGCATTATAACTAGTTGTTCATGTATGTCTTACCGATTGAAGAGAAAAAATGAACTTTCTCTTCTCGTCCCTGGGGTTAACATATGCCCTTGTCTCACTGAAGACAGTAAGGAGAAGTGTGTCTCCACGGATTTCCACCAGAGGGCTTTTCCGGGCAAATACATCAGCTGTGACATGTGCATTTGGGAAGGCAGTGGATAGCTACAAATTAGTGCAAGAGGTTGTTAAATTGTGTGTTAGTGTGTTCAAAATTATGACGAGCACGCGTGGCAAAATGTTGAATGTATCAGACATATCCAAACTGTGTCATGTAAATAATTGTGGCAAATAATGTGGAAATAATACTAAATTGTTGGCCGGAATGTTAACCCTTTCCCCCTCAAACCGGCCAAAACCGGCTGGTGGTGAAATGTCGTCTGCTTCAGTGTTTTCTACTAATTTCAACAGTTATGAAAAACAATTTAACTGACAAATGAACATGAGACTTATCAAGATCACATGCCCCGGGTCAACAGCTTTCCTTGGCATGGGTTGGTGCCCAACCCATGCCAAGGAAAGCTGTTGACTCAGTCTTAATTCATGGGGGGAGGGTTAAACATACAGTATTATGAGAGTGGAACTAAGAGCTATAAAACTGTAGTACTTTGTTGAACAAAGTATAAAATGTTTGAGATGAATAGCTGTAGCGTAGCAAAAAATTTGCACAATACTAAGTACGGTGTACTCGGCTGGGCGGTGGCCACTGAGAATCATGTATGTGCAGTGTGTGTGTGTGTGGGGGGGGGGGGGTGGACAAACAGACCTCAGTCTATAAGAAAGCATTACCAGCTGACTGAAATGCAAGAGCAAGAATAGAAAGTTCCTATTTTTTCTCTGTATACGGCACTGCAGTGAGAAGACTAGGACTGGTGGATTACCATTAATTTTTATTGTAAGTTTCAATTTCATGATGTAATATCTAGGAACCCCATTTCTATCGAAAATCCAGGCCTGTAAGGTAAATGATTCAGAAAATGTTCTTTCCTTAGCGTAACAAGTAAGCAGCCGATTCAACGTCACTTTAACATACATTAAGCTAAACATGCACGAAATTTTTATATTATCACATTTCCTATCATGAGACTATCCTATTTTCTGGCTTATTGTGACCAATCCACCCGTAAAATCCCCTTATTAACGCCTGTTATTCATGAAACAGTATACCATGTGTATGAATAACCCGATAATAACTCTTGATGTAGTCTAGAAAGTGGTTACACAGCAGGATTACAAAAATAAATAAACTATAAAAAAAGACGTTCTGAGAGAATAACTGTTGACTGTGTCTAGAAATCAGCACACAAACCCACACAAGCCCTATACCTCTAGTACATAGGAGCATACCGCCCTACTGTACACTGTCGGGTGTATCCTATTACATGCTGCGCAGCTTCTCTTGAATGTCAGGGCTACTTCCTCCTTAAAATATTTACAAAGCAGCGACTTACTTGAGGGAAGACAGTACCTGCACATACATAAGTGCTGCAGGTTGTGTTCAGTAGTCGTCTGTACTTGACTGGCAACTGAAACAAGTGGAGATTTCTTTCTGGTCAGCAAAACGTTGCCTGTAACACATTTTATGACTTAAAACTAACATAGTTTCGTCTCTTTTCAATTTCAAGACAAATGATATTTCATTTTCGTTAACTTCTGACGCTTTTTAAAACATTGTATTTGTGTTGACGTAAAACGTGTTTAATTGAGATATGTGTTTGCTGTGAATGCTCAGTCAGTTATCTTATTACAGATGAGTGAAAAAAACGCATTTTTTAACCTTGATGGTAAATTGCAACTGATATTATAGCGGCATAATGCTTGGTAGATCACTGCTAACCAGATGTGCATTTTCTGTAATATTTGAAACACATCTACAGAGACTACGATGATTTTGCATTCTTGCGAGACTACCGGGTCGATGAAAAAGAACTGTTTAAGACATTTGCAACCCATATTTGCACTAGTCGTTTTAAGGGTGCCAACGCCATCACCGCAAAGTCGTACGGGGTGGGTGGCTGGGCACTTTAAGGTGGACATTGCCACAACATCACCGACTTTTAGAAACATATGGGGAAAGCTGAAGCAATATAACATTACCTTGTCTTAAAGATGTATCAAGGTGACCATAGCACCATCATCACTGCCTCTGACATATGTATCAAAGTAGCAACAGGTTTATCACCGCTGCCTCTTAAAGATGCATCACGACAGCAATAGCTATATTATCAGTGCTTCTTAAACATGTGTCAAGTTGAACACATGTATATTATCACTGTCTGTCAGAGGTGTGTGTGTGTGATGTGTGAAGACAACAATACTCAAATCATCACTAGGGGAAATAGCTAATGACATACGCAACTCTGAGCTAATGTGAAGTCAAATTTTGAGATTTCTTTAAAAAATTAAAATCGCCAATCCAGAAAATTAATTTATTTCTTCGTCCGCCATGGATACGGACTCAGTGCAGGTGAACTGATCATTGCTGTGAGTGGGAGGATGTAGCTCTCAGCACCACCAGTTTGTGTCCTGGATGGCACCAGAAAGACATAACCCTATGGAACTTGATCATTCACGAACCACAATTTACTTTGGGCTACATGCATAAAAGTGGTTGGCCGCATTAAGGTTTAATAACTTTATGTACCTGTTCCTAATAATTTCCAATCATATAATCTCATAGGATCCTTTTGTGACATGAAAAGTGTATCTCCTAAGTATTTTTTTCATTTCTACTGACGGTTAACTTGCAAATCCAATGACCCACAAAAGTTAATGGTGTTTTTTTTTCCAATTCCAAAACGGTGCGCTTGAGAATTGCCTATAATAGTCTCATAAAGGAATAGATGATATTTACGACACCGTACATTTCTGTTAATATTTTAATTGGGAAAGTTGTGTGTGGATACATCAGCATCAGATTTCTCAAGGTTAAAAGTCATGCGCTTAAGGGAAGTACAGCATGGAAAATCCTTGGACCTTTGACAGTAGCCATTGACATGGTTGATGCAGCATTGCACCAATAGATTCTTGATATTATCATCTGCTATTTGAGATCTGTTCACTTGCGTGATTAGAGGTTCATATTTAACAAAGGTTTGCTTTGAATACAGGTCTATGTTTACCATAGGTTTGGCTATATTTGTCTTGCCGTAGATCTGCGGATACATAATTATGGTACAGTCAATCTTCAAATCAGTAAAGTACATGAACTGGGCCACCTAACCTGTGCCTTTGATGATTAAACGAGATAGATACTTCGTCACTAGATCGTGACTGCAATTATGCAATACTTGTATACAACAAATTACGGTATTTTACTTCTTTTAACAAAACAAAAATCGTACTTTACACCACTTACCAGGTCACGTGTAACATTTATTCTTAATTTTCCAGCCCTGAAGGTTGAATAAAACGCAGAGTTTGCCATATAACTGGTAACAAACACATACACCATTTTCTGACGCAGGCCTGGGAACTCTTGGATAATGGGGGGCGGGAAAGGAGGCACCTTCATGTGATCCTTCATGTATATCAGACCCTGCAAGACCAATTTGTGACAATTCATGTTCAGTCTGTTGACAGCTATCTTTGTTGTTCGGAATCAGGGATCTTTAACATTATAAGCACTTCATCAAGGTAACCATGCTACCCAGGGTTACGGTTGACACATACATTGTTATTTTTATAAGCACGTTGATGCCTGTATAATTATGCAGTTTATTTTAGTTGCATTTTACGAACTTATATTGCTTGGTTTTGTACCACACTGAAGAACCCTCATTACTTTGAAAATAATTACGCTTTTTCCTAAAATTATCTATTTAATGTTTTTGGTGAAAACTATTGTAATTCTTTAATATTCTCTGTCTTTGTATTTATGACAGAGCAGTCACGGGCATGGACATGGGGACTATAGAATTTGGATGACGGATTTATGGTATTGGTCAAATGGCAGTGTCGCTGACCATTTGATTTGAGAAACATCGTTGACTTCAGGATCTTCACATATTATGTTTATAGAAAGACATTTATATTTATCTATTATGAATACACATAACAGAGTTCATTAATAATATATATTTGGTAGAATCACTGTTTCATGATCTTATTTACTCCAACAAATCCTTAAGATGTCATCCAGTTCCCTCAGCAAGAAGTGTCAGTTTCAATGGACTCAACTCTAATCGAACATTTAATTACACATGCCAATGCTTCAGGAGGCCATACTAATGTCTGAAACAACTGTATGCCAATGTAAAATTAGAAACCAGGCAAACATACCTTGTTAAGATTCACGTGGATGTTCTGAATTTATTTTCAAATAGCACCTGTAAGGAATAGTCCTCACCGATTATTTACATGCCAGATGCTTACTAACAGCAGAAAAACGGCTTTTCTGATGATGCTCATAAAGACGGAACCAGGTGACACTTTGATTGCTTTAAAGAAGACTATAGTTTTCGGTTTGCATATCTCATCTGTATGATCCGGTCTGTTAAACAATTTTACATATGCTTGAGCAGAATCCCTTTCAGCTTCAAGGTGCAGGTTAAAGTCATACATGGTAAGCTTTCTACCTGTTCATGAAATTAAAAAGGCGTACCTTATGGGCTAAGTCCACATAACCATTAGTTGACAAGGAAGGAGATTCAGTGAGGCTGAAATCAAGCATGTAGCCTCTCCCAACTTCACGAGACACTGTAACAGACGTAGCCAAAAGTAGATAAATGGGTGGCCGCACGAGGCAAACTATAGCATATTATGTTTTACAAGACACTAAAGCGGATAACCTCCTCTTGTTTATTAATAAAACTATCCACTTCCTCTGATAAAACCAATGCAAATCTGGTCGGTATGTCAGGTGTATTTACAAGCGAGCCTGTGTTTGTGTCCGTATCAACGGCAAATCCAAGGGCATCAACAGAAGTCTCAGCACTGCATATAGTGTCATCCACATTTTCATAAATATCAGGCATAGGAATATTCTCCAAAATTTCATCATCAGATGAATCAAAATGTAGGCCTACTTCCATGGGAGGTACCAGCTCAAGCTCGTGAAATGCCTTCCATAAGATCTGTCCACTGGAAAGAATTCCAAAATGTAGATTGGGGGTATGTCCGGAAAGGGAAATTCAATGTTCAAAACTTCAGCTTCATCTCCCTAATGCCACATATGTTGATGCACAACGATGTTTGCCGTCATACTTTGTTTTTGAAGTAAAATTCCTTAATCGCAAACAGAACAGCGTGGTGTAGCAAACTAGGCTACGAAGGGAAACAATGGGAGGTCAGAATGTCTTCTGCAGTGGTCACGTGCAAAAAGTTGTGCCACTCTCTTTTCAGGTTGCTAAGAGGAGGCGGAGTTTGCATACTAGTGTTTGTGCTGTGGAATCTTATTGGTTGAACCCACAGTCAACTATTTAGTTTGACTTATCTTAATTCCGTTTACAAATTGAAACAATAAAAAGCTTATCACCATCGGTTAGTGAGGTTACCGAGTTAGGATAAGCTTCAGGTATGTGAGAGAGAGAGAGAGAGAGAGAGAGAGAGAGAGAGAGAGAGAGAGAGAGAGAGAGAGAGAGAGAGAGAGAGAGAGAGAGAGAGAGAGAGAGAGAGAGAGAGAAAGGATAGTCCTTGACAACAGCACCGTGCCTACAATGGGTTGGAAAAAGGTGTTAACTTAGTCTGCAGCTTCACACTTAACCGTGTAACTCTTTCATTATTATTTTCAGTAAAGGTCGAGATGCTTTACATTTACATAACAGCACTGGATCACATTCTTTGCACACTGGTCTTTCATCAAGCTCTAACAAGCCTGCAGCTGCAGAGACAATAAGAACTGTTCAACTGAATCGCATTTGAACGCACTTTGGGCGCATTCGCTTTTGGCGCAATACACGCAAAGAATACAGTTGACCAATTCAAAACATTGCCCTGAAAGGGGTAGGGGTAAAAATCTTGTCATCTTCAGATGTTTCATGGCAGATTACTACACTGGTAGTTGTCAGGATTTGACACCACAGGGTTAAGCCACAATTTTGCTGCATTAACCTCTTCTTGCACTCACCAAGTGTCCAGTAGGTCCTTAAACATGCCTACACGAGACCAGAAATATAAACTGAGTGGCATATGCACACAATACTTCACTAATGATGGCAAACACGATTGGGCGTATCCGAATAACCATGTATTGTACATGATAAATTTTAATTAACAAATATGACAGCTTCAATTTCGACTTTTCTTATTTTTTATGCAAACAACATTAGAACAGATTACTATGGGCCTCTAGGGCATTAAAATATGGTAATTCCTCAGCGACGCAGTGCCAAAGTGTCTGCTTGAACATTTAGCCCACTGAAAGCTACCTAAAATAGTCCAGCACTTTGCGTAAACTGTGGTAATACATTTAATGTCAAGGTAGCTTTGACTCTTGTAAAGCCCCTTCGTGCAATATTGACTGTAGTAATACCCTTTCTTTTCATGGAGCATTGACTGTGATAATACCCTTAGTTTTCATGCAGCATTTCCCGTGGTAAGACCGTTAGTTTTCATGCAGCATTGACTGTAGTAATACATTCATTTTTATGCAGCATTGGGTGTGGTTATACTTTTACTTTTTATTGCAGCATTGACTGTGGTAATGCATTTACTGTTTATGCAGCATTGACTGTGGTAATACTCTTACTTTTCGTGCAGCATTGACTGTGATAAGACCCTTACTTTTTATGCAGCATTTACAGTGGTAATACCCATGGTTTTCATGCAGCATTTACTATGGTAATACCATTACTTTTCATGCACCACCAACTATGGTTGTATCTTTCCTTTTCATGCAGCACTGGCGGTGTTAATTCCCTTGCTTTCTGTGCAGCATAACGGTAGCAATACTCATATTTTTACCCTAGGTTGACTATGGTAATACCCTTACTTTTTATTTCCTTGATTTTCTTTAGGCCGTATTTCTCAACCTCCTTGCGTACTTCCTTGCAAATCTGAAACAGTAAAATAACGTACAGCAAATGCGTGAAATTTTATAGCAATAACAGATGATGATTTCTGCCTTCGGAATATCTCGTGTGTGCCGTTTTATCCCTGAGGAATAAGACATCGAAAGATAGGCGTGCAAATGTTTTACTAATTACCAGCAAGCGCCATCACTCAGCAGCTTGCTGCCGGGTTTTATGGATGCAATGCAATGGTATGGTATGGTATTGAGAAAAGCTGTAAATTCAACCTCCAGAAGTTAAAATGACAGTTTATAAATGTACATATATTTAATACTTTTCATTTTGTGTAATTGCCCAGAAATACCGGTGTATGATGGCCGCATATTCAATTCATTTGAAGGAATATTCTTCCACACTAATGGAATACTTTGTATTTTTTGTTGTCGACCAGAGATACAATCCTTTCAACGTTACTCACACCTGTAGTCACACTACTTGGAATTATTATAACCATTCCACCGGCAAATTTCTCATGGAAAGGCTTCTGATTTAAGTGCTAGCATGGCTGGTCCAGATTCGACGGTTTCACTGAAAGCAAATGCTTAAGTCGACATTTTCCTTGGTTGGAGACTCTATGGATAAGCATACTGAGGGTTAAAACAATTTGACTTGTTATGTCTGGGTGCCAACCCAGACATATTTTTTCCTCGTGTTCCTTATTATGTCTGTATGCCAACACAGACATACTGTTCTGCTTCTTTCCGTCTTTCTTTCATTTTGTTTTTCTAGGAATTCTTTCTTTCTCTTTTTCTTCTTTCTTTACAGGCAAATTTGTGCAACATTTCATTTGAAAAGTATTACACGTAAAAACTCCGACTTTGGCACAATTAGACTTCTGTAGATGAAGTCTCGCCTTTTCATAAGGAGAGGTCATGCTTTTTAAAATAATGCAAATAAAGGCTAATTAAAGTTTTAAATCTTCAATATCTGATATACTAAAGTAGATGTGGTACCGAGTGTATAGGAGTTCAATCATAGCAAGGAAAGGTCATGTCAAATGTCAAGGTCATGTAAAGGTCAAACGTCATATCAAGGTCAAAGGTCAATTTTGGGTCAAAATCACTTTGAAAGTCAAGGTTCACCCCAGGTGGAGGTCACCTCAGGGTCAAAGGTCATTTCAAGGTCAAAGGCCACTTGCGATGGTGGCTTTTTTACCCATAACTCGGTCAATTTTTATCCAGTTGTGATCATGTTGGATTCAAATTGTAGCTATTGTAACACTGCACATTTTTGAAACTTACATGTGACCTTTAAAGTCAAAGGTCAAGGTCATTTGGACCTTTGAAAGTTTCATCCAGCCATAACTTGGCCAATTTCCACCCAATTCTAATCATGTTGGACTCAAATTGCAGGTATTGCAATACTGCAAATTTTTATAAGAACATGTAACTTCCAAAAGGCAAAGGTCAAGGTCATTTGGCCCTTCGAAAGTTTAATTTTGCCATAACTCGGTCAATTTTCATCCGATTTGGTTTATGTTGGGCTTAAATTGTGGGTATTGTAACACTGTGCGATTTACATGCGACCTGCATAGGTCAAAGGTCAAGGTCATTTGGACTTTGAAATTTGCATCCAGCCATAAACTTAATGTAATGTGATGTACCAAAGGATAAAAGTTGAAGCATTTAATATTTTAAACTTTTGAAGGCACACAGACACATTTGCGTTGAAGCAGATCTTTTCTTGTTTCTTTCTTTCTTTCCATAGCACCCAAATTTGTTCTGAGTTTTTCTCAGACACTAATATTCCCCAAACTACCAAACTTGCCATGGTGACTGACATACCAATGAAATTGTGCCTTTTGGTTATGAATAGTCATTATGATCAAGATTATGCAAATTAAGGGCGATTAAAATTTTAAAAGCTCTATATCTTCAAAAATATTATAGATAGACACAAAGTTCTAACTTACATATATATGTTTAAGACAACTCGCAAATCCAATAGCATGCAAACAAAAATTGGGGAATTTCAATGTATGCTAAATTCGCCAAATTTCTCTGCAATCCACACATGTAGGCTTTCAACTGCTTGTTGACCTATTGCTTGACTTCTATGGTGATATGGTGCTAGGCAACCACTTTGCACCCATAATTAATTAGCTGCAACCTATCTCAGAGGCAGCCTTCTATCCATGCATACTACGTGTATGGTGTGCAAGGTTTGGGTCTTGCAGCAAATGGAGGGAGGGGGGGAGACACCCGGCAACTGTGGAATGAAGCTCTCAATAAAGTACAGAGAATGTCTTTCTGTTTAGGCAAGAACAGATCTGCTCCATAATGCCATATGTACCAGGAAGGCTAGAGTTCCCACTAGTGCACCATGATTGAGACTGGTATCCTAGCTGGTATGTTTTTACCTGAGGCTGTCAGTCTTCTGAGCTTATCAGTCCCAAGGGAAAACAGGCTGTGGACTTCTAGGCAGAACAAGCCTGAGTGTACCCTCTGTTCAAAAATAGACAACTTGGCCAGACCCAAGTATGGTCTTCCAGTCCTCAATGACTGTTTTTACAACTTTGTGAATTTTGAAGAAATGTGTTGATTTGTGTCATCCCAGTGGACACTTCCATGTCTTTGTTTTCTTGTAACCAGTGAGATGAAGCTTGTTCTTCATAGCCAATACTGAGACAGTATAGTGCTTGTCTCTGTTCACCGGTGCAAGTAAAATAATGTAGTTTCTTGACAGCTTCTGTTAAAATTTGTTTATGTGATAAGGGAAGAAAGACAGTTTTGTATTGCATGTATACACCTCCTCTTGAATTATAACATGTATACACTGTACATGTATATGTGCATGTATGAATAATGTACACGCCCATACTGATCCATACTGCCCATAGAGGCTGACTCTCTTGGGAGTGGGCACTTTTCTCTGGTCCAAATGGTGCCCACAGTGGAAAGATTTAACTGTATAAGTAAACACTGAATTGTGAATTACTTTCTTTCTGTTCCTGTCTTTTATTTCTTCTTCGCGACCAAGTTGGTCTGGATATTTTCTCAAGCACTGTTGTTTTCAGAAACCACCAAACTTGCTTTAGTGACTGACCTTTGTGGCAAAGCCGCATCCAATGAACAATAAACGAATGTTGTAGGATTTTTATTTACGCAAATTGGGTGAACTTGCAAAATGTAAATCTTCACTAGCTGCAAAACTATTACAAATAGAGTTACGATTCGTACTTCAATCTATGGGTTTGTAGCAAAACCCTATCCCATGAACCATTAACCAAAGCTGTAGGCTTTCATTTTATGTAAATTAGGTAAATAGACAAAAGTAAAATGTTGAATAGCTTCAAAACTGTTAAAGATAGTAGTTTCATTCAAACTTCATTTATAAGTTTGCGACATGGTCACATCCAATGAACGAAGAACCAAATTTGTAGCGTTTTACTTCATAAACATTATGCTACTAAAAGAAATTTAGATTATGTTTAACAATGGTGAAGTGTAGCATTTCAAACTATTCTCATTTTGAAGGCACCCAAGCCGATTTGCTGTGAAACAAATATTCTTTTCTAACTTTATTTTCTTTTTTCTTCCCTGAAACGTAGAGGGACACAAGAAAAAGGGGGGTTTAACATGAATTAAACAAAAAAATCAACGACAGATAACTTGTTAGCGCAAATTCATTTTTAAATGGAAAGCATTTTTAGCTGATAAGCATGTAAATGAAAATGGAAAGCAAAGAAAGAATCAGAATGTTTTGTGGTGGGACCCGTGATTGAATAGATGGCAAACTGTCAAGACACATTTTTTTTAAAAATAGAAATTCCCATCTATAAGACATAACTTTACCTTTAGTGCTGAACTATAATTATTCCTCTGGAAGTGTCGCACAGTGCATGCTTCAATAAGTAACTGTATACGGGGTATCTTTCTAAAACACAATAGGAAGGTCCAAAGAGAAATTGAAACTGTTACATTTACACAACGGCAAAATGAAACATATGGTATCTGCATTATATTTCATTTAGCTACTGAACTGATATTAAATCACGTGGTGTGACAGACGTCATCAATAATTCCTGAACACGAAAACTAATATTTACGAAGTTGAATTTACCTCACTGGTAATAATCCCATATAATTTTCTCCTCAACATCTTGGAGCCTAAGTTGAGTCCAGTGCTGGAAAATACAAAATCAACATGGATAATAGTACTTCCATATTTATATAGTTAAACAATGACAGATTAGCTTATGGAGAGTAGGGAGTTCTGACCGTTGAATAGGGTAACGACTACCAGGAAGTGGTTCTGGACTAAAAGACACAAATATAATATCACATAAACAGAAATTTCCATTGTTTATCCTTGCTTTAAGAACTTTCTAGCCAAGCTGAAAGTAATACTCCATTTCGTGCATGGACGAAGTTTTAAACCAATATATGGTTAAGTGTCAACTATCGAAATCATGCTCTGTTATGGACTGCGCTTCTCGAGAATTTGTTGTCAGTCGATAAAATAACTGGACTTAACTGATTAACCAATTCCCGCGGAAACAATATTCATACCTCTACGGGCAGTAATATGTATAAATTTATGTAGAGTAAAGGCGGCTGTTTGTTTGTATATTCTCATTAGATTGATTTATTTATGGTTATGGTTTTAATCACGAAGGACCCAACTCAAATGCGTCGGTGAGCAAGTTTTCTCATTAGAAATGAAGAACCTGTGTCACAAGTATCTGGTGTTGTAAATATAGTCAGCTTGTGTTCTTTGTTATTGTGAAAAATAAAATGCCATCAATGAAACAGCTTTCCTTAGAGTGCCCCAAGGCCAGCTGTTGACCCAACCTCCCGGTAACAAAATTAATTGTAAAGTTTGATCTTCACTCCCCTTATTTGACATTTGACCCATTTCCAGGTTTTGTCAGGTTCCTGAGCACATTGTTGGCCTTGACTGAACCCACCAATCTGATTTAACAGAACTGTGTAATATATGCAGCGGTACACAGGACCAGACCCTTGCAACTTGTGCCCTTCATCCGATAGAATTACATGTGCGCATTTGTCCTGTCATGGGCATACCATGTTTACACGCCCATGGTTAAACTGTAGACTGTTTCAGGATCAAAGAGAGATTGTTTGCGCGTCTCCAAAACTCGTATCAGTGCTCTGAGGTGCCTCTTAAAATATCAAAAATAATAGAGGGAGGGTTTTTAACCTGAAAACAACATACGAACTTTGATTTTGGAGGCCCAACCAAGAAAGCCCGTACCTTATTCTTCTGATTCTGAGCGTTTAAATGTTGAATCTTCAAATCTTTTATACGTACAGATGGCATTCCCTCTATTTATACGTTTGAGCTGTAGTTGCATACAACGATCACAAGCTAAAGGTTTTTCTTTTTAAAAATTATTATGCTTATTAGGGGCACTTTTAAAGTTTAAATTTACAATATCATCAGACCTTTCATAGGTACAGATGCCATTCTAACTTCAATTGATAGGTTTGTGTTGTAGGTACATGCAACGAAGCACAATAGCATTTAAATTTATGCAAGTTTTGCAGGCATACAGACAAATTTTCTTTGAAGCAAATCGTCTTTTTTAGTTTTCATATTAATGTTGCCCTTAATTTCCTTGTGGGTCTTAATTGATATCTGATGCCTAATACAAGTCAGGCCTGTTGTTAACAATACGCACTCCCATCCTCCTTTGAATCTCAGACTGATGCTCCCCCGTGTTGCCCGACAGCTGAGTGCAGACAATGTGGGTCGGCCAGATTTATCCCTGCCTGCAGAAAAAAAGGCCAAATACAGGTATAAATCGTGCCATGCATCTGGTTATCCTGTGCCAGTGAACAAAAGGGGCATATTTTGCATGTACATAATGTGTAAATGAAAATCAACTATTTTGTGGACCATATATATATATATATATATATATATATATATATATATATATAACATGTTTTAATGTGATCCATTTTTTTCATATGAAAGACCAACAGACCTCACATATTGACCCAATGAGCCACTTTGTGTAAGCAAAGTCGGGCTCTTACATACACACATACAAACAGGCATGCGTGCATATATATATATATATATATATATATATATATATATATATATATATATATATATATATATATGTACGCATGCCACGTATGTGTGTGCTTGCAAGTCTGTCGTCTAATTTTTTCGCGCCAATGGGCAAAAGTAGTTTCCACGGTATACTTATATGTGCACAAAAGTGAATTGTAGAACTAAATCAGAAATGAACTCCTACCTATACGAAAATCCATCGCCATTGCCAAATTGTACCCCATGGCAGTAATAGTTCCAGACTTATGCACTTTTAGTTTCCTATACAGAATATAAATACGTGGCAAGTTACACCTTTTGCAAAGTGTATTTTATAAACAGACGTTAGCGTATTTCAGACAGATAAGTACGTGTATCTCTGTACAGATCCTCCGACACATTAAATTAGTTTTGCCTTCATATCACTCCTGAAATCTCATATGATTTTTTCAGCCAATGAAAGTCCATGTAGAATATTACATCTTTATATAGAACTTGACATACCTTCATTATTTTCATGAGTACTTTTGCTTTTTTCTTTCGAATATTCATCAGATGGTACTTTGTTCTGAATATTTTGTAATTATATGTTCTTTATCATTATCCACAAACGCAGCCATAAACGGCTTTATTATTCAAGCTAATCCTCCGAGGTTATTTAAATATCTATAGAATGTCATTTTTTTCACTTCATTAAAAAATATAGCAGTATAAGTTTCGGGTAGATATAGCAGGGTGATTGTAAGTTGTTATATTTGACAATCTTGTCTCACATTTTAGTGGCCAAAACGCCAATGGTATGTTTAAGTCGTGATAAACATATATTGTCATATAAATATATATATATATATATATATATATATATATATATATATATATATATATATATATATATATGTGTGTGTGTGTGTGTGTGTGTATGTGTGTACGTATATATGTATACATACATACATATTTGCTGGGCGAAAATAATGATAGCATTTAAACAATGAAATGGTCCATGATCCATTGAAAGGTAGTTATTAAGGTGGAAACAATTCATATTTCAAACAAAATACATAACAATTTTGGATTTGGTTTTGTTTGTTTGTTACGAAACATTAGATTGTTTGATTACATTTTCCTTATAGATTGTTAGACTCAAAGCAATATCTAAAACAATCCTATTGTACAGTGTAAATTCAAATGGATGGACACGACACTTTTCAGGAAAGTGACTGCAAATTTACATGGGATAGGGAGAGTGCAAATGAAGATGTACATCACCATTGCGCAGAATTTGCTGGCACAGATATGAGTAAAGTACTGTATGTACTTAAAAGCATGTAAAACACTGTCTCAAAATTGGGTTTTATAGACAAAATAGGCGATTTGTCATTGGCATGTTGTGTTTCTAGTTGCAGCGGAGTTACATTTCTGGCCGACTGGACTCTGGTTATGCAGCGTGTAATTACAAAATACATCCGGAATTGTGATCTGTGGGTCTTATGGTGTGAATATATTTGAAGTATATGTGGTATTTTCTGAGAGTTATAGCCCAAGACTACACTGCGTGGGCTTGTTTTATTTTTGACAAACTGAAGTACGTACCAAATTTTTGTGATGGCGACATAGTTTCCCTGAACAACGGGCTTGAGATCGCGAGCCTCACCTCGCAGACCGCGGCCCGGCAGGATTAAAACCGCAGAACTGGGTCTTGGAAAGCTGGTAATCTTGAGGCTGTATGATGTGTTAATATCGAACATTGAACATATATCTTCAGTCATTATTGTAGAACGAGATACATATGTTTTGGTAAATATAATAGAAAAAAATTTTCTTTTCGAGGGACACACTCAAACATATTTTTGAAGTATGAGCAGTTCTTCAGTGGGAGTTGAACTGCAACTTCTACGTTCTTATACCTCTTTTTCCCCCATTTGAAATAAAGGCGGGGCGCTTACGTGCCACTCTTGCTTCAGGGTACACCTCTGAACAGCTTGCAGTATAAAGTCACCGGAAACCACGAGGGTGACCCCTGAGAAGTCAGATAGGGCACGGTTAGAGAATTTATTTATCTCTCTGGGGTGTGTCAAGACAAGTACTTGGATAAAGAGTTTTTTATGGAGAGTAAAACTGATGTTTTCATGGAATATTTATGCAAGAGTGTATAAAATTATTTATGTCATGAATTAGACAGGTGATTAACAAAAATGACACCAGTGCATTTAGAATGAGAGTTGCGCAACCTCTCTCATTTGTCGTGGAACCCGGTCGCCATGGCAGCTTTGACTTCCCGTATAACGTCTTGTGCTTACGTTTAATGGCACTGGAAGCAACTCATCGATAAGTTGCGCGTGCAAGTCAGTCTTATTTGATGATATTTAAATCGTTTTAGTACGCAGCATATACACTGCAAAACAAGATTTACAGTTTTGCAATGCTGCTTCTGTGATTACAGAGCTGTACCGGATACGATATGGCCAGTGGATCAGTAACGTCATGGAGGAATGGTCCAAGGTTAGGCAGACAAGAGCTCCTGGGCCCGTATGCATAAAGGAGGTATAACTTACCCATGGTATAACTTAAAACAGATTTAGTTACCCCTCAGCTCATGGTGTTAGAAAATTAGTATGCATAAAAGCTGGTGTAGTTATAACCGGGGTAACTGATCCATGGGGCAGTTACGCCTCTGTTTAACTGAAGACCTTGATACAAGTTTTAACCCCCTTACCTGACACTGGCCAGCTGACCTGTCCTAGGTAAGCACAGTGCCTGTCCTCATTGGAGTTTGAATAGAACATTAAAATTTCTATCTACCCCATATAACACCCTTTTTCCAAGTCCAGTCACAACAACCATGGCTGCACAAGGCGTGGACAGCAAAGCCAAAAAGAGGAGGAGGGGAATTGGCAAAATGAGAAAAAAGAACGTTGTCTAGCTATGCCCCACAGTTATAAACAAGTAATACTCAGTAGATTGTGGAAAAGACAAAAATTCTGATCGTGCAATTAATTGTCTCATAAACAACAGTGCGTTTGATCAGAAAATGCACTTTTGTGAATGACCTTTCATCAAATGTATACTTTGCATATGTTTGTATGCCGAACTTTTTATCCTAGGCAAACAAAGTGCCGGAGGGTATTGTCGTCAGCTGCGTCATCCGTCCGTCCGTCTTGTCGACGTTACCGCGTTATTTCAAAACTCTTGACCAGGGCTTCCCCAAATTTTTGTCAGAGATTCATCTTAAGATGGACCAGGTTCCAATTTAAAACTAGCTTCCTCTTTGTATTTTTAAACTTCTTATGAAACTTTAAAATATCTCAAAACTCTTGACCACGGCTTCCCCAAATTTTTGTCAGAGATGCATCTTAAGATGGACCAGGTTCCATTTTAAAACTAGCTTCCTCTTTGTATTTTTAAACTTCTTATGAAACTTTAAAGTATCTATTTTTAGGCCGTCAGAGTGGTGTACATGGGGACGACGTGCCATGATATCTAAAGAAGGATCCAACGCAGCTTCCCCATTTTTTTCACAGATGCACATCACAATGGACTACATTCTTATTGTAAACCAACTTCTTCTTGTTTTTATACTTGTTATGAAACTTTTGAAATGTTCATTTGATGGCAGACTGGGTGACGTACAGGACAGTGGTCTCCGTCACCAGAACTTGCCCCAAGAACACATTAAAAAGTGCTCCTTCATTTCACAGACTATAATATGGAAATATTACGTAAATTATACTTCTGCAAAGTCTAAAAAGTGCATACTTGCGGAAAAAAGTTGTGGGCGTCGAGAGTAATCCGTTCTCTGAACGCTGTTTTTACTTTATGGACCCGGAAAAGATCTATTTGCACTGATTATACTGTGGCATAAGAAGACCACTTAAACCAAATGACAACCTTATTAATGCGGACCCTTCAGTCAATGTTTAGTATTGAAGATGTCTAGTTTTTCTTTGTGTTCGTGGAATGTGTAGACTGAAGACTCTAGTGTTTAAAATGTTTTTCATTCTACAGCAAAGATTTTAATATTATTGCAAAAGATCTGCGGAGATGTCACACATTTCGCAATAATATCAGAAGCATTGTTAAAGAAGGCATAGTATCCTTACTTTTAGACTATGTCAACGCAGGAAAGGTCATTTTATGGTTCAAGTATTTGAAATTCATTTGCCAAACAGTTTTCTTTGATCATTTATATGAGTGAAGACTTAATATGTGTTTTATATGTTGCATGAACTGTACGTAACTCAGTCAGACTCGTCTGCTCGTCTGTTCCTCCTTGCGTAGGGCCTAGTCTGTACCATATTTCCTATACTTTTGGGCTCACACTAACCTTATTTTGCGTGTAGACACTTCCTTGAACAGCGGAGTTTTATGTGTCAGAATTGTGTCACTGTGGCCTATTTCTCGACCTTTAACCCCACAAAAGGTTTCGACTTTTACAAGCCATACTTCTTAACTATCATTAAAAGCCATGTAACGCGCAACTTAACAATCAAATTGCATTTAGCCTGGCCCTGCTTTCGAGGCAAAATATTTTATTGCAAAATTGTTCTTACGTTGATCAAGGCACACATGAAGGCACAATTCTTTTCCGTTCATTGAAAAATTGCTTTGAATGGAAATAAAATCAAACTAAGATTTTAACTTAGCCTGGTTTAATAAACGGAAGTCATTTAAATATCATCTAACTGTTAAAATACCTAACCAGTCCCTAAATATTTTATTGCCTGCAAAGCAGACCAAGTTCCGGCTAACGTGGGGCAAGGGTGTAGAATATTAGGCCTCGTCAAGGTAAAATCATATGACGGTCAAAGGTAACGGTCATGTGACCCCATTTTTAGTGCATGACACAGGCCTATCCCGTAAAATATACAGCAGCGAAACATCCGTGGATTACATATAATGGAACACGATTGAAATATTTCCGCGTTTCGAAGTAAATCGGGAATAATTTTTTCTAAATGTGTTACGCAATAAAGTAGCCTACGTGATGGAAAAGGGGTGAAGTAAGTAGAGGGGGTGCGGATCATGCATGGTCACGCGGATTGTTTGTTTGTTTGTTTGTTTGTTTGTTTGTTTGTTGTTTTTGTACGGTTGCAATGTAGGTATTCAGTCACTCTAGGTCGGACATTCAATATACACTCGAAATTTATTAACGATTTCAATTTTAAAGAAAGTTTCTGCAACGAGTTTTGTTACTTTATTTATTTCATTTATTATTATTATTATTATTATTATTATTATTATTATTATTATTATTATTATTGTTGTTGTTGTTGTTGTTATTATTATCATTATTATTATTATTACTATTATTATTATTATTATTATTATTATTATTATTACTATTATTATTATTATTATTATTATTATTATTATTATTATTATTATTTTTATTATTATTATTATTATTATTATTATTATTATTATTATTATTATTATTATTATTATTATTATTTGAAGAGTTCCGCATCTCACTCCTGCGGTTAACGTTACATGCGCCAAACACAGGTTGCTAGAGTTTTTAGGCCAAATAATATAATACTAAAGGTTTTATCTCTGGTTTTTCTTGGGTGGCTTCATTGACCAATGAAGGGTGACATTTATTGACGTTTGTTTTTCTATGCATTTGATTAAGACATACATGGGTTTCAAGTGTAGTAAGACGAAACCTGGTCTGCTTTGCAGGCAATAAAATATTTAGTTTCAAGCAAATTTTCATTGTATATCATACTAGTAATGGATACAGTGTGGATTTCTGTAATTACAGTATTTTCATGTGTAGATTTGCAGTAGAGCAAACACATTTAATATTCAGATAGTGCGTCCATTTGGCATGTTTGACTAATGTACACACAGTACATTTTTTAATCAATGGTAACAGCACAAGGCATGTGAAATGGAGCTGATCTTTCGTACTGTTGGTATCACTATTTGACACTTTACCATATATGAACATTCAATTAATGTACAGTGTTATGATTATATTTACGTTACATATCATAACAGGTCCCTCGTATACAAGGAAATAGACTTCTACTGGGACGTAAACCTCCGTTAAACTATCCCCCTGGCAGGTTTAGAGATCTAGGGCAGTTTAAGGCCATTTACACATTGGACTAAGCTATACTTCCTTCTTGCATATGGATTCTTAAACTTGGTGTAACTTTACACCAGGGGTAACTTTGCAACACCTTTATGCATACGGATTAGACTTTACACCATGGTTGTTCCCTGGAATAAGCGATGCACACGGGCCCTGATCTTGATCTACTATACAATGTTATTAGGTCAGCTGGCATGCCAGTCGGCTGAGTTTATTGAACGGTCAGTCGTCTGTTGTTTACCCGCGCGTCTGTCTGTCCGTCTTTTCACAATTTTATTTTCAACTTCTCCCAAACTGTCGGCCAGATTCACTTAAATATTTAAGGAATGTACCTTAAGACACCATATAAAGCGAATATGATAAAATTTACGTTGACATGTACTCTAGACTTTGAATAATAGTACATCGGAAGCAATTATGTTTTTCTTCCTTTCTGATATTTGCTCCAAACAGGATTATGTACATTGTGTTTGTCTTATGAAGGCATGATAATATAACTTTCGATAAACCCCTGAACATAGAAGGATATCATTATGACTGGATTTACGGTCACATGTCATATTGACCTGGCATCCTGAATTTACCTTATGTCGCAAAAATAACGTATAGCAAAAGTATATCTCACCCTGAGAGTGTCACTTGGAAGGGACCCATTTTCTTGTGTACGACAGGGATACGTAGCTTGGAGATTTTCTTCAGCAGCAGATCTACCACCACCTCGCGCGCTGAAATTACCGTTGACGTCAGAGAACTATACCTAATGACACTGTAAAATAGTGTCTCTGAAGCAATTTTTCAACTTAAAAATAAATTAATTCACTTGACAGATTTACAAACTTAATGAGATGTAACAATGTTTAGAGTGTCCCGCAAATTATTAAATTCAATACAATGGGAAATATTTAAAAGCACTTCAACCAACTTTAGCATTAGGAATCTGGGACGGTTGGCCTGCTCTAAGCACAAGACAACCAGAAAAAAACACGTTCCTTTGGACGCAATACAGTCAGCTAGGCATGTTTTAATTCAAATCTTCGGCGCCCGGATGCTAAATATATATTGAGAGAAGAGGCCTTACCTTGACATTGTGGAAAACAAAATAACCAATACCTTGGGACGGAAATCAGGAAGTTTAGTTATTTAATCTCGGATTACAGAACATATTTGGAAATTTACACAAAAGAGCAGTTGATTGAGCTATATGCATTGAAAAAACCTGAATTTAGTAACCATTGTATATGATGTTGAAGTATTTAAGTACACAAAATAAAACACACAAAGATAATATCCCACATCTTCACATTCTTCCCTTGCGCCTATAACAGGGATCGGTTTTAACCATGTCTACACAGAGAGAGAGAGAGAGAGAGAGAGAGAGAGAGAGAGAGAGAGAGAGAGCTCTTAACCACTACATGCAATATGAAGTCGAATTTATCACCAAAAGCACACACTTTTGACGAAGAAGAAGAAGAAGAAGAAGAAGAAGAAGAAGAAGAAGAAGAAGAAGAAGAACAACAACAACAACAACAACAACAACAACAACAACAAGAAAGAGGAAAATGAGGCCCACGTAACTTGATTTGAAGGTAGCTAATATTTGTAAATCTCTCATGTCACGCAGGAGTTGGTTCCACTATGGGACCGTAAAAGGTAAAAAAATATTATCGAATAAATCTATTTGGGCTCAAAAATGTAGTAAGAGGAAAGGTGTTTTTGCGAGTTGTTTGTATTTGTTCATTACGAATTAGAGATTAGAAGGTACACGTATGTGGAACAAATTTTTCGGTTATTTTGTTAATAACTTTTGAATCGTGTTCTTTCCGTGAAATGTATTCGTTTGTATTTGTACTTTACGAATTAGAGATAATAAAGTACACGCATGTCGAACAAACTTATCGTTTTTTTTTTGTTCATAACTTTTGAATTTCTCGAGTCCGTGAAATGAATACATAAGTGCACACTATCAGCTTTTAAATCATTAACATATACCACCAACCGTCCCTGTCATTTGCATAGTCCCTAGTTTAAGCTTGTACCACCAAAGGCAACAGTTATTCTCAGTCCCTGTATACACTTGTACCACCAAACGTCACTGTCATTCGCAGAGTCCATAGTTTAAGCTTGTACCACCGAAAGCAACAGTCATTCTCAGTCCCTGTATACACTTGTACCACCAAACGTCCCTGTCATTCGCAGAGCCCATAGTTTACGCTTGTACCACCCAAGCCAACAGTCATTCTCAGTCCCTGAGCACACTTGTACCACCAAACGTCCCGGTCATTCGCAGGGTCCCTAGCTTAAGCTTGTACCACCGAAGTTCCCTGTCGCTCACATGCTATAACTTTTATTAAACAAAATTTGACTGTTGAAGTCTTGAACTGTGACAATTTTGAATTGAGAGTGATAACGTTAATTATTGTACAGGCCTTAGACATAGACAGTGGCTGGATCAGCTGTGGAGCGTAAAAAGACTGGATTGTGCCTTTTCATTTAAAACAAAAATTTTAAGTGTATTTTGTTTCTTTTTTATCCAGAACTATGCTGAAGATGTGGCACTCCTGCCCCTGCTTATATAAAAAAAGTTATCGCATAGCTTGTACCATTCCAATTTCTTGTCACTCGTACAGTCCCTATATATAGCTTGCACCACCGAAAGTCCCTGTCAGTCACACAGTCCTTACAGACAGTTTGTGTCACCCAAAAGTCCCTCTCACTCACACAGTCCTCACACTTACATACTGTTTATAACACTCATCCCTGTTACTTACACAATCCCCGCTGCTCATACATGTACATTTCCAGTTCCACCACTTCCATAGAGAGTCCCTTAAACCCACAACTCATCCAGCCCATACAGTCCATATATCCAAGCAGTTCATATAGCCCAGCCCATATAAGCCTGTCTACATAACCCAATATAAATGTAATCAATATAACCCATAGTCCATATGACCCCTACAGCCCTTATCCCAACACAGACTGTACATCTCACACAGCCCAGATTTCCCATACAATCCAAAGCCCCTCAAATTCATAACCCCACCATTCCACATCTCCATACAATTGATATTCTCTACATATCAAGTATTTTCCAGAGAGTCCATATCCCGCAGTCCATATAATCCCCATCGACAATGTGAGACACTCAGTCCATATTTAGCAAAGTAGTCTTTATTACCCACGCGCCCTATACTGCCGGACGATCCATGTATCACACACAGTGCATATGATTCACGATCCGTGACTCCACACAGTCCATATCCCATTATAGTCCATATTTCCCAGTCAATACCACAAGTGTCCACATAACACATATTGCGCTTGTGACCAACACAGGCCATAAGCCCACACGTTACATTTTACCGACACCATCTGTGAAACTGACACAGTCCATATAACCTACATAGTCCATATTACCCACTCAGCCCTGCCTTCTTTATACCTTATGACAGTACTGTCGCCAAACACAGATCAACCTCTCACTACTCTTCATTAGAATACTACATGTATTGACTCTGGCTACAGAGCTTTCACCAATGCCAGTATCACTATCATCACGTCATATTATAGTCCGCATGATCACTCATAGCAACTCGTTGTCACTGACAACGGCTCACAACGGTCACTACAGAACATATCCCTCACCACAGTACACACCGCCACAGATATGGATTCTAAATATACCCCTTGTGTCACATACTCCTGCCCCGTAAATAATTTAACAAACTCCAGATAGTTTAATTACCATACTCCAGGCCTGCCTTAGTGATCCTCACACGAAACCCAGGCTTCACATCTGAAAAATAAATAGATTAACTACTTGTATATCAAGAAGTAATAATAGGTCCCAAGTTGTTTAATTACCTCATATCACCATATTTCTTGGAATAAAATAATCAGGGATCAACCTGTAATTACAAAACTTATTATTATTATTATTATTATTATTATTATTATTATTATTATTATTATTATTATTATTATTATTATTATTATTATTATTATTATTATTATTATTATTATTATTATTATTATTATTATTATCTGGTATCACCATATCGATTAAAGTGGTGACGAGAGCTCCGTATATGAAAGCATACAATTCCATTTCTACATAAACATACGCGTGTATTAAAGTTACTTACTATCGGTAAAATATAACTGCCCACCAGGCACACAGACTCTATCTTTTTTAAAATTTAATTTAATTTCATTATGTTAGTTTGTTTGTTTGTTTGTTTTGTTTTTGTTTGTTTTTGTGTGTGTTTTTTGCTATGTTTTTGTTTTTGTGGTATGCAGCAAGCCTGGCACGCAGGCATTTAATTTCTGACTGTAATGATTTTAACTTTATACACAATAGCTAGTGAAATCATGTCCATAATAATTATACAATAGATATATATCGAAAGTAAAAGACGACATGTTCTGGTACACTTGGGTACATAATGTTACTGCTACAACCTTTCACTGCTAAACATGGATATGTAATGTTACTGTCAGGGTATGCTGATGGTCCATTTGGATAAATATTATTACTGTCAAAACATGTCGCTGGTACATTTAGGTTTATAATATCACCGTCACGACGTTACCGGTACACCTGGATACAAAGTACTGCTGTGACGACATTTACTGGCATGGTTGGATACTCAGTGGTATAGTCACGACAAAGTAGAAAGACAGAAACAGGAGAAAGAAAATTCTCCATTGTACAAAGTGGAGCACTGTCAAAACTCCAACATTACGCATTGTTAAGGGTAAAACTTTACGTCTGCCACCCAAGCGCAGCTATCAAACAGGACATGTCAAAATCCAATTTTAATGTGTGCTACATCGATATATACATGTTACTGTCAAACAACATGATTTGTTCGTTGGGCGAGACGTACCAAGCCTTAATTGGCCAATTGGCCAGCAATTGGAAGCCTTTTTTCCCTAGTTTGAGTAGGTTTTAATCCGTATTTGTGTACATGCATGTATATATATATATATATATATATATATATATATATATATATATATATATATATATATATATATATATATATATATATATATATATATATATATATATATATATATATAACACAGTGTCATGCGATCAAAGTGAAACAATTAACATAAAAATCAATGACAAAATTAGGTTTATAATGAAAATATAGAAATAAATGTAACAGCACAAATAGACACAGAAAATCCTGGTCAATTCATATACTTGTAATTATTCTTCATCATTGCACCATACACAAGTGAATGCATCAAGTAATGACATTGTTGATAGATATTCTGTCTAGTCGTGTACGTCATTAATTTTACATTCCTGTGGTCATATGTACTCTTCAGCAAGCATATGCTACTTTTTTTCTTCATAGTCCTAGGAAATGAAATTTATGAAAGCTGGGTTTCAAAGCCTGCTGCCAAGAATAGGAAATAAGACCCCGTTCTTTTTGTTCCAGACAAATATATTATACACATTGCACGCAAAGTGCGACGGGGAAAGCTGTTGACCTGGACCATTCTTCTGGTCTCTGCAACTGTACACATGCTGGTACATGATCAAAAAGTCGGTTTACAAAGAATGTCAATTTGGTATCGCCATATCGATCCACAGCAAATCGACTTTTGGCGAAAATGATAAAGAAAGAGTTTAAACCAAATTGTTGACTGGCGGTTTTGGTCGCCCCCACCTGAGCTCCGTTCTGCTGCCTGTTTGTGTCCCATACTTGATTTCCGCAGCTGTGTGAGGTAATTGGAGGTTCCCTACCCCCCCCCCCCCTCCACGACATGTGGTGGGCAGTTGTCACAAAGTACATAGAGAATACATTATGATTTCTGTGTTCAAATGGACTTTTATTTTTATGCGTAAGTGAACTCGGACCTTTCCCATGGATACCAGATGTGCCTGAATGGTGACTATCTCAACGACAGGTCGTGGTCTATGTGTGTCGGGCTGGGTAACTAGAACTGACGACGCGAACAGGTTTATGTTCATTCTGTATTTGAAGAAGAGCAACAAAAACATTTGGTAGCGCTCACATAGAACTAATTTTCATTCATTCGGGAGAACTAGTTTTGCTGAGGGGCGTTGACATCGAACTTTCCTTAACACGAGCCAAAGTAATGACGTCATGCTCCCAAAACAAGCGGGAATACAATGGTATCACCGTTAAATGGAAGCAACAACGTCATGCAATCTACCGTAAAATCTAAGGTCATTGGTCACCGGCAATCATGTTAATCTAAGATGGCTGCGCCCTAGGGTGAGGGTAAGGATTAGCACAATCTGAGGGAAGGAAAAATTCCGGTATGTATGCCGGAGTCACTTCTGCTCAACGAAGAATGGCTGATTTTGAATTAAGATGCTCCGCAAGAAATTAAGTGGCCAAAGTGGGTTAAAATACGTCAGGCAAGTCAATTATTAGGCGAGATCGAGAGAGTGGATTGTGACGACATAACTTAAAGGACGACCTTAACAAAAAAACTCATACATTTCAGTGTCAAGAGAGGACAAGCACCCTCTCTCCCTCCTCCCCCCTCTTAATGAGAGTCCCCCACTTTTTATTACATGGCTTATATATATGTCGAGGCAGCAGAGCGTGTATAAAATAGGAAAGCAGCATGTGGGGGCCTTGTTTTGTTTTGTTTTTCATTTCTAACCCTGAAAGTCAGCATTTTCGGCAGACCCTGGTTTTAGTGGTCAGTTTCTATGCGTTCGTATCTACTAGAGTATGAGGACAACCATTCTGCTGGTTGTCCTTCTTAATTTAGGTAGCTGGCAGTCATTGCCTAAGCTAAGTGGTAATGTTGCGCCTCCTATGTTACATAAAACTCCGGTAACTCTTGTTGCAACGTGAAGTAGCCCCAAAATATGCAAGAACTGACACACACACAGACACGCACAGACACACAGACATGTGAGCGGCGTATTATCTTGCGAATTACCTTGTGCGAGTTTTATATTTTCGGATTTTATATATGTAGAAAGCATAATTTTAGAATTATAAGCGAATGTTTACAACTGTAAGGTCACAGCTGGATGTACTGGTCGTTGGTGACTGGTTTTGATGAGAAAATGTCAAGTTTATCAAAATAAGCCATCATCTGGCAGTCAGACGACGGATGTGACATTTACCTCATCCGGTCACCGCTTACTGGGCACTGCCATTTCCCTACACATCAATTTTGATTGTATGGGACATGCCTACCACAGAATGACAGTGCCTTGACTTTACAGACGCCGTACTTAAAGATAAATAATTAAAACTGCTGCTGACAATACGACCATCATTAACTTCAAGGAAGTAGAATAAACCGAAGTGACAAAAAAGGCCTACATATTGTGATGCAATCTATACACCTTTGCACAATGTTTACCCCCCCCCCCTTCCCAAAGAGGCCAGCATTGATCATGTTATTTCAGGGATATCTAATGAAGATCACTAAGGCACAAAATTATGAACAAAAATATAAAAGAAAGCATCCGTTTTTGATGAGGGACACATGTTCAAATGTGGTCACATTTCTCGCCACAAATAGGGACCAGTCAAAATTATCAATATTTTACCATCAGTAAACTGATTACTGATTCACACCCCCCCCCCCCCAAATTAAATTAACATTTTATAATGCTGATTTTAAAAATCAAAATGTAAAGCTCTATTGTTTAGCCACTTGTTCAGGAGCCTAAAACGTGTTGATGTAATGTTTGTACAGGTTCTTATGTGAATTATACTATAAATACGTAGCTTTTCAATTTACATCCCTAAGGAATAAAGAAAAAGTGAAAACAATCAACATTTCATGAATTTGAAAGCACGTACACTTGCCCTTCCCTCTCCCTACCCCCAACATTTTGCTCTGTGCACTGTGTCTAAAGGTTATTTTTTACTGGTTGACTGGCCCCACTGGGGTTGTCCCTGGTAAGGAGGTATAGTTTTATTATTATTATTATTATTATTATCATCATCATCATCATCATCATCATCATCATCATCATCATCATCATCATCCTCCTCCTCCTCCTCCACCTCCTCCTCCTCCTCATCATCATCATCATCATATGAATGTATTTACCCAGGGTACCCGTTCAGTCACAGACTGTCCTTCCACGGGGCCCTGCTGTACAATCAACACATACAAAAGACTAAAATCAATATACAGTAAAGTGACTTGTATACAATAATGTGAAGTAAAACAGTAGATAACTAAGATTATGGGTATTACTAAAAGCTACATAAATTACGAAGACTTATAACGATTATTAAATTTGAACACATCTAAAAATTTGTTAAACACGACTGGAAGGCTGTTAAAAACAACAACACCATTGTACAGAAAAGATCTTTCAAAAATCTCTTTTCGTGGAAAAGACACATGAACGTTAAAATTAGACGTGTACCTAGTGTCGTAATCATTTATATCTCGTTCTAAATTGACTTGGCCACACAAATAGTGTGGCGCCAGACCTTTTACACATTTAAACATTGACGTTGAGGTATAGAAAATTCGCCTGTCTGTTGCACGTATAGTTAGTTGGCATCTCTGCGTGCCCAGCCTGCGCCAGGAATAAGGCAACGCAGATGCCTACCCCACGTTCTGTCTACCATCCCAAGGTCTACAATAGCCCACTTACCGGCCTTCACCTCACACAGCAAAAGGGCAAACACCAAGACCCTCAGTACAAAGCTCCTGGCTCCACCCGCCATCGCGCAAACTGCCGGTGAAGCGTCTGTTGTTCCCAGGGTCACGTTTCAACACCAACCAGGACCTGCTGACACTATACATTTATCCGACTAATTAAAGCAGCGTTTGCATCGCGGATACTGTATAACCGGAGGCTGGTTTCACGATTGAATGAAGTCGTCATGTTGTATGTAACATTGTACCTAAAGTTCGATTCCCCTAAATTTAACTCTCTCTCTCTCTCTCTCTCTCTCTCTCTCTCTCTCTCTCTCTCTCTCTCTCTCTCTCTCACACACACACACACACACATATGGGTGGCGGGGTCGAGGGGTTCAATCGAATCCCCCTCAGAGATGAAAAGCAAAATAAAATGTAAAAATGTAAAATGATAATTAAAGCATTGAAAGATAAAATGAAACAGCTTGACCTCTTACCACCGCCTTAAAATTAAATTTACGGTCTGGAGGTATATCTAAACATCTATGGTCTTTAAACTATCAATACTTCCATATATATATATATATATATATAATCGTTACGATTCAATATTTATTCCGTGTGCTTTTTGCTATTAAGATGCCATATATTACACCAAAGGCTTGGTCTACGCAATATTTTAACCATGCGACTGACGTTGTCATTATGGCTAAGACTTTTGTCCATTGTATTTTGAAACCAGTGACAGATTTTTCAAAGTGCTAATTCAGTCAAGCATTATCATGACACAGGAGGCCAATCATGTCGCTGCTTAACGTATCCTAATATGTGTCCGTGTAGTTTCGTTTGGTACAACTTCATAGCTGTCTTTCTCTTCATCTTTTCTGTTATATTTATGAAAGTATAATGTTTAGAATTGTCAAGTATTAATCTATCATTTGGGGCACATGTCAAAGAACTATTGTGCTAATTGCTTAAATATAGTGAAACATAGGTAAGTGCTTTGAAGTGTCTTTCTTTATATATATATATATATATATATATATATATATATATATATATATATATATAGCACCCTATAAAAAAAACAGGGAAAACAAAGTCCATGTTTTCAAAACACTATGAAACTTCAAAGTGTCCCTGAGTTTCTTATTAGGTGCTTCAGGTGTAAAAATCATGAGGCTCCAATGGTAAAATTTGCTACTTTGCATATCCAAAACTTTAATTTTCAGAATTGAAGACTTATATCCCAATATGGGCCTAATAGGGACAATTTGGAGGACAAATTTTATTGGATTTTACTGACGTTTTCATGCTCTAAGTATCAACTTTTTATTTGTAGCTATAATCTAGGTGCTGTTGCATAGGGGAAACTATGATGTCATAGAACGTAGGCCCATAAAGGTTGTGTAAGCATTATATATATATATATATATATATATATATATATATATATATATATATATATATGTATGTATGTATGTATGTATGTGTGTGTGCACATTTTGCGGTTCAAGCACTTGCTACAAGCAGTTCATATCCGCGCTTAAACAAATGAAATACTAGAAAAGAAGACTTGCTTCAAAGCAAATTTGTCTGTGTGCCTTCAAAAGTTGTAAATATTAAATTCTGCAACTTTTGTCCTTTGGTACTTCACATTCCATTCAGCTTATGGCTGGATGAAAATTTCAAAGTCCAAATGACCTTTACCTTGACCTTTACAGGTCACATGTAAATTGCAAAAATGTACAGTGTTACAATGCCCACAATTTAAGTCCAACATGATTAGGATTGGATGGAAATTGGCCGAGTTATGGCTGGGTAAAACTTTCAAAGGACCAAATGACCTTGACCTTTGACCTTTAGGGGTCACATGTAACTTTCAAAATGTGCAGTGCTGCAATTACTACAATTTGAGCCCAACATGATCAAAATTGGATAAAAAGTATGGCTACAAGAAGGCCACCATCGAAAGCAGCCTTTGACCTTGAAAGGACTTTTGACCTTGAGACGACCTCTACCTGAAGTGAACCTTGAACTTTAAAATGACATTTTGACCTAAAGTTGGTCTTTGAACTTGACTTGACCTCTGACCTTGACATGACCTTGACATTTGAGATGACCTTTGCCTTGCAATGATCGAACTCCTATACACTCAGAACCAGATCTACTATAGTATATAAGATATTGAAGATTTAAAACTTTAATTAGCCCTCATTTGCATAATTTTGAAAAGCATGACCACTCATTATAATAAGACCAGACTTCATCTATGGAAGTATAATTGTGGCAAGTTTGAAGTTTATACGCATAATACTTTTCAAATGAAATGTCGGACAAATTTTCCTGTAAAGAAAGAAGAAAGAAAGAAAGAATTCCTAGAAAAAAATATGTCTGTGTTGGCATACAGACATATTTATACATTCAGGTTTCTTATAAATCTCTTGCTTAGCGTCTTTCAAGCTAAAGTAGTCGTAGCTGTGGCCTGATGTGTTTCACGCTGTAAGACATAGGAAACCAGTACAGTAATATTAAGGGTAGCAAGTGTATCGTTCAATACAATGTGCGCGTATATATATATATATATATATATATATATATATATATATATATATATATATATATATATATATATATATATATATATATATATTGTATCTGTGTTGAGCAGGAAGTAAATTTATTATAGTCAAACTCATGCGGTATAAAGCAGAGATAATTCATAAATGTAAAATTTGTACTTTATACGCGAAAGAATTTTCTTAAAGTTATAAGTGTAAGATTTATATTTTATATGCAAAGTAATTTTCATAAAAATGGGAAGAGTTGAAGTATAAAATCAAAGCGTTTGTAAGTGTATAAACTTCAATTGCAGTTATGGTGTGTCCGGTATGTCCAGTATGTTGCAGTGAAGGTGCCCATCTGTAACCTGTCATGAAACTTCTAAGGGCATCCATGATGTATTCTTTTTGTGGGCAACCAATAAATTTGTGTGGCATAAACTATCACCCATCGTCGTCGTGTTATTTTTCCATATCCAACAAAATACATGTAGCAAAGGAGGGAAACAATATGTCTTGATGCTGGTGGACAAATTCACGAAGTGGCTGGAGTGCTATACTCTTTCAGATCAAACAGCGGACCACATCGTGGAGAAGGTAGTTAATCAATTTACTGCTAGGTTTGGCTGTCTTTTCCAATTCCCTTTTAGATCAATGAAGGAATGTTGATGGGGAGTTGTTTAGAAGTATTCTGTGAACTTCTGCAGATAACCAAGATCAGAACAGCTCCATGTCAACCCTGTTCAAATGGCCAAGTGCAAAAGTGTAGCTTGCTGCTGCTGCAGCGAAGACAATGCTGTCTGAGAGGGAACCAAAACAGAACTCCGCTTACATGTCGATGTTGAAATGTGAAGTTACACAACTGATTGATGTATAGTCTGGGAATCAGTTGGTAAGTGCTGAGAGGGGCAGTTATCCTACATTTATGAAACAACTCCAAAAACAACTTCTGCAGGTTCATCAGCAGGCAAGGGAAAACATTAAAAGTTGCTCAAGCATTGCAAAAGTGAAGCGACGACCCAAAACTGGTAGAAGAGAGTGCTGCAGAGTGTCATTCCCTTGGCAACAGAGAGGGATTTTCCAGCCATCATTCATTGTCAAGGAGAAGGAGCATCTGAAGATTGCCTGTCCTTTTTATGTTTATATTATGTCACGTGTAACTTGCTTTGTTTTAATAAGGGAATTACGATGTGCTCTGCTCACTGAGTGATGGAATGCGGGAACTGCATGTGAGCACATGAGAACTTCATATTTTTTTTAGAAGCTAATTAATTTGATACAATTGGCTGTTTATATCTGAAGAAAATGTGGTGTGGTGCTGCAATGTATATATTTAAACCTGTGGGACTTAATGCTGTAAGTCTCGTCTTGCTGTGGTGGGTGATGTCACCACGAGAAATAGCGCAGACCTTAGAGAAGTTCACAATGGCCTGGCGTGTATGAAAGTGTCTACTGCCTGTCTGTCATGGCCACATAACCAGTCCCTGTGCATCTGAATTGAGTCCAGAGAAGGTTAGTAGCCAATTCCACAATAAATTGATTTCAGTCACAATTGGGTGTCAATGAGTTAAAATAATCATCACTCTGTGCAAGATCAAAGTCTTAGATCACACAGTTCTGGCTCTGGAGTCATTTTTTTAAAACAAAATATGAGAGGATCTATCGTTACCAAGAAATATGCTAATATGATTATTGTATCTTTCACAAAAGCCTGCTATAGTCAGAGAAGTCGTTAGTATCAATATGTAAAGAATTATGTAAATCTGGCCTTTCAAAGTCACCAAGGGTCACAATCAACAATACCAACTTAGGAAACCCAATAGGTACTTCCCTGTTACTATCCCTATACAATTTCAAAGCGACTGGCTAAGAGGCTTAATAGAGAATGTTTTATTTTAAATAAAACACCCCTCCCCTAAAGAAGAAAAGAAATAAAAAATGTATATATATATATATATATATATATATATATATATATATATATATATATATATATATATATATATATATATATATATATATAGTAAAATAAAAAGGAAACGATAAAAGTGAAAATCTTAAAATCACTGGAGCTTTGCCATTTTTACAACGAGTAGGAACCCATGAAACATCCCCCTCTTCCAAGTTTGATATTAGTCTTGCCAAAAGAGTGTTCATGACCAGTATAGGAAATTCACATGCTTAAGTTGACTGTTAAAACGTTTGGTTTGGGCTATGTGGAACTATATCAACCAACAATGAGAAGTGGTGATTGCATAAGCATTATTCAACGCAGTCTCTTCCTCTGACATGTTGCGACAAACACAATGTGAAATAACTTGGATACAAAGGTCACTGAAAGAAAGTAACTAAGCTTTACCTGAACAATGAATTCCATATCCAGTCTCTGGGTCCAAAAGAGCGTCATTACCAGATCTAGTGGGCAGTCAAATTACTGCAAAACAGTCACGTATGACCGTTCCATTTTGTGTACATACTCCCCACATATAAAATATACAACTATGCAACAACAGGAGTCAAAACAGAAGTAAATACCAGAAGGAAAAGTAACAGTCACCATATGCATGGTCTGCAGCACCCTGGGAAGGAAATACTGAGGATGGAATCTATACAAGTTTATGATCGAGACAAGTAGACACCTCTTTCTTTGTGTGCCAGGTGAAACTATCGAATATGCACTCACCTTGGTTCAGTGTGTGTAGGCCTAACAGTTACAGATATATATATATATATATATATATATATATATAAACATATACATTGCTTCAGTTTTGCATCCATTTTGATACCCTAAAGATATAAAAAGAAAACATGCTAGTTTTAAGCAAAGCTCCGTGTAGCTGAATGTCATGCATAACTGAAAGGAAACCCTTGCAATTATGATGTATTTTAATTTCAGTTGGAATAATTTGGGACAAATGTTTCGTTGAAAGACTCGCTTAATATATCTGATTCTAAATTTAACTGACGAAAACATTGCAATTTCTCACCATGTACCTATTATTGTGCATCATTTTCAGTTTGTCAGATAATGGAAACTTTGAGCATTACCAGCTTCTTTTTCGGAAGAAAGTTTATACCATCCTGTTGGAATTTAATTAATTAAGCAGGACATGAACTAGCACGTCATTCAATATCCTCCCATAGCGGTAATACCCTGCGCTATATTATCAGATTGGCTTCCTGCATGGAGATTCATATCATCCAGCTTCAAATGATTTTGTTTTGTTACTCATTCTAACAAAGTGCAGTCTCCAAACGGGAAAAATAGCATAATATTTTTTGTAACTTCTCTGAATATTTCTCCTTAAGTGCTTGTAACTGAAAAATATGCTTAACCTTCATCTTTGGACGTCGGCACGTGCCTGTAATTTCACAGTATGCATGATCCGTATTTTGACAGCTGTACCGGTGTTCCCAGGAATCATATCATATTACTCAACATGTATTTTGGGGTCAATTTATCACTGTCATTAGCTCCTAACCTTGTTATAGCTTATAAATCCAGCCGCTTTACATACATATATACATACATACATACATACATACATACATACATACATACATACATACATACATACACACATGGCGACCTTCGAGTGTGGTACCAGGTACTTTGTCCCTATAAGTGTGGTTATATGGCTGACGGTCGAACTACTTAACTCGGGAGTTATTGCTCTCCCCGCCACTTTTGTTCTGTCAGATGGATCATACATTGGAGCAAGTTTTTTTTGTAATGAGCCAGAAAATAGGTCTACTTTGTTTCTTGAGAAATGTTTTACCATTGCCTGTGAGATAAAAATTATTGACTGTTGTGTCCCTACAAAGGCAATATTGCTGGTAAAGGCGAATGAACCCCCAAAATGATCAAAGGCTCGGAGCTTAGAGTAAGAACACCATTGCAAGTAACGTATTAATATGAATAATCTTCAGTTCAGGGCAGTAAACATGTTCATGTCCTGGGGAACACCCCTATACTCTGTTGAATTCTGTTTTTTTAAATTGATTTGGTGAGTCTGTTGTCTGTCTGTCTGTCCGTCTCTTTCTCTTTCTCTATCCAATATATAACATCCTGGATACACAGTAGGGAATTTACATTCAAATTGTAAACTATTTCCTTCAATGTACTTTAGTATATGGCTGTTGTTTCACATTTGTGCCAAATGATTTCATTATTGAGATATTATATTGAGAATTAGGGCTGAAGGTTTGTTACAAGCCAAACGAATATCCTTTTTATCTCGGCTGGCTTGTGAGAGATGTCCCACTTAATGCATTTAAGTGTCTCCAGTTGTGAAAGTTTACCGCAGCAAGAATATATATTACATGTCCGTTTTAAATTGCAAACTTCAAATAGCGTGAACAAAATCTTTTCAATTCAACTGATCTGTGCTTTGTGATATAAAGCAGTCCAAATGGTGATAATCTCAGCTCTTAATCCCAACCCCAGATTTTTGCTGTAACTAGCTGGAACTTCCTTACGTCGTTAAATGTTCCCCACGGCGAAATACATCAGAACAAAACAAATTCGCTACTATAATCCATTGTTCCAGTTTTTTTTCCTCTGGGAAATTTAGTCTCCGCACTTTCAGGTAACTATGAATTAGAGCACCCTATTTTCAGGCCGGGTTTTCATACAACTGAAAAACCACCTTTTTATTCACCACAAGAGTTAGATCTAGGAAGCTAAATAATGAGCTAGTTTTACATTCTTTCACACAAGAAGGAACCGAGTAAAGCTCAGGGATTCAGTAAATTTTCACTACTTTACCTGGCTGAAACACAGTCCTACTCTACCTATAATTAAAAAACCCCTTCATAATCTGCTCAATAAAAATTATCACTCTTGCGGAAAAATGTGTTTTACAAAAGATTTTTCAGGCCTGCAAATGTTTTGTCCAATCAGTCTTGTTGTCCATTGCCGAAGGAGTGGGTCTAATGTAGTAAGAGTAAGAATGTTGATTAAATATGGCACTAGAGACCTTAAAATTGCAATTAGGTTCATCCAGTTTATACATCTGTTTCAATACGCATCACGAACCAGATAACGCTCGGCGCATAAGCCCTCCAGTGAACTACAAAAGAGTACTGTAACTAACTACAGTTTGCCGTTTCACATGTCAAATCATTGTGTCAGCTTTACTTTCAATTCTTAATACTTTTTCTTCACTTCTCTTTATAAGAGAATGTTTTTCCATTTCCCTGTTTATATTAAGATTTTTTTGTGACCAGGTCCATTTATGCCGGATATGCTGTCTCCCTGGTATTCATATAATGGGCACTGCAGCTGTACCACTTAAATGCATGTGAATACTGCTGTACAAGTTTTTTTGCGTTAATGACTAGAGGACCCAGATACTTATATTCTTTGCAATTGCCCTGCAATTGAAGACTACCTGCTGCATGTGACGATGTTTATTAATGTTCCGATTCATGACAGTTTTTATGGTTTTTCACTCCACTTCTGTTTGTGTAGGTAAACTACTTCAATATTCATTTTCTTGGCAACTAAAACGCTTACTTTTTACGTTATTTGTTCGTTTCTCATTTCACTCCCTGCACCTTCTAAAAATTTCAATAAGGAGTTCACGCCATGCCCCCAGCCTATAAGAAGCACCATCCTTGGTGTGATCGTACTTTGTCTACGTGAGCTCGCGTGTATTGAGCTACTGCGCCTGCGTATTAGTACTAACGTACTAGATCAGATTTTAACACTTGCAAATATGTTCAAGCACTTTAAGGCACCCATTCATTCGCAACTGTCACACTTTTAGTTGGATCCATTCGTTTCAAATCTATTCGATATCTGTGGCAGTTGCGCTCGCAAAATAATACAATAGTGAACACAGTTGCAATTGGGGTACAAACAGCCAAATAGGTAGCCCCTGGAAGATTTCTGGTTGCAGCAAGGTTAATAAACATCGTACAGAGTACAGAGTACCTGAAGTGATGTAGACATAATTAAGAGATGGATGCTAAAGCACTTGGGGCCTGCTTTCCGAGGCTGCGTCATTCACGTTGAATACCTATCGCTCTGTAAATTTGTAGTATAGACGCCAGCTGCATTTAATGATTCAATTTGTGTGCTGGATAATAATGACTAGCCCATAATTTTCTTCACACAATGAGGTCTATTTTGAAAGTACATGGCAATGGCAAATCACCAGCATGTCCGTTTAACTGGAATGCTTAGAGCTAGACCAAAACTCATTTCATGACATTAAAACCAATAAACAATTGGCAGTGACGCAATGGACTATTTATAGTTGCTCATGGGATCAGGGCTCTTAACCTGCGTGCTCAAGTCCAGCACTTCGTACGAATAACTGTATTTAAATAACCTGGTCCCTTATTTTGTTGATACTGTTTGCATTTTCATATAACTTTGATTCATTATCTACACAAAATCACCGAAATAAGAATAAGCCTCTAATCAGCTCTGAAAAAACAAACTAATCTGATGCTATTTAATTTGAATATGCTTTGCTTCTGACTTTTCAATACATGAAATTTTATTTCTAGTCCTGGGTTCTTTATTGTCCCGGTGATGGTTACCCAATGCTTCTTGGTGAAGTGTTTTTTTTTTGTGCTTCCTGGGTGGGTAGGTCTGGCGTACAGGGAAGCAAATCAATTACGCTGCTTTCCATGACGCCAACTTCTTCCATCCTCAGATGCTAGTACCCAAAAGCACATGACAGCATGGTTACCTCACATGCCTTTCCACAATGTCCTTGGATGAATCTGGTTTCTTGCCAATACTGTCTCACAGTAGCACACACTATTGTGTGTTTGCCTTGGTGGCTCTTCAGTCAAGAATTCATAATATTGTAGTGGTACATGACCATATATCTTCCAGTGAACAAATAAACTTCAGTGAATATGGCTACAGATGGCTCCCACCGTGATCCCCACTTTTCATAAAGAAGAGCTGCACACTTTCTCTGTACGATACCTTGTCTTTGCTAATAGTGCCTTTCGTGTGAGCCATCACATAGCAACTAAGTTATCTGTCTGAGCTAATCAATCGCAATATAGTGCCTTCTGCAGCATGTACAATGATAGCTTGGGCACTCGTGTAATTCTTCTGTCTCTTATCCTGTTATACTGGTCTATCTGGTCAATTAAAACCAGGGATAGGGTATCTTCCCTGAACATTTCTGGTAGGAAATCAATCATATATGTAAATATCCTCCTTGTAACTTTTGTGATTAAAATATTCACAAACGGAACTATGTATTTGCACTAGATTGAACTAAAGTGGCCTCACTTTGCTGTCTTCTTAGGCCCTTGTACGTTTCGAAAAGGGATGCCACAACAGGAAAAATGTGATTATCCAGTCATGCATATCTCTGTTATCTAGACACATTGGCTGGAAGTGACTTTTCCTAAATATAGAGACATGCAAATCAGTAGTTGAACAGTTGATAGCTGTATAACATATGTCGACTATTTATACCCTATTAGGTACAACAAGCAGTTATAAATTGATTTCATTATAAGTGGTTTTTCTATTTACTGGGAAGTGTCTAATGCTAACACTATGAAGTGTTTAAGGAGAGATCTAAAGCCATACGTACTGAATGTATAAAGAAATGGATTACATAGAGATTGTATTGTCAAAGAAGTTCCAAGCATGCTATCCTTTACAGTCTTTGGTAAAGTTTCAGTACCAATGCCAACAACCAGACTCACAAGAAATCCAAATGCTAGGAGAGTAATAATGGACGCAGACACGCACTGATAAAGAAGCCTCCAGTTTCGTCGGTCACGCGATAGTCGTCGTCTGCTTATTTCTGTAGCCAGAAATATAACAAAACGTCCAACGCAAATCACTCCAGCACAGAAGCCACATAGTACAAGATACAAGTGGGAGACCCATCTGATCACGTCAGATGTTGGTGTCAAAATAATTGGGATACATGTTTTCGAGTCTAGAGCTGCAGAATTGATTGATAGGTGTTTTTTGTTTACAAAAAGTGATATGCTAAAAATTGAAGTGGAGACTATTACAGCAATAGTTTGAATGATAAATTGGCAAGTAAATGTAAACTTTCTTGCTGTCAAAATAAACATAATATTGAAGGTAGGGATTACTGTGAGCAAGACCTGTGTAAAAAGGCTATTTATGTGACTTAGAAACAGCACATATGATATTACCATACATACAATTGACCCACGCCACTTAAGGTCTCTCATGATATAATCTCTACCAAAATGAAGGTCTGATAACTGAACTGCTAAAAGGTATAGTCCGAAGAGCATATCATATGCTGCAAGCATTATCTTGACAAATAGATCGCTTTTGATACGAGACAGGTAACAGTTAAAGATAATTACCACCGCATTTAGTGCAATACATGAGAACATAAGCATCCAGGTGAAAAGCCCATAACCAGAAGGATATATGCGCGAACAGGACATAGGGTCAGGTACGTGTGGAGAACAATCTATAGATAAATCCAGGAAGCAACATAATTGGAAATAATCACACTTGAACAATGTCAAATGACTAGTTATACCTCTGTAATCACTAAACTCTGATATACGGTTACCTTGAAGATAAAGTTTCCTCAAAGGGATCTCTGACGAAAATGTATAATCCATTTTTGTTAAGCTATTATAAGATAGATTTAGAATTTGTAGTGATTGGAGTCCTTTAAATGTGTTGGGCATGATGGAATCAATTGCTTGATTGTCAAGTGACAAAAAGTTTAATTTCAACAAACCGAAAAACGCAAAACTACCGATTTTGTTGATTTTGTTATTGGTAAATATGATCAATTTTAGAAATGAAAGTTTAACAAACGCTAAGCTTTCAATGTTCGTAAGCGAGTTATTTGCCACATCTAATATGCGCAGTGCAGGAAAAGTGATAAAAGATCGAGCATTGAGGCAAATCAGTTTATTGCAAGAAATGTCTAGTTGATACAGTTCGTGGTACTGCCATCTTGGCGTCCTCCATATCTCCAAATCAATTTTCCTGAAGACTAACAGCCGAACACCAGGCCCCACGAATGGCCACAGTTTGACTTGTACACTATCGCATACCACAGCATTACCTTTGCAAATACACAATTCCGGGCAAGCATGTGTGTTACAAAGTTCTTCATCGTCTTGTGAAAGTTTACAGTGGACCCGCTTATCGCATATTTCTGAATGGTGAAGGCATTCTTCATTGGGACAACGGAACTGGAAAGGGCAAGCACGCTGTGTACATAACTGTTCATCAAAGCCGCCTGGACAATCGAACTCCCCATTGCATAAAAAGGAAAATGGCAAGCAATACGATCCAGGGCATTTATACATCCTTGGGCACTGAAATATTTCACAGTGTGACAAGTGTCGGCCCTGAGAGCAGAACTGTAGGTTCCCTTCATTATCTAAATCATATACACACGCAACTGCCCTCGGATAACAGACGATTTCACTGAAATCATCGCAAATAACCCAGTTTGGATTCTTACAGACAGGTTCACCCATTCCCATTTTAGGGCTGGCGTTTAAGACAGCATATCGTGCGACATGAATCATAGCTGCGTGGGATTTTGTAATCCCTATTATTTCTAAAAGGAGAGGAAAACAATCTGATTCATCAGAACCCTGTCTACAGTCCACATGCCCATCACAAACTTTGGAGAATGGAATACATCCTCCAGCAACACATTGAAAATAGAGATCAGCACAAGTACAATTTAACATATAACAATACCTAAAACAGTCGTTATGCAACGTTTCATGTGAGTTAGAACACACAGACCCACAATGTTCATCTGAACTATCTTCACAGGTGGCGTTGCCATCACACACATGGTGTTCTAAGATGCACTCTTCATTTTTGCATTGAAATTGTCCCATGCCACAGCTGGCTTTCCGTCTTGAAGTATGCAGTGCACAAAATACCCCTGTTTGTGGCGCATCAGTAGCATTACAATGTGGATGAGTTTCTACAGTTATAAAGGGTGCACGAACGTCACAGTCAGACGTCTCAAACATGCCTCGCGTCAATAATCTATGAAAAGTGTCTTCATCAGTTGGACTGCATCTTAATGTGTTGCATTTTGCCGATTTTGGTGCATGTTGTTTTATCCAGAATTGTGCTTTACTAGAATATAATTTCCAATTACTTAAATGTTGCAAAAATATCATTATGTTTGTGTGGCACATCTTTGCATGATAGTTCGCAATAACTTGGCGCAACCTAGGCCCTCTAAAAACGTTCTTTAGAAGATTATTCATTTCAGTTAACATACTGACTTCAAATTCGGAAAAATGTAAAAGTGTAGCATTAAACCTCAGACACATATTATGAGCAACAGATATATTTTCAAGTTTATTTAAACTTATGTGGGGATAAATGCACTTTGTTGTAATTTGAAACCATAAATATTGACATTCGCCATATTTAGAAAATGAGATGGTCTTTGGAGTGTCGATGTATTTAAATTTTTTCTGGCAGATGGCTATGCTGTATTGATATTTGTAGTCACAAGGGACAGTGATCCAGCGAGTGCCTTGCCATGGGTACACTATAACCATGCCCACACATTTGCGTTGTGTAGTCCATGACGGTTGGTTTTCACGTAAAGCCTGTATAAGTGCAAGCATGTCAGCTTTACTGGTTGTACTGTTTAAGCCTTTTCCTAAAAACTGTACGGTAATTCTTTGGAGCAGGTCACTGTGATCTGCTCGTTCCCAGTTTCTGTATATTAATGGATCTCTGTTAATCCATTGGGGCCTTCTACCCTGAAAAAACAAAAAATAATGTGATTATAATTTTTGGATTGAGTATTAAAAATTAAGGCTGGAACTGGTCAATTCCTGTTGAACTGGAAGGGAAGGCTAGTGTTCAACCACTTTTCCAACATTCTCAGAGAGTCATACTATAAAAGGTGTCATGTGGGTTGGTTAAATTTCTTGCTGCACGGCTTTTGTCCCCATAGTGTATGTTTGCAACACCTACTGACCCATGCCACTTGAGGTCAGGTGGGTCAGCAAAGCCCATTACACTACAGTTAACCTGAAAGTTTCACCCTGAACATGAGGACGATTTTTGGAATATTCATATTCTTATCTATCAGAAGTACACATTGTTATCTTTCAAATACACCCAGGTGCGATTAAATGATAGTTTGAAGCTTATTTGACAACATATAGAGAGGTTACGTTTACATGTACTAATTCCCCTTGTTAATCTATAGAGAAAAGGTGAGAGTAATGGAAAGTGACCACAAGATATGGGCGGTCAATCATGAACAGGATGGGCAGCACCACCATCAGGCGAATTTAGAACTAACCAAGATATACACTATTGATGTTTGTGTATACAAAGAGGGAGAGAGAGAGAGAGAGAGAGAGAGAGAGAGAGAGAGAGAGAGAGAGGAACGGAGAGCAAGAAAGAGACAGACACACACAGAGACAGAGAGAGAGAGAGAGAGAGAGAGAGAGACAGACAGACAGACAGACAGACAGGCAAAAGTTGTATTTTGACACACTAGTGTGGATGATCATATACAGGGATATGCAGTACAGCCTAAATTTTGAAGGAATGAAGGCGGTTCCAGTGAGTAAAGTGCTTCGGAATCTGAACTGGAATGAAATTTGTATTTTGACACACTAGTGTGGATGATCATATACAGGGATATGCGGTACAGCCTAAATTTTGAAGAAATTAAGGCAGTTCCAGTGAGTAAAGTGCTTCGGAATCTGAACTGGAATGGGAACGCAGTACTGACCACAGAGGTATTGTTCTGCATGTATAACACCTTTATGCACTGACCAACTTGTAGCTTATTTTATGAAGTTAAAACAGGTGCTTGCTTTACCTCAGTCTTTAGGGAATAAAATAATCACAAGATTACCCAACCGCAGGTCTACGTTAAAGATACAGGAGAGAGAGAGAGAGAGAGAGAGAGAGAGAGAGAGAGAGAGAGAGAGAGAGAGAGAGAGAGAGAGAGAGAGAAGGGCAGGAACTGAAACACTCGATTGGCTTTTTCTTCCTCTATATATGCTTTCCACAAGTGGTACATTTTGCATACTTTTGCTAAGAAAATGGTCATTTTATTTGGATTGGCCACATCCTACGTATAAACCATGGTTCTGACAATGCATTATCTTGTGATATCATTTCCACTGAAGATGGTGCGTAAGTGACCACCTCCCGACACACACACAATTCAAACATATGGTACAGAATCAGGCTGTGCATAGAATTTATTTGCTGCTCTTGTGCATGGTAATAAAAAGTTCCCTACCCCTAAGTCGAATAACCCGTATGTACCTAAGAAATGTCAGATTCTTTCCAACAAAATCAGTATGTCCCCTACTCTGAGAGCAGCGTGGGACGGGTGCACTGACCCTGACTGGGTCAGGTCACGTGTTGAAAACAAGGCCGGGCTTATTAATTCTTTTATTCACGAATCATCCATGGAATCAGGTTGTGTACCCAAGATAAAATACAGACCTTAGTAATATTGGTTCATCATGTGAGTGTTCTGTGGGACAGGAAACGGTTTTGGTGGGCTTAATGGCTAATTAAGAGCAAGCGCAGGACCAGGGCTGTTATTGACGCACATAAGTATACAAACAAACAATTTCGACGCCAGTCTAGGCGATAGAGACAAAAGTTTATTGGCCAACGCAGTCAAAAGTTAAATTCGCTATATCACAACAGAAATATGACGCATCTTTGGAATGAGGTACAGAAAGGGAACACGAAGATCTAAATTTTACTATGGCGTCTTGGGTCAGGATTTTGCCATTTTTATGAAAATGTTATGCAGGATAATATAATGGCACTCTCACTCCTGAGCAAGGTAAGGTACAAGAGTTTGTTAAATATGTATAAAAAAAAAACGATGCCAAAGTTTATAGTGATGTCCTCTCTCAGGACCGAGTAGAGGGTTGATCTACTACCTGCGTGGCAACACAGCAGCCAGACCCGTCAGAATTTACTCAGAACATTTGTGGTATAGTCTTTCAGATGAATTGCATAAACATGTGGTGGATTATTATTCAACTATGTTACAGTATAAGCTCATTGCAAGTTTCCTTGAACTAGAAGGCTCAAGACTCAAATTCTTTTATTTGACTGTGAAAGACAACAATTTGTACAATACATAATAACAGATGGAGGCAAGCAGACTCTCATTAAGGCTATTTATAGCCGCTGGCATGAGAGCCATCTTGAAATACAATATACATCTATCTGTGAATGTATAATATCAATTATATAATTTATAAAGATAGATGCAGGGGTATAAATATATACTGCAGGATATATTTAACTATGTATTATTATAGGTTATTACTCTATTATACATAAAACTTTCATTTGTTAGGAGGTTCTCTGATAGTACTGTAGTTATGGGACTTTACAGACATAGCAATTACCTATTGTGCAAGTGACAGAATACTTATTAGTAAAATACTGTTTACCATAATGGGCGAACCCTGTTCTGTTATGTGTGTGCACTTTGTTTAATACAATATCTAGAGTGTTATTTAGTGTTTCTAAAATTTCATTTCTGATGCACATCCCAGTACTAACTAGATCTATTCTTTCACTAAACATTTATATTTATTTGACCATTTCTGACCAATTTCTTTATTACCAAGTTATTCCCTTTTTTTAAAGTTCTGTTTAATCAACTCAGTTAATATTTCAAATCAAATCAGTTATTCAACAACCACCAGTATGGTTTCAGAGAATTGCATTCCACTGAGTTAGCCGCACTGGAATTTACAGATAGAATCTTAAAACCGTATGGATACAGGTGATGTTCTCATAAGTGCATTCATAGATCTGTCTTAGGCATTTGACACACTTGATCATGAAATACTAATCCACAAGTTAAGATATTATAGTGTTACAGAAATGGCATTAAATCTTCTGAAAAATTATTTAACTAATGGTAAACAATATGTCAGGTTTGAAGACTTTAAGGCCATGTAAACATAATATTGGCCGTCATTAAGCAATCGACACTGAACCCGAATGTAACCAATAATTTCATGCCAATAGCTTTGAGCTCTTTTCATGCCAAGCTCATTGAACTCTTTAATATTCCTAATGACAAGGTGGCACATACGCAGCTTGCGTTCAAAAACGAGAGAAGCACATTCTTGGGTTGTGCTCTCCTACATGATATAACATGGTGTTTTAAGCTCGACTGGGTCCACTGTCTGCGTCTATGGCAAGCCAACAGGGCCATGACGCATTGGTCTTACGTGTTGCCGAGCCTCCACTACGCGTAGTCGAGCCAACCAATCAGATTTCAGTTTCCACTACGCATTGCCGAGAATATGTTTTCCACCATATGTAGTCGAGCTTCGGCTACGCGTAGTGGAGCAACTTATGGCACCTTTTGGCTGAAGAAAAGCAAACCAATCGTTTACGTCATTACAATCATTACTGATATTAAAACAGCCAATCCAATTAGAGTCTCTACAACGGGTAGCGGCAACATGAAATTCTCTACAACGCGTAGTCGAGACTTGAAATTCACCACAACGCGTCGTCGAGGCAGCCAATCAAATTATGGTCTCTATCACACATAGCCGAATGGTCGTAACCCATATTTCAAAATGGAGGTTGAACGGGTATCAAAATTTTACTTTTCAAGACAGCACATCGGTGCGTTGTTCAGAGGAGAACCAAATTTAATTGGTTTCCTCGGCTACGTGTCGTCGAGACCAGTAATTTCTCAATGCGTAGTCAAACAGGTCTAATACAGTTTACAAGAGCATCAGTAATTGTATAGTTTGGCTACACGCTATGGGAGGCATTGTTTCTCCACTACGCGTCGCCGAGGCTCGGCGACGCGTTCTAGAAGAACATTTTCTCGGCAACGCGTAGTGGACACTGTAATCTTATTGGTTAGCTCGACTACGCGTTGCCGAGCCTCGACTACGTGTAGTGGAGGCTCGGCTACGCATAAGACCTATGCGTTATGGCCATGCTGGGTTGCCATATGCGTCTCATCTGTGCACGCCGAGACGTGTTTTGATTCCATGCGACATGATGGCTCGTTTTAAAAATTACATGATGCTCCGTTTGTTTCACAATGGATGTTTCTGCTTTCGTTGTATCGTAATCTTAAAGGTATAGTGAAGTGGAATGACCGGTACAGCACAAAATTCATATGACACGTGGTACAAGACAAAATAGGTCTCTCTCTCCCTCATTTTTAAATATATTCATGAATGATCTTCCGTTACAATGACAATCGAATGAGGACTATGGAGTAAGCATAGGTTCAGACTCGTTTAGCTCTTTCACTTGCCTGATAGCGTCCCGGTATTCGCCTCACCTGTGCCTGGCTTACAGAGCCTCTTAAATGTATGTTTAGGTACTCTAACCGTTACGGATGTAGCTTTGGTTTTAACAAATCTGAATGCAGTATCATTGGTAAAACATTGTTGGAGGAAAAAGTATCTCGGAAACTTAATTCTAATGTCTTGGATATTAATAATAGTTTAGATATATTAGGATTTAAGTTTCCCTGCCATGATTACTATAAAGGGCATGTTGAGCAGAGGCTAAATAGACCAGTTCATAGGACTCGGGTTTATTCGGTTCACTTCGGGAAGCGTGCCTTGCTTTGTTTACATTTTGTTCGACCACGCTGGCCTGATTACACGTGGAAGCATAAGAAAGTAAAACACAGGATGTGCTTGGATTTAACGTAAAATCAAACCGTCGGCAATCTATAAATGCACGTCTCACCACTGATGTGACATTTTAGGTGAAAGATTTGCACTGTTTGACACAATTCATGCTGTAATCACTGGCGTTAGCCATGGCATCCAATGTAAGCATATGACGGCATGGGCCAACTCGGCTACAAGCTGATTAGACAATCAAGCCAACAATGGAATGCATATTTAATTACGGTCCGGAAAAGTTATATTGGTATGAACAGGTCAATTCTGCTGGACGAGTTATACATAACTTGAGTGGCCTGGGGATGTCTTACACAGGCCTCATTACAGAAGTGAAGACGGATCTGTGGAAAACAATTTATCTCCCGTGTCAAACGTATGGCATATGATGTATCCATCTCTCAAGTTCATGTATTCAGCGTTTTGAATCTGCAAAGGACTCAATCTTGAAATAAATTCTTGGTTTTAGAGATATTCTTAAAGCACTGAATACATTGCCTGTTTCCGACACATTTAATCGTGCTACAGCGTAGCGTTGGTAGAGTCTCAATATAGAACGCTTTGTTGTCACCTACTCTACAGGTTAAGGGCATTTGGATCGTCAGGCCTGGTAGAAAATAATCCCGTTGACAGGGTCCACGAACTTGACATTTCCACTTCCTGGGTTTTCCTTAATGATAATAGGAACCTCGGCGTCCCGACGCCATCCGGCATACAGCCGGATGGTGTAATTAACTGGCTCAGGAACCCCTTAACCATAAAAAATTTCATCTGTCCGTGGTAGGCGTTATGAACAGCGAAATTTACATTTAGCATCATTCAGGGATAGTCTTACTTTTATCATAGGGTTTTAGTATTATTCCAAAGAATATGATTATATGTAGATGTATTCCTGCTTTTTTGTTCAGTTATGGAGGCTATATACATTATTATTATTATTATTATTATTATTATTATTATTATTATTATTATTATTATTATTATTATTATTATTATTATTATTATTAATATTATTATTATTATCATTATTATTATTATTATCATTATCATTATTATCATCACCATCATCGCAGCTGGGACCCGCTGAAATGGGCGAGGATGTGAACAACTGTCACATGGGAATAAGACATGCAAAGATCCCGACCCATTATATGTAGCTTATGCAGAGATGCCAACTGTCCCTCATCATCAGGGACAATCCCTAAAATTAGCTGGAAATGTGGCGAATTTACGGTAGCTATCCCTCATCGAAAGTGATAACTGCTGTCATATTTCTGTTGATTATTTTATGTCCCTGATAGAGTTCACTACTTGTGCCTGAAATTACTTTGTTATGTTGGCACATCTGCTTATGTTTAGCAGGACCACTAAATAGACCGCACAAGCATGGCATCCTCCAGATATTGAGAAGTCGTCACGTCACAATATTTGGGGAGATGACCGAATGTAGAGCCTAGGTAACGAGGAGTGCTGCATATGAGACTTTGTTACTTAAAGGTTGCTAAAAATTGATGCTCGCTTGTAAATTTGTTTTTCCATCAGTAATATTGAAGCAGTGTATTGGATGCAAAAAGTGACCTGATTTTCCTTCGGCTTTTACCCAAAGAATGAATGTCTTGCCTGAAAATTAGTGTCAAAGTATTGTATGCATGTGCTATCAAGAGTTTTTCGTAGTGGTAAGGTAGGTCACATAACGAAACAGTGTGTGGACAGCACCACTGTCCTGGGTATACTTTGATCTCTAAAACATGAGGAAAAAAATTTTTGGTGCGTAAACACACATTAGAATAGTACTGTGCAAAAACTGATTCTTGTTCGCCTATACTTACAATTTTATATATCAATTATGTAAGACTTAATACCTTAAAATGGGACAAAGTCGCAAGGAGGGCAAAGCTCAACAATTTGTTACAAACAAGATGTTTCTCCCAAAAATGAATGTGGGGAACCACCAATGTAATTTTCAATGCTGTACCTAGGTGGTGCCAAACACGATTTCAGCAAAACACTTATATTTTAGAAGGGATTACCATATTAGCCTGAAAGTGCTTGCAAACAAAACAATATGCAACATAATCAGACTAAAATGAGCATTTTGATTCGGTGTTTAGTATTACGTTTCTAAAAATAAGTGTTTCATTAGATATAATATTGATTGTATCTACTGTGATTTTTTTTCGCCTCAGTTTCCCTTATACCTCTAACAGTTGACTACACCTGTTGTACTCTGTTTTTTTTTGCATTCAACTTAAATATTAATTTTAAAGTTGTCTAATTGTGGGAGTAGATATTTAGGGTAGATGACTCAAACTATTTTTATAGAATTTCTAATTTCTTTAAAAATATCGGAAATTCAGTTCTTCTTTAAAAATAATAGCATATTTTTAACCTTGAAAATTCACACAAAACCACAGGTTCACCGGTAGTTTTCAAAAATATATTATGATTGGATATATTGCCCTAACATTCTTAACACCAGTCTAGATTTGACAAATCTGACATAATTTACATGTTATCTTATGTTTGGTTTTGACATCAAGAGCTTGAAACTACCATCACTACAGATTAAAAAATGTAATTCCTAAAGCCGCCGCTAGGGGCACTCTCTACTGATAACCTTTTCAAGAAGATCGCTCCACTGTGATGAGATTTAAGTACAACTTATCAGATTTGACATTGTCATATAGTTGGTGTGGTCACATATCTTTTGCTCACAGCCAGCCACACTTCAAATTTTTCACAGCTTCTATCTTGTTGACCTACTTGCGAAATATACATCAATTTATTTCCATGGTAAATAGGTGTTCAAGGGAAATATAAAAAAAAAAAAAAATTAAAACATTGCCGACTACATGTGTTTTTGTCAACATTATACTGCAAACATTGGTAGGAATGTAAACTAATGTCAATTATGTATGTCTCTGTGGTAAAACCGTTTGACTGTGCCAATTTGGTGAGAAGTTTGCGCAGAATTTGAAATTGAAATTCATCTTTACTGCAGTTGGCGGGTACTCCATACAGATGACATTATCTGATCAATGAGGCACGAAAACGAGGAAGAAAGAAAAAAATCTAAAGGCAATCAATGATCAATGTTCTGTAGAATCAAGATTTACAAAGCTGGTGGGTGCTGTTTTTATATGGCATCGTTTGATAGATGTTTGAACACACAAACACACACACACAAAAAGACAAAAAAAAACAAACAAACAAACAAAAAACAAAAAACAAAAAAAAAAAAAAAAACAAAACAAAAAAACACAGCTCCTAAATTCCCCATAGAATCAACATACACAGCTCAATATCCAGGATGTTGCTTCAAATTGTCAGGAAAACGGAACACCCAGATGACTTCAAAGCATAATTTAGTTTTGTTTGTAAGTGCATATTAAGACAATGTCGATACTTCACACTAAAAAGCAATGACAAAATGGCTGAAATGGCTGTCCTTCTATATTCAAATCACCAAATATCCGGTCGTGAATGTTATGTATATATGCAAAATATTCCGTCATTAATAGTTTTTATATATGCAAAATGTCCTCTCATGAACAGGTTGTGACCAGGTAAAATACCATGTTATGAATATTTTGTATCTAGGCAAAATATCCTGTCGTGAATGATTAGCATTGGTTATTCTGCCAATTGTAAATGTTCAAGGTGAATACACCAGGAATTGATATTTAAGGCAAACCGTATTCTCCTGCAAAAAGTAAATTTTAAGCCAGAACAAGTAAAATTTGGAGCTCAATGCCGTCTTTCCACGTCGTAAATGTTTTGAATGGTGCACTGGGGACAAGTAACAAAAATTTCTATCTGGAAAAGAATTTGAAAGTCTTTACAGTCCATCTTTTGCACAAAACAATTGATCTTGAAAATCCACAAACCCTGCAATAAAATTTGTCCTCGATTCTGAAGCAGTAGTTATGGACGCGACAAAATTACATAAAATTTTCGTTTAAAATGCACCTGCTACAAATGGTCATGGGTAGAGTTGTCACTGTATGTTTGTTGCACTACAGATGTATGTTTCATAAATTTATGCATTGCACAAATAACAATTGAAAGCTACTTGTCCCAGAGACGATGTTGCCGGTCCCATACAATAAGATCACTGGAATTTTATCCCTTGTTGACATCATTAGACCCTCCTTGATATATACAAACACACACAGATCTATATACTACTACCACGGCTACCAATAATATCATCGGTAATATTGTCATTTAGTGATAACGATAATAATACTTATACTACAACTACTAATGATGATGATGATAATAATAATAATAATAATAATAATAAAAATAATGATAATAACAATAATAATAATGATAATAATAATAATGATAATAATAATAATAATAATAATAATAATAATAATAATAATAATAATAATAATAATAATAATAATAATAATAATAATCATAATATTATTATTATTATTATTATAATAATAATAATCATAATATTATTATTATTATTATTATTATTATTATTATTATTATTTTTAAACAAATGTAAATTTCGTCTTAGGGAGCTGTTAGTGAAAGTGTGTATGAAAACTTTAGTTAAAACTAAAACTTTCATAATTATCAGGGGAGCGATATCGATTTTTCTGCCTACCTTCCTACATAGTTACCTTACAAACCTTAGTGCATGCTTCGTATTTGTTAGTCAAACTAAATATAGTTAACTTTATAAAACTGCAGGCTGTTTCGCCTGACACAATGAACGGTAGGCTAAATTTAGAGCTTTTAGTGGCCAATGAAACTCCCCGAAATGCCCGATGTGATCTTAATAAATGTCACAAAAGTCAAAATGCCCAGATTAGTGCTAAATTGCCGATCATTGAAGTGGCGATAGACACAAAGTGAGTATTGGTATAACAGTGATAAAATAATTGTTTCCAAATGAAATTATTTAATCAATCAGTCAGTTGTATTGGTCACTGAACTATTCCAATTACCACTCTCAATGGTTCTTTTACGGTCTGTGACACCAAGGAGCCAACAAAAGACTCCTTTGAGATACGTAACAAAGCGACAGTTTCTTTTAATTGTTTGATTTTCTGTTGTCTTTGAATGAAGATTACGAGGCAGCTACTTACAACGCAGGTTTGTTTTTGTTTGTTTGTTTGTTTGTTTTTTTACATCCCGCAAATCAGAATATTTAATCTAATTTTCTGTTGCCAAGTTGGTACCCTATTAAATGCAGAGCAAACTAACCGCAAAGTTTATCTTCTTGTCAAATGATCTGTAATTGTATCTGTGATACGTTATCCTGTTTCTACTGAGAAGACCTGTTTGGCTCCTTTGCAGGCCAGAAATGAGAAAACAATACACACTTTTCTACATTTTATGGATCAATGCGAAATTTGCCAGGATCATGGACAAGTTCGTTTTATTTTTGAGTTGTTAAAATGTTAACATCTTTTGTCTATATCACACTGTCATGAGTAATTCGCTTACCCCTATATATACATATATGTATATATATATATATATATATATATATATATATATATATATATATATATATATATATGTATATATATTCATGTATATATGTGTGTGTGTGTTATGTGTATTTATATTGTTTTTTTATTGACATCAGCAGCTCAGCAAAAAATAATCCTGAGCCATGATTACCACGTGCATTTTGGGCCTTGATCAAATACTGCAGCTACACAATGTAACCAGTAAAGAGGACTACAGCTTTTTTCTTATAAGCGTGCTTGGTATACCAGGATAAAGTGAGTTTGCTTATAGACGTTTCACCTGATTGTGTATAATTCCCCCTCCCCCCCCACCTTCCCCATTAAAGAGCCTAAATAAACATTTTATACAAAAGGGTGAAAACAAACCAATCGACAACTTGACGAAATTAGAAAAAATGGACCGGGATTATTCTCAGGGTGCAATTTTTCAAAATCATAAAAGGGGTATATTTAGAACTACTAAGAGTAATTTCAGCATCCGGGCACGGCAGGATTGATTTTACAAGAATAAACGTATCTGAAGTAGCACCCACTTATTTACAAAAAATGTTTTTTTTTTTTTTTTTTTTTTAAAAAACTGCCTATCTTAAATTTGACAATAAATTTGCCGATACACTGATTTCCTGGGATCAGCTGATCATAATAACCCTTAAAGTCAAGCTCAACCGAGAGTCCAAGTCAGTGTGGACACTCCGTAACGTTGGTAAGTGCTTTTATTCACATATTTCACAGATGTTAGGTAGAAAAAAACATCTCATAACAGAAAAGTTTTTGAAACGTACAACTGCTAACAGGTATGCTATTTAAAGCTTATTGAATTCCAAAGTTATGGGGAATTGGGCAAGTAAATTTTATGTATACGTCTCTGTGTAGTTTTTAAATCAATCTGCATATCCACATGTAACGGAATCTTTTTGTAATGATAAGAATGGAAAATACCGTTTGCATGATGGGAAGACAAGCACGTACGAAAAAAATACTGACTGACATTATAATAATTAGCAGTAGGAGTAGTAAAAGTAGTAGAAGTAGTATTAGTAAAGGTGGTAGTAGTAGAAGTAGTATTATCCAAAGTAATGGTACTTGTAGGAGTAGTAGTATTAGTAAAAGTAGTAGTACTAGAAGTAGTAGTAGTAAAAGTAGTAGTAGTACTAGAAATAGTAGTAGTAGTGTGAATATAACTTGCTATCTGTATTATGTAAATTAAATTATGTTTTATAAATCCTTTTGAGGAATGTGTGTCTTCCCATACATAGTTACGAATGTTGAAGTATCACAATTTGAATTCGCTCTACATAATGTCTCATAGATATATATGCAATTAAATAGAGCATATTAAATTTCAGAGTTTGAATGGTATTTTTGAAGTGTCGTAATTGTGGTATGCTTGTCTCCAGGCCGTGTCTTCTTTCCAGAGACAAATATGTCTTTGAAGATGTGCCACTGCTGATTTTGTTTGATCACTTTGCCAAAGATTAGACACAACATGAAAAAATATGTAAAATGTATGCACTCTGAATGTTGAATGTGTTTGAGACTGGCCGACCCTGTCAAAGTACTGAATTGCCTCTCTCTGCCTGCACAGAACAGGAAGAACTGGGACCCTCCATTTCTCAGGGTCACAGTTCTTCTTGTCCCTATAACGACAAGGGCACCACATATATATATATATATATATATATATATATATATATATATATATATATATATATATATATATATATATATATATGCGTGCGTGCTTGCGTGTGTGCATGCGTGTGCGCGCGCGCTCGCGCGCGCGCGCGCGCGCGCGTGTGTGTGTGTGTGTGTGTGTGTAATAATTATACCGAATAACAATAAATCAAAATCCAGGGTGGATCAAGAATGCAATGCCTGCAGCGGCAGAAATATCTAACCTGTGCCTTTAGTTGCAGGTTGACAGTCAAAAACTTGATACGCCCGATCAGTCAACACAGAACTAGATTTACGCCTGGGGTGTACTAATTGGACTGGCCGACAATGTGGGTTCATATTAAATACACTGCCGGACACAATTTATGGACCATGAATTATAAGTGTATGATGGTTGTATTGGATTGCTTTTATTGTGTCCGGCAGTATACATGTATGTCGGAAAGATATATTTCTATTTTCTGTTATGTTTCGAATAGCGGAAAATTTACCTCTGTGCGGTGTAATCCAATGAAAATAATGGAGATGGGATATAGACTGTACAATTTTCCTATCAGTCTATACACCTCTACTTTTTGATCAATTATAGGCAAATAGAGCCCAGCTTTCGTACAAAGTGCAAGAGCTTCCACCCAACTCAGCGGGTGTTTCATTGTTAGCAGAGACTTCAGCGGATGGATGCCGAAAAGTCCACTCTCATTACGATTAATTGGCTGGTATTGATATATACGCCTTTTCACATCAAAGTTCTCGACAAATAAGAGTCGTCTAGGATACCTGTGAAATGTCATGTTGGTACTGCATGCTGACGTATTCAAATTGTCAATTGCCTTGATTTGTATAATGAAAACTGAGGTGGTTTGCGCCGGAAAATAAAATGGAAATGAGAAGTAAAGCTGAGTTATGTCGAACCACTCCCATTTATTCTGGCCTGTGAACGGACCATATCCTATGTTTTGTTTTGTGGAATCTATATAAAGCAAAATCAATTTATATATACCTGGACATGATTGCATAATTTGTAAATAAAAAATGTCTTGAAGATCCAGGAAGGAGGCAGCCTCTGAGAGTTGGGAGAAAGAAATCTTGAACAAGAAATGATAAAGAAGAATTATCTTGATACAGTACAGGTTGACAGCCGAAACATGAAAGACGTGGCTTCCAGTGTAGCTATGCCTCTTGCACTGTTTGAAAATTGTAATGTGCAGACAGAACTGGATAAAGAGCCATCTCCGTTCTATTCGAAGTACAGCTGTATATGACAGGTCCTGGTTATCTTTCAGCAGCATGCTTGTATCCGTTTCCAAACGACGTGCAAATAGTCCGTCGCTGACAGAGTAGTGTACGAGTCGAGGCAATCTTTCTATACTTAGGAGGCTTTTTGAGTTCAGTTTATGTAAATCGACATGAAGGCAAGTGAAATGCGCTCCTTGTAATTTACTTTTGCGATCTGTTTGGGCCGACAAGATGATGCATTTTGTCTCTGCAGCTGGTGTTACTTTCACAATATTCTTGCCACGCAATAGCTGCACTTCAAATCCTGAACTATCAGTTATAAAATAGGGTGGAGAAAATAGTGCTGCTGCGCCTATGCACTCTGTGTTGGAAAACGATATGCTGATTGTAAGATTATTTTGCACCTCGTAAGAGCGAGCGATTATTACGATTGATGTTCCAGACGATATATGAGGTACAGTCTGGGAGAGATTTAATATGGGTGGGTGTTCGTCGCAAATAGGGCCAATCCTGGTAGAAGTGTAAATATCATGACCATCTAATACCGTTAAGCCTCCATGTATGCATCTGTCAATTGTCGGGCCACTCCAAGTAAGTTCATTTATTTTGAAATATATGTGTCTCTGCATGCGAGCTTTGATTAGTATGATTGAGCAACGGTAAGTACTACGGTGTGTTTTGATGGGTGCATAATTTACACGGTAGAGAGTGTTTCCTATCAGATTCTGTTTCAAGAGAAAGCAAGTCGTTTGCAAAATTGATACAAATCCAAACGTGATCGTTCCTGAATCAAAGGGAAAATTTTGTGATATTATAAAGCAATAAATATTCCCTGTAGATTCGACAGATGTATTATGAAATAACAGTCTATATGGATACAACGAATATATCAAAGCAGAGTCCATGTTTTCGTAAATTCCGTCTGTCATTTGAAGTGACAGCGCAAATTCCGGTTTTAAACTAATTAACACAGAAGAGCTGAATTTTAATACTTCCAATGTTCTAAAAGTCCATATGTAAATAATACGGTGAATAATATGACCGTCATGAATTATTGTATTGCCATACCATATATTAGCTCTGCCGCTGTATGTGTCATAAACGTTGTGGTATTCCCTCGTCACATGTTGGCAAAACTGGTAAACAAATTCGATATCTACTGGAATAGTATACGGAATGTTATTGACAAAGTGCACTAACACTTTGTGAAAGCGAGACACCAAGCTTAATCTTTTCCACTTTCCATTGTATTTCCCCATGAAATAAAATAAATCCTTGCCTAGTTCTTTCAACTGTACGAATATTTCGAGTATTTCCTTCACTGTCCTTAATCCATATGGTATGTCCAATGAGAGAAAAAACAAGCAAATTTTCAGCGTATTTTCACTACCAGTAACTAACCATTGGACATGACGGATGGCATCGATAGCATATATGAAGCTTTTGTCCTTGTCGATAGAGGAGTGTCCATCATCGAAGGATTGATACCTTGATCTTGCGCAAATAAGTCGTGATTGACCAGAATTTACGCATCCTCGTTTCTTTTTAACGTACCTGTGCCTTGTTTTCTCGCATGAGCAAATATTTACTTTTTCATAAAAACAGCGAAATATGGAAAAACGTGATTTTATATAGTACACTTTTAAATGTTCAATTAGAAAACAGCCTTTCAATGTAGCATAAATGTATGTCGTTTTCGGGTCTTCCTGTGCGTTAGTGTTCCTTACAAGTGAAATAATTTGAAATTGGAGAAAGACATCCGTTTCCCATATGAGACCTACCATGTGGCCAAGAGAGAAGAATTTGTGCACATATTTACGGAGTGGGTAGGGATGTATTATCGAAAGAACAGTCTGGTCACCACAGTTGTGAAGGAACTCATAGTATCTGTTACTTATAATGTGAACTTGTATGTTCCATATCATAGGTGCTTTGGCTTTAAAACAAACGAAGCACTGTCTGCCTCGGTGACGATGTATCAAATGTAATGTACCAGTTGGTCTCGTTATTAAACATCTGCCACAAAAATCCGAATGTTCTTCTATTCTTCCATGTATCTCATGGTTTATCAGACGAGATGCAGATATTTTAAAAAATAATGATATTTCAGTATACACCTGCCTGTGAATCACTTGTCCTATAAAACTGAAAGACAAGAAATTAATATAAGGTTTAAGGTTGGTGTGCGGACACCCTTCGTCTACTAGGTTAGCAATATATTTGCGCGCAGCCCACTTTTCTTGCATGTAAAGTATCACAGTAGAGGGAAATGTGACAAATACTACGACAACTGAATATTTTTCCAGACACATGCCAGTCACCTATACGTATACATACATCATAGATTCAGACAGCAGTTTGTGTTGACTTGTCATACAGTCCTCACAAATGAGGCTTTACCCAGCCTTTATCCACAAATGACACGTGAAACCTGGCAATTCGTTTCACACACTCTGTTCACGTATCCACATGCCAACACAAACATACATTATGTATTATATATCATATCACATAAATCATGTCAGAGAGAGAGAGAGAGAGAGAGAGAGAGGGAGAGAGAGAGAGAGAGAGAGAGAGAGAGAGAGAGAGAGAGAGAGAGAGAGAGAGAGAGAGAGAGAGAGAGAGAGAGAGAGAGAGAGTCTGGATTTACCACTGTATGGCTACCAGCTTTAGCATTTTGATCGATTTAAAGAGATTTTTTTTTTAAAGTAGATTTACATAACTACCACTACCAAAGGGTCAATTTCCCCTTCTATAATTTTATTATACTTTAGTCTTTTTGTCCAGGACTACTTCCTAGGTGTCGTTACCCTATTCCGCAGTCCAAGCTCTGTCCTTTCCTTTAGCAAACCTGTCCCTGTCTAACGTAAATAAATATGGAAGTACTGTTCTACATATTGCTCACGTTACTCTGGAATTTTTACCAAGGCTGCATTAGCGAGCACGTGTTAAAGGGTCTTCAGCGAGTAAATACTGAGAACATGTTTCGAGTCCTTCAAGTATACATGTGTCTCTGATAGCGGGTCCTTGTCTAGGCCTTATATTCAGAAAAGACAACCCACATAAGAATGAATTAATATAAACGTGTCCGATGATGCATTAGCTGAAAAAGTGAAGCTTTGTTAAATTTTTCCATTATCAATGTAAAAATTTAAAATTGTTACATGGAAGACAGCTGCACTTACAGCTACCTTTAGCGATTTCATGATTTCTTTCTTTCTCTCTTTCTTTCTTTTTCTTTCTTTGTTTTCTTTCTTTCTTTCTCTTGCTCTCCTTTCTCTTTCTTTTCAGAAAACCTAACTCTTTCTCTGAAAAATGTGGTAGACTTTTACAATAATTAGGATTGTTATACACTTTGACTTTTTGAAATTATAGAAGCATACATAAGATGTACATTGTGCTTTGCTGACTGACAGATAACTTACAATGGTATCCTACATTTTTTGCAAAGTAATTATTACCTTAATAAATGGCTTTTTATATGACTTATGGGATTCTATGCTATCGTTAACATTTAATTTTCCTTCCAAAAATACTTATGGAAACCATAGTTGAAATGTGACTGCTACGCCTGTAATTTTTGGCCAAAGTAATACAATTAGACTACTGTTCTTGCAATTGTTGAGTGCTTTTTTGCTTGTTTTTGGCTAATGTTCGACATTGGAACCAGTGTACTTGCAAATTCTGACATGTATTGAATTTTGACCACTAAACTTGCACATTCAAAAAAAAAAATCTTTTGGAAGCACTCTTTGTTTATCTCCTTTAAAACAGCATCATGACTTAAGCTACATGTCTGAAACACATCGAATGGTATAATCGTGTTGTTTCAATTCTTGTTGATGGTCATTATAGGCCTGGGGCCTTTTTTGATGGATTGATGTTGGTGATAGTGTCACTTTGTGGACTTGTATGGATGATGATCTTTCATGCCACGTTGGTTGCAACTAGCATTTTTAAATGCTAAATTTTATTGATATTTTCGACAAATTTGGAACCTGTGTTTGCAAATTTGCTACTGTGCTGCAGGTTTTGGTCTCTTTTCATGAATTGTGGAGTCATATACGCACATGAACGATGCACCTGTTCAAGCCAATAACTGCAATAGGCCTGTATTTTATACAAATGTATTTGTATTATTGTCATGTTAAAACTAAACATGCCTTTTTTTGCCCTTTGGGCCTTTAGATGCACGTTTTGGACTCTGGTGGATACAGACGATCTATAAATTTATGTCATTGAGCTAAAGATACCAAGGAACATTGCTTTTGGTCGGAATTGACTAGGATTTGCTTCATTACGCCTACGGTTTCATATGGTCATGACATCTTCTAATTTGCTTCTTAATGCAGAGCCTCAATATGGATAAAGAGTACCTCTCAAACCAAACATTATTACTAAAATTATATAGTACAAATTTGGGTAAGAATAATTATACGTACGCCTGAACTAGTATGTACTCTTTCTACCTGGATAGGTCACCTTAGTTTAAACACTTTCCAGTGTATATCTGAAGGAGAAACAAGCCGGGGCATTGCATTAAGTCCTAATGGTTATAAAATAAACAGTTAGAGAGACGCCCTGTACAAAGCTAGATAATTTTTAACAAGTACTGTAACAATGGACATCCTACACCAGAGATGTAAGACAAACAAAGTTGACACCTCCTAACCATGTAAGTCTCCAAACAATAAAGCTCTATTTTTGCTGCCAACTCTGTGTTTGAGAAAGTACTCAGAATGAGTCAAGTTTGTGCCATTTGAGTAAACTTTGTCAATTTTTAGCATTTTTGACATTGACTAAATGTGCACTTAGGCATGTCAGAAATAAATGAAATCCATTAACATTTTAATCAAGAAAATGTATTCATAATATAGCTGTTCTTGGCCAGATTCTAATTACAATTAGTCAAACGTGTTACTGTCGTAGGCCACTGCTTTCTACTTAAAGCCCATAGGGGGTTAACCTGACAAAAAAATGTTAGCCTATAATGTCCAAAAGGTAAATATTAACACAGAATGATGCAAAAATATATATATATATATATAAATAAATAAAGGTAATCAGATATTCTACTTTGGGCAGTCAGTGGTCAAGATAGATTAGTGTAAAATCTCTAAAACTATTAGAACCAAACCTTTTAACAATCTTTGGATATTCACAGCTAAATTCATCGAAATATTTGATTAAAACTACATTTTTGAATCCTCTTGACTTAGGTTTACTGTAAATAAATTTGGTTATAGATGCAAAGCCCTGAAAGTTAGAACAAGCACGGCCAAATCTCAAAAATGTGAAAAAAAGTTTTATAACTGAGAGTTTATGGAATATTACTGTCAGGGAAAAGATAGTTTACTACATCGAAGTTAAACACATCGATTTTGTGATAGTCTTTAATGTCAGTAGTTACCTGAATTCCAAGTCGAGAAACTCATCTCTGAAAGCATCTAAATTGTTACCTTCCAGAGGGATATCTTGTGGCTAAATTGCTTTAGTAATTTCACCAAGGTTTTGTACATGTACGAAAACAATGTCATGATATATCTTTCATTGTTTGATAATTTGTAGCCGTTCGAAAATCCATTCCTTTCATCAATTTAGCCGTATACCTAAATTGAAGCCAGGTTCAATATAAATCAGGAAGTAGCGGGCAGTAATTGCTACCCATTGTAATGCCTTTTATTCGTTGAAAAACCAATGGCTCACATCGAACAAAAGTATTATCCAAAAGAAATTTCAGAGTATCGATCAAAGTTTCAACAGTGTAGGGTTAAATGTTACTTTTTGAATATTTATTAGGCGACGAATATGCTTTCTTGGAAAATGAATTATTTATGTTTGATCTACCATCATGTTTCAACACTTTGCTTATTACTTCTGAAAGAGAACTTTTGACGTCATCTGTGGATAGATTGTATAAAGTTTGGAAAAGTACGAATATATGACACGTTTTGCTTTTTAAATCCTTGATTTTTTTATGTAACCTCGGAAGAATTGCTAATACTCTAAAATCAGTTCATTTCACAGCTTCCAGAAATTGCATTACAGTATTTATGAAAATGGTCCCTAATTGCAGTCAAACAAAAATGTCACCTCCTTTGGTAGTTGTACTGCTGTACATTTTGATGCACCAGCTATGAATTATGATTTAAAGGGTTTTTATGTCATTTGGGTATCCAGAACAAAATTGGTTTAGAGGAGTCCTCTTCAAAAACATTAATATATTGATGTTAAAATTTCTTTCAACTCATCTTTATGTGTATCATAGAATCCTAGTTGGAATGAGAAATCAAATTGGTTTTAAACTTGTAACTTGAGTTTTTGCTTTTATCCTTGTGTGGTTCTTAGCCACATCTAAGTTGTGACATACTTGCAACAAGCAGGTCAAAGAAATCAGGAATCAGAATCATGTTAATAGCTCAAAATACATACATTAGCACAAAAATCATAATTATGTGTTATTAAATAAATAAAAAGTGTAAAGTATATTGATCGAGGAGATCGGGGTGCTTTGCATGCTGACAGGAGCCAGACACAACAAGGGCTGATGACATTTTGTCAGACCACGTTCTACTTTGAGCAGTCAATGGTCAAGATGAACTAGGGGGACACAGATCGTATACAGTATAACCTCTACTTGTGAACACCTGTATAATGCGGACACCTATATAATGGTCACAGTTATGTTAGGGACCAAAGCGCCAACTTTCTAAAACACCTGGTTTTTTGGACACCTGCGAACTGTGGACACTTTTGCCAGTCACAAAGGGGTCCATAATAGATAGGTTTCTCTGTATATGACAGGTGTAGTTTTACCTGCCCAGGATAAACCAAAGGGCCTGGTTTCATCCGACTCATCCAGATCGGTTTCACGTACCAATGCATTGTGAGTAAATTGGCCATGGCTGAATCTTTTGCGTTATGACGTTTCTTTTTTAATTGAGAAAAAGAGAACATGGGGCCGACCATTAACAATAATGACCAGATTGCTAGCAATGGCAATAATACAATTGCGAGTAGCCCATCAGGGCAGGTAGATGCAGCACAACATTCTGATGACTGGTCTACCGAACTGTATTGAACTCCAAAACCCTATGGATCTGTTGTGAAAGCAGGACATAGCGTGCATACAACCATTGGCCATGGTGGATGAGGAGGAAATCCTTAAAGTCCCACAGGAGGTAGCCAGACTAAAGCTCACAGTGCGTTAACATTTTAACTTGCATATAGGCATGATAAAGCTGCAAGGGGTAAGCCTTGCTGCGGAGCTATCGCAGAATTATGACAATCTTGCCAATGATGCTAAACCAGGGACCAGTGCCCTGAATGCTGGTGTCCAACAATGCTCACCAACGGGCCATGATGGGCCAGCACCTTCACTTTTGGGCACTCCCTAAGATAGCAGAACCCTTGGGAACAACATCCGGAGCCACACGGATGCTTATTTATGAGCGCTGCTTCCGGATCTGTTCCTAACAAGAGCTCTCGGTAAGATGGAAGAGGGCCACTCACCATTGCAGGAGTTGGAGCTGCTGAGAACTATGACGTTGCAGGCGCCATCTTCTTCCAATCCAAATATGTGCATTCTATGGATAATAGGGATTTCTTTTTTTTTTAATTTAATGAAATAGCATAAACTTGGTTTATAGTGGAAAAAGTTTTTATTCTTTACGGCAATAATGTTAAGCTTCTCAACTTGTTTCTCTGTAAATGGTTCAATAGCTTTGTTAAAGGAACATTTACACTCAATGATGCTCAGAAGATGTTAAGAGCTGCCACTACAATATTCGGCTTTTTTGCTTTATTTCATTATAAAGTTTTAATGAAATGTATGAAAATATATTACACTCAGCACAACACGAGTTTAAATCTGGAGCATCGTTTCAAGTGCTTGAACCCTTAAATTCTTATTACATGTGTTGCGCTCGTTATGTTTAGTATACAATAAGTATGTATATCATTTAGCACCTAGGGTGCAGGGATAACCCACGAAAGTCGATTTGACTTATTTCCAGTGGGGTCCTCTCACAGTCAGAAACCTGCTGCCGCTGCCTACGCAGCTTCTCTTCTCGATAAACAGCAAGGGGTCTTTTATATGCATTTCCTATAGACAGGTCAACACATACAATGGCGTTTGATAAACCAGTCATGGGCCACTGGTATAATTGAGAGCCAGAGACAAGTCTCTTGGATATGGTGGGGATTGAAACCGAGACCCCCCGCACATGAAGCAGACACATAGCCACTAGGCGGCGACGGCTCTCTTGATTCAAAATATACTGGATACTTAATTTGTCAAAGGGAATATGCATATGAGACGACGAAATTCTCGTAGTTTGTGAAATTGTGGGATTTTTTCATGTAAAACCAACGAATGCAGTTAAGATACACAATTTTGGAATGTTGAATTATAATCATCTGCAGGTGTGTGTGTGTGTGTGTGTGTGTGTGTGTGTGTGTCTGTGTGACATTGTATTACAATTTTGCAGAGATGTTGTTCGTTTTTTGGAGTATACTAACCGGTTATTGAATACATAAGACCAAGCAGAAACTCATCTCAATAACCTTGGACTTATTCCGTGTATAAATTAGACCGAGCAATAACTCACACTATTCCATCTCTTATTCCATGAGATCTTATTACATGGGATCAAGCAGAGACTCTATTCTTGACATCTCTCCACTTGTTCTATGAATACATTTAGCAGAGCAGAAACTCATTCAATCCCCCCCTTTTTTTTCTATTTTCTGCCCTGGGGAATTTTCTACTCACTCTAATACTGGTTCCAAATTAATTGTGGATATCCCAAAGTCCTTTGCATTTTTCCATGAACTACAGTCTTTGGACATGAACATTGTTCAGAATCATCATGACACATCAATTACAGGCTTCTGTACAGCATGGGAAAAGACAAATTTCTCCTCACCTGTGCTATTTTCAAATGTCTTCCATTTATGACGTCAAATATCCCAGGGACTCCAACATGCTCATGGAAAACAATATATGAACAGAACAAGGCTAAATGAACAATCAGAAATTAAGTTGACCTCTTAACGAATTGGCATCCATGTGTTATGCTCACATTGTGAAATTATTGAATGTTAGCTTTATAAAGGCACATTGTGTATCAGAAAAAAAAGTGATTCCACTGGCATAATATCCACATAAGGCTTTATGGTATCATATTGCATACATTTAGATGCACACTTCTGAAACGTAATTACATTCAAATTTTAGCCATACATCTTCACTCGTAAATTATACTGTCGTATCTGCTTCAATGACGACGTACTGATACACAAGCATAATACTCAGGTGAAGACATTTCTGTATTCATGAGCGTCAATTCTCATAAAAACAAATAGGGGAATAGAATGACATGCATATAAGTGTAAATTAAAACAATAAATATCCTTTTTGCAAAAAACGACTGCAAGCCCAGAATTTAAAACGGTCATTTTGTGCTAGAAATAAGAACAGATTATTTGCCAACATATTATCATGCTCTCAATCCGCAGATGAGTTACTGTCATGTATTTATGATTAGTTTAATTTCCACGGTGAGGATTTCTTTCAGTCAACATTTCCCCTTTTTTTCGGTGTTCGGCAAAATCTAATGTAAATATGGTTTACACATCTGTATTTTATCAAAACTAAAAATAAATCAGAAACCTAGCTTTTCATTTCATTTCCAGCCTGTCTACTATTTGGTAACTGTGTAATATGAGATACTACTTGTTTGTGCCGCATATTTGTTGATTAGCAGTGTACTATTATTGGAGCAGTAGCAGGGCTACATGTAAATGTGGCAATATCATAGTGGGACCGTCCTAGACAAAAATGGAATCAGCGATCTTTGTAAATACATTTTAAAATCTGCAGAGATGGTACTTTGAAAGCTCTTGTCCTGAAAATAAAACATCAAGAAGCGTGTAAATTCTGTCGGAATTTCCCAATCTAAAGAACTTTAGTACCGCATACCCAATCACAATTTATTTCAAACCTATAGGCGAAGGTACAAATTGATTTTTAATGTAAATTTAAGTGGCATTGTGCTCACAACATAGGTGGCAGAAACGTGCCCGGACAGTGGTCAGGTGTCATGTGACCTTTGATCATGTGTTTCACTGCATATTTTTTACGGTCATTTCAACATTCTAGTTGCAGTGAGAACTCCTGCTTTCGACCTGTAAGTTTTAAACTTGTAATTTGTGTTTTTTATTTTTTACCCTTGTGTGGTTCTTAACCACCTCTAATAGGTAATATACTTGCAACAAGCAAGTCAAAATGGAGACACAAATGCAAGTAAGACCATTAAGACAAAGTTCTCACCATGCCAGGGCACTTTGCATGCTGACAGGGGCCACACTGCAACAACTGCAGATACCATTGTTTCAGGCCACGTTCTCCTTTAGACAGTAAATGGTCAAGATTAACCATGGGGACACAGATCATATACAGTAAAACCTGTATTTGTTGACAGCTCTAAAATGCAGACACCTGTATAATGTGCACAGTTAAGCTCAGTACCGAAACGTCAAATTTCTTGCAAAGAAACACCTGTATATTGTGGACACCTGCCACCTGTGGCCACTTTTTGCCAGGCACAGAGGTGTCTACAATAGACAGGTTTCACTGTATGTGGCAGGTGTAGTTTTACCTGCACGGGTCAACGGAAAGTCGCGGATTTTATCCAACTCATGCAGATTGGATACACATAGCAATGTAATGTGACTGTGAGGACCTAATTGGCCATCGCTGACTCTTTGTGTTATGCATTTTTTTTAACTTGATGCAAGAGAAAACAGGGTGCCGACCACTAACAATGATGAATAGATAGCTAACAATGGCAATGCTACAACTCCGAGTATCCCATCAGTCAGGCAGACCCAGAAGAACACTCTGATGACTGGTTTGCAGAAACTGGATTGAACCCCAAACTCGTGGATCTGTTGGGAAAGCAGGACTCAGGGTGCACACAACCGTTGGCCATAGTGGACGAGGAGGAAATCCTCAAGGCCTTACAGGAGGTTGCTGGATTAAACTTACAGTGTGTTAACGCTCATTTTGCATAGATGTATGATAAAGCTGCAAGGAGTAAGCCTTGCTGAGGAGCTACGGTAGAATCAACCAGCCTATGAGGCTCAAGCAGGGACCAGTGCTCTAAACACTAGTGTCCAACAATGTGCACAAGTGGGCCATGATGGGCCAATACCTTTCCTTCTGAGGAATTGCCAAGATAGTGGCACCCCAGCGAACAACATCCCAAGGCACACAGATGCCTATTGATGAACACTGCAACTGGATTTATTCCTGGCAAGACCCCTCAGGGACATGGAGCGGGCTCAGTCACCTTTGCAGGAGTCGGGACTGCTGTGAACTGTGATGATGCAGGCGCCATCTTCATCCGATCCGTCTGCCCTCTCCATGGATTACAGGGATCGTTTTTTACAAATAGGCTAAAATTAGTTAATAGCGAAAACAAGTTTTGTTGTTCAGCATAATAATGTGAAACTTCTCTACTTTTTTCTCTACAAATGGTTTCATAGCTTCATTAGAGAAACATCGACACTCAAGGATGCTCAGAAGATTTTAAAAGAAGCTATTAAAATAATCCGTCTTTTTGCTTTATTTCATTATGAACTTTCAAGAAAACGCATAAAAATATGCTATCATCAGCACAGCACACATTTAAAACTGGCACGTCGTTTCAAATTCTTGAACCCTTAAAGTCCTATCGCATGTGTTGCGCATGTGATGTATGGTATAGAATAAGTTAACACATATTGTATACCTAATATTTGAAAAGAAGAAGCGCATATCCTACAATTAAATCCTAATTTTTCGAGAAATAGTGGGATTTTTTTCCTGCAAAATCCGACGAATACAGTTAAAATACATAATTTTGCAACACTGAATTATAATCATCTGCCGGTGTGTGTGTGTGTGTGTGTGTGTGTGTGTGTGTGTGTGTGTGTGTGTGTGTGTGAGACAAATTGTATTACGATCTTGCAGAGATATCGTTGTTTTTTTGAGTGTTTTATGGTTATTGAATACATGAGGTCAAGCAGAAACTCATCTCAATATCCTTACACTCAATATTTCATATCTTATTCAATGAAAATATGAGATAAAGCAGACACTTCTCGCCACATCCCTCCACTTATTCTATGGGTACATTTAGCAGAGCAGAAACTCATTCAATATCCCATCATAATTCTATGTTCCGCCCTAAGGAATTCATACTCACTCTAACACTGGTTCCAAAAAATATGCGGATATCCCAAAGTCCTCTGTATTTTCCTTGAAGTACGGTCTTTGGACATGAATAGTGTTCAGAATTGCCATGCCAGATCAATTAAAGTCTTCTATGTTGTATGGCAAAAGACAAATCCCCCCTCTCCTGTCCTATTTTCTAATGTTTTCCACTGATTACATGGAATATCCTTGGAACATCCAACATGCTCATGGAAAATATTATATCAAAACAAGGCTAAATAAATAATCAAAAATCCAGTTCCTTCTTAACGATTTGGCATCCATGTATCACACTCACAATCTGGAATTACTGAATGTAAGTTTTATAAAGGCAGATTGTGTGCGAAAAAAGTGATCCCATTGACATGCTATCCACCTTTCTGGTATATTTCATACATTTATATGCACACTGCTGAAAATTCATAACACTCAACTTTTAGCCACACATATTCATCCCAATATTATACCATCGTATCTGCTTCAATGACCACATACTGATACACAAGCATAATACTCAGGTGATGATATTTCTGTACTCACAAGCGCCAATTCTCTTCAAAACAAAAGACGGCAAAACTCCATAATCTTAGACCATCATTTTGTGCATAAAACAGGAAAAGCTTATTTTCCAACATATCATCATGCTCTCAATCCGCTGTTGTTTTACTCGCATGTATTGATAATTACTACAATCCCGATGGTGATTATTTCTCTTTGTCAACACCTTCACTTTTATTCGGTGTTCGGCAAACTCTAAGGCCAATATGATTTACACATCTCTATTCTATTGCAACTGCAACAACGGCAGATACCTTTGTTTCAGGCCACATTCTACTTTGGGCAGTCTATGGTCAAGATTAACCGGGGGACACAAATCGTATATGGTCAGACCTGTACTCGTGGACACCTCTTTAATATGGACACCTATATAGCATGCACTGTTATGTTAGGGACCAAAATGTCAATATTCTTGTTAAAAACACCTGCCGATTGTGGACACCTGCCAACTGTGGACACTTTTTGCCAGCCACAGAGGTGCCCACAATAGAAAGGTTTCCATACATATGACAGGTGTAGTTATACCTTTCTGTGACAAACCAAAGGCCCTGATTTCATCCCACCCATCAATATCAGAATTACGTGCCAATGCATGGTGGTGGGGAGGACTTAATTGGCCATGGCTGCCTCTTTATGTGTTATGCCGTTTCTTGTAAGTTCAGATGAAAGAAAGCATGGATTTACCCCTAACAATGATGAACAGAGAGCTAACACTGGCTTTAGTATAACTGCAAGTGGCCCACTGGGTCACGCAGACCCAGCAGAACACTCAGAACAGTCTGCAGTAAATTGGAGGGAACCCCAAAACCATGAATTAGTTGTGAAAGCAGGGCTTAGCATGCATACAACCGTTGGCCATAATGGATGGGGAAGAAATCTTCAAGGGCCCACCTGAGGTTGCTGGACTACAACTTACAGTGTGTTAACATTTCATTTTGCGTAGAGGCATGATGAAGCTGCAAAGAGTGAGCCTTGCTGAGGAGCCATCGCAGAACTATGAACAACCTGCCCATGTTGCTCAATCAGGAACCAGTACCCTGAACGCTAGTGTCCCAGAATGCTCACCAGTGGGCCTTGATGGGCCAGCACCTTCACTTCCAGGCAATCACCAAGATAAAGGGGCCTTAAGGAAAAAATAAACAAACAAACAAAAAAAAAAAAAAACCAAAGCAGAAACATGTTACTTTGTGAACACTGCAACAGGATCCATCCCTGGCAAGATCCCTCAAGTTGGAGGAGGCACAGTCATCATTGCAGGAGTCAGAACTGCTGGGAACGCGGGCTTTGCAGGCATCAACCTCATCCAATGCAAATCTGCTCTTGGCCAACAATATTGCTGATAAATTATTTTTGTTTACTGGCTCCAGCGGCCAGAGTTGAGGTGATGTTTGTATACATTGTTGACTGTAGAGTACAGCCACAATGCAATCGATAACGAGATCTAAAGTGCTTGGGGCATAAAGCTCCGTGTGAAAACAAGCCTGCATAAGATTAAACAGGATCAGTTACTATTGCCCCCTTGGAGATTGGTAAATACCTGAATTATGCACAAAATGCTCAATGACGGGGTCCTTGATGCCCACTCATTAGCACATTACCTGGTTTATATTGTAAATTATTTGCAGCTCAGTGAGGTTTATCTATGGGTAAAAGTGCTGCAGTGTGAAAGAGTCTACAGGTACCTGCAAGCATGAGACAGGTTTGTATTTGGGCATGAACAAAGCCATTTACTAATGTTATCCTCGATGGGAAAGGGCAAGCAGTGCAATAACGGCTCATTTTGCCCCAAAGGTCAGTATGAAACCCCAATGGTGCAGGTCTTAAGGGTATAGGCAAACGTTTGTTTACAGATAAAAGGAGGCAGATATGCTTTAACTATAAGGGGCTATGTGGCTGCAGATGGGACAGGGGATGCAGATATGCACACGTATGCAATGTGCATGGTTGTGGTAAGGACCATGCATGCCCTCAACACCAACTATGACCTTCACCATAGCCCAAGGTGTAACCCCTCTCTATTCTTGATCCAGACGTTTGGGGTTTTGAATTAAGGAATGATGCTGATTGGAATTTCATTGTAGATGGTTTAAAGCATGGTTTCCGTATTGTCCACCAAGAAGCTTGCCCTATCCTTTCGAAACAACAAGATCATTAGTCTGCCCTCATGAATAAGGACAAGGTTGAAGAATTTTTGCTCAAGGAAATTCAGTTTGGCAACTACAGAGTGGTTCATAAAAAAACTTGTATAATTGGTGCAATTGGTGTTGCTCTCAAAAGATGAGAACAATATATGCTTTATACACAACTGCAGCCTAGCAGATGGAAAAGTTAGCCCTTAATGATTATGAAACTGTAAAAACTTTAAAAGGTTTTTTTTTTTGACCAAGCGGCAGGCATAGTTTCAGCAAATGGTTTTATGGCTAAGGTTGATATACACAGTGCCTACAGATCAGTAGGCATAAGTTGAAGCCAGTCAGCATCTTACATGTCTACAGTGGCTATTCAAGGGTCATGACCAGCCCACCTACCTGACACCAAGCTGCCATTTGGGGCAAGGGCAGTGCTGTGGTTATTTTCAAAGCTTACAGAGCTCATGCCGTTTGTAGAATGATGCACCACAGGTGGTTCTTTAATGTTTTGTCATTGTCATGGCCAATTGTGGATATGGTCCTGTTGGGCAGCTCACAATAATATCCTGCAGGGGTCATGATCAGGAGTATTGGATCCACTACAATTTAAGCCAAGTATTGGACACCGTCAAGCATTGTGTGACATGCGTTGGAAGTTACACCGCCTATGGACAAACTCCCATTACATCAACATTAATTTTGTAGATGTACCACCCACAACACCAACAACTTTTATTGGTAGTTATACAAATAATAATATAAAAAATCTCAATTGCATGTGATGAACAGTTAAATCTCAAGTATTTTTATATAATAAAATCCTGCATTTTTAAATAACAAATAGCAAGTCGTTTAATTCATAAACAGGTTAAGCTATGAACAATATTCCATGACAGAGTTTAGTCACCTATCCCAACTCAGTCCATGTGGACAAAACTGTGCCATTACCATTGCCTTTGATTTGTTCCGAAGTATAAATATTTGATACGCGGAACAAATGAGACAGGGAGCGTCAATTTAATTAAGTTGGGGGACATTTGATGATGTGATCAAATCGATTTGATCTGAAGAACAATTTGATTTATTCAGATGATCAAATAACATCTATTTATTCACCTGGCCAGATCGATTTAATCATCTGAACAAATATATTTGTTCATGTGATCAAATAAGAGTATATTTGTTCCTCTGATTAAATTGATTTGATCAGAAGAACCGATTTGATCAGAAGATCAAATTAATTTATTCAGAGGAACAAATATACTGTATTTAATCACGTGAACAGATACATTTGTTCACCTCATGAAGTCGATTTGTTCTTCTGATCAAATATTTAATTACCTGATCAAATACTGAATAAATTGCAGGTTAGCATTAGTATGAACAATATTCAAAATACACAAAAATTGAGAATATTATGAAAAAAAAAAAACACCTATAGGACCCGAATTCTTTGTGACCATAATAGTGCTCTTGGCGCCGGGTTTATTTACGCGCAATTTACTGATTCGTTTTCATGAGAAGTTTCTTTTTTATTTCTTTATCTTGATCTTTTAAGCAGTGAAATGAAACAATGACATAAAGAGCAATCTGGGAGGTAAACTGATTCGTGCAGACAGGTGAGAAGATACAATGGACATGATACTTTGGTTGAGGATCATCTTACCCCTTTAAAAAAAACAACAACAACAATGCCAAGGGTGTGTGTTTCCATTCATTAGCGTGATACAGAGAAGACATCCTCAGCAATAAATTCGATATTACAGGTCATCCTGCAAATGCAATTGATTACTTTCTTAAAAAAAAACACATATATCCAAGTTTTGCCTCATTTCAATACAGACATGCATTATCTTCAAATGACATCATAGTATCACGATTTTTCCTATTACGACAATAGTGTGATGCACACGCCTATAAAGGAAGCATGTATCATTTCACTCTTGTACAGATATCATTTATTCTTCATTGTGAAATATGGTACATTTTAATTGTCATTTAATTATGCGAGCAGAAGATTAAACAATCAATTCATTTTTCATAAACAATGTAAATAAATCAGCATTTTGTATCTCCATGGCTCAATGGAGCTAAATTGTACTGAAGGTAGCAGCAAGTAACGAATGCCAGTGCTCTGAAAATATAGAGTATATTTTTTCATATGTCAGCACTGTTCATTATACTGTTTTTGGATCAATGATGCGCAAGAAGTGGGTGAATTGAATTAAAAGGCCACCGGCTGACAGTAGCAACTAACAATAGAACACTGTTTCGAACACAATGGTCCCTTGACTATAAGTTGTAAATTTATATTTGTTTTCGTCCTTTTGAAATAGTTGTAACTATGGGATTAGTATTTGGTGCATTTTGATAGGATGGACAATAAAATAATTAACTGCCTTCATCCTCAATGCTTACAATAGTTCACGTTTATGACTCATGTCCACAATTTTTTAGCAAACGAATATAGATCAATATCAAACCACGGAGGTGAGAAGTTTGAATTAAGACGTACTGTAATTACTTAATTTAGCCTATTGATGCTTTAGAATGTGAAAGACATAATGACCTAGTTTTATTAGTAATACATTTTCAAGTGTATATCTATCATAACTACTTATTGTATGTGCCAACGGCGCCTTTCTCTTATGTTTCTTCAACTTTGGATATTTGTATGAACTGTCGCATTGGCGGATTTAGGGGCGTTCAATTCCCACAAGAATACAATATCAATTATATATCGTGGTTGAAAAGTATATCCAATCAATTTAAAGTGAGTGGTTTTTAACCTCATATTTCAAGATAGATTTGACCTGCCGTGGAAAGGGTGAGGGGCACCCCCCCTCCCCGACTTCGATCGCTGCGCGAGCTCGAGATTGCAATAAATGCAGATTAGAGGTCCCTATTGAAACAGGTCTGCCCCAGTATCGTGTAGAAATATGCGTGACCAATAAGAAAACTCGTCCGGGTACTAAAGGTAATATCCAGTCTTATTCATTTACGCGGAAGATCCCAACATTCCATGTAAAGAGGCCAAAACTGCTTTTTCTATTGAAATCATCGGCGTGATTTTGATTTTGTTCATCACGATAGACAACCAGCAGTTTTCGAAGTGAGAGAAATGAAAATAAACTTGGACTGAAATAACACCGGACATTAATAGTGCTAACTTCTATTTAAAGCTTGGCTGCTCAATCTCTTTGTATTACACAGTATTCTCACCCCTCTCCCTTGAGCGATATTAAGTTAAAGTAATGTAGTCATGTATAACGACAGCGGCAACTGCCCACTAGCTCATTTTTCATTTAGTTTCATGATGATAATAAATATTTCGGATAATGGTCTTGTGGGGACAAAGTTTTCCTGGGAAATTTTTCGGGTCTCGAATTATGGCGTGACATGCCCATGACACAAAAATAGGCAACGATACACAAAAGTATTAGCCCTGTCCATCAAAGCTTCCTTAATATTGTTAGTCGTTCTTTTCTTAGTTAAACTGCTCTGCGGCGACTGGTCATCCCAAGGGTCGTCTCAGCTTTATTAATTTTATTCAGTGTTCTTTCTCAAATATTTTCAATGAAAATTTCAAGAAAGCTTTAAAGAGGTTAATAATTATTATGCCAATTGTCAACAGCTTTCCTCGGCGTTCCCCGGGCGCTAGTACCTTTTAAGGGCAGAAAGTACAGTATGACATAGAAGTTGCAGTTCTAATGAAAACGACCATACAGCGTGATGAGGCTATGGTAGTTACAATCATACATACATGCATACATACATACATACATACATACATACATACATACATACATGCATGCATGCATGTATGCATACATACATACATGCATACACACAGACATACACACATACATACATACATACATACATACATACATGCATACACACATACATACATGCATGCATGTATACATACATAAATACAAACATATATATATATACATATATACACACATGTACAAACATACATTCATACATACATACATACATACATACATACATACATGCACTGTTCCTTTGCAAGTAAGTATGATAAAACTGCTGGATCATAAGTGTAATATTTACCTTCACTTATGTTGTTTTGCCCATGAGTATAACAAATTAAAGTACATTAGCGATTAGTACAAGTAGAAGACACAAATTTGCATGGATCCTTCTCATCCCAGTTGAACTGAATTAAAATTTTACATGTATCCCATTGAGTTTGCTAGTTGAGAGGACTACAGAGCGTTTGGCAGCGGTAGCCGGCGTTAGTCAGCGTTTCACAGTGTTTGCCGGCGTTGAAATGGTGTCAAACGCTGGCAAACGCGGACTAACGCTGGTAAACACCGACTAACGGTGGCAAACGCCAACCAACGGTGGCTGACGCCGAGCCCCAAAAGGCTTCATTGGATTTTGGCGTTTCCCAGCGTTAGTCGGCGTTTCCCAGCGTTTGTAACGCCGGCAAACGCCGTATCACGCTGGCAAACACTGCGTAACGCCGGGAACCGCCCTGAAACGCCAAAACGCACCCACTAACACCGAAACAAGTTACTAGTGTATAAATCATTCAATAGAAAACTTAATTTACGGATATAAATCTCTATTTGAAGGGTAAAGGAAAGAACCACACCGATAATCGAAGATCGCTCCAGGACAGGTGCATGACTTAGGCTCATGCAGTTGCGCATGTGGTCGAGCGAAAAACTGCTACCCGTTGGTAAGGGTAGTCGTGGTGCTGCGTCGAATGTCTAGCGGCTGATACCCAATCAGATTACTTCATTCTTACTTGAATATCAAAAAGCACGTACACTGTTGTCAGCGGGCGAATCAAACTTATGAATTTGAACTATCTCTCCGCGACGTTGTTATGCAGATCAGTTTGGGAGACTGATTTGCAACTTGAAATACCGTTTTATAAATTGCACAGGTATTTGGCCAAAATTTTGCCTTTTGCATTTTAACATAAGATGAGTAGAATCGCTGGTCTGGTTCCTGTGTTTACATCGATAGATGACTCTCTTGATCTTTCAGAGCACACATGACTCAACCTGCCGCGTCGCCATGTAGGTGCTTTGAAATACTTTAATAGCTCGTCATATTTGTCGATCGAATCCGAAGCTCGCGCCAGACACTTACAACATGGCGTAATATTTGACTGTGATGTAAGATCTCACTCTACGTACTGACTTAATATTATATGGTTCACATGAAATCTAAATGTGAAAGTTCTGTCAGCCACTGAAAACCCGTGTAACAATAATTCATCCATGTTTGTTGTTTGTATAGCCTTGAAGAAGTCTAATTACACGGAACCTGTGTGCGCCACATTTCATATGCTAATCGGTAGTGGCGCTGAATGTGGGATTCTTTTTGTGTGTGTGTGTTTTTTTTTTTTTTTTTTTTTGGTTGCTGTAAAAATAAGAAATTCTTCAGAGTTTGTGTATTTAAGTTTTTAGAGATAAATGCAAATTGTGAGACAGAAGCACTAAAGGGACTGTACATATATGTGTCTGGATATAATATATAATAATCTCAACAACTGTTTCAAGTAGCATAACCATGTTTTGACCATATCAAAACATCATATGGTCCATATGAGTTCGGAATAATGTAATCTTGTCTGATGGTTGAAGTCATATAAGTAAAAACGTGCTTATTTTAAGCAGTTTTAACACTTTACCAGCAGCTGAATATTGGTCATTCAACAAAGAGTTTTCAGTTTTAAGGCATATATATTATTTGAAATACCGCAACCGTACTTAAGATAATTGTTGCAAAGAGACTTTACATACAATATGTACAGAAAATGAAATATGAAAATTTACATGTGAGGCAGTGCAGAAGCCATTTTACTTTCCCGGATTATATTTTTAAGGCCATAGAGCAATTTTAAGTTTCGTCGCTTGACTGCCTTCTGTAAATCTATTTCTGAATTTTCTCTTTTCTCATTCAACAGCTTTTTGTTCATCTAGGTAAACCGTAAAACCATTTTAGATGTGTATGTCCTGCTGCTGTGAAGGCTTACTTTGACGTGTTTTCGCAAACAAGAAAATACATTAATTTTTCCCATATATTGTACAAAATAGATCTGCATCCCTTTTAAGGCATTGTTTCGCACTCGTTCTGACTGTTGTGTTTGTTGATGTGTGTGTGTGTGGTTTTTTTTTTTTTGAGTTCTGATAAATTGGCTGAAATTTTAAACGACACAGGTATGGATATTCATTCTTGGTCAACCACTTTCCTCGGCAAGAGTTGATAGGTTAAACTCAACCCTCTGTTCAAGAAAGTGTTGAATAAGTCGATGTGTATCTGGACCCTCTTCATGAAACTAGCTCTATACAAATGCTAGGTCATTAACAGCATAAATATAAAGCTGATTTTCATGTTACTGGAGTCCTAATCGCAATACACTGGGGAACTTATCAATATCGTGGCATTTAAATTAAAATATGATGCCCTAATTAATATTTCAATTTCACTTCATAATCGCATGTGGTATCGCAGTAAGAGGGTACCTTTCATGCAGAGAAACCTCCAAAGGTGTTTCGTGTGAGCAACAAAGATTTACTTGATGTTTCTGGAAAGTGATGGCGGGCTCCCGGTGATGGCAATGGCGTTGAACACTGTTGCTAGTAGTATTTTAACGATGTCACAAATGGTGTCTTTGTACGAGCACCGCAAGTGAAGTACCATTTGACCGACCTTTAGTTAAATGATATGCATGGAAGAACAAAGGGACCATAATATAATCTTCAATGTGACCACCACGTGGCGCTGAAAATAGCTTTAACTAAATGCAAACTTTTGTGATGCGACACGTTAAAAGTGAATTCGGAATTGCACAAGATGCGAGTAAATGAACTACAACCCAACAGACCAACATTTTATTTTTATCATGATACAAATATGCAAGGCTATAGGTATCATGTGATCTGCCATTCACCCTTAACCGTTGAAAATTCCTCTTATTTTCTCTTATTACCACTCACGTAAATGATAGGTTACGTCAACACTATTCATTAATTCAACACAATAATATATATACATATATCTATCTATATATATATATATATATATATATATATATATATATATATATATATATATATATATATGTATATATATATACTCATACATACATACATACATACATATATATATCATCGGCAAAAATCTGTTCCGTTTGTTTATTTTTTCTCTTTTATTTATGTAAGAAAGAAATATCTAGCGATTCTATATGTGCATTTGATTATTTTCATTCTCGCAAAGTTTAGTGTATATATATCTAGTTTCGCGAACTTGACAGAATTCACCTGCAAAACGGCAGCTTATTTGGACACAAGATGCTTGACTCTGCTATTTTCTTTCGTTTGAAAAATATAGATCCAAAATGGCCGCTTGGAGCAAATGGTTATGGTCCTGGTCAAAATATTCAGCATTTTCATTTGTTTGCAGAATACTTTTTTAAGACCACCGCCACCAGGTTTAGTACGCGTACAACGATGATTGTTTTTCTCCTCATTCATATATTTTGGGGAAGGGGTGGCCTGTATGAGCAGAATTTTCAAAGATAATATCGTGCGCCCCCCCCCTTTTAAAAAAACAACTTAATTTCTTTTCCTGATATTCCCCCACGTCCAGGGGTTCAATCATATTAACTGCTATCTTCTCTTTTGTTGTATATTACCAATTAATAAATTTATACCATATAATTGTACATATCAATGCTTACACAGTAGTGTGCCATGTGGTGAAGGTGCACAAATCAGCCATTCAGGTTATAAAGTGTGTTGTTCACACATATTTTTAGCATTGTTTTTTAATATTTGAAGGGATTAAGTGGATTTCTATACAGCAGTCATACAAACTGGATTAGTTACAACACATTGGTGTTATGCTGCTCAAAGGTGAGTCATTAGAGAGTCCTCCCTACTGGAAACTTTAGGAATCACTTTTAAAAAATCTGCTAAAATAATAGTTTCACGCTCTTGTTGTGCAAATAAAACATGCAGATACATGTATGTTCATCCGAATTTGCAAATGCCGACTGATGTTAAGAATTTGAGCGCTACATATCTAACCATAGCATGTTTTTAAACCTATTTTTGAACCTTTGCTTTTGTGTTTATTTTTTTATAAAAGAAAATAGAAAAGAAAGAAAACAATCAAAAGTCTCAAAGGAACAAGTTTTGGCCATCTTTTTTAAATATCGAAATTGATATCTCAGTTGAACCGAATAAACATTAGTACAGCCGGTACTAGTAGGTCAATTGTCTTAGCAAAAATTGGAGAATATGGATAACAAAATCAGAGAATATACAATCAAAATTGTATCTAATTAAGCATATATTTTCATAAATCAACCATAAAACTTTAAATCGATATGCTCAGGTATTTGTCTCTATATCGTGTTTTGGGATTTCATTTTTATTTGGAACAACATAGGTCCGTACACAGGTGCTCGTAATGTTCTGTCAGTCAAGCTTTCGTGCTTAATGCTAATATACGAGGGGGGCGTGGTGAGAGGGAGCGGGATGGGGGGGGGGTGTAGGTGAGGGAGCGTAGACAAGGTGAAGCTGGAACACCTGCACGTGCAATGGCCCACATAGGGCCTTATCTGCAATAGAGTATTGTATATTCATCTGTGCAGTCCATCATTTGTGCTAATAAGATGGGGGAGAGTGGGCCAGGAACCACTAAGTCGTAAGACGGAGCCCCCCCCCCCACCACCACCACCACCACGGCCGTGTATTAGCATTTAGCACGAACGCTTGACTAACAGAACCTTACTATCGCCTGTGTACAGAAGTATGTTACAAATCTTTAGCCACAATGAAGAAATGTGATTTAAGGAGAACTGATTTACACGGGTCATTTGAGGAAGTTCGTGTCTTGTGACAATGAATATCTGAAACAGGTAGGAGTATGTCGATAAGATATCGGGGGACCTTTATTACTTGCCAACTTTCAAAGATGTTAACATGTATTTTCTCTTTAACAGTTATCCACTTAAAGTGCTCAGCATGTTGCGGGAAGCGCGTTCTCGGATGGCATTGTGAAACTATTCTCACAGCCCGTCCCGCGATCTCTGAATACGTAGATCATATTGTGGACGTCTGAACAATCATCAGCTAGATTCACTTTAAATATTTTGGAATATCTATGTTGCACCTGCCTGTACTAGTTTCGAAATTACCAACTATCGGTTAAGGTTCGTGTATATGGTTTAATTGTTAGGGTATTGGAAGAAACAAACCCGCCGCATTGGCTTGGTAATGTGGTACTGACGGAACCTAAGTCCATCCTTACATTTAAACACTTATAGAACACTATCTACGGGGTTTGTTCTTCAATTATTTTTGGTGACCTTGAACGATAAAACTGATAGTGTTGGCTTGTGTCTTGGTAATGATGGATACTAATCCAATGGTAACTGAGATAATTGAACAAAACAAAAACAAAAAAACAAAAAAAACAAGATTGTCCTTAAAATTTTACTAAGACCGTGTCCATGAAGTTATGCTTCCTCTCTTATATAGCAAAGTCAGTGTGTATCAAAAATAAACTATGCTATGTTGCATTTTCGTTATACAATATGAAGAAGCTGCTACGGCAACTTTGACTGTAGTCAGGGGAATTCAACGTTGCATGGTGTTAGACTGTATGTTGCATAATTTTAGAATTTTGATTTTAGGTCCACTTTTTATGTAATTTATCACACCAGACATACAAAAATTCCACAATGGCTTCAGCATATTAAACATTGTACAAGTCAAGAGTTCTTTGCATAGTTGTGGCCCAACTAAGTTGTTTACTCACTGAAGCGAAAGTGATAGCTCATATATTGAGTGCTGATATGTTAGATTATTTTTCAGCTGTCATCGGTTAAGATTTGTTCTTCAATTGTACCGAATATTTATGTCAAACCACTTGTCAATACAAAGATTGTATGTCCTGTGCGTGTTGTAAATTCTTTGCGCGTCATCTTGTTTCAAAAAGCCTCCAGATTACTTCTTTGTAACTATTTAGGCAATCCATGTGAAATAAATATGTTTAAAATAAAATCTTTGTGTCTTTTTACCCAGAACCACTTCCAAGTGGTCATTACCCTATTCTGCAGTCCGAACTCTTTACTCTCCATAAGCTAACCTGTCCCTGTCTCCCCTATATACATATGGAATTACTATTGTCCATATTGCTCACGTTCCTTTGTAAAATTTTGAAAACGAAATAAAATAAAATAAAATAAAATAAAATATAATAAAATAAAATGAAATAAAATAAAATAAAATAAAATAAAATAAAATAAAATAAAATGAATGTACGTGTGTAGGTGGGTATATGCATTTACGTACTTGTCATTTGCCGCTGTGAAATCTTACTAATCTCACGCTGTATGTTGTTATGCCAAACAAAAAAAAAGCCTACTCTTCGTTGGAGTGGCTTGAAACGATGTGTTGGCCATGTAAGGTAAAATGTTTACATAATTCAATGTTTTCAACAAATTTACGAAATCATATGGGGAGGTGGCCCCATTCCCCACCCCCAGAGGAAATATTTGTGTTAAGGAGAGCAGGGAGTACGATAATAATATCGAGTGTCCGGGGCAAGCTACTAATTCGGATTTATTTTCCTCAAAAATGACCAACTGTTAATTCACAACTGTGTAATGATTGACAGCTCGAGGTTTCAATCGCATGAGCCACGAAGAAGGTCCAGAAATTTCCTCAATCATTCGAATGATCGACGGGTTTTTCATTTGAAGAGTTTACATGGAACATAGATTGGCCTTTGTTGAGCATAGAACCTGTAAAGGGTATTTTTCATTGTCGCCTTTTTCCAAATTTGTGTTATTAACGATAAAAACCCAACACAACTGAACAATGCAGCAATGTGCCTAGCAAGTGTATCAAATCACTTGTGCTCAATTTTCACCCATTTTTCCTTCTTGTAATTAAGATAAACGAGATCACTGAAAAATGAAATAAATTTATATATTAGCAATTTGCCTAGTTTTTCTGAAGGCGTCATCTCTGAATAATTCAATCGTCATCGACCAAAGTTGGTACTACCGGTGCCATGAAAAATGGTTGTATGCACACTGTCACATAACCTTGTCCTGCGGCTGAAGCATTGCACCTACAGGTGATGACATTTGACGAAAGACAGTTCATTAAACTAAACATACACTACTTTATTAGGGACGTTCGTTAATTATTTTTTTCTGATGGTCATTCAATATACAGGTACACAATTCCACCTCTGTCCTTAAAAAGTTGTCAGCCGATCGGCATTTTGCGTGCCCGAAGGGCTCAGACAAGAGCAGAAATAGCAGGCTATGGAAATTTTGTGACTGTGGGTTCAGGAGACTTTCCCACCATCTTTTGTTAAAACGTGATATCATTTAGTGTACAGAAACAGACAACCTGTTGCCTTCCTCGCCTTTTCATTTCTCGTCACTATATACAGGACCACAACTCTGAGTTTTAAATGATACCCAGTAGAAACTATAACATGGTAATACAAACTTTTAACATTAATTTAGCCTGTGTTTTCAAACTACGATATTAACAAATTTAAGAGGTATTGATACCTACCCTGAATGTACATTTTTGGCCATAGCTCGAAATATTATAAGCCTATTTATTCCTCGTTGATGTACCTTAAATTGTCATTTAAACGAAAGATCAGCGTTCAGGAAAGTGACACATGACAGGTTGCATTATTTTCCTTTTTTTCTCCTGCCGAGGCAAATTATTACAGGGACAATTTGCTCAACATTTGACGATTTTTCGACTGCATTGTGTTGGACGGAAGAGACAGCATGTCTACTAGATGACCGTTATTTTTGAGAGAAAAAATCAAAGTAAAGACCACATGTTCGTTTAAACCTTGCATCAGTATTTTTCAATTTATTCCAGTATCCATTTTTTTATAATGGGATATCCAACAAAAATATGACAAGGACTTTCATGAGAGATTGTAATGTAGATAAGACAGAAAGAGCAAGGTATGTATCCGCAATACAGTATAGTATGTTCTGCATTTTTACTTGTATTTACTATTTCTCATTTCCTTTTTCTTCAATGTTGGTACACGGCGTTGCTCCAGAAGGCTTAACAAAGATCATGCTCTATTCGATTCCCAAAGATAGACGCTCTTCTTGCAGGGAAAACGACCGTGGGATTGCACTAAGTAACATAATTGGACAATTATTTGACTAGATAATTTTATTATAAAACTGCGAATTTCTGTACTCATCTGACCTGCAGTTTGGATTCAAAGCTGATCACTCAACGGCTCTGTGCACAGGTACTTTAATGGAGTGTGTGAACTGTTATTTATCTAAGAACACTAATATGAATCTCTTGTTTTTAGATGCATCTAAAGCATTTGATAGAGTTGAATACGTCAAATTATTTAGGTTATTGTTAAGCAGAGGCATGTCACCGATTGTGATCCGTTTATTAATACACATGTATACTAATAAAAAAGTCTGTGTTATATGGGACAGGACAGTCACAGAACGTTTTGCATGTCTAAATGGTGTCAAGCAAGGTGGGGTTCTTTCTCCTATTCTATTTTGAATATATATTGACGAGCTTCTGATAAAAGTGCAGAAATCGGGATTCGGGTGTCATATTGGTCATGTTTTTATGGGTGCCTTAGCATATGCTGACGATGTGGTTTTGCTTGCTCATACAATGTCTTCTATGAATAAACTACTGGGTATCTGCAGTGATTTTGGGAAGGAGTATAATGTCATATTTAATCCCGAAAAGACAAAATGGATGACGTTTTTCTAACGACGATGCGTATAAAACATCTTTAGATGGTAAGCCAATTGAACGAGTGAACCACTTTACTCACCTTGGTCATCTTATAGGTACAAACTCATTCAACAAATGTCTTCAAGTATGTTGGAATAGGCTTTTTGCAGATGTTAACCTTTTGATGGCTCAGTTTAGAAAAATGTTAGCTTCTACACGTCATCGTGTGTTCCAATCATATTGCATGTCTTTTGATGGCTTCCAACTTTGGGATTTCTCGGGAACAGAGGTGGAAAGAGTATTTATATCCTGGCGTAAGGCTGTCAGAATTTTATGGAAACTACCGAGGAAAACACACTGTGAGTTATTGCCACTTATTTTCAAAGATGTTCCAATAGAGATACGCATGCATTGTCGTTTCTTCAGATATATACTGAATGTAATAAATAGTCAAAACATGGTTGTTTGTATGTACGGCAAATTGTTATTCCATGGCTCTCTTTCAAATGTAGGAAGGTCCATGAACTTCCTACTTCACAATTATAACATTAAAAAAGATCAGCTACTTGGCAATGCCTCAGCTGTATTACATGCAATAAAACCTGCGACGGACAGCTCTGATACAGTGAGAGCCAACTCATCTACAATCCGAGAGTTGTGTGATATTAGAGACCTGAGACTCACTGTTATTCTAGAGCCTGCAGAGATAGAAATGTTAATTGAAAACCTATGTACATGTTAATTATTGCTTTTTTCACTTTTTCTGCTCTCACCAATCTAGCGTCCTGACCATTGTCAGGAGGAAGATCGTACTTCCGTACTGGTGTGATGGAGATGTGATACAATGATTATGGACACAATTTTTTCTTTCCTATATGCTTTTTCATGTTTGAATTGTCTTATTCTGTAAAGAAATGTGTACTCCGAGTACGAAATAAAGATATATATTAAATAGGAATCGCTTCCTTATACTCATCACAAATATAACATTGTCTGGGCAGGAGTCAGAAGTCTTGTAAATTCATAATGAAAGTGATGCTTTGCTCCATCTTTCCACCCTCATTACAGCTGGGCAGGTGCATGGTCAGATGCCAATTAGCAAGTAACTAATCCTCAATTCACAAATTATGATTCTATTTTTGCATTTAATTTGTTTCACTTTTTACTTTATTTATTATTATTTATATTATTATTGTCATCATCATCATCATCATCATCATCATCATCATCATCATCATCATCATCATCATTATTGATTTCCCGGTTGCCTTAAATTTGTAATTTGTATCCAGGTATGATGAAAATATAAGCTTCAATACCAAATTCATCCTTTTTTTAAAAAGGTAGGTTCATTTCAAAAGGAAAACAATCTTATATTTACAGCTGCAAGATTACTCCAAGCAAGAGGTTGAACTGAAAGTATACTGCTGCGTGAAATTTGTGATGACCCACCAAGAGAAGTCAGCTGCATAAGAGATTTATTGGGTTTTCTAACAAATCATATAAAGTGATAATGTGGTAGTGTGCACTTGTGTACTTATGTCGGTCATGCCCGATTGTACGTGTCCTTAACAAGTCTGGATTACTGTGGCTCTGTACTCAACCCATGGCAAATGAGTGTGTTGGGTGGCACATGTCTGGTTTAAACTGAAGGCCCACTGCATTTAACCCACGATTTAACTCAGTGTAAAGCTAGCATTAATATCTAAAACTAAGGTGGTTTTCCACTGGATCTGATCTGATCCGTTGCGGTAATGATTGCGCTTCGCTGTCTGTGTTGGTGCGCAACTTGGAAAAAGGCAAACTCAATGGATCAGTTTTGCACTGCGATTTGCTGTCGATTTTTAGCAGCGATTCAGGTTTAATTCTGTAAATATTAGGCAATTTTGTGGTAATGCTCTTCCTTATGACTCTTTATTTATGAGAATATGAAACATTCAATGGTTATTATGACGACTGATGTGAATTCGGGCCTTTACCGTTTAAAAAAAAAAACTAAAACAAAAACGAAAAAAACAAGAAAAAAACAAAAAAACAAAAAAACAAAAAAAAAAAAAAAAACCGAAAAAAAAACGAAAAAAAACAAAACAAAAAAACCCCTTAAAAAAAAAACAAGAAAAAAACAAGAAAAAAAGCACACAAGAAAACCCCCAAAAAACAAAAACCAAAAAACAAAACAAAACAAAACAAAAAAAAAAAACAAAAACAAAACGAAACAAATAACAAAACAAAAAAAAAAACAACAACAAAAAAAGAGAAAAATAATAATAAAAAATAAAACAACAACAAAAAAACGAAAAAAAACAAAAAAAAAAACAACCACGGGTGCCTTTGCATCCGAAAACGAAAACGGCAAAATGAGACAAAAACTCAACGAGTTTTAATGGTTAGATTTTACTGTTTCATTATTAACGCCATTACCGCAATAGATCCAGTGGAAAAGCACCCTACTAATGATTTTTCAATTTTTCAATGTGTGCACACATCACTTTGCTGTAAAGTGGGGATATTGCTGTACCGTGGCACAATATATTAATTAGTTGCTTTATTCTGACTGCTTTTAATGTCTATTGGCTTTGGAGAGGCACCCCCACCAGGTGTCTTCGGGGATCTTTTCTTCTCTGCAAAATAATCTTTCAAATGATCCCATGCATTTTCAGTTGATTGCTATTCCTAATCTCTACGTTAGCTTTGAAATTCTAATTCTTTTTGAGGCGTCTTCTCTCCTCTGGACCTTACCCTATAATTTTTGTTACTTTCCACAATATTTATCTGCTTCTGTTAATTATATCTGGGTGCCAACCCAGCTGACTGTTTGCTCGAAATTCTTTTGTTCTTTCTTCTTCTCTTCGCCACTTAATTTGTCCGGATCTTTTCTCAAACACCGTGAAAGCTACAATGTGTAAACTTGGCATGGTAACAGAGCTTGTAGGGAAGTTGTCTCTCTGATTTGGAATTATGGACATGTGAATTTTCTTGCAAATTAGGGGCAAATTAAATTTTGAATGCTCCATATCATCCAAACTATTGCAGATACACAGAAAATTTTGATGGGCAGATATGGTTTGTGACAACTGCTAGTATAATGGATAGTTAATGGTTGTTGTAGAATTTTAAATTACGCTCATAAGGCATTAAAAATGTAAAAGTTGAATATCTCCAAAACTGTGAAAGATAAAGATGCCATTCTAATTTCAATTTATAGGCTTGCGCAAAGCGGCATCCAATGAACCATGAAACAAAGTTGTAGGATTTGAATTTGTGCAAATGAGGAATATGCAAAATTTAAATCGGAAATGGCTTCAAAACTATTATAGATGGAGGTGCCATTCCGCTTCAATTTATGTGTTTGTGACATATCCTCATCCAATGAACCATGATTCAAAATTGTATACAGTAAAACCTGTCTATTGTGGACACCTATGGTTCTGGCAAAGGTGTCCGCAATAGACAGGTGTCCGCAATAGGCAGGGGCTGAACTTTTGGGATTTCAGGGCACATTTGTATCAAAGGAGATAAACTTGTAGAGACTGTCATAAAATATGCACATGTGTACCCATCTTATTCCACTTCATCATTATAATAAAAAAACAAGAAAACTCCAAGTTAGATAACTTGATTACATTGCAACAACACAAATTTTAACTGATATAAATGGCTGAAATATATTTCACCAGTACATGTACATGTATGAACGTAATGTTGAGTTCACATTTGTTATGTGTCCCGGCTGTCACATTGTATTCTGCATATCCTAATGAGCACAATGTACACATACAAGGTTGTATACAGGCTTTCATTAAAGGTATAGCAGTCTGCATGGCATAATATGAAACTTTGTCACAGGTAAAATGTAAGCCTTTTTGCACAAGTGATCACACATCATTTGCTCTCAGTTTTGGTACATTATGCCCCTGACACTTTAATAAAACTCATCTTAACTTGGGATTTTATAGTTTTTAAATTTTAAGGGAAAAATTGTGTATGTATGGGCTTACCAGGCTAAAGAAAGTTTGCGTAATTTCTTTTATTAACAGAAAAGAAACAAACATACCACAGAGATATCCTATCCTTTGGGTACAGTATAACTGTATGTACCATTGAAAGAAATTGTGAATAACTTCACATGAGTCTCAGTGGTTCCTTTGTTTCAGGCTTAATGATTGATATATGGAGCTTAATTGTTTGATAGACAGAGACAGTGTGAGAAACCTCACTCAACAGGAGCACCAGTGCTCAGAGACACCTGGCATGTTTGTTGAGGCATTGCAGTCTAGCTGCTTGGATGAGTGAACTTATTATGTGTAACGGGCCAGTGAACAATTAATTAATTAGTCTTTGATTCCAGCTTAACATGCACGGCACTGTTCAGGCATTACAGCTTGGATCATAACAAGTTGCAAAAAAAACATTGATATATTGTGTCCGCAATAGAAAGGTTGTTTTTGCATTTGGTACCCCAAAAAGTGTCCGCAATACATAATAGACAGGTGCCCATTGTAGACAGGTATCACGAATATGAAAATGACTTAAAAATATTCGGTTCTGGCCAAAACTGTCCGCATTAAGCAGGCGTCCACAGTAGACAGGTGTCCACAAGGACAGGTTTCACTGTAATTTTAATTTATGCAAATACCATGAATTCACGAAATCTCAGTCTTAAACAACTTCAAATATTATACATAGAGGTGTCTTTCCAACGTCAACTTGTAGGATGTGATATAGCCGCATTCAATGGACCATACACCAAAGTTGTAGGCTTTTAATTTACACAAGTGCCTCCGGCTGTGCCCAGGTAACAAACTAAACTGACGTCAAAAGAAGTAATGTGTAAAAGAGGAAAGAACATCCATTTTAAACAGGCTTCAACAAATGTCCAAGTTATCGAAGGCCTAAGAAAGATATATGTGTGGTTCCGGTAACCCGACCTACCCCACTGAAAATGCCCAAGTCCCGACCCTAAATATGAGACATTAAATAAATAATAATAATAAAAAAAAGTTTCAAGCCACCCTTCCTTGATAAAAAATATTCGACCCTGGCGGAAAGTTATTATGGAGAAAGTAGCCGTCGTGTGCCTTTATTTTCCAGTCAAGTCAAATCAAACACGGCATTTCATTTCAACTTGTCTGGAACGGAGGGTTAACTTGGTCCGCGAAAAGAGCATAGGCTGAGTATGGCATAGCTGCATAGCCATAGTTGTTCAGGGAAACAGCCTAGCCCCATAGTCAAGGATAGATTTTGTTATAGACTTCCATTTGTGCGATTTATATTATGTTGGCCAATCTACTATCGCACCTTCCAAAAATAAATACAAATAGGTTTGTGGTTGGCAGCAACTCCAAGGTTGCAAATTTTTTTGTAAATTTGGAGAGATATGACACTCTCTCGCTGTCTTTTTGTAACGTTGCTTCGGTTGCATTTTTTTCTTTTGAGCTTCTTAAATTTGATTTCATTCGTAGCTTGTTCTAGCTTGGATGGATGGTGACGTCAAGACATGTAATAATTCCTGAAAAATAGATTCGTACTGTAAGTAAAAACAATATAATGTTTTGTCATCATTATCGACAAAAGTGCCGAACCCATTATTCCATGGTGCAACTGACGAATAATCATTAAGATCATCATGATAACCCTTTTGGAAATTCCACCCTCCTGCACTTCCCATGCCTAAACAGGAAACTTTCCTCCCTCGCCTCGTTCAGAGAGCGGGCTAGTCCCGCAGCACTGAACCCAACCCCACACACAGCACCCCTCACACTGTATGTAGGCGTCCCACTCACGCCCCTCTAGCTCTACCCTGCGCTCATGCTCCCCTCCGCCCGCTCCCGCCCCAACTCGACCTATCTCCCTACCACCTGCCCCCCTCCTCTAGAAGACGTCCCTCCTGCTGCCTTCCCTTGTCCTGCATCCCTGCTACTCTTTGGCAATCCACGTCCCGACGCACTGTATACTTGTGTTTGTTTATTTTCGTCGATGATAATATACTTCAAAATGGCGGCCCCCATGCTCACTCACTGACCTATTTTCGCTCGTTTTAACTTTCTGACTGAAACCTCCAAAAAATAGCCCGACTTTGCCACTAACACTTTCCCTGCGTTATCACTATATATTCATGAGACAAATCCCTTTCTAATTTGATCAAATTCTGTCTAAAAATGTCAAAATTCCACTAAATTTACACCAGATCAGAAAACCAAACCTTCCCTCGCTAAATCTCGTCTCCAGGCATGCAGTGTGTGTGTGCGGCCGTCACACTGTTTACAAAGCTATCCTGCTAACCGGAAGTTCAATGATTGACAGGCGGCCGGATTAAAGGAATGTTACAAAAAGCGATAAAAAATGCTATAAATTAGTCTTTAAAGCCAGGTTCACGAATATAGTCTGATAGATTAGCCATTTCACTATTTGGTAGGGTGGTCACTTGGTTGTGGGAAATTTTCATTTACTCCCCTCAACATCAAATCATTTCTGTATGTGAAGAATGGGTGTCGTTGTCAGACGTGATGTGTGCATGTAAAAATGGTCGATTTTGGGTAGATTTGAAACCTGAAAATATGAAAAACACGGGTAGTCAGTTATATTGGGGGCGTGGCATTATGCATTTGGTCATATATAGATAGCAAAGAGTGTTTAGGGGCCAGAATATGGGTCCAAGTTTCAGGGGGCGTGGCTTTATATTTTCAGAAGATTTTTAAATATGGTGTAAAAAATTAGGCAAATACACAAAATTCAAATATTGATTTGCTTCAAAACTAATATAGATAATAGTGTCACTCAAACTTCACTTTATAAGTTTGTCGCATGGCCTATGCCAATGAACCAAAAAATAAGGTTGTTGCATTTCAATTTATGCAACTTAGGCTAATACACAAAATTTCGATCATGTTGAACAATGGCAAAATGTGGCATTTCAAATTGTTCTCATTTTGAAGGCACACAGGAGGATTTGCTGTAAAGCAAATCTTCTTTAGTTTTAGAATTCGTTTTTCCAAATACGAAATTAGAAATGTTTTGTTCTCTCTTTTACGTTCTTTGCCTATTCTGATGGCTTGACCCTCTATCTGCCTTCACACAGAACCGTGCAGGGGAAAAAAAGAAGTGGCTAGATTCTATCAAAGCTACACAATATCAACTACCCAAAACAGCATATACGCACTGGACACAGCAGTGTAACCTGGAGTCACCAGACCCTGACTTGATGTTGACAAGAGCAAACCAATTTGACTGTAGGTCAATGGCTTTATGACCCAGATTCATGTTGCCTGAATTATGATTATCAATTTAACTCCGGGTTACACAACACATGGGCAGCAATGGTAGTTATCCTGTCACTTGTTATTCATTGAGCTTCATTACGTCAAATATGGTTTACATAAACATAAACAGTATTTCCACAAACATAATTTTCCCAGTGGTAATTTCTATCTAGCGGCAATGGTGAGTGCACGGAAACGCGTTACCGGACTCCACTTGACCCGCAGCCACTAGCTATAATTTGCGGAACTTTAAATATCTCTATAAATAGGCATATTTAAGTCCTGAATTTTTGCTTGTTTATAAATTATACTTCAAGAAAGATAGTGTCGTATGTAAACTATATAGTTCGGGAGGGTATGGAAGTTATCTGGGGTCCGCATCCGTGTCCGCATTTTAGTATGTACCGTCGTAACAATTCAGCAAGCGGTGGATTGACGGTGCGACAGGAGACTGTCAGCGTTAGGCCTACATTTCAGACTGGCTAATTTTGAACGAAATTCTGAATGTAGGTTGTCCCGTTTTTATTTTTAGTCTATCCTTATTTTCTTTTAGGCTTATTATCCTAAAAAAATAGAGCGCCGAACAGTCAATATTATAGTAGGCCTATAGACGCGCGTGTGCGAGATTTGTTGGTTTCTGAAAACGTCGTTATGGGTCTCTGATGGTACGAAATTCTAAGCTGTTACACGCTAGGGTTCAAAACGTCACATTTTAACCAATTTCATGGACAAAATCACTAAAGTTTTTATTTCCGCGTGTTTTAGAATTTTGTGGACAAAATCACTAAAGTTTTTATTTCTGCGTGTTTTAGAATTTTGTGGACAAAAGTGAGGTAGTCTTGCAATTTCGTGCACGCAGTCGATAAACTGAACTATTTTGTTGACAGAATTGTATCATCTTTAGTTTTCCGTGAACAAAACTGTTTTACTCTTACAGTGGAGTAAGCTATGAATTTTGTGAAATGTTCTTCCAATTTCGTGCACAAAATTGAATATTATATGGATAACGCTACATGTTTTTCGATTTTGTGCACAGCATTCGATCAAAAATGGATTTTGTGGACACAAACGGAAAGCTTGGAAGATGTTGTGGGCGAAATTCAAAACGCTGCACAATTGTGTGAACAACATTGTTCAACTTCTGGATTCTGCGGACAGAATTGATAAACATACCGACGTTGAGGACGAAATCGATATCTTTAACAACTCTGTAGATCCCACTTTTCAATTTCGTGGACGAAATTGATAAAAGCTTACAATTTGGTGCACACATTGATAAAGTATTACAATTCTGTGCGCAGAATGCAACAAGCTTGTTGGATTATGTTAAAATACTTTCAGGTTTGTGATCATTTCTTGTAGTTTGGTCCACAAATCGTTAGAGTAGTATAATTTCGTGGTATGATTTCGGTTTTGTAATTTGCTCTTACAATTTTGCGAATCTTGTTATGATTCCGTTAACAGAAACGAAAAGTAATTCCATTTCGTGCCCGATGATGTTACACTTAGCACCCTATATATTAACGATCCGACACATTTTGCCGATGGCATGCATCTAGCTCAAACAAAAGCTGAGGTCTACGCTGCAGCAGAATACATTCTGTTTATAAAGCCCATACGATTTTATAAATACTCCCCCCCCCCAAAAAAAACCGTTTAATAGACCTAAATCATTTACAAATGCCTAAACGTGGCGACGATGTAGGCTACCGACAATCCAATTTAAAAGTAAAAGTCTGCAGACCTATAGTGTAAGACCTATGACGCCTGTAATTTCATGTTCATAGGAGTAGGACCCCCTTGGTATAACAAAATCAAATAGGCCTAACGCAAATTTGGGGGTCGAGTTTCTACTGTGACACACAGAATGCATAGAACCAAGGTGCTTTTCAAAAGATGGAAAACAACCACGAAAAGAAAAAAACTTTTGATCCAATACCCTTGCAATGCATGTGTCCACAAAATAGCCTGAGTTTGTATGTACAAAGCATGTAATGCATTGAAAATCACGTGAAAAGCAAACTATTTCACGTGGATCTCCCAGTTAGTCTGTTAAGAATTCAACAGATACAAACAAATGTTAATATGCTACGGCAAGGCTGGCCCGAGAAAAAATACGAGAACATTTGCTCTTCATGAAATAAGTCTCATTTTGGGTTTTTAAATGGGATCAGCGATTCATGATACAATGTCCAGTACATAAGATCCTTGACACCTAATTTGATGGCATTGACGACAAAGTTCGGATCTTCATATCAAGATAAGTATCTGCAAAATTTTACATATTTGTCGCCTGAGCGCCATAGCGGCCACTGCCCATTGTTGAAGCCTACTGACGGAGTCTGTAGCGATCCATCGTCACATGCATGTCCTTTACTAATATGTATAAACTAATAACTCAAACGTTTGCATCAAAAAATAAGACCTGGGCATGCTAAGAATAACAAAGATTCCAGCAATGAACAGGGAACAATAGAACTGGTCAAAAGTGAAACAAAACCCTCAAAAAGGTTAAAAAAAAACACCCTACATGGTAAACAAGTCCTGGTGGCCTAAAGGCAGGGATAAGGCATGTTTTGGCCAGTAGGGCTGTACAGCGAGTGGAAATAATAATGAAAGAAACACCATTTAGGTGACAAAATATTTATTGAATGTAATTTATCAAAATAATAACTAGGTCCTTGCTTCTGCTGCAACTAGTTTATAGTTACTGTCATCGGTACTGTTCTCCGACTCATAGTTAAAGTGGAGGTAAAGTTGGTTTATAATGTTCCAGATTCATAAATTTCACAAAAACGACGTAGGCCTACTTTACTCTTTTTCTGTAAATTTAGCTGACTGACAAGTCCGGAGAACTAAACGGGGAGAGGCCTAACTGGCTTCTTTTTATTTTTGGCAGAAGTAATATTAATGGAATTTGTGTGTTGTGTGGTTAGGCCTATAGATTTTGGAAAAGAACTAGTGTCTGCAGTTAATGATGAATATTTGTAAGGTTGAGAGGACCGGTTTAAAACCACCAGTTGCCTTTTATGGGTGACTGCTTGTCTCAAGTCAGGAGTGAAATTTGTTTCTTGACATTGGTATTGGAAGATAAATGTTGATGCTTTGACAAGTCTGAAATCTCTTTGCTGTCATTGTTGGTTTTGGAATTAATGAATATGGATCATGTTTTTCTGTACTATTTAAAAATTACTTCATTGGCTATGTTGTGCTGTGGGCTTTGTTCTCCGACTCATAGTTATAGCGGAGGTAGAGTTTGTTTATAATGTTCCAGATTCATAAATTTCAGGAAAACAATGTAGGCCTACTTTACTCTTTTGCTGTAAACTTAGCTGACTGACAAGTCGGGAGAACTAAACGGGGATAGGCCTAACTAGCTTCTTTTTATTTTTGGCAGAAATAATGAAATTTGTGTTTTGGGTGGTTAGGCCTATAGATTTTGGAAAAGAAGTAGTGTCTCCAGTTAATGATGAATATTTCTAAGGTTGAGAGGACCGGTTTAAACCAGCAGTTGCCTTTTATGGGTGACTGCCTGGCTCAAGTCAGCAGTGAAATTTGTTTCTTCACATTGGTATTGGAAGACAAATGTTGATGCTTTGGCAAGTCTGAAGTCTCTTTGCTGTCATAGTTGGGTTTGGAATTAATGAATATGGATCATGTTTTTCTGCTGTCATTGTTGGGTTTGGAATTAATGAATATGGATCATGTTTTTCTGTATTATTTGCCCTCAGAAGGCAGCTCCTTGGTTGCAGCTGCAACTAGTTTAATAAAATCCAACGCCATCTACAAAAGTAGAAGTCTTTGTTAAGTTTCAGGTAGAACTAGTTTACTAACACACAAGCTACGTGAAGAACCCATGCTCAGCTAACCTAAGCTTGTTCACAAAATCAAAGTTGCGGCTGAATAGACCTGTGTTGACCTTTATCCGAGTGCATGTGACATAAATAATTTTATCTAAGATTTCCCTAAAGAAAAATTCATTAAAATCATAATTTTACTGAAGCACGAGAAGAACATTTAACGAAAACTAAGGAACATTGCTACTTGATGGAGAAAATACATGATATTGAGATTTAGAATGCCCATTGACTTACATAGTAATAAATAGGAAAGGTGCATTTACAGAAAAAATTAATTAAAAAAATAAATAAATAAAATATAAGTCAGGAATCCTCAGAAGTGCCACCTCGTGAATAACTTTGTTTCACCCTTTCACAATAAACATATACACCGAGTTTCAGCGTAATCTCAGTGATGGTATGGTGTAGGGAAGTTAAAAATCGTGAAATCATGAAAAAAAAAAAATGACAGATTGCAGTGTTAGCTGGTGAACAAATTAAGAACCAGGAGTCCGTTGGAGTGTTTCCGTGTGACATCAAAGCAATTGGGTGAGCGGTTTTGTACATTTGTTTTAAGATTTGCCTAATCAAAGAACATATGATTTATAAAAATCACCGAAACTTGACCATTTTGACAAATTTGGTAGAGATCCACTCAAGGTACATTGCCATCAAGTTTGAAGTTAATCTAGGTGACGGTTTATGAGGACAAGTTGAAATTGTAAATTAGCATTCAAATGTTCATTGACTGGCATAATAATCAACAAGAAATGTACATTTATTGAAAAGTACCCGAACTGAAAAATTAAAAATAAGGAATCCTCAGCAGTGCCACATAGAGAAAAAGTTTATTTCACAAGAAACATATCCACCAAGTCTTTAAGTTTCACCTCAGCGAAAGTTCAGGATCAGATGTCAAAATTAGCAAAAACACACAAAAAAACATAAAAAATGAGCAAATTTTGCTGTGCCACCTGGTGAACAAATTAAAAACTAGGAGTGTCCATGTGTGATATCAAAGCAATTCGATGAGCTGTTTCGACGAAGATTTTTGTAAAATTTGCACTAAAAAAAAAAAAATCATGAAACACACTCACAAACACACATAAACTGGTGCTTGACCATTTGAACAAACCTGGTAGAGACCCACGCAAGGAGCATCCCCATCAGCTTTGAAGAGGATCTGCCCACAGGCAGTTTTTGTGGCAAGGTTGCCGATAATGTATGTGCTGATAGGTTGCCACTTTTAATGTTGCAATTCCAACAGAAGACGATCCTGGAAAATAAGAATCTTTATCAGATTGGATGTGTTTTACTTTAATGCCAGTCAGAGGATTACTGCAAATGTACACAATTAAGGACAGCTAAGACACCAAAAATAAATCTCCCTTTAATCGATCTTAGCCCAAAATGTATTTAGGTGTCGGTGTGTTAAGTCACTAATTTGTGACAAATTAACTGTACACTTGCATCTTAATCCTGGCATATTGACAACAAGAAACAATTCCGCTATGTTGTATGTTTTGCTTAGTTTCTCATTCTCAAAATTTGACATTTCAATTTTCTCTTTGATTTCCAGGATGGTTATTTTCTTCATTTCACAGAAAAAGGAGGTAGCAGAATTTTGAAAATCGCTGAATCGTTTTTGCAGTTCAGGCATCGCAGAATCGAAGGTAGTTAACTGGGTTCAATATCGCCCAGACATGTTTTTAAAATAATCATTCCTAGGTGAGGTTTCCCCTCCTATTATCCTTTCTGAAAAGAGCGTTTCGAACAAAGAATCAAAGGCCTTTGGTGTTCATCATTTCCTCTGAAACAAAACTGTTCGCTCAAGTTGGTCTGATATTTGTACAAAATGGAGTAAATATCGTCCGTTAGCATTTGGTGAGGTTGTCAATCAATAATTAGCCATCTATGGGGAATCAGGGACTTGCTATAGATAGCACATCCCTGGGTGAACTGAGCATCATCATGGGACCATGGAGGTAGCGATGTTAGGACCTACTCTCACGGAATAATTTGTGACACATTCGGCACTTTCCTCTATCTCCTACCTTTGCGTATTTGCCTGTGATCTCAAATGACTGTAGCTATAAAACTGGAATCCTTATTTTCGCATGCTGGGATATAAACAAAGCTTCCCGTTGGTGTGTTACCTTTTTTAATTACGGAAGACATTACATACATATTCACATGGCAAAAGCCATGATTAGCACACTGTTACCGTGATTGGCTCAATTTCGCATGTGACTCAATACACTAATAGGATGTGTTCTCCGTCAGACCACAGGGCCAAGCAGCTGTAGTTTACCGTGGACAGAACGATTGTGACATTCCGCACACTGGATATGCATTACCAGAAGACTAATTTCTAATTTGTAATTTCAATTTTTTTATTTGAATTTTAATTAAAGACACCGTTTCTTGTGAGGAATTTGCCAATACTGTACATTGGCTATGCAAATTGACTACAAGGTACCGATAGCATCCATGGTAGTACGCAAACGATGGCGTCGATGTGCATCTCATCAGCGGCAATTCTGCCAAGTAATTGAAGTATAAAACAGGAAACACATATCTAATTACCATACAAAAACGCATTGGAGGCAACGATTAGGTTCCCGGCTTTGGCGCTACTCAGATTTATGCACTCAGTTCACGGCTTAGACGGTGGAAGAGTGGTTTCCCTCAGTGTCTCACCAGGTCCCTAGCCTTGCAGTTGCACTGCACCGAGCATAACGCAACAGATTTACGTGCATCTTGTTTACTTCTTGAAACAGCCTCTCATAAGCGGCCATAGCCTATTTAGGCGATAAAAATTACAATAAAAAAGACTCGAAAAACTAGTGAATAATATTCTAAATTCATCAATCTTCCCCACCATTGCGTGTCATGATAAACAAACGTAGTATCGTGGTGGAGAAGTACTTTGCATATTTCCAACATCTCTAACTAATGAAGCTTTTATTAAACAAAATTAGCGCTCCAGACTTTGTATTACGACCTCCGAATTAAAATCACTTTTTGGTGTCTCAAGTTCACTATTTTCCTTCATACTCCCAGTCATGTGCCTAAACGTCAGCACTGGTCAACACGTGGGAGTCCGGCTTGTCCTTTGTTGGATGATTGACCTTGACCATGTTTACATGTGAAAGCCTCGTGGCAACCACTGTCACAGGAATACAGCTCCGTTCCTCACAGAATGGCTCCTTATGACGCACCTCAAACTTTATAATTTTTTTACAGCAACTTACATATTTTCTCCCGTTTTTTATTACAGACATTTATTGAGAACATTGACGCTAAATTCTAGCTCTGTCTGGTTGACTATAAACCTCCCAACATGGCACAAAATTTATGTACACCATCAACACAAACTTTGGCAACCGTACGATTTCTGTGGTGCTACTTTCCAAAGTTCTCATGACTCTTCATATGACCTCTCAACAGCAAAGTAACGCTTTTTTAAGACACGACAAAACCTAAATAAACATGCTGAATGATCATTATATTGGCTGTTCTCACACCATGCAGACTTAAAATTGCATCATTTCACACATAAGCCTAAGTACTGTGGTGTAAAGGTTTTGTTACATGTAACAAAAAACTTGGATTTTCGCCATATAAATTTGCAGGGGCCAATCAAGGCCCCTGCATAAAAACGGATATGTATTTTCCAATATTTTAATTTCCATAATTGCTGACATGCAAAAAGTTTAATCAATATAACGTATACATCAAGATTACAAATTGTACATTATTGAGACCTCGTCCTTATACACAGTTAAGATCCTTTGATGGGATGTAATAAAAAATCAGATGTAAATTATGATATCCTGAAATCAACCAGCTAGGAAGTCTACACTCTTGATGGAACACGTCAAACCTTATGCCTCTGCCAATCAAACAGTGTTCACTATATGTCTATAAACAATCCCATCATCTTTTTTTAATTTGTGATTAAAATATTGTATTCATTCGTGGTGGCCTTATTTCCTTCTGTCTGCTTAACTTGATCTACATGGCCACTAAAACGTTCAAGGGCTAATACTGTATTCTCAAGGTCTAATACTGTATTCGTACATTAACAATTACAAATGTGACTTATACTTAAGACTATAAGAGTGAAAATAGGTTTTCCTTTTAATTTTTCCAAGCAGAACTTCGTATGCTGAAAATTGATAAATCTTTACCTTTGTTGAGAGGGCATATTCTAAAAATTTGTTTACGAATTCAAGGAGGCTACAGCAGAGTCCCGAAATAAATATTCTACTGTTTGAGTTTCCCTCTGGCAAAAACTACACCTACTTGTACCTAATTATTTGCATTTAAACAAACGATTACATGATTTCACACATCGGTCGGAACTTAAATTGAAATGTCCTTTTAACAGTCGGCACCAGCCACTGCCTCTATGCCCCTCTTGTTAATTCTATACTATGTTCGTTTTTTTCTGTAATCATGCTGATGAAAATAAACAATACGAAGAATTGACTTGTGGAAAATATCAAAACATTCAAACCATTCAGTTTTTGCTATAATGATCTTAAGTTTCTGCTCCCGTTTTTTATTACTGGTTGCTCTGTACCAATTTCTGAATCTATTTTCACTGTATTTACTCAAATTTGAGACCTTCTTTTCTGTTATTATCTCTACAAATCTGCTTTTGTTAGCATAATGCTGTTATGACCTCTAGTTGATTTTCATAATTTGCTCTTTGAATTTTCTGTTTCCAGCCACCTTGTATTGTAAAATTAACACAACAAAAAGTAAAACACTTCGCGTGTAATTCATATTTATCATTAATTCCATGATGATTTGAAGGATTGCCATCTAAACCACGTAGGTCTTTAACATACTTGACTCGTTTTCTGTAACAATTCTTATACAATATCACCTTATAACCAATCTTAGTATTGGAATTGGAAAGTTTTTTCTTCAGTAAATTCCTCAGCAGTGTATGGATTGTGACAATTGTATTTGCACTAGTTTGATATAGCTTGTTTCCAAAGTAGTCTTTTCATATTTTTTGATATGCGATCCACATCATTTTGAAATAAAAATCATATTTCCATGAATATTTATCTGTAAACTGCAAATATGGGGGGATAATGCACTCTTTCCACAGAGCAAACGAATTAGACACGGGCCTTTTAATCCATGCAAGCTTCAATGCAGTCAACTGTATATCTAAATCTGGAAAATATAATCCTCCTTTTCAATGTGGTGCTACCATTTTTTTTTTTCGTCAAAATTTATCATGTGCATCATCCCGTATATATCCATAAAGTGTGATATCTAAATTTTTGCGCGTACCCGTTTGGATTCGGGATAAATGAAAATTAATACATTAACTCTGACAGTGGAACAGATTCTATAATTAACGTTTTGCCGTATGATTATACATTTCTCTTATCCCGTGAGTTTAAAACACACGAATAGAACGTAGCTTCTTTGAAAACGACAAAGTTTATTAGACATACGAGGAGGAAACAAAGCTACTAATTGTCAAAGGCAATTACGTTGGCAAAATGTTTTTTTTTTTCCGAGGATGTCTAGTGAACGTATCATTTTACACATAATTTGTTGTGGAATGCCTCCAAAATACTAGAAAAGGCATACCTTCGCAACTGTAGTCAGTCAGGTGCGCGGCACATGTTTTATCTCGTATGAATATCTCATCCTATTTTACAGCTAATAGGGTCTTGGCAACGACGTAAAAGAACTAGTGAACTTAACGTTGTGAGTGGTGACAGCAATATTCTGATCATTACCCACACATTCATATTAATCTTAAAGAAAATAGTAAAATATAAATTTCATATTGTCATATCATGATGCCTAACAAATGCTGAAAAAACTAGTCCGCTGAGAATGGATCGAACATGAGCCATATGAGTGCTGCAGTGAAGTAGCACTCACACAAGCCGAATACAAAACTTTTACCAGACGTAGAAACGGGAGTTTGTAAAACGCAGGAGCACAGGGTAACTATAGTTATAGTGGAAATCATTTTCATTTTTCAAAATTTTGGTGCAAAGTTTGAATCTAATAGTACTTCTGTGTGAATTTTAAGTACTCATACTATCACAGGGTTATTTGACCATTTCAGCCACAATGATATGCTATAAAGTTTATGCTAATTTAAGAATCCCAATCTCAGAATGTCTGTCTTATCTAAGTTAGTTTCAAATCCTGATATGCTTTGAAAATGTTAAAAAGTTTTCATAAATGTCGACAGACTTTGTTTTGAGGTTTGGGTTGTGAGTGACGCATCATCTGGATATTGGGATACTTTAAATTCATGTGGACATATTTTGATCCCTGCAATGCCTGGATTTTTCCTAATATTTACTGCCAAAATTTCCACACAAACCTTTCAGCTTCTACCTCTTCCTTGGTCACTTGCATTTGTTGTTCTGTTTTAGAATTATTTGTTTCAGCTGCCTCTTCTACCCTCTTTAAGTTAACTTCTCAAGACTCACCTTTATTCTTGTTGTCCCCTTTCTTTTAACTGTATAACTGAATTGCTTTTGTTCTTATTTCGATCTTTAATATTTTTCAAATCATTAAGCCAGCCATAGCTTCTGTAGAGATTTAAAGTGATATGTTCGTTTACTTCCCACCGAAAGAGAATAAAGGAAGGGCACCCTGAAAATCGGGACATATTGATGTGTTTATACGACATGACAAGACCATTAAAGTTATTTCATATACTGAGTCATGCATGTTCCTACACCCACACTAAAGGCAATTTGGATGTGAGGGAAACCTGCACATTATGAGTGTTTACATTTTGCAGGAGGAGCTCGACGTATATTCTTGGGTATTTTACATTCAGGTTGTGCATCACTCACAGGTAGCAGATTTGCTGCTGTTTGAATACAGGCACAACTGATGCAGCAGACTTCCAAAGCATTTTCATAGTTTCTGAAAAAAACTCTCCTAAACAGTATAGCTGATGTAGATTTTAGTATGCCCCAGTTACCAAAAGAAGAAACACACAACAACAGCAGACTGAACAGATCTGAGCATGGTTTATAAGATAAGTATTGAAGCATTACCTTAATTCTTTCAGTGCCACATTTTGGATTCAGTCAACAGCTTTCCTTGGGGCATTTTGGGTGCATTGCGCTAAAGGCATCCTATGGAAAGCTGTTGCCCTGGGCTATTATATTCTATCCCATTATAGAAATGAAAGAGACATTTTTTAGACGAGGCTATGAAAATATATGGGCATTGTCAAAGTCCGTGATATATCATAAAACATAAAAACAAAACAAAAATCCTAAATAAACTTTAATATGATTGCTTTGCAGGTTTCACTAAAGTATTCAATTACGTTAACCCTGATGCTCTATATTATAAGCTCAAGCAGTGCGGGGTGTATGGCAACCATCAGTATACTCAAAAAGGCACGTCAAAGGCAGTCATATAGACGATCAGATGGCAAGGTCTCCTTAATGAGCCATTTGGCTATAAATCTAGCTTTCTCCCAGGTGGAAAAGCTTGTTTCAATGGTTTTACTCAATATCGTAGTGGTATAGGTCAATTTGTAGATGCATACTGTGATGTATTCTTACAGGAGCTGCTCCCATACTAATTGTTGTATGCACACAATCTTTCCATCTTAGTGGATACACCTCGTGTACTGCAGAAGAAACTATATTGCCTCTCTTCATATTGCAAAAAGTGGTGCCTAATTGTGAATCTACCAAGGATTAAAATAATGGTCTTTAATAAATTCAGTTGTCAGGGATAGCTTGACATTTTATGGCGAATCATTAGAAATAATCAAAAGGTTCAAATACTTTGGAATTGTCCTAGCCACTGCAAAGCAACACTGATTAAATAGTATGCTTAAAACAGGCAAGGCAAGCCAAGTGTACAAATTCACAGTTATGATACAATGTCATGGGCATTTCCTTTGTTTGACTGTCAAATTACACCGATTTTAGAGCATGGAAGTAAAGCCTGGACAGGCAATACGAATATCATGCACTATAAAATGTCAAGTTAAAAAAATTAAGGGACATGGGTGGGGTGTCCAACTCATTGGTAAAAAAAAAAAAAAAAAAAAAAACTTAAATAATAAACAAACAAACAAACAAACAAACAAATAAATAAATAATTAACAGTTTAGTTGTATTCACTACAAGTGAGGAGTATTGCCCTGGGGCCACCTTGAAACAATTCAGAAGCCATAAATGTAGCTGTGAAGCTGTTAAAGGCCATAATGTGTGTCTCCCTGCCGATTTCATTCTTTTCTATATTAATCATTATATGAACTTTTCCTTCTGGTTATGTTCATGTATGATTAAGTTTATCAGTCTGTTTGATGGGTCAAATAACATTTCTACAACAGGGATCCTCAATACTGTTCAACACCAACAATAGGTATATATGCTGACACCGGCCGCATCGCTCTACATTTCCGTCAGAATTCCGAATGTGCAAGCACTGCCTACACATTCTTTAAACAGACGACGTGTGAATACACAACCTTATTAGATTTACACATCTTTGGTACGAACGGCTAGTGTGCAGCGGTAGTCTTGAGAGCTGTTGATATGCACATGCCGTGGGAGGATCCGATTGCGCTAATTGAAAGGGAGTTTCTTGAAATCTCAAAAATAAATATCACGGCCATTGTTTAGATACACTGAATGCTCACTTTGAAGCGTGGAATACGGGTTCAGAGCTAAGATCATACAGGCAGTTAAAGAATATATTTTGTATGGAGCCGTATATTTTTGTACTTTTAAGTATAGCATACATTCAGACCATAGCCAGGGTTCGACTGATTGGGCTAAAATAACCGAAGAACACAATGTGTTGTCTTCATCAGAAAATTAATTTACATCGCCAATCCTATCTCCGAGATGATAAGATATTAAGCATATGTATATGTTTATACTTGGTTAACAGATTTCTTTCCTAGTTCCCTTGTACACAATACATGAGCCTCATAAGAAATGTATTCATTTATCTGAGATGTTTGGTCTATCGTCCCAAGTGTGCTTAGCGGATATCTCCCTCAGCTCTTGCAGGGCATACTGCGATTATTAGCCAGGACTCTCAGTGACTGCATCCCAGCCTCACGTAGAAAAACTAGGAAACCATTTAGATATAGTTAATGGTCTTTAATATAAAAAAGCCCATGGTAACATTACATTTTTATGCGTCAAGCCTAGCTCAACTCATCATTAAGTACAGCATGTTTTACATTCGGTCCACCACCATTATTACAGTAAAATAATAGCTTGTCCAAAAAAGTTTTATATTTATTTTATTATTTCACAAGTGGGTATCGTTTGCGAATAGACATAGAAAGGTGTGCATAATGTAAGTGCTCTTGACAAAATAGCCTGTTTGGCATCAATACGCACACTGCATTGGAATGTTATTACCAAAGACCCTCAGTCTCGCAAAATAGATAGCAATTCCTTGCAACGTTACCATCAGATATGCTTCTTACGTATGTCCAGGAGTTGATATTTTAACCTTCCCAATATCATCCCTGGAAAATCACAAGCTTGGTGAATATATAATACATCACACATTGGAAAGTCATTACATTTGCTGATAATTGTTTTAACCTGTGCAAGTTACCAGCCAGCGATTCCACCAACCAAACTGGGAATATCCAGACAGGCAAATTGGCTGGCCAAATCTTTAATCTTCCATTTCAAGCATGCCTTACTTTTTATCAGTATGTCTGAAGGATATTGACTCTGGCGAAATATATTAGCTTACACTTTGGTCACCATGTGTAATGAGAAAGGAAACAATGAACACTTTTAGCCTTGGAACACTGGGCCATCTATAGAGACTTGCCGACACCACTATCATGTTCCGCAAATCTTATACTCTTGACAATGCGGTGGTAAATGCTCTTTGACAATTTATAAAAACAGGTCTGTTTGCTAGAAATGGGGTTTCAGACACATTGACAAAATCAAAGTCACATGGGAAGTCTGGTTTATCATGGGTCAAAAATTATTCCAATGAGATAACTGAGATTACTTTTTATGAACGAAACAAAATCTACTTTTTAGCCAGTTATTTTTATAATCAGGTTCAATGCATAAACAAAGAGCACAAATGTGCATCAGCATTTGTGATGGAATTTAAGAGAGAGATTCGACTTCGACTGATGCGGTAGATTGTCCAAATATTTATATCATGCAAGACCAGATTACTCCGGCGGGATATAACTGCACAATTGTTTGCAAATCCAAAAAATGCTCATGCCTAGGCGACTATTAACAGTGTCGTGCTGGGACATGTTATCCCTTTGCCGTTATGTGTGATGCTTTCATGTACTGTTTCCGTGGGACTGATGAATATAGATGTTGTAAATCTGGTGGGGCAAATCAACATTTTATATTTCCTTGCAAACAGCTGATGACACTTATATGTTGAAACAAACTGACCCCCCGAAAGATATGCTCTGTTCCCTGATTCGATGATTACCACACATGTTTTTCGCGAGCACTTGCTTGCATGTGTGACTTTGATAGAGATGGCTATGTGAAGTATTGAAGACCTCGATGCCATCTAGATCCTTGCAAACATTGTGGAAGTCCGCAGATGTATAAATGTAAAGATTCATATTGCATTCGCATAAGTTTGGTTTGTGATGGCTCCCTGGACTGCCCAATATCAGAGGAGGAAAGACGCTGTTCCCACTTGACTTGCCCTTTCCATTTCATATGCAAGTGCAGCCTTAAATGTCACAATCGTATAGAGTTTTGTGATAGTGTTTGTGATTGTTAGCAGAGTTCAGATGAAGAGGCAATATAAAAAACACTTCCGTTGTCCGGTCTGGTGCTCTTGTAACGCCAGAACAATGCATTTTTTGCACAAAAACCTAACCTCTATTCAAATGCTAAAATGCGATTTTAGGCTGAAGATGGAATCTACGGAACTCTTTACCAACTAATACCAGGCAAAACCTTTTATTTCTCTGTCGACTACACGCATCGCCAAATCAAGTTAAAGAAATACATGTTGGAAATGCAGAGCCATCCCCATTTTTAAACGAAATTAAATGCTAACGAAGTTACACTGCACTTCTGCGACCCAAGGCATTTAAATGCATGCCAGTTTTTCCCAAATAAACATCATTGGTAGTCCAATCCAAATGATATTGTCACACACGTTCTTGGTTTTTTCAAATTTAGCAAAATTAAAGCTACGTGTGAAGGTTCTTGCTGATTCTTCCTTCTAAGCCCTTGCTAATTTATCGTCACTTGATCTGTCTGAAAATAACATTTCATGGTTATGCCAAGGTATGTTGGCGGGTCCACATGGCATAAATCCCAGCAAAAAAAAGAAGATATAATTGAATTTTATATTTCCACGTTTACGTATTCAGCCTGCCTGTTGGAACTGATTTCTGACCAGAATGAACTTTTTTGTCTTTTTATTTCTGGAACACGACACAAGAACTAATTATGTGCAAGGTTTCTTGTTACCTATTATCTCAAATATTATCTGGTGCTCGTTGGCCTATTTTTGGTACATTCAGCAATAGATTTTGTATCATGTGTCTATATTGTAATGGACAAAATAATTGAAGTAGTCATTTTTAACTTAGGTATATCCGATTTTTTGATAGGCCTCTATGTCTGATTGATGGCAATCTCAGATTCTCACTTTGGAGACTTTCTTTCTATACAGAAGAATAAGGGCTTAAAGTGTCAATTGCAAACTTGTTGGCATTATGGCTACAGTGTTAGTACTGATCAGTACCTGCATCATATCATGCGCAAGCACTCGGAAATTTATATTAAAAACATTCCCTTCCATTACACAGAGGGTATCAAGATATCCGTGTCATAACACAGGTCTTCTACAGTTGGTCGGTGATTGTGAGATTCTCAATCTGTTTCGCAGGTGACTTTGATTATAGTATGCCATTGAACCAAGCATCTCCAGCCGGCCATGTATCACTTAATCTTCTTTCAGTTGAAGCAGATTGGGTGTACATGATACACATTTTCTTTTCAATCGGCTTATTCGGGTTCATTGTTATAGATGTTAGCTATAGTTTTGTTGTAGTTATATCATGGCATAGCCGAAAGAAAGTTTCCCAACCAAATAGAAACACCAGAACCACACTGCAATATTTACAGATTATGTTTGTGCATGCAGCTAACTTTGTCCACTAGGGAAAGTAATTGTCAACGCTAAATAAGGACATACACTGCCTATTTCAGTTGCTGTCTTCATGCTTGTTACCCGCTTACTTTTAAATGCGTTCTTAAGTTCGTCTGTACAACTGGGCTAAATGCATGAAGTCACATGTACCCTAGATAGATTAAAGCTAACATACCAGAAATGAATATGCACCAAAATACTGTTGGGAATGATTTAAGCATATTGATGACACGCAGAGAAGAAAACAAAAAACAGTAATATATGACGATTTGATTATGGTCAATAGACCCTTACGTACAGATACAGCATGACCGTACCCCACTGCACATGATTCATCACTGGCCAATAGGCGAATAAAACAGCAGTGCCCTGTCATAAAATCTGTCAGCCAGTGTCACTGCTTCCTAGTGCCATGTTGCGTGAACACCGGCAGAGATAACAGCACACACACGAGATGCACTGAGTGGTACAATTTGTGGATGTCTCAGTGTGGAATTTGTGCCCACTTGATCCGACAATGCAGTGCCAGTTCCTTGATATTTCTGTAGGGTCTGGCTTCCTACGAACTGCATGCCCCAACATGTCCTAGGCATGTTCATTCACATTTAGGCCTGGACTGGATGCTGGCGACTGGGTATGCACGTGGTGTTCACAGTGCAACTTTTCAACAAAGCAAGCTTTATGAAGTCTTGCATTGTCATCCTAAAATAAAAATCCTGGACCGGTGGACTCCATGCCAATAGGCATTGCAATGGGATCTACGATTTCATCCCTACCAATGTGTCCAGTCATGGGGCCACCCACAACTTCAAAATGCCCCAAATTATGGTTCCAAGATATGCCCCCCCCCATACCATAATAGATCTTCGACCAAAGCGGCACACTTTGCAAATGTGACCCCTGTCATAAAGGGTATTCTTTTCCCGCAACTATACAACTCTGCCATCCCAAAGCTTGGCGCAAAATCCAGCGTCTTCACTGATAAAGACATTGCAACACTGCTCACTACTCCATGGCCTATATTCCCTGCAACATTGCAACCTGGCTTCTTGGCTTTGGTCACCAGTCACTTGGATAGTGGCAGGCCTGTGGGACTTCGGAATGTTCTGTTTGAAACATTTTGGTCGGTATTCTGTCTCAGATGCTGATGTCCTTCAGCACCTGATGAAAATGGATGAGCATGAACAACGTCTGCAAGGCTATTGTCATTTTCTAGGTTTGTCACCCTGGGATGTCCAGTTCTTCTCCTGTAACAAACTCGGCCTTTTACTCTTTTGTTTGAATGAGGCTACTCACTACACTTTGGGAAACATGAACCTGTGTCGCATCTTTTGTGGCTCTACCAAGATTTATTGTACATTGCTATAATTTACCTTTTCTCTCCCTCCGACAAATGCCTGTGTGTACCTACCATATTGAGAGTTGATCTGCTTACTGAATGGCTTTGAACAGAAATAAGGGCCAAAATCTTCCACAGAAAAGGGTTAATAGGACCTTATCTAGGGCAAATCAATGGTGCCTAATGTAAACAAAACCACATAGAAGGACAGTCATGACTGTTGAACAGCAATCTGGGTGGCCATGCAGTGCAGTTTTGTCTGATCATGATCATTCAATTAAAGTGCAACACTACGAAACCGTTGCTGACATATTTTCAGCGGAAGCCTTGCTCTCTATTTGGCCAAGTGGATGGTACTTAGTAATGTGCAGTGCCGTATTTGTTGAGAAAGAGTCAATTGACTTTTAAAAACATTATCAGTTATGATTTCTTCTACATTGGTTATCAACTTTAACCTATATCCGACAGTATATATTTGGACCATGTCAAATATGTAGACACCGTGTTAGTACGAAACTGGTTTACAAGAAATCAGTGTGGACCTAAGAACGTGTCGTTCATACTATTGATCTAATTAATTGAGTTTGTTTGCGTTTTCTACCTTGTTATGCGAACCAGGGATTGGTACATGTACACTTGGCAACAACACGTGGAATGAAACCCAGTAGGCACAGACCTATTAACTTGATTGCAAGCGAGTTGTGCAAAGGCGGAATGCTTAATAAAGATACAAGTCATTGCAATTTTTAGCAAAGCTAATACGTTAACATATGAGGGATAACATGCACTGTTACTCACCACTAGAAACACAAAACAAATGTAATGAATAACCGATATTTCCCTGTATACAGTCTGGCTACTTTCACCGCCATTTCTGGAGCTGTAAGAGGGGAATCATAAAAAAATCCATTGTGCTTTGCCAGATTAAAGTTTACATTCCCTGACCATTGATGCCATCGAGGTGGTTAGCTGACGTTGTTCGAGGCGAAAATATGAGGGCTGCTCGATGTTGTTTGTGTAACATACATGTATATTAGGGAAGCGTATTATACAGCAGAATATTTGAGAAAAACCTGCACTCAGCTGGCATTGCCTTAATTGGAACATGTTGCACATAAAATCCAGACTTAAACATGTCATATGAGCCAGACTATGTATAAAGCAAGGTAAACATGCATTTTTTGGTGATATGCTTACAGAAACCATACTACTATTCTACATTTTGACCCATCATAAAGGAATTTTACAAAAGCTTCGCAGATGAAAAAATAAGAGCGGCCTAAACACTTTAAAAAGGGCCAAAATTTGGCAACCCTCATGCTAACGTCTAGAAGGATTTCCTCATACTTTTATAAGTAATGATATATGGAAATGATTTGATACATACACCAGGACGCCTCATCCACCTGGACAAGAGGGAAATGTACCATCTCTTTGGGATGAGTGTGGGATGAGTGTAAGACCTGCTGCCGACATCCTGCTGGCCAATGTTTTCTGGTTATTTAGCGTATACACACAGCCAGAGGTACATCAAAGTCTACAGCCTTATACCTGGCTGGGCTAAACGCTAGGTGATGTCAGCACATGTATTTACTCAAGAATGAAACCTTTATGGATGCTTTTGCTTTGTTTATCAGGCACTGTGATTGTTTCTGTCAGAATTGTAATGATTAAGTCTTACGCTGTTAGCTCAGCTGACTTAAGCAGCTGATATTTTGGATGGACCAGTCGTTGAACATCGTCGTCATCTGTTCAAGATATTCTTCCTTTCTTCTGAAAACCTTCACCCTGATCCTCTTCAAACCTGATGCATATATTTGCTTGGGATAGGTGTCTATCAGATTTATTCAATTTGTCACATTTATTCGTAGTAATTTGTATGTATGTATGTATGTATGTATGTATGTATGTATGTTTTTACGAAAGTATGTACGTATTTATGTGTGTATGTATGTATGTATATATGTATGTATGTATGCATGTATGTATGTATGCATGTATGTATGCATGATATATTTGTGTTTGAGGGCATAGAATATTTGAAATCACTTCATTTCTTCTCAAATTTTATTCTCAGTGACTCAGGTCTTTATATTGTTTTAACACATGCCATCAATATTTTTTGTCTGTTATGTTTTATGAATTTTATAAGCACCACCAACACCAATACCCATGCCACTTGCTCCTCAAATTAAGCAGAGATAAAGTTTGACAGAATATTCAACAAACATGTACATTTATCATTTTCACAATTATATCCTGATTTTTTCGAAAGCACATAGTACAAAATCAGAATACAATACATGTTGAATGGCAGAGGTTTAAAAACTGATATATATATATATATATATATATATATATATATATATATATATATATATATATATATATATATATATATATATATATATATATATGAATTTTCAATAAAAGTCAATTAAATACTATGTTCACTTGCGAAATATGGTAATGCGATGCTTTGGAAGAATAAGGTTTTCATTGCTAATGTCCAATGTAAAGAGAAAGTCTGTCACGCCTTTAGTTAACCTGAAATTTATAAGTATCCAGCGCCCGATCCCATGATGAAGTCTCACCTTTGGTTCCTTCTTTGTGTGAATCAATCTGTCTCTGCCTCGTGCATCGAATCTCTTGGCAATGATAGTCAAATATCTAGAGTACGATCCAATGCTATAGAAAAGATAACTATTTTCAGTTCAAGTTTCTATACAGCCTCAAGAGGTCGTCTGTAGGACTTGTTGGGTCAACACAGAGCCAGGAGAGAAAAAAACATTCAGCTACACCCATAGCTCAAAAATGTCTAATGACGTGGTTCTGTCATCATGCATGCGCCGCGTTAATCCTGGCGTATCTGATGCTTATCACATAACTAGGGATCCCACAACTAAATTTGGAATTTGCCTGTGCTTATTTTTGTGTTCTGTACAATTTGATCATCCAATCTTTTTTCAAGAATACCAGTTATGATTTGTATCCACAGGGTGAGAAAAATTTCTCGCAATATCTTTTTACAGATGTTCCAGCTCTATTTGCAAAACCATATCAGCATGCAATTTATTCTAGATATTTTATGTGTGAAATCCATGCGACCGCAAAACAGAATGAATACTTCATTAAAGACAATAACCGCCAAACATAAAATGCAAATGCACATACCACTATTACCATATGCGCATGTAATAATCCCAAGTGCAATCTGTGGACGTAATCAGCTATATTAACCGCAATGGCCTTGTTCTGTAAAACTTTTAATTGCAGAGTTGTATCAGTTGTATACATTTATCTACTTTGCATGGATTGGACAGTGTGAACAACTGGAGCCGGAACTGGAACAATGAGACCTAACAATTGATGATACCATTGATATAGTATGTCGGTCACATCTCGCACTTTCGATATTTTCTCAAACGCTGTCTGCCTAAATCATTACAAGATTGAAAGATGTACCTTTGAGGTACCTTCTTCGAGCTTCATTCAGTGAGTGTCGCTGCAAATTCTTTCTAATAAATAAATTTAACTACTTCTTTTTTTGGGGGGGGGGGGGTGTCTCCTGATATAGTCATTTGTGAAACTCATTGCCCTGTTTGTTTAAAAGATTTTATGGAACGTTTTGGCAGTTTACACATTCAATTTGTTCAACTAGTGTATATCTGATTTTTATTAATTAATTTGTTAATTACTTTATCCATTTATTATTTGCTTGTTTGTTTATTTATTTTTTTATTCTACGCCAAAAGGCATTCTTGGTTCAAACCACCCAGTAATAAAGTAATAATTAAAATACCCTTTGTTCAAATACCAACATGTCTCAAGTTACAAAGAATATGAAAGTCTGGTTAACAGCTTCCCCACGTGCTGTTGCCTCAGTCCAAAATGTAGGACTGAAAAGGTAAATTATGTTGGTCACACATATCAATCATCATCAGGTCAAAGTTAAGTGAGGTTCAGTTCTGCTTATCTTTGTTGAGTATGGGTTGTTCACAAAACCATGTTATGTGAATTTAATAATCAATCAAATCCTGTATAATTTATGATCTTGATGCCGTCAGTGATGATATCCCTCCATAAGCACCGGTGGACGATTGCATATAAATGATCTGCTTTATATTGCCATGGTCTTGGGCAACTATTATCACTGCAATATCAGCAGACCATAGGTTTGCCCAACAGACTTCACAGGTTTCTAATAGCCTTCAGAGGTTTCTGTCTTTCCATGAGTTAGATTGGTGGGCTTCACATGTAGCCAGGCGATGCTACGAAATATCGACTGTTCAAATGACCCGGAAGTCTGGCAAAAAAATTACCGTGGTTTTTAATGTTGATAACATTACATATATTTCTTTCTTTTTGATCAAGGGCCTCAGTAAATTCATAGTAACGGTGCCTTTTAAGTCTGTAATCCCCCCCCCCCCCCAAATGATGTCTGACTGAAACAAATGTGTTAAATAATGTCGCCTAAAAAAATGTATTAAACAATACCCCTTGTTTGCTTGATTCTCCTAAATGTTTTTGTTTTTTTCTGTACAATGGATATTTCTCAAGTTTTCATTATGTCTCTTCTCTGCATTCCTCAATTCTTCGTGACTAAAATTTCTATTTCTATGAAAGTGTGTCTATGTATCCAGGTGACCATGGCAGTTTTTGAGATTCAGATCCAGCAGTTTTTCTTTCGTAACTTTCTCCTCAAGTTGGCAGTGAACCAGAGTGAACAGATCCATACGGGATTTGTTCTCTCTGTATTGAAGAAGGTGCCTGTCTATCGTTTAGAAACGGTGTCTACATCATTAATACCCAATCACGAATTCCAGTCAGCTTGATCAAAAGACCCGTTAGGTCACAAAGGTCTGTTTCAATATATTGAACAAATACGTTCTTGATAGCCCAATAAATTTTAGACTCAAAGACAGAGAGGAAAGAGCACCATACATTCGTAGGGACAGAAAGCTTAACAGACAGTAATTTAAGTATATTGAGGCACCATATTATTGCTTGTCCAGAAGTGGGATCGTTTTTCTTCTCCTAGTGTTGGCAGGTTGCATCTCAAGTCTCTAGCCGAACGTAAATGCCCCACACTAGATGTTACAGCCAAATTTAATCTATCATGCACATTGGACCAACAGAGAGGTTTAGCGCTTTGAGGTCTACAATTTACAGGAAACACTCTCATATGGAGAAGTCGATACTGCATTTTTATTCTGTGCTTCAGATTAGCCACATTACAGACATGACTTTTACAATGGGTTTGTATTGAATGTAGCACTCCTTATCCACGATATTCTTGCAATGAGCTTTAATGTCGAATACAAATATAAATCATTTAGAAAATATCACAACTTAGCAACGTTTTAAGAGGCCCGACGTATAGCATTTAATCTCCTATCCCGTGACCATAAATAAAATACCTGGTGTAACGAGCAGCCAGCCTGCTCATTTCTGTGAGTGGTTTGTTATAAATGCGGGGGGGGGGGATACTACATGTACATTTTTTTTCGTGTTAAAAAGAAACCCTTGTAAGGGCGATTGGCTACGTTGCCATGCAAAAAGGTGTCGGCGAAGGTGAACGTTAGCGTATAGTGAGCATCTGGTTACACGGGCTGTACATGTATTCAATATACAGATTTAAAGGTAAGAATAATACATATATGACCTGCCCTTTTTCAGTTCAAGAAAAATGTACTTTATTCGTGGTTTTACAGTGTCGTACACCCCTGGTTTCAGCCACCATACATATTCGGTCGACACTTTATGACATTTGACCCCCTTCAACGTAATGGGTCAAGGCCGCTTAGAACAAAGAAAGAACAAACAAACAAACAAACAACCACACACACACACACACATCTGCCCCATTTCACCACCCTACCAAACATATTTTATAGGCTCGGCTTTATAGTATAGGCAAGGGGACAAACTGGCGACCTTTTCTCACCTACTGAAGGCCACCTGAACCAGTTATATTAAAGCTTCTATGAAAATACTGACTCTCCAGCTGAAGTTACACAGTGGATTTTTATCCGATGTCCATCAATCGCCCATTGTCCACAATTGACATCTCGATGTCCTTTCCAAAACTGCTGGCAAGATTATCGCCAACTTAGCAGACATTTACCATGAGTGAATTTCTACTGCTACGTATTTTATCTTTTATGAATCATTTTGTTCATGTTTCAGCAATATCATAAAGACATCTTCTTTTCCAAAATCGTTCGCCTAATCTCTTCAAAATTGCACAGGGATAGCAAATTTGTCAGCCACAATCACCTAAAATTAAGAAAGGTTGTACCTGGGCAACATTTTCGTAAACGTGTCCAATATTTTACGCTTCAGTGTTTTCTCGAATTTTTCTTTTTCTTTCTTTTTTATTTTGTTGATGTCTAAAATTCTTCCTATACAGAAAGGGTCAGCTAGATTAACTTCAAATTGGTTAATTAATTACCTTGGGTGGCTTTTAACTAGCATTATGAATATGAAAATACTCTCTTTTCTTTTTTTTGGGGGGGGGGGTGTTTGTTTGTTTGTTTTTTGGTCTTTTTCTTTTTTGGGGGTGGTGGTGGTGTTTGTTTGTTTGTTTGTTTTTTTTGTCTTTTTCATTTAATTATATTTTTTGGGGGGAGGGGGGACCAAAGTCTGAAACAAATCTGCACAGCTGACCATTTCCTTTCGAAGTGCATAAGGGCACTTCCGGGGAAGGTTAGACTTCAATGTGTTCAATAGCAATAAGTGATATTACATGTTTTTGTACCCTTATTATTATCTTTTATGTGTCTTTTTCCTATTTGTGACTTCCACTCCAAAGCCCTCATGCAGATTGTGTTGGCCCATGATGGAAATGTATTTTGTGGTTAAACACAATTGTTTACGAATTGGTGTTGCACTTCATTACATCCTGCAATTCTTAAGTTTGTTTTGTCTTCCTCTCTCTCTTCACCCGAATATTCAAATTTAACACTTACCGTTTATTAAAGTACAAACCAAATTTCATGTTTCACGTATATCCCAGGTCGCCTGATATGGAACTCGGTGTCAGAAAATGGAAGGGAAGAGGATAACATGCCACTGTATTTACTGAACCAAAAGAAGGACCAGATGCTTCCACATTGCTCTTCAACAGAATTTGTTATTATGCAGCCTGCTGCAGTTCTTACCTGTCCTGATCTGATAAACATGGTGAACGTTTTAATGAACTACGGTTGGCGTGGGCCGTGTAAGCAACACACAACACTACAAGATGGCCGGGTAGAAATATATTTCACAAGTGACTAGTTAGCTATAGGCTCAGTGTGATTGCGTCATGGACAATTAATGACGCTCGTTGGCTACTAACAAAAGCTCTTTCTAACAAGCATTTGGTTAATAAGGGCAGGGTGTCATGCTTATTTCTTTAACAAGATATGTTTGTAAAACATAGATGCCCCCCTCCCTCATTACCCTTGCCCTCGCTACCCTTGCCCTCGCTACCCTATTGATAGTGGTAGAAGGGGCACTCGTGACCTTACAAAATTAGTGAAGGTTGATCATACATCAATGTCACATATCTTTATACTTTAACCTAGCCCTTAAAAAACGACTAAAAACCTGGGCAATATAAAAGTTATAGCTGAAAAATTAGTCATCATTTAGAAACCATATTCAGCAAAGTGGCTTTATGACCTTGGAAATTATGCAAAAAACAAAAAAGGAAGTCTACTGTCTGTGTGTGACCCTCAAAACTAGGTCAAGATCACCCATCTACAAATTCAAACTAGCCCTTATAGGCAACCATAAAGCTGTGCAATATAAAAGTGCTACCTCTAAAATGCAAGTTATCATGCGGAAACAGTATTCAACCAAATGGCTCTGTGACCTTTGAAATTAGGTCATGGTCACCCATCTTCAAACTTGAGCTAGACCTGAATACGGACAATTATCCAGTGGAATATAAAAGTCCTAGTTTAAAAACCTCTTCAGTTATCATGTAGAAACCAAAGTTAACTCAGGTACCAACTTGACCTTGGAAATTAAAGGTCACCAAACTTTAAGCTTCTTCTAGCCCTTAGCAAGAACTATAGACCTGTAAAGTATCCCAGTCCTAACTTAAAAACTTCTTGCGTTATTGTGCAGAAACCACAGGAAGCATGAAACCATATTCAGTAAAGTGGCTCTGTGACCTTTAAAATGAGGTCAAGGTCACCCATCTTCAAACTTTGCCTAGCCCCAAATATGGACTATAATCCTGTGCAAAATACAAGTCCTAGCTTAAAAACCTCTTCAGTTATTGTGCGGAAACCAAATTTAACTCAGGTACCACTGTGACCTTGAAAATTACGTCAAGGTCACCCATCTTCAAACTTCACCTAGCTTTTGATTAGAATGATATACCTGTACAGTATCAAAGTCCTAGCTTATAAACTTCTTGAGTTATTGTGCGGAAACCACAGGAATTCTACAATCTCTCTCTGACCCTGAAAACTGGGTCAAGGTCACCCATCTTCAACATCAATCTAGCCCTTACAAAGAACCATAAAGCTGTGCAATATAAAAGTTCTAGCTCAAAGGTATAAGATATCATGCAGAAAGCATGGAACCATATTCAGTAAAGTGGCTCTGTGACCTTTAAAATGAGGTCAAGGTCATCCATCTTCAAACTTCGCGTAGTCCCAAATATGGACTATAATCCTGTGCAATATAAAAGTCCTAGCTTAAAAACCTCTTCAGTTATTGTGCGGAAACCAAAGTTAGCTCAGGTACCACTGTGACCTTGGAAATAAGGTCAAGGTCACCCATCTTCAAACTTCGCCTAGCTTTTAACTAGAATAATACATCTATACAGTATCAAAGTCCTAGCTTAAAAACTTCTTGAGTTATTGTGCGGAAACCACAGTCTACCGACCGACCGACCGACCGACAGACCGACCGACCGATCGACCGACATGTGCAACGCTATATGCCCCACCTTCTTCGAAGGGGGGCATAATAATGCCCAGCTTTCTTATGTCGCGGCATCAGTCAGATTCACCTCAAATCAAGAGAGGATGCACCTGGGCTACATTTTTCTGAGACTTGTCCAATATTTTACCCTTCAATGATTTCTCGATATTTTTCTCTTTCTTTTTTTCTCTCCTATTTTGAGGGGCAGAAGGCCGACCTTTCGTTTCTTATGTCTAAAATTCTTCTTTTCCAAAACGTCAGCTAGATTGACTTCAAATTGGTTGAATAATTACCTGGGGTGACTTTTAACTAGCATTACGAATATGATAACATTCCACTCTTTTATCTTTTTTCTCCCCCTTTTTTTTGGGGGGGGGGGTGGTCTTTTTTTCTCTCTCTTTTTTTTTTTTTTAGTCTTTTTTCTTTCCTTTTTTTCAAGGGGGGGTGCAATGTCTCAAAAAAATCTGCATAGCTAACCATTTCCTTTTGAATTGCATAGGGACACTTCCGGGGAAGGTTAGACTTCAATGTGTTCAATAGCAATAAGTGATATTGCTTGTTTTTCTAGCCTTATTATTATCTTTTATTTGTCTTTTTCCTATTTGTGACTTCCAGTCCAAAACTCTCATGCAGATTGTGTTGGCCCATGATGGAAATGCATTTTGTGGTTAAACAAAATTGTTTACGAAGTGGTGTTGCACTTCTTTACATCCTGCAATCAAGTTTATTTCGTCTTCCTCTCTCTCTTCACCCGAATATTCAAATTTAACACTGACCGTTTATAAAAAATACAAACCAAATTGCATGTTTCACGTGTATCCGATATCACCTGATATAGAACTAGGCGTCAGAAAATGTCAGGGAAGAGGAAAACATGCCACTGTATTTACTGAACTAAAAGAAGGACCAGATGCTTCTACATTGCTTTTCAACCGAGTTTGTTATTATGCAGCCTGCTGCAGTTTTTATCTGTCCTGATCTGATAAACATGGTGAACCTTTCAATTAAAGGCGTGGGCCGTGTAGCCAACGTCAGATGCATTATGCAGTTACTTTTAAGGAGGAGGCTATAAAGAAACAAACGTCTTTAGTATTATTGAGCATCTTCAGACGGATAGGGGAAGTTTTTCCGAACCGAGACAACTACATCTTTTTCTATGTACTAAGTCCCTTCATAACTCTTATCTAGTTATTAATGACCCACACAACTACTATGGTTTTTACCATGTCATTATGCCTGTTACTGTGGCACTTGCATTTTGAATAAGAAAAATGTCAAAGGTAGACAGTTTAGGTATGAAGGTGGGATTTTTCAGTTATCCTAAGGCTCTTCGAGCCACAAACTACACATTCATATCCTAGTCACTTGAGAAATAATACTTTTCAATGCTTTCGAACCTTTCAGTAACCGATGCATGCCATATGTGTATTACCACAGCACATTTAGTCTAATATTAATTTCTTAACCCGTTTTGAAGGATCAGATTTAGTAGATGTCCTTTTCTTCCGTAGGGAATAAGCGGCGATGCACATTCAGTCAAAAAATATTATAAATATATATATATGTGTGTGTGTGTACGCACGCAAGAAATGCATTGAGATATTTGTCATACATAATACCAACATACCCCAATTGCATGTAACTTGTATCGAAACACTCACTACATCCATCCATTTAAATGGTATCTTTATTTTCTACTATTCAGGCAATTAAATTCTTCTATTCCATTTTTATGTTTAAAACCTACTTTATATACAAATACCACACTATACATCTACCAAACTAAATATCTCTCCGTACTAGCGTCCAACCGTCCGCTTGGCTTTCCGATTCCTTTCAAGTTTTATGTCAAGTGCGTTTTACAAAACAAAGAACCTTAGCACGATGCTATTTTTACGGACTTAAATTTATGACATAAAATAATTCCGTTACTAAAAACATATAAATACAGATTAAATAATAACACAAGAAAGTTTTTGAAAGGGAAAAATATGCAAAAAATACGATCATCGCCAATGAACAGTCATCAATAGTCACACAATTGGTCTCATATGTACATTTGTATGGTATAACGTGAAATAACTGAAATTAACAAATGAATGCTTAAAATTGCATCATAAAGTACAATTTCAGAACTTAGGATACAGCTTTGTCAAAATATTAGTGGACGATTATATTGAAATTATCTCTGTGCTTCCTCTTCATAAAATGTAACAACCACAAACTGGGCCTATCCAATTACTTATAGATTTTTTAAATTCATCTATAATCAGACATGTCATTCCACAATTTGGGAATCATGATTATCAAAGAGGGTTTACCAGACTTTATTTGTTTGTAGCGTGGTATTTTCAAGGTTTAACAGTTGACAGGTTCCATGCCGTATATATCTTTGTTTTATTTTATTAAGCAATCTACCTATTGTAGCTGTCAAGTTATGCTGAATCTTGTTAAAATCTTTGACCTAAATCTGCCAACGTCCAAGGTACAAAGTTTCTTACTCCTTAGTTTCCGTTCATATCGGCGGGCACAAAATTGTTTCCAAACCAAGGTGTGGCGATTTTAACAGTTTCTTCTTATATCTTAATTACATCCCGTATCGAAATCCCTGTTGCTGAAAAAGTGTTTCATCTCAGAGGTTAAAAATACTAGACCGAAAGATAGAGCCTTTGGGAACCCTCTTTTGAAATTGCTTTCCAACTATTAAATGCAAAGTTTATTTTCACCTTTATTTGCCACCAGCCAGGGTACTGGCTAGTAATTTCACAGCACTGTGAAGTTCATGAACTTCAGTTGAGAGATTAAGAGGGCATCTAAAACACAATCAAATGGCTTGGAAAGATTTATCATCACTATGTCAATGTTCTATTTGTTGTCTGGAGCTCCACTCCATCGTTCCAAATCTTCAAGAAAGAATAACTGACACAAATGTGTTTACCTATCAAAATGTAAAACCGTTGGTATGGTCAAGCTCTTTTTGGTATTCTAAAAGCAGTAGGATCGTCATAAAAATTGTTGACATAATTTTTAGCCTCAAAAGCTTCATCAATATATATATATATATATATATAGTATAGTATAGTATAGTATAGACCCATATCTTTTACATGGATTGCGAAACAGGCCAAGCCTATATTAATCACTCTCCATGGCACAGATCGTGGCGTATACTTCCTACCTACATGTTTGGTGGAGGAAACCGAAGGACTCAGAGAAAAACACCGTGCACAGTCAGAGTGGTAGGAACTCTTTCTACATGCTTCCCCGGCCGTGAATCGAACCCGGGCCGCAGAGGTGAAAGGCGAGCGTGTTGCAGCTCGGCCAACCGATGTTATATATATATATATATATATATATATATATATATATATATATATATATATATAGTTTGGTAAAAAAATCAATTAAATTTTCCGCAACCTGCCTAGAGTCTGTGCTCAATTCTCCCTTATCCTCAAGAATGATATCTTCATTGTCAGATAATTTTATATAGGGCCTCATTGTGTCCCTAAATTGTTGAGGAGATGTATTTGAATTTTTCTCAAACCGATTTGGAGAGTAAGTTTTGATGGACTTTCTGTTAAGGTCTGTACCCTTGTTTCTTTGTTGCCTGAAATCTTCCTAATATGCGGTGCTCTCTAACTCAGGTATTTGTTACAAACTTGGTGCTTTTTCATGGTTGCATTTCTTAGAATGTTGTTCAAGTGAGGAGCTTTTTGGTCACGAATTATTCCGGATTTCAATGATGAATGTAAATCAATACTTCATCAAATAGAATGTACAAAGCATAAAAAATATCATCTGTATCATCCACGATATCGGTAATATATTAAGGTACTGTGTGCAAACCCTCTGAGAATGATCATTCGTTTTTTTTTTTAACTATGATACTTTTGTCTGGTTTGAATCTTTGAACTGTGGCTCTGAAAACTGGATACTACCAGTAGGCTAAGGAGTTTCCATCCTGATTCATTAATTTAATTATCTGTGTACATACACTTGCGCACACCCTTGCTGTTAGTATTTCAATGTGTCGAATAGCCTAATCCACATGACCTGCTTGATGTAATTGTGGACCCGTGACTCCCCTTTCTCCAGCTATGTGATATATATTCTCTGTCTATCAAATTTCAGGTCTATTAGTTTGTTTCAATTTTCTTCCTCTTTTGCAGGAAGAGCAGCTTCCATGTCACATTTTCCGATACATTAACTTTCAAGTTCGGAACAGTACAAATTCACTGAAATGGAGAACGTGATTATTTATTGCGCAAATGTGTCTTTTTCAGTGGCGGTGTCCTGATTAATGGCAAATTTCATAAAATTATACTAAAACATTGCATTTTTTATTTCTTTCTTTGCTATTGCACTGCTAACATTTAGTTAACTTGCAGCCTTGTCTGCCCGATGTGTGTTAAGACCATCGAACAAAAGAAGGCTTCTAAACAAAAAAGGAAACATTTTCATATATGGGAATCATACTTCGAATTATGATATGCTTCGCTTTTCCGGTGTTGTTGTGATTCTCTTCAGAGGGCTGGTTTGGTTGGATAAAATTCGATATATATATATATATATATATATATATATATATATATATATATATATATATATATATATATATATAAATATATATATATATATATATTGTGTCTGTGTGTTGAACAGTCCAATCGAGGCAATTAAGTGAATACACACCTCTCAATCATGTATACCAGTCCAACCGAGGACATCTTCGGTTGTCAATTTGCCTTATCCCGTCTTATTTGTACTGACCAAAAATTGATTGGTCACAGAATGTATATATTTCAGATGGTCCTCGTGTGTACACCACACATTTCCACTGTGCTTTTGCTTTGTGTATGGATTCGGGAAAAAGGTGTATATGCGAATGTCCACCCTTATATATCAATTACTCATTTCGACCGCGCGTATTGAACTAGCGACTTTAACCCCTTATAACTTTTTCGTTCTTGCCATTTCACCCAGAAAACTATACATTATTTTAATGATACAGATGTTTAAACTTGAAAGAAGCAAGTTTTGTATAAATGTGACGACTTTTGATGGTGTCTAGAGTAATTTTCCAAGAGGGTATCAGATCGCACTTTTGGCAGCGCCCACTGGAAAAATATTCGACAATTAAGTCTAAAAACTATGCAGGATTAAAGTACTGACCAATACGCAGGAAGCGTTCCTACCGTTCATGAAATGAATGAGTATGGAAAATGTTGTTGAATTCTATCATCGCCATCATAAAGTCTTACAGTTCTGTCACTTTTAGCGCTTCCAAAGTCATGGAAGGAATAATTAGAACCGGAAATCCCAGATACGGTTCCTAGCTTAGGTATTTACCTTCTAAAATCTGTTCATTTCGATAGGATAAACCTTCTGGTTTTTAAAAATTTTGTTTACAAAATTGATTGATCTTGCGAAAATTGCTTTCTGAGTAAGTCGCAATGAAAGGTAGAATGGCCCGTTTTCGTACATGATTGTCTGTAGCGGGAATATGGTTTGTTTTCTCCGGCTCAACTTTGTAGTACACTGGTACACATGCAAACCTGACATTTGATGTATTGCTCGTAAAATGTATTGATGTTTTCTGCATTAAAAAGCATGTTTTAAAACTCAAAGACTCCAAATAGCACAGAAAAACATGATCCCTATTCATTAATTCCAAACCCAACAATGACAGCAAAGAGATTTCAGACTTGCCAAAGCATCAACATTTCTCTTGCAATACCAATGTGAAGAAAGAAATTTCACTCCTGACTTGAGACAGGCAGTCACCCATAAAAGGCAACTGGTGGTTTTAAACCGGTCCTCTCAATCTTACAAATAGTCATCATTAACTGCAGACGACACTAGTTCTTTTCCAAAATCTATAGGCCTAACCACCCAAAACACAAATTTCATTACTTCTGCGAAAAATGAAAAGAAGCCAGTTAGGCCTATCACCTTTTAGTTCTCCCGACTTGTCAGACTGCTATGTTTACAGCATGAGGGTAAAGTAGGCCTACATCGTTTTGGTGATATTTATGAATCTGGAACATTATAAACAAACTCTACCTCCACTATAACTATGAGTCGGAGAACAAAGCCCACAGCAAAACATAGCCAATGAAGTAATTTTCAAATAGCACAGAAAAACATGATCCCTATTCATTAATTCCAAACCCAACAATGACAGCAAAGAGATTTCAGACTTGCCAAAGCATCAACATTTCTTTTGCAATACCAATGTGAAGAAAAAAATTTCACTCCTGACTTGAGACAGGCAGTCACCCATAAAAGGCAACTGGTGGTTTTAAACCGGTCCTCTCAACCTTACAAATAGTCATCATTAACTGCAGACGACACTAGTTCTTTTCCAAAATCTATAGGCCTAACCACCCAAAACACAAATTTCATTACTTCTGCCAAAAATAAAAAAAGCCAGTTAGGCCTATCACCTTTTAGTTCTCCCGACTTGTCAGACTGCTAAGTTTACAGCATAAGGGTAAAGTAGGCCTACATCGTTTTGGTGAAATTTATGAATCCGGAACATTATAAACAAACTCTACCTCCACTATAACTATGAGTCGGAGAACAAAGCCCACAGCAAAACATAGCCAATGAAGTAACTTTCAAATAGCACAGAAAAACATGATCCCTATTCATTAATTCCAAACCCAACAATGACAGCAAAGAGATTTCAGACTTGCCAAAGCATCAACATTTCTCTTGCAATACCAATGTGAAGAAAGAAATTTCACTCCTGACTTGAGACAGGCAGTCACCCATAAAAGGCAACTGGTGGTTTTAAACCGGTCCTCTCAACCTTACAAATAGTCATCATTAACTGCAGACGACATTAGTTCTTTTCCAAAATCTATAGGCCTAACCACCCAAAACACAAATTTCATTACTTCTGCCAAAAATAAAAAGAAGCAAGTTAGGCCTATCACCTTTTAGTTCTCCCGACTTGTCAGACTGCTAAGTTTACAGCATAAGGGTAAAGTAAGCCTACATCGTTTTGGTGAAATTTATGAATCTGGAACATTATAAACAAACTCTACCTCCACTATAACTATGAGTCGGAGAACAAAGCCCACAACAAAACATAGCCAATGAAGTAATTTTCAAATAGCACAGAAAAACATGATCCCTATTCATTAATTCCAAACCCAACAATGACAGCAAAGAGATTTCAGACTTGCCAAAGCATCAACATTTCTCTTGCAATACCAATGTGAAGAAAGAAATTTCACTCCTGACTTGAGACAGAAGGCAGCCACGCTGTTGCTTTTACCTGGTTGGTTTCCCATGCAGCTGGCTGACTTCAAACAGGAATTGTAAGTGGATTAATCACGTGACCTGACGTGTGATAACCTTGACCCTAACAACCAGTGTTTGAATATGGCGGCTGTATCTGAAGACCGTGTGCATTGCAAATGTTTGTTTTACGGAGAAGTTCACTCGATCCTTCTCCGTCATACCTGAACCAGAGACAGAAGGACAAAAGTTATAAATGAAATAGCGATGAGAATGGGCACTCTTATCATAATTTTGGGCCTATGGTATATTAGCACATCCCTGATATACTACATGTACATGAACATGCATGTAGATCCAATCATGCTACACGCACCAAACAAACAAACAAACAAACAAACAAACAGGTGTAAATATTCTGAACCTTGGTCACATACCTAAGACCTTCCTCCTTCTCATTTTTTTAGGCCTAATCATGACAAAATTCTGCAGTATCCAATCTTTCGTGTAAAATCAGTTGCTAAGTCACCCGATTTGGAAGGGATCGGCTGAGAAAATTTCAGTTGGCCGATCTCTCCAATGCTAATTTTCCAGGGTAGGGCCTTTATGCCTTGGTTTGACCAGAGACATGTTTCAGCTCGAGGGGGGGGGGGGGTGCTGTTTGTTGTTCTTGTCATTTTATAGCTAAGTCATTCAACACAGCATTGTCAATATTGATAAATATCAGCATAATAGCCAGCCAATGCAAGTCTTAGGATACCTCTGATTTTGGTCAATTATGCGTTGTTATTGCTCACTCGATACCCCCTAAACCTACGTTTTATTTGGGTTAATTAAAATTTCCAAGCAATAAATAATAATTTAAGTGGTTGGCCAGCATCTATAGGCTTAAAGCATGATGATAATATTCCGTTATTTATATACTTGAAAAGGAAATTAAGAATAAAGCTTTACCAAGTTGCGTTATCTGGTTCGCAAGCTCTCTTTCCGTTACTGTTACACTCTCGGCAATCTGACGCTGGCGTCGTCCTGCTTTTGATTCTGTCTTTGCTTTTGGCATAATTCTTTCCTGCTTGACTCTCTAAGTCTGAAAGCAGTGACTAAGGACTATACAGTTTCTGTGTACAGTATATGAGACGACTAACAAAGTAAGGTCAATGCCCGCACTGTTTTATTACACTGATTGATGAACGTATCAGGGGCCGGTAATCCACCTATTAGGCTGCTGCTGAGGGTAGACTCGTATTATTACTGAATACACAGACCCCACCCCAGTGAAAAGTTTCAAAGAAATGTCTTACAAATGCCGGAAACCCATTAGTTTCAACATAATTTGCGACAAGTGTCCATTGTAAGGTTAAGACCACCACTGCAATGTTTTCCTGGAATGTTGTCAACACACGAACCACGCAGATAACGACGTGCCGCCTGAGATGAAAGGATATATCATTACAGGAACTTGCGCGCAGCATTGCATTTAGAAATTCACCGATCACCAATTGTGTTTACTCATTACGCAATAACTGATAAGAACATCAGCAAGCTTTTATTATTTTAATACTCGTAGTATTATTATTGCATGATGAATGATGATTTTTGGGCAATCCTTCGTTCGGCCGCCTTTGCTGCCCCTCGATCGAGCCGCCATATTGACAAAGGGCGATCGTCAAAATGGGTCATCCAGAGTTATTTTATTTCAATCACGGACCATAAGATAAACAAAACGAACAGAGAATTTCTCAGTCGATATAGGAGGGGTAGAAGTAACATCTTTTCGTCTTCATATCATGTGGCAATGTCAATTCACCCAAGCGCCGCCCCGTTGTCTGCTTAGTCACAGTCGACCGCATTTCCGCGTTGCCAGGGCCATAGGCGGCGGCCGAGTGCTATCTAAACTTAGCGATAAATTAACATAATTCAACAAACAGACCAAGCACGTGTAATTGACAGCCCAAACTAGATGATGTTTTTCTTCATTTTTCTCATATAAATATTTATTTTTTCAAAGTCATTTTTCACGAGCACAAAGTTTAGATAATGGACTTCATGATAATGGAAAAAAGTCATTTTATGATGTGTCACCATATTGCAGCTGTAGTCGAAAAGTGGCTGCTACCTTAAAGTGCAACAAATAAATGACGTCACGTATGTTTCCGTTTACCACTTTGCAGTCGATGCCCAAATATGGGTGGACTTATACAATGATACCTTAGCGTCAATGTCCACAATTATGCGGACACACTTTTGGTTTCCATAGACAACGAGTCTTTCCCATAAATAAGGTAGAAGGTGTATTTTTATAATCAAAATGGCCAAAGTTGCTCACAGAGTCACTAGTAATAAATTGCAAAAAGTTTATATTTTTAATATATTTCAATCAATGTAACCATATTTTTCACATTTTTCAGAAAATTCAGTTGAAATTATTTTTGCGTTAAAACGACGTATCCTATCAGAGTTTACTGTCCAGTTTTCCACGGAAACACGTCTGTCAGATATGAGATTCCAGATGAAACAATTATGTTGGTAAATAATTCATGCTACCAAAAACAAAACGCAAATAAACAAATAGGGTCGTTGATGTCACATTTGGCCCGATAAAAAAACCCCACACATTAATAATCAGTAGAAACATGCTGCAAAGATACTACAAGAAAGGTTGCAGTATAAAGTGTAAAGCGATGTGTTTTCTTCTTACTGTTGCTCAGCGTATGGTGGCGCTATATAGGCACCTTTTTTATCCTATTGACCTAGCCTTACAAATGTGCATGTAGATACGTGCAAATACAGGGAAAAGACTACAATACTAAAAATGAATAAATTACTATAAGAGGTTCGGTTGGAGCAGTTTCAAAACAGTCAAATACTTGGCTTGAGACTTATGGAGTGAGAGGACTGACATGTGAGCATTCACGAATTGTAGTATACTTCATAGCTGTGCTCTGTAGTAGTTAAAAGTGTACTTCGCCACATTAACGCATGCTTTTGGTACATCATGGACCCACAATATATATATTGCAAGCCCATGGCTACATATAGTTTGCCATTATGCCAACTACGAGTCCATTGCTGTACATGCGGCATCCCGCAAAACATGTATGTAAGACATTTAGTACAGATAATTTTCAACGATATGAAAATTTCAAAGGTATGAGCCATAACTCTATAATATAAACCAATGAGCCCATATCCTATTGCTGGCATCCTATTCTAGTCAATTATTATTGAACAAAAACGCTATATTAAAATCTAAACTGTCAGTCCTATGGGACATTCATAGCCAGTCAATACACCTAATCCAGGCTACCTGCCTGTGATTTACTTCCAGAGTTGTTTTTTCCGGGCATACTGCGGCAACTTTCTCCACCGTTGGCGGGGGTAGGTGGTTTTGGGTAGAGGGTTAAAGTGCCGAACATAGACAAAACAACATTTCGGTAATATTACGACAGTGCCATAGACTTAAAGGAGATCTAAGCTCATCAAAACAGATTGGACGCTAGAAAATGCGCCCAAAGATGAAATATTCTGTATATTGTAGCTCAATGCTACGACACAATACCCTTTGCAGTATTTGTAGGTCCAGATGAGGTGTTTTTATAGTTGCTGGTGCTCCTCACTGACAAGATTTATTCACCATGTACTGGCCTGCATTATCCATACTGATGTATTTTGTACTGTAAAAGCAAGGGCAGAGGTGCCCACTCTAAATGCCACTACGATGATTAGAGTCTGATCACAGAAATGGTAGCGAAATTTGTTTTCCTTTATCGTTGGGCATGCAAATATGGCAGAACAGATGAATGTACTAAATATAATACGATAGAATTTTACTTCTTGTCGTTTCAAATGGCGTTTCAAGGGTCATCATATATAAGGACAATTTTAGAGTATATCCACATGACCACTATATATATATTATTTATAACAGATCCATAGATAGATAGATAAATAGATATAGACAGACAGACAGACAGACAGAGAGACAGACAGACAGACAGACAGACAGACAGATAGATAGATAGATAGATAGATAGATAGATAGATAGATAGATAGATAGATAGATAGATAGATAGCAAAGCTTTATTGACATAAATCTTTGGTACACGATACGTTTCAGCAGTTAAATTGCCGTGTGCTGAAGGCAGAATTGTTATACGCCTAAATGAAGGGGCGCTAGTTCCGGACAAAGTATATATTGAATGCATTACTTAGTACCCATTGTGTTGATGTAAAATGTCATGAAAGCAGAACAGAAAAAAAGAGAAAAAAAAATAAAAAGCGTGGTATATAGTTCTGTGCATATGCACAGATGAACTTTTTTGTTTGGTCTCGTTCAGTTTACTGTATATAATTTAAACAAAGAAATAAGCAAACGAACCAGATCTTGCTTCTTTTATCTGAACTTTCACCAGGAAGGACATGCCAAAGCTAAAATAATTGGCAACGTTGATGCATCCAATAACGACACAACGTCTAGGTAACGTGGCGTATTGTAAAAACTTTACATTTCAGCCTCCTTGAAATATGATTGTGGGTTTTTTGGAAAAATTTCCCATTTGCATTGTTTTCTAGCACCTTTATCTGACAATTTATGCATATGGAATCTTGGCCTTGACCGTATGGTGACTGATTGAAGGGCGTCTGATGTATTTGTTTATTTATACCAGTCCTTTCAATTAGCTGTAGCATCACGACTTTGACTTTTTAATTATATTCAAACTCAAAAAAACTTCATTGCCGTGAAGATGGATTCCTAAACGCGTTCATTCTACCAAGGAGGTTATATATATATATATATATATATATATATATATATATATATATATATATATATACATATATATATACATACATACATATATATATATATACACACAGAGTGAGAGAGACAGACAGACAGACAAACGGACAGACAGACAGATAGGAAGGAAGTCTAGGCATTAATGCTACTGGCCAATCCTATTTGCACAATTGGATTAATTGATAATGTGATTGATAAGGGAAGCGAGCTGTGTATTCTAGTCCCGCCCGAATACACGTGTCCCCCTGCCAGCAGAGCTGAACCCTTGGCATGGGGTTAGCGAGTACACTCAAACATATTTATCAGCTTACCATTCCCCCTAATTTATTTACCTGCAAGTGTGTACATTTTATGGTGGACAAACTTCAATACTTGCAAATGGCTATTTTTATTTTGTGCTTAACATAATTGTTTCCCTAGCAGGCAGATACAAACCTAACACCCATCCGCTATGCAGCAAATTGAATGATAAAGTCCAAAATTCGTGCAAAAACCTGGGTAACTTTGCCCGTTTGCGGTTTTAATATTTCTCTTTGACTGCCAGGATTTATATGGGTGAAAAGCTCAGGGTTTTTTCTCTTTGTGTATTTGATTGGTTAAAAGGAAAGAGCTCCTGGGACATCCCTCCAAAGAAAGCGTAAAAATATGTCACTTTTTTGTCGATGGAAGTTTCAAAGCTCGTCATTGGTTAATTTAATCAGGTGACAGGCACTATTCAATCAAATGTGTCTACTTCCATGCACCCCCAACATGTCCCCAAATTCAGACTATGAACACGGCGTGTGCACGTATAAATTATTAGATCTTGGACCTATCTTTTTACGCTGTAGCTCCGCAAAATGACTTGAATGGAACAAATTGTGAAAAGACAGTAGGGCAGGAGGGAAAATTTGTGATAAAAAGCAAGAAAAATACCAAAACTCATCACCGCACAGTAACGAAGAGTTGGCGAACCCGCAGATCATAAGATGTGGTGCCCATGAGATGCCCTGGGTAATCTCTAGATGCCAAGATGATACAAAAATATCACAGTTATCAAATAAATTTGTATAGCAAAAATTAGATGGTGTTCAGAATAAGAATATTATTGGGCTTAGTTGCCTTTATTTTCACAGGGCACGTAGTCAAGTGGAGAGACAGAAATAATGTTTGTGGAACTTTGTGTTTGCTGGTAGTTTGCAGTGAATAATTTTCATTTTTCACGTTTGGTCCCACTTCCCACCACAGACCCTGGTCTGCTAATCAATTGATAATTTGATCCAAGATGGTACATGAATACTGAATAAAATTTGGAATGATTAAATATCAAAAGGATGGATAATAGGTACTTATATATTCCTTGTGCGTGAGCGATAAAATTCCACATCCTTACATTACTGGTCGAAGTGATCAACTATCACAGAACACCTGGTAATAATACTTATTTGTTCAAGATATGCTACTTGGACTCCAAAATACAAACAGCATATTTACTTGTAATAATCCTTGCTATCGAACATTGGTTACCGTTAAGAGGTCCATTTGACTCTTTTTTATACACTTACATTTCAAATGAACTGTTGACCTCAAATCTACAAAACAAATATAGTTTGCAGGTTATGATATGGGAACAGGAAAACTCGGCTCACCTTGTTTGGTTTCCACCATGCACAACTCTCGCCCCTTGAATCTGAATAAAACCGTTTGCGCATGTGCAAAGGTTTTTACTTCCGGGAGACATGTTTCCAAGGGTGTTGCTAAGTGTCGACTGCGGTGTGGGCCATGCACGCACCATTGAACACTTGTGTATTGCAAACAGGATCGCCCCGCCAATGATTGTGATCTCGGTTATTAACTCCTTTAACAGAACCAGCAAAGTAAGGACTTTTCTCACCTCCAGTTGACTGAAGAGGGAATCACAGCGGTGAAGACTTGTGGGCAAAGGGTAACGCATGTTAAAAGTACCAATCTTTAAAGTAAATTTGAGGTCAATTCATAGAAACGTTTACATAAATTGTAAAACTTTTTGATTAATATGCCTGTCAACATCGGTGATGTGCCAGGCATTTTTAATTTGAAGACTTTAGAATCTTTTTAGAGGCAAAATTATTGACAACCTTATACGGTAGTCCGTATCTGTGTACTGACCATCCCCACATGCACAGATGTCAATTGGTTTCTGATACCTGTGGGGTTAATCACCAGAGTAGTTTCTGAAACCTTTAAATTGAGTACAGTTTGGCAGCCTATGCTCATGAGGCCAACGCAGATGGGTCTGTGGGATATAACCATTCATAATCACTGGGCACAGTGGTCCACCCGTGGGCGAAACTCCTGAATTATAAACATTCTCCTGTGACATTATGAGCTGAATGTTTAGTGCAAAGAAAGGGATAAAATTAACGTCTTCCTGGTGTGGGTGTCTTTATTTCATGCGCCGGGAGAGGTGATTCTGACACTTTTGAGTCAATTACCTGCCTAGTTTTTGACACCTCTGCACCTAGTACATTTTGGCATTGAGGAATGTCTGCTCACTATCATACAGCAGCATAGTCAGCAGTGGCCACTCACCAGTCTTTGCATGTGCACACTATGAAAAGATCAACTCAGGACAAGGTTCTTGCTAACATTTCACTAAAGAAATGCAGTTTTTTTTCTCCCAAAATCGCCCTCATTTAGTGTAATAAGTTTCCCTTTTCTCACTGCTGTGTAAACATTGTTGCAGCTGAGTTGCCACACTCTTTTAATATGCACAGCTATCTGAACATGTATGTATTTACCCATCACCTGAGGTTTGTTCCTGGATAGGTGCCCATATTAAAAGTACACAGGCAAGCAGGTTTGCCCCCCAAAGCGGATTCCTTTGTGAATGGAGGCAAAAAAGCAGTTGTGCACAGTGACTCCACTTATGGGGAAAAGCCCTAAATTAACACAGCCTATCAAGTAAGATCCAAGCCAAAACACCAATTAATTGGATCACAACACTTTTTATTCCAAACAAAGTTATCTGAAGCCCAGAGACTTCCCTCTTCTGTCTTTCTTCCCTCCTTGGTTCTACCCAATTTCTGTGTAACGCTACTCTTCCGATAACAGTTTGTGTTCTTGCTTGCGACACAAGAAAACGCAAAAGACAGAGGTCTGAAGGACTTTATTAGAGATGTTTTTATACGTTACTTCACGTTGTTACAACTGGCAACGCTAAGTGATATTTAGGATAAGGAAGCGCTTTGTTGATTGAAAATCAAAAACAAGAATTTTTCTATTACACAAGTGTTTATTTCACGTGGGCATCTGGTAATGTATATATTTAACAATGAAAAAATCTTAGTTGTTCACAAACTCAAATGTGGATTCATACATTTTGGTTACATTTCTTTAATAATTCCACCCGTCTTACAAGCAGTACGTCAAAGGCCAGCTGGGGTGTAGATAATACCACTGCTTTATTCCCGAAGGAGGTTAACTAATGCTAATTAATGACAAACATGATCATATTATTTACCTGGTGACGACATCTTAAGAATTATGGCCCATTTGGAAAAAATGATTATTTACAGAGACTGAAGTACTTATATACATCCTTAGTTTGACTGTGCAGCAATAATATGTGATTCCCACACGAGATTTATAATGAAGATAAATTATAATTTTCTTGTCCCTACATTATAAGGAATGCCGCCAGCATGTATGTTTTTGTATTTTTATTCCATCGTCAGTTTAGATGATAAGAATTCTAGTTATTTATCAACTTTAAATTTCTATCAAGTTTTTATCGAGGATGAGACAAGAGTCCTTGGCTTAAAAGAATAGTATTCGCGGAATTATATCTCTCCATCTTCTTTTTGTTACACCCGACCCGCTCGTAGTGTTGGTTCTGTTTCAAGTTTCACCAGCTGAAGTAATATAAAAATTATCAAAAAATTTGAAATTGTTTTTTAATCATTGGTAAATTTTTGATATAAAATGAATTGACTTTAAATTCTCAGATTCCCAGCAACATGTGTTTAGCTTTTGCTGGTTTGCAGTATTACCGCCATATGTTATAAATCTTTATTGGTTTTCGCAGTATTTTGTCAATTGCTACCACTAAATGTAAATATATTCATATTAACTTAGGCAGTCAATATTTACAGGTTCAGTTACGATATGCCAAAATCGTGTCATCGATGCAATAACCGTGTGAAAAAAATGGACAAGCAGGGACTCTGATTACATTGCACCAAAAAGGACTTCTAAATATTTCAATTGCCAGCCTACTTGTATGCGTTTTGCGGGAGTGTAGTCAAGACATTGATGTCCGCTGTAAAATGGGGCTAAGGAGTCGGTGCAAAAGCCAAGTAGCGGGGACTCTGATCTTAAATTGCGGTAAAGAGACTTGTGATATTTTTTTTTCTATTTTCGGAACGAGCGGGACTGGAACCTGCACCCTTGGGCACCAGTCGCCACGCTGAAAAGGGAAATGCGCATTTTTCCACTCGATCAAATCCCCATTCTTAAAAAAAGAATGGTTCAATGGAGGCGGTTATGTGCAAGTGCCATATCAACACGGTTATGCAGTATAGCTTAAGACTTTTAAGAAGATTCAGAGAAGTGGAGTCAAGTCATTCATACCCGCCGTAAGAAGGTGGTAAGGAATCTGTGTGAAGGCTGACAAACTCGGACTCTGATTTCAAATTTCCCTAACGAAGACATGTGAAATCTTTGACCCCACAATCTTTTTGAGCAAAGTTCGTACCAGTATAAAATGCTATTGGACTAAATCACTTCTGACAGATAAATAGCTCTTAACTGTACTATCTCTACGTAGCTAATCCAAAATATGTATGCATGTATGTATATATATTATATATATATAGATATATATTATGTATATATATAAATGTATGTATGTATGTATGTATGTATGTATGTATGTATGTATGCATGCATGTATGTAAGTCTTTTTGCATATCGTCTTGTCGACGCCATTGTCATCACCTTGTCATGACATCGTCATTTGCTGTTACCCAGACGGAAGAGTTATATTTAGATAATACATAGGTCAATTTTGCCAAAATGCTATTGTATTTCTATTTGCTTTCAGAGGAAACGGAATAGGAAAGCAAATAGGGTACATGGAATTCATGGTATGCTGAACTCACACCATTTCTGCATTCATATGACTCCGTAGCTCTTTTCTGCGAGGAAATGACATGAAAGCAAGCAAAGTTATAAAAAATCTGTGTGTAAAAATTGAGGTATAGATAGAGGACACAGTATAAAATCTTTTTCTGTGTACCACTCCATCCTATCGAGGACATTATCATTATTTTTGAGCTGAGGAGTTTTCCTTGCAGTTAATATGAATATTGGGAAAATAACAAAGCATCATATGTTTTATATTTTCATTAACTTCTAAAACTACCACATTATGCCGGGGAAGCATAGTGCAGTTAATCACTGCGGTCAGGAAAACACTTAACATGAGCAAAAAAAGAGTAAAAAAGATAGACATCAGGTAGTGTGGCGAAAGTTCTTATTCTAATTTGTATATAATCACACATGCAACAATATAAGGTCAGCATATGATATCAGGTTTTCTCTGACAGCATTTGCGGGGATATCTTGTTTTAAAGTGCATTAGTTAGTTCTCAGTCATAATTATATGTCCACACTGTGAAAACCAACACATTTATAGAAAATAGAAAAGTACAGAGATAAAGGTGATCAACTAAAATGTCATCGTGGATGCACAACCCACTTGTATTTGTGTCTTTTTGTCCAAAACCATTTCCTATTCTGCAGTGGGAACTTTTTACTCTCCACAAGCTAAACTGTCACTGTCTAACCTATATACATATGACAGTACTATTGTCCATATTGCGCACGTTCTTCTGTATAATTTTGGCATAGACTGTATTACCCCAAATAAAATAAAAGGTCTTCAGCAGGTAATTACTCAGAACCCCTGTCGGTGCCTATACCCGTACATAACTCTCTGAGTGGCGGCCTCTTGTCGTCACTAAATATTCAGCAGAGAAAAACCACATAATGCTGTTATAAATATGAACTTGGCAAATGATAAATTAGCTAAACACGTGAAGTTTTGCTAATAAACGCAGAGCGTCTTTATGAAAGAATAATTCCTGTCAAACAAAACTGAATTACTACATTCATACAGTACAGTTTCAGGTAAAAACAATTCGTCTTATCCCTGAACCAGTATGTACCCTTTCCAGCTCGGTAGCTTATCCTACTTAAACCACCTGCCAGTCTATAACTGAAGTATTATAAACGGGGGCATTATATTCAGTCCCAGTGATTCTAAATATAGAGTTGCAGCTGGACCACCTGTACAAACCAAGGGAGTTCCTAACAAGTACTGCAGCAATGGATATCCTGACCAGACATGTAAAACAAACCCCATGATGACACATACTCCTCGCTTTGAAAGTCTCCGAACAATTAAGCTCTATTTTACTGCGAACCATGAGTCAATGTTTCACCCTAATGTGCCACGTTTGTGATACTTGAGAAAAGACTGTAAATTTGGAGTAATTTTGTGTGTATTTAGGCATGTCAGAAGAGAATGAAAGTCAGTAGCATATATGTCAAAAACGTGGTATCAAACATAATTTTTCTTAACACGATATTGAGTCCAATTAGGCAAACTTGTAACTGTCTTCGGCCGCTGCTTGGTACCGATAAATGTAAGCCTAACATGAATATTAAAACAGAATGATACCAAACGATAAAATTAAGTAGCAAAACAGGCAGGTCTTAAAACTGTAAAATTATTGTAGCCAAACTTTCTAATAATCTTTGGGTGTTAACAGCAAAAGTTGCAGGGCAAGTCAAAATAATGAAAGTCAAACGTATGAAGTTAAGAGAATGCGATTATTATATATCATAATCTTAAGCAGAAAACCAGCACAATTAGGCAAGCATATAACTGTCATAAGGCCCTGGTTGCTACCGATCGCCCCTAGGGGTTTAGCCTAACAGAAAATAAGCTGGCTTAAAATGCCTGAAAGGTGAATATTAAAACAGAATGATGTCAACAGATATAATTAAGTAGCACAACAGGCAAGTCTAAAATCTCTTAAGTTATTGAAGCCAAACTTTCTAACCATCTGTGCATATTTACAGCATAATTTGTAGAAATATTCGATCAAAAGTACTCGTTTAAATCCTCTTGACTCAGGTTTTTTTGTGAATAAATTTCATTTTAGATGCAAAGTCCTGAAATATAGAACAAGAAACGACCAAGTCCCAAATATTTGTGACAAAAATGTTTTAGACCCAACAGTTTCCGAAATTTTACTCTCCGGCAAATGGCAGTTACCTGCTTCAAAGCTCAAATCATATATTTTGTAAAAGACTTTAATACAAAACCAGTCATTAGTGAACCGAATAAACAAGTCCAGAAACACATCCCTGAAACCATGTGAATTTTCACCCTCCAAAGTGATATCTTTTGGGTAAATTTCTTGTAACAATTTGAAAGTCCGTTTTCAGCAACTTATCCATATACTTAAATTCAAGTCAGGTTAAATATAAATCTGCAAGTAAAGGGGAGTAGTTGCTACCCATTGGAATGCCTTTTATTTGTTGAAAAAGCAATGGTCCACATTGAACAAAAGTATACCTAAAAAGAAAAGAATTATAGCATGTATCAAAATTTTAACAGTGTAAAATCAAACGTTACTCTTTGAATATTTATTGTGTGACCAATGTGCTTTCTTGGTGTATGAATTAATATTTATGTATGCTTTACCATTATGTTTAAACGTTTTGCTTATTAATTCTGAAAAGTAACCTTTGACTTCATCTATGGGTAGATTTGTGTACAGTGTAGACAAATCAAAAGATTTGAAATATTTTGCTTCTAAATCTTTGATTTTAGATACAAACTAGGAAAAATTGACAATACTCCGAAAGCAACTAATTTCCCAGTTTTTAGAAATTGCATTACAATATTTGCGGAAATGATCTATAATTGCAGCCAAAACGGTGTTACTTCCTTTGATAATTGTTTTGTTGTAAATTTGAAGCGGCAGGTGTGAATATAGATTTTAAAAAGGTTTTAAATGTAATTTGGGTATCCAGGACAAAAGTGGAATGGAGGAGTACCCTTCAGCATTTTTGACATTAAAATTCCTTTTCTTCTCATCTTTATGTGTATCTATCAAATTATCAATGGATTATTTGTGCAATTTATATCCATCATTTCCTCTTATGACTGTAATATTGTTTACACCAAGTCTTTTTTTCAAAACTTCCAGATAATATTTGTTGTAGATGATCCCATAATTGTTACCTGCCTTATCAATGTTAGTTATTACAAATCCCTCTTTTAGTTCTTTGACTGCTTTTGAAACTTTTGACCGTTTTAGAATAACCGTATTGAAATTCTTAATGTGGGATTTGTAACGATCTATTCTATTTATTAAATACTCTTTTCAAGTGCGATAACCATCCTTCAAATTTCTGAAATTCCATTCTTTCAATGCAATACCTGTACATTTGTATACGAATGCATATGAAAGTATACATGTATAGTCGCGTGTACTTACGTAGGTACCTGTCGATGCATGTACATACAAACTCATTAAATATGTATGCATATTTGCTTATATAATTGCTTTTAACCAAGGACCCAAAAACTTTTCCCAAGTAGGATATAATACATGGGTGATAGCAGGAACTCAGATGACAAGTTTTCTTCTCAGGTCAAATAGCGGACTATCATTTTAATCATGTTAGAAAATGAAATTCGTTTTATGATATTTTGTATTTTAGCCATATATGTGCTTGAAATACTTTTGAAGCTGCAGGCCAATGGTTTACAAATGTGATTCTATCTAGCAGTTTATTTTAGTGTATATCTGAATATTAATGCACATACATTGTGGCATCTTCTGTCCACTTTTGAACTGCTTACGTGTTGTTTATACCAACATTTTGTTTCACAAGTATTACTGGTATAAATAGAAACAGAGAATAATTTATTGCATATTCACAAACTCACACTAGCCAAATACTGTACGAACATATAATTGGTGGTTATAAGTCCAATTGACCCCGACAAGCGATTACATTGCATTATGTGTACTTACTCTCCATACATAGTCCGACTGCTTAACACATAAAAGCACTTTGATACACAGACTGACTCATGTCGGCACAAAGTAGGGCCGCAAATTGCTCTGTTCGATTGTAAACTTTTTACGAGAATATCTGAGTATATAGAAATAAGGATGCCGCCGGTTGTCCGTTTGTCTAGATTTGATGGGTGTAAGTCCAGTTCATATCCTCAGAAGACCTGTTTCAATATCTGCAGTGGAAATCTGCATGCAAATGAAAGGAGCATACATTTTCATATCTGTCCAAGGGTAGGCTATGCACATATTTACGTTTTCCCACAATTTAGCTCCCCTATACCTGTTATTAACTAACAGTTTAAGGAAAGAACATGTGAATACAAAGTATTGGTCAAAAATGAAATGTATATATTGTGGTTCAGACCAGTATGTCCTGTGTTACGCGTTCACACATGAATTCACATACCATCACACTGAGTGCAGACATTTCTCATCACCACAGACCCTTGAATCGATCTGTTCCAAGGTTCTTGATACAGCAAACTTTGTAAAACAGTGAATAAAAGTTGACCCTCACTTTATATAACAATCATCATTACAAAGATAGAAATGGATTTGCATCGTCAATTTAATTTTATTTATGAATCTATTTGGAACAAAAAAAAAAGATGACTACCAATACCACCGAGTTAACTGTTCATAAACATAACAATACGACGCTGTGCCAGACTAGCAAAAAATTCCAATTTCCTTGCAACGTGCACTGTGAGTGGCAGTACACATGCAAGCCGCCAATCATTATGTGCATCTTTATATACTCTTTTAAAAAATTGCATATCGATGTAAAGACCCCCCCCCCCCATATAATATTCATGCATAAAACCTTATTCTTTTCATCAGAACATCAGTATTTACCCTTTTACAAAGCAATTTCTTAAATGCATACACAGAGGCTGACACATGAATAAGCAAAACCAACAAATTTCAAACCGGGTTGAGTATCAAAATTCTCAATTTTAGCGCAGTAGACACATTCTGAAAAACGGTATTGTCTGTAGCCTCCTCGAGCATGTACACATGTAATGTCACTTTTACACATACTGCAAATCAGTTTCCTAATGTCTCTCTGGAGCACAGGCACATGAAACGAGTTGAAAAATTCCTTGTCATTCTGGTCCCCGAGATCAGTCAGGAAAAGGTGTACAAACACACGCAGGGCAAGTCACGCAGGCAGACACACGTCAGAAGATTCACGTTCATGCCGGCACACACAAACACAACACAACCTGATGTGTTCAGTATGATGGCAAGAGACCAAGAACCTTTGTTGACAATAACCTAGGAAGATATTCCATTTTCAATGAATGTCAAGGTCGTGGCACTGCAACCTTGTATTATTCAACATTGGCAATTTCTTGTGTAAAATATAAACAGTGACTCTACCTCTCATCAGATCGGAGAATGATCAAAAGTTTACGAAATCCCAAATTACGATTGAATTATCAACATGCACAATCTCACAAAAGAAACAGCAACACTGTGCATAGCTGACAATAAATGTAGCCCTTTTTGGTGTCCACATTATAAAATATGACATTTTAAGATTGGCCAAATTATACCAATCACTCTACGCAAGTATTGCAACGTTACCAATTTGCCAGTTGAAAAATCAGGAAAGAAAGACCATTGGAAAATTTGTATTAGCCAGGCATCATTCAGAAGCACTGATGACAGGTACTTATGCAATGGACCATTGTCCCCTTGTTGATTCACAAGGGCCCTTCACTTTTAAATGATTACACAGTGTGCTTTTACTGCAAGTTGGTTACACAGTTAATTGCAGGTTGGTTATGGAGCGTGGTATTGACATAATGGTATAATGGACATCATGCTCCCCCCAATGACCCACCTTGCAGTAATTGGAATCGCATGCTTATAACTTTTCCTAGAATAAGTTCAAACATAGCATCTAACACAATTATATCCAATGTTTATATATATATATATATATATATATATATATATATATATATATATATATATATATATACATATATATATATATATATATATATATAGATATATGATACATAAACGAAACAAACCAAAGAAAGGTGTCCACCTAGAATATTGTTTTTTTTATGAAACTCGTAACTTTACACAGGCATGCTTGTACCTGAGTGAAGGTTGCTTACTAAGGAAATTGAATATTCAGTCACTCTAATAATTCAAATGAGTGCGACCATAGTCGCACTTCGCATTGAAAAAATTAAAATAAATAACATGACAGTTGCAGTCATTACACATTTGATGATATGATCACTCAGCTCAGTAACTTATACATAGTTATACAGATATAAGTCCATGTTCCATGAAGTGTTCCTGGTCAGATTCAATGAAAATACGCGCAAAACCAGCAATGCTTGCATGTGCACCGACTGTATGGTCCACATTTATGCAACAGGAAACCAGTTCAGGGATGACAGATATGATTGCATAATGGGGGAGGGGGGTTAAGGATTGCACCATAAAGGTAAGTAAGAATTAAAGATAGAACATTACTTCATCGCTATAAATAGCCCATAGTGTCATACCACAACAGTATTTGTACTCCTGACATCCCTATATCGAAAGTTGACAATGTAGTGGACATCCGGATCATTGCAGACAAGAACGCAGTGTAAAATAAGAGAAAGCAAGCGTTACAAACTAAAGTGGTTTTGCTAATGGTAAAAGCTGTAGTCCCAGTCCTACATTCCCTGTTGAAATGAACGGGAAGAGTTTCCTAGTACCTTGGCAAAACTTCAACAAACGTTGAAACATTATCATCAACAACCATCCCCTCTCAAGTCATCTGTTATCAAAGAAGAAGAAGAAGAAGAAGAAGAAGAAGAAAAAGAAAAAGAAAAAGAAAAAGAAAAAGAAAAAGAAGAAGAAGAAGAAGAAGAAGAAGAAGAAGAAGAAGAAGAAGAAGAAGAAGAAGAAGAAGAAGAAGAAGAAGAAGAAGAAGAAGAAGAAGAAGAAGAAGAAGAAGAAGAAGAAGAAGAAGAAGAAGAAGACGCGTTCGAGAGTGAGTCATATCAAGAATGATGGAAGACTGACATAGAACCATCGAAGGGAGTTCTGTTATGCTGGCCTGATGATACTGGGGTCATACATCAAAGATTTGGTGAAAGGTTCCCAGCACAAATACAAACATTTGAAACCCCTCAGTCATGATTTGTTTTACAAAGCTTTTAAAAGGGATCGCTGAAGGTGCGCTTGATGTCTTTATCCTGTTCCACAGGTATGGGCCTCAGCAAGGGCCACTCTGTGTTAATTATGTATGATTCTTCAATCAGATCTGAAGACACAATCACGTGTTTAGAAGTAACCATAAAGTTGTTGTAAAGTTAAATCTCTGTGAGAGCACACACCCAAGAACCTTTAAGCTCAATGAGTCTGGATAGTTGTATGGTAAATCATGTAGGATATGTTTCTCGCATATACCACCTTGGAGTCCTTGCTGGAGACGAATAAGAATACTTCATTCATGGTCCCCACTTCCCACTTATATGTTCTTTCTGCTCCACTTATACATTTTGGAAATTGCTTGCTGGTATCCAACTCTTATATTTTTAGGCCAATATTACCACTTTACAAAAGCTTGTCCATTTCTGGTTTGTCTTCGTAACACTTTTTCCACTTTGAAAAGAATGTCTTGATCCACATCAACTGTTTGCAATTCTTGTTCATTAAAACTGCCCTCGATGCCCTCATCATTCTGGTCTTGGAGTTTGTAGACGGGAATCCTATTTTTCCTGCAGTGACTGGTCACTTTAAGCAATTTACCTGTCCACTTTTGTCGACACTCTTTACCTAATAAGGTTTTGAGTTGAGAGATGCGCACTGTGTCTCTCACTTGAAATTTGTAGGATCGTTTAACTTGTTCATCTTTTCTTTGTAACAGATACTGGTCTAGTCTGACTTCGTCCTCAATGCTTTTGTTCACCTCAGAAGGGGCTAATCAAAGATTACTGTGATTAGTCTTGTTGTAAGCCTCCACCAGATCTTGCAAGACATTGACATGCAGTGCTGGCAGAGAGTCTTGCTCCAAAACTCTGGAGGGTCACCAGTGGAGCCACTTGCAGATAACACTTTTCAAACTGTAATAAACAGTGTGATTCTGACACCATAACCAGTTTAGGGCCAATGCGGGCCACAGGTAGGTACAAGAGGCACACTGAGTGACTAACATGAAACTTCCTAACAGTATTCCCTGCAAGAGTCCCTTGTACAAGTTTTACCTGCGGAGGACCACACGAAGGGGCCACCAGAGGAGATGGTGGAAAACTTTCTGGCGGCACTGTACTTTTCAGTCTGTGTGGCCGTCATGTTTCGGAATATTTTACTCTTGACAGTTTTCAAAGCCCTCTCTGCATAGTTGGCTTTGCTAAGATTATTGGTCAGCAACAAATAAATTTTGTGCTGTTTGCGTAACTGCTTCACAAATTGGTTAGAGAACTCTGTGCTTTGATCTACATGGAGAATAGGATTAGGTTGTCTTCCCTCCTTGAAAGTACTGTCTTAAGCTTTAGCTACTTTGGGACCTTTATTCGATTTTAATGCATGTACCCATACGTACTGGCTGGATATGTCTATGGCTAGCAAAATGAAAGTGATCCCCCTGTTATATTTGACAAACATTGCATGTCCCCGAGATCACAGTCCCATTGGGAGTCCAGACGTTCCACTATCACATGGCTCTCAAGTTTGGTTTCCCAGTACTTGTATTGGGTGCAGAGAGTCTTGCTCCAAAACTCTGGAGGGTCACCAGTGGAGCCACTTGCAGATACCACTTTTCAAACTGTAATAAACAGTGTGATTCTGACACCATAACCAGTTTAGGGCCAATGCGGGCCACAGGTAGGTACAAGAGGCACACTGAGTGACTAACATGAAACTTCCTAACAGTATTTGCTACTTTGGGACCTTTATTGGATTTTAATGCATGTACCCATACGTACTGGCTGGATATGTCTATGGCTAACAAAATGAAAGTGATCCCCCTGTTATATTTGACAAACATTGCATGTCCCCGAGATCACAGTCCCATTGGGAGTCCAGACGTTCCACTATCACATGGCTCTCAAGTTTGGTTTCCCAGTACTTGTATTGGGTGCTTAGGTTTATTGACTCTTGAGCCATTTTTCTATATCTTTGATTTTCATGTCATATTTGTCCTCTGCTTTTACTGCATCGTACACTTTTGTGGGGGCGGGAGAAGTTAGCGGATCTAATGGAGTTGTGCTACAGGTTTGAGAGATCTTAATGAATGACGTTAGTTCATTTATACTTGTTTAATTTTAGCACAGAGTTTTGTATTTTTTTTATAAATATATTTTCGATTTTTCATGATGTCAATTGCTTGTTTTAATGTACATATATTCAAATGTATATTTTTGGATACTCCGTATTTTGTCAACTTCCTTACCTTAGATATAGGAAGGTTATGAGTACAAATACTGCTGTGGTTTTTGTTGGTGTCCGGTTCTCCCCTTTGTGACAGATGTGTTCTTTGAGATGAGGTGACGCATGCAAAAGCCATTGATCCCTCCTCAATATGCAAATTACCTTGTAATCTGCTAACTTTGGCTTAGAGTGATGTCATTGTCAGGTTTTTACCTGTGCTTAATTGATATGCAAAGTGGGGCGATACAGTTATGAAGCTATGGGCTATTTATAGGGATGAAGCCATTTTTTTCAATTATAATGCATCTTTATGATGCAATCCTTAATCCCCCATTATGCAATTATGGATCTATACGTACAGGGATGTAGCAATTGTGAGGTGGCCATATAGGCCCCAGGAAACAAAGGCAATACCAAGTGCTCACATAAAGTAGGGTGCTGATTGGGCAAGGGTTGCAAAGACAGTGCAGTCAAACATCTTATTGTGAGTCTGTCAGGGGATATTACCATACTGCCGAATGAAGAGCCAGCCAGCCAGCCAGACAGACAGACAGAGAGAAAGACGAAATGAGAGAGTGTGAATGAGAGAAAGAGAAAGCAGAGTGCCTCCTTTTGGTTCACCCAAGTACCTCCACGAGGTTCAGTCAGAATGCCTATATTACCTTAATCGAGTTGGATATTCAGACAACTCGAGAATACATCAGCCAAAATCGCAAAGGAGGAATGAAACCCTAATTTGGAAAGTGTATCTACAAGGTCTTGTAACTATCGTGGATCAATATCTATTTGCAATAAACAAATATTTGCATGGATCAGAAGAAGGTCACGGGAGTGTTGACAACGTTTTCGATAAAATGCACCTTGGAATGCATTGTTCGAATTAAAACTTAGCGATTTGCATCTTTTCCTTTTCATCGAGTAACACCGTTTATCGTTGTGAAACAGTGGATATTAGACTAACGGTACTAATGTATTCACCCTGTTAAGTAAGCTTGTTTGTTTTAACATAAATATATTCAAGAATGTGACTTTAATGGTCCTTCACGTGAACGGAATAGTTATTGAATTCCAGGCAATTAGATTTGCTGCATTGTCAACATTTTCAATAGGTGTAAATTTAGCGCATGAAACAAAACTCTGTCGACGTACCAGTTGGGCTAGAAAAGTCACAGTACAACATACTAAAGAGCAATTTATTCACCCGATATTGTCGGCCATATCTATCATCGTGTTAAAAATAACATTTATTTGAAAGTACATGTCATTCAGTGGGTCTGGTCATCTCTGCGTTCCATCCCCCTGGTCTAGTTCTTGATATCATTAAAAACGAAGTATTGACAGTGATATCCAAATAAGACTATATCGTATTGAAATATGCCCAGCTAAACTGATCAGGTTAATAACGACACTTCCAGAAACTACACTAAGTTAATACGTTACGCTGCATTTGGTCCAATTTGCACATGGCAATACTTAAGACGGCATTTTATACAACAGTGAACTATGTTCAAAGGGTGCTATCAAGCTTAAAAATCATGCAAAATGGTCACAATATAGTTTGCAGTTTTATCTTTATTTTTCTCTGTTGGGCATGATGATTGCAGCTAACTCCAAACATTACACAAGTCAAATAAATTATATATTGGAATAAAGGTGGACGCACATTAAGACCCTCTTTAACACGCCTGGTAAAATGACCAAACTATCACTAAGAGAGACCTCTCACACAAAGATGCAATGTCTACACCACCAATAGTGCATCGTTTTCTTCTATGCAGCTTGAATTTGGTTTTTTCTTAAGTGTTGCTAAAGTGACTACTACCATAATGGTATGAACACCACACGTATTTTTCCAGCATAATATTTCAAGGATTTGTTCTTTCTCCTCTTAACGGGATCCACAGGCAACATTTATAGCATTCCGCCCCAGGAAGAAGGAGGGAAGCAAAAATGGGAGCTTCTGCTGGTGTTTTTGCTAAATGGCTGCTTCACCGAGTGAATAATGCCCAAGGCAAATTACACTCCATAAAGTCAATATGATTCGGATCACACAGGTTACATGATGCTACAGGAAATAAAGGTTGAAACCATACTCTTTTATATATGGTTAAGTGATGCTACAGGAAATGAAGGTCGAAACTGAACTCATATACATATATATATATATATATATATATATATATATATATATATATATATATATATATATATATATATATATATATATATATATATATATTTAAATAACAGCTGTAATATGCAACATTGTCAGGTATTGTTAAGCCTGTGATGGACGTGTGGATGGAGACTTAGGTGTCAATAAAATTATTCTGGACAGAACATTGAAACGAATTTAGGGATTGGGTTGATTTCTATGGTCCTAATACATTGGTGCCAAAACCACATACTTATGACACATTCGTTTCTAGGGATGACTTGTGGCTTTCCTTTTGAGTCAAAACTACTGCGGCCTCTAGCAGAATAATCCACATTGAAAAGTTTGACTGCTTTCCTCAGTATATATATATTGACTGGAAGCAGGGACCTTAAACCTTTAGCCACCATCGACCCTAATCTATTTTGGGAAAGTAATCTGATGCGTCTTGGTACAAACAAAGGCCATACTTGCCTACCGCACTTTCCCATTTGGGATAACACTTCTGGAAACCAACTTGAAACGTGACTGCTATCCTTACAAATTTTGACTATTGTAATGCATTTTTGACGACGTTTTAATGATTTGAGGCCTAATGTCACTTACTTCTGGCTAATGTTAAACATTTGAACCAATGTACTTACTATATTTGGAAATTCAAACACTTTTCCTTTTGAAATACTCTTAGTTTATCTCCTTTAAAACAACATCATGTCTTTAACTACATGCCTAAAACACATCGAATTATATAATCATGTTGTTTAGATTCTTATTGATGGTCATTTTAGGCCTAGAGGGCTTTTCTGATGGATTGATGTTGGTGTTGGTGTCGCTTTGTGGACTTGTATGGATGATGATCATTGTTGAGATTGTGGTTGCAAGTAGTACCTTTTTAAATACTGAATTTTATTGACATTTTCAACAAGTTAAGAACCTGCACTTACAAATTCTCTGATGTGCTGCAAATTTTGGTCCCTTTTCATAAATTGTATGGTCCTGTATATGCATGAATGATGCAAATGTTCAAGCCAATTTACTGAAATATGCCTATAATTTCAAACAAAACTTTTAGCATTCTGTCATGTGAAAACTAAATAAAGTTTTTTCCCCCTATGGACCTTTGCACTTACGTTTTGGTCTCTTTTGGGTAAATACGAACTATAAATTTATATGTTTCAGCTATACATACCAAGGAACATTGCCTTTGGTCTGAATTGACTTGGATTTGTTTTGTTAGGACTACGGTTTGGATATGGTAATGACACTGTCTAATTAGTCCCAAGCTGCCAACTCAGCAGATTATGCCACTGTGGACAAAGCTATTTTTGCACTGAAACCACAACAGATTGCCATAATGAAAGTCACATGCAACACTCGATCAAAACTACGGTCTTTCACCAGGAACAAAAATGAAGATGCTAAACATAGATGTCAACATGAAGTTTAATGATACAAATATTCAAGCTGAAAAGTCAACAAAGGCCCTGTTTTCGTTACTCCCGCAAATAAACCAAAAAGAAAGGGAAAAAACAGTGTTGCCGTTTTTTAGAAGCACGTATAATCCTCACATTATTACCAATAGGACTCTACACAGTTTTATGGATCAGACAGAGACTACATTTTATGCAGAGGGACTGGTTAAATACAGTGCTTCTTTACGCGATGAGCTTTGCCCACCCACCTGAAATGATTCTGATTTATATAAAATTGAGGAAGCATGTATATCTGTTAAAGAATGAGATTTTTGTTATAAGTTGTTGATTATAAATTATGATCACTACCGAATGAAGCGATTTAAGCAAAGATTGAAATATCTAAATGACATTTATAAAAAAACAAAATCTTAAAAACACAATAACAGTCCACATATTCGGTCAGATGATTGTAAGAACTCCTACTTGGTGTGTTATATGGAAGTTTTCTGTGCGGTTACGTTGATTTATTGTGTATACTCTTTGAGTGCTGGCATGGCCAGAAATTATGATTGGTTTGTTTGTTTTTCTGTCCTCCCCCCCCCCCCCCCCCACTCCCCGCATATGGGCATGTTTTTATCTGGTTTTGTTCATTACCACAATACAGTGCCAAAGGTAGAGACACATGGCATCTTATTGTCTTAAAATTGTCAATAAGTTCCTTGAATAAGTAGTCTGTTGAATGTCTTGAGAAGAAGTCCTGTGGAATGGGATCTTGTTTGCAATTACCTTTGTCACTGATGAATTCTGTGATGCGGTATCCTTTAAGATATATCTCCCTCAAATACCCACACCTGCGAAAGCGCTTCCAAGAGGCCAATTACTTTCACAGGTCTCCTTTATTTATCTGTTTCAAATTGTTTTCATAACTGTTGTAATAGTATAGACTATCATAGTAAACAGCATTGGGGTGCCAAGTGATTTAGTTTTGGCAGATTTAAGAGAGATATTGTTAGTAAGAACCACGGTGTCTTTGATACTTTTACTATATATGAGATGTAACCAGAACTTCAATCTTGCACACTGCATGGCAGGATCTCAGTGATTTGCCTATATCACCTCCATGCCTGTGGACTGCAGCTTCAGTCTCACACAACACAGCGGTAGGCATATTGCACCAGTATAACGTCTTGATTTCAGTTTTTATACGTGTCTGCAATCGCACAGTTTCAACAGCATCATACTAATAATCCTGCCCCAAAAGTTGCATTGCATTGAATCCAAAGAATACCCTTCACAATTGTTTCTGTGTCACTCAAAAGTTCATGAACTGACACAATGCTAGGAAATATCTGGCACAATATAACGTGCGTTGGTGTGGCTGGCCTGTGGATGATCAAACTTTAAGCTCTTCTTTTTGGCTGTGTTTTCACAAGTTTTCACCATTATTTTTATACCGCACATATTCTGGGCATTGTAGTCGAACCTGCAGATTTTAAGCCATAATGGTTCTCTGATTTAAGTGACCTGGATACATCCGCATTTATACAAATTGATTGGAATTGGACGAAGCTGCATTTATACAGCTTGATTAGACATTGTACCTGCTCAGAAAGCCATGCTTTACTACATTTCGGCATTCCTCTGACAGCAGTCACAAAAATATGGACTACAGAGCACCTTCCAAGATCAACCATCTCAACTATCAGTAAACTAGGAATTCAATGCAGTGGTTAGATCTCTGATTTAAGTGAACGGGACTTCCCTGCATCTATTCAGCTTGGTTGGACTTGGTTCCTGCTTGACAAACCTTGCTGCTCTACACTTAAACATTCCATGGATATCAGTCACAAATGCATGGACTACAGAAACTCCTTCCATGATATGGTTATATCTCTGATTCATGTGAATTGGACTAACCTGCATTTATCCAGCTTGGTTAGACTTTGTTCCTACTTAACCATACATGCTGCACTACACTTCAGCATTCCATAAATATCAGTCACATATGCATGGACTACGGAATCCGCTTCCACGATCAACCACCTGAGCTATCAGTAAATTGGGAATTCTATGAAATTGGATTCATGGGATGAATAAAATAGCGTTTGAAAAAGTCTGTATTTACAATTCATCCTTCAAATATTCCAGGGGTGATCACCCCCAGACAATGCAGTTATGTGAACAACATCATGAATTGGTTGAACTTTTCTGAACCATAATGCCCATTCTGTGCTACGTAAAGTTGATGAAGTCGAGGCAATGGTGACCATCGATATCACTTTAAATGCCTAACAGAGTGTAATCAATCACTGAATACCATGTAAAACGAAATGACAAGAGTGACCATATCGGCGGTGATGTGTGCTGTTACAATAAAAGGAGTTTATGTCCTTGCCGGCTGGATCTAGAAAAAAACAATATTCAATGCCCTTGGCTTTCAATGTATCCTCTGTGTATGCCAAGCCAGTCCCCACAAGTAACATTTGGTAAAATGTGCCACCACCCCCTGACAATAGTTATAAGCTTTTATGGGACCATGCCCGGTCGATCCTGAGCTGTATCAAGGCAGGACTTTTGTTTACTGGCATTTGTCCTGCAGGTGATTTCAAACATTTACCTAATAAGTACCTAAAACATCATCTTGGCCCACACCAACTTGTAAATATACCTACAGTAGGGACTGAAAGTAATGTAGCCTCTGCCCGCCAGTAGCCAGCGAGCAATTTGCGAGCACGGCCAACAATTGCCCCCGAGCAACCCGCAGGTTAATTACAGATTCAGTCCATGTGTTAATACGGGTGTGCGAGAGGGCGGGTGCGGGTGTGGGCATGGGTTTTCCCCAAGCACCAATACGTGTCCGTTTGGCCCGCGAGCTCAGCTGCGCCAAGATGAAGTTGACAACATCTATATACCTGCATGATATTATACAGTTTGTACGCACATGTACATGTACAGTTAAATATTTTTCTACTTTGGGAGATATAATGAGTATGATTAGGATCGAAACACGCTTTTTCATTTCATTGAAGCAAACAATTGCTTCTCTCTTAAACTCAGAAAAGTATGAGCAACAGATGTCTCACATTCACACACACACACACACACACACACACACACACACACACACACACACACACACACACATATTACTGTTATGTAATCCGAGTGTAGAGGTCTGAATTTTCCAACTGATTACATTATTTAGTTTCTATTAATTGTGTTGACACGTCCTATTTTATAAATGACACACGAGTATAAACACTTAATACATTTATTTTACAAGACTATATATATACAGGAGCAGTGTTGACCACAGTCAATGAAAGGCATAAAAAAGTAACATTGCAAAATCTTGACGGAGCATCTGCTGTGCTTTTTTTCCTCTTGTTTTTTTTTCAGTTGTTACGGCCTGGGGCCTATACAGAATAAACTTATTGTATCGTATCACACACACACACACACACACACACACACACACACACACACACTTGTAGCGTGTCAGTAGTAGGGATACATCGTTTTTCACCTCATATGACATAATTAGGGACATCATCAAGTGGGAACACGCACTACAACTGGGGACACACACTTTTTACTGGGGACTTCCCGTTCTTTACTGTCCAACCAAAGACACAAACCAATGTTGTTTTCTGCAAACAGGGGCAATCCTCATTATCTAAGTGGGCCCATTTTAACATGATGTTTAAATAACAGATATGTGTGACTTCTTTCATATGCAGAATAGTAAAGAAGTGGGGACCTCCTCGGTTGAAAAATGGCCCCAGTTAGTTTGGCAAGAACAGAAATGTGTCCCCAAAAGTAGGGTGTTACAAACCCACACTGTCACACACACTCACGCACACATACATGTTTATCCCCAAGAGGTAGATTTTAGTTTTAGTTTAAACGTATTTTTTTATACTGGATTGCCCAATAGTACAAAACATTGTCTAATCTAGGGGTTCTCCAGACACGAAGACGCACAATAATATGTACAAGACTCACAGGACAATACAAATCATGATAATATGACCATGAGATGATAGTTTTAACGTACGGCGATGATAAGAAGTCAACCAGGGAAGAATATTTTGGAAAAGCATTGTCATGACATTGCACACAAAGAGAATTGGAACAAACATTTGCTGAAATAATGAAAAGGCCTAACATCCCAGTTTGAGCATGGTTTGTTATTAGATCTGGTGAGGTGCTGTTTCAGCTTTTATTATCTAATAGTTTTTCATGGAGCCAACACTGTCTTTTTTTACGTGAAAAGGCAAAAATGTAGGTAACAAGACAGAGTCTGAACTTTTTGAATATTGTCACAGATAAAAGTAACGGAACTTAAGGGTAACTCATAGATCTATCTTCTTATGACTTTAGTTAAGGATCGTATTTAAAAAAATCCACGAAGCAACAAAAATGAAAGATTGATGGGTGGGTAGAGTAAATTCATATACATTAATTTGAGATGTTAAAAAGCCAAACATGTAATGCTGTGACGGTGCCAAGGTAATTGCTTTACAGTAAACCCTCCGTAAGTGGGCACTTTGCTTTGGTCCCGTTTCCTATTGGGTATACCCTAAAGCTAGCTATCGCCCTAAAGTAAGCATTTCTGCAATCTTAATTTGCCCCAGTTCTATGCAACAAGCCATAACCATAAATTTGCGAAAAGGCTCTTAATTTCAATTTCCAGATGGTGAAAATAGAGCCGTCTCTATCCTCACCGTGAAAATATGCGAAACTGTACCATCACCGCCATACGGTGAAAATAGACCAAACCCTATCCTCACTGTACGGTGAAAATAGACGAAACTCCTCCCAAACACTATTCTCACCGAACAGTGAAAATAGACCAAAAAAAGCTATTCTCACCGTAGAATGAAAATAGCATCGTTCTTTCTTTTTCTTATTTCGTTTGATTTAAACATTTTTGTTCATCCTGGATAGCCCCACAGTACAAAAAGCTGACTAATACAATGGGTTCTCTAGACAGGGAGCAACAAAACAGAATATGTTCAACATGCAAGGGACATCACTTAATTATGTAAGCGTATTAATGACCAGAAAAATGAAAGAAAATAGCTAAATTATATCACCACCTTTCCAATTTAGATTTGATTACACCCCCGCCCCCCACCGGGGGTGGGTAGGCTGAATTGGGAACTGGAAAGATCAGAATAAAAATTGTCTAGTTCCAGCGATATAGTATATAACTGTCATGAAAATTGTTTGCTGCATCGGATATTGCCTCCTACTAAAGCAGACCAAGCTCTGTGTTACCCCAGGGGAAGAAAATATAACTCGGGAGGCAACATCGGATAGTTCTTTGTCACGCTAGCTATAAAAAATACTGAAGTTTGAAAAATGCAAAGATAACATTGAGCGGGAAAAAGAGTTTGTTTAATGTTAATTTCAAGTCTGTTAAGTTTCCGGTTATACAATTTTAGGTAAACTAGAATAAACCTATTGCTTTCTAGATCCATTACTTGCATGTAAATGGAATTCTGCCACTTCAGATCTTTGATTACATTAGGACAAGCAGACTCTGTTTTTTTGTTTTTGTTTGTTTGTTTTGTTTTGTTCTTTTAATGTTCTGATGTTTATGTACAGATAAATTTCCCTGGAGGTACAAAGTCTACCGTTAATGACGGGCTTTAACATTTATACTGTAATGCAGGTACGTCGCTGGCTCAATGACTTCGCAGGCAGGTAACCTTGAATATGTCTCGTTCTGGTGGAGCATCACTGTGGAATTACCTATCCCTTGCTGTAACAAGGAGGCCATACTCCCTTGCCATACAGAAACCAACATCTTGAAATACACAATGTAGTTCAAAGTAAATGCTGTTTTCAGTTTGCATCTGTTGTTGCCTCTGTAGATAGACTGTGGCTCCTCCAGGGTGTTTTTCCCCGTTACAGTAGAGCATGGAAGTATTAAATTAACGGTAATACCTCCATGAGCAGAGCGCCAACAATTCTTGCTCAACAGCTATGTGGCCCTGCCTCGTAACTCGGGGGATACTACTGGTGCACATAGTTGTTTAGTTGGGAGAAAGGGGGTCAATTTGGAGCAACTTTGCGGTGGGGAAATTTATAATTAATTGTCTGATTGGGTATCAAATTAAAAACATCTGCGAAAGTGTTTTTGATGACGTGGTTTGTCCATAACCTTCAGGAACATTTTTTAACAATCAAATTAATGTCTGAATTGCCATGCATGTACTATCCATGGTCAATCATGAAGACGATCAAAGCTATCAAAGTATAAAGGACAAAGGTAATTAGGCTCCTTTGTGTATCTGTTTTATGCTGCGGCTGTGTGACGTCGTGCATATCGTTACAAACGTTTACTGTTGCAATCTGCCTTGCGACGTGCATGAAAATGAAAATGTTATTGTACTTGTAGTTATATACGTTTTTTACTTGTCATGTTGAAATTGAAAGAAGCAAGTCAATATTTTCATGAGCCAAAAATTTATATTTGAATAAGTATTATAAGGAAGTAATAAACAAAAACCCATTTCCTTCAAGTCAAGCCCAATCTATATGGGTGACGCAAAATCTCCATTTGAAGGAAGTGTGTAATAATAATATGTTTATAAACACTAGGATTATATTGATTTTGTCAAAAAAGGTATTTTATGTCACTTTGCATGTGGACTTTGAAAACAAAGGAACGTAATAAGTACAGATGCAACAAGTTTTACCAATTTCAAAGTTCTCACTCTTTGCCATTCTGGGCTCCTTGGCGTGACATAGTGTCCATCATCTTGCTGTGTTAACCGATTGCTCCTATGGCGCTTCACGCTCAAAAAAAAAAAAAAAAAAAAGAAAGAAAAAAGTGATGGTTCATGTCATCAATGATTCATTGGAATTTGAAAAAAAAATTGGATGCAGGACCATCAAATCTGGTTCATTGATTCTGAAAGGGTATTATTTTGCATAAGTTTTTTTTTGGGGGGGGGGGGTTTAGTTTGTCGTGATCGCCCATATTGAAGTTGCATTTTAAGTACATAATGAGATCTGGGTGAACAAAAATATTCAACGGTTCTTCTGAATGCCAAAGGTGCAAAACCAAAAACTCACATTTACATGAACATGTATGCAGCCTTTGAGACTCGATACATGCAACCATGGGGTCCAAAAAATTTCACAAATCCACTTACTTCAACTTTAACACAAAATGCCGGGGGGGGGGGGGGTTCTCGTTGTCGAATTTTCGAGCCAGGGATCACTGGTGCCTTAAGCCGAATGCTAGTGTTTGTTTGATTTGGCTACAATATTGTAAAAACGGCTATTGCATTTAAATGTATATTACTCCATTCACATTCAATACTTACTCTTTTCTAGAATGTACAGGAAAATTACATCGACTTGGGTGTGACATTTACTTCCCCGGGAGGTACATGCAGGCCTAGCATATGTGTAGAAATAATAATTATGTGGCAAACGGAAAAAGACATACTCAAATAAGTCTATATCTACATGGGGGTATCTATAGACGGATATTAGCCACTATCTTTCTTTTTTTTCGGAGGGGGGGGACTTGGTGAGATTTGCTGGGGGGGGGGAGGGTACATTTGCAGTTAGATAATGAATAAGTTTAAAGACTGAAATATAGTATGTATATAAATGGCTTGTTCTGCTGGTCTTTTCAGTGTGCCCACGGTCTAGCCAGTACCCGTGAGCACATGGAACTCCCGGGTGAGCATGCGTGTGCGAGCGAGCCAGGGTGCGGGTAGATCAGAAAATAACTGCGTGCAACCCGGGGAAGTGAGCCCTAGCAAAATGTGAGCAAAGTGTGCGAAATATGCGAGTGCGTGCAAATTTTGGTTAAGTTACTTTCAGTCGCTACTGTACAACAGGGATCAATATCATGGTTAAGATCTACAGCAACATGCAGAAACGTTACTAAACACTTTCTGTCGGGCTGTATCTTCTCACCATAATAGTGTTTTACTAGTCCCCAACGAAAAATCACCATGCCAAAATGACGTGCAACATCTGTGCAAGTACAATAGCCATGAATATCTAGTATAATGAGCCAAAATGAGCAGCTATCATTCGCACAAGTCGTCATAAAATAAACTCGAGCACCCATATAATTAGCATAATTGCAGCGACCAAATGAGCTCTTTTAAGCAAACAATCACTGGTTTAATGGCCAGTTACCCTCACAAACTATCGATTAATGACTATTTTCATAATTTGATTGAGAGGTACCAGAAAGCCCATTTTAAGGAAACATGATCCTCCACCATAGGCTGTGAAACAAAGTGTACAGATGGAATAAATAACTTTTTCTATAAGAGAAGTTATAAGACCTCAAAGGCTCACATCCACGTACATTGTAGCTACATACATGCCAACTCTCGGTAAATCCAAGCCTAGCCACAACAACAGCATTTTCTAGCATAGCAAGCAATCAGTTCATTGAGGATATGCAAGTACTTACAAATCCATAAACAGCTTTTTTTCTAGTCGATTTTAGCCAACCCACAGCTTCTGGACCCGAACAGAAACTATCCATATTTACATATAGGCCATATTCCTGGCAGATTGCAAATATTCTTGGACAGAGTTGAACACAAGCTTGCAAATGGTCAAACTATAAAAAGTTTGCGGCCCACACGGATGTCCCTTCTGGTTACTTCTTTACCTGCCAAGCTTCATAGCACCACCAATAACAGCCATCTTTAATAGTACTATTCACGAAGGAATGTTACGTGGTATGTTAAAATTGGCTGACCTCTGCCCTTGGCAAAGAAGTCACCCATAGTTGTCATCAATTCTGACGTCTGCCCTTGATCTTTCACTCCTGTATTCACAAGACATTGAAATGTTTGTGAGTGAAAGGATACAGAGTGAGCATGAAGCCAAAATCAGGAAAGGTCAGCTTTGATCAATCTGGCGTGCTTCGACCACCCACGTGCTTTCATGATGGATAGATGGACCTTCATCTGAATATTTGGTCAAACTGTGCAATGCATTTAGTGTACATTTTACATTGTTTAGCAACTTTGGGTTTTTTGGAACCAAATTTTACTCCATTTATTTCCAATAGTTCATGAATTTCCATTTGCAAATTTGTTTTTGTTTAGTCAGTCGTACCGTTTATTCATCAACCAGATATTGATTAAACAATTACGGGTATTTGTTCAGGCGTTTTATCTATATGGCTTGACTGAAAACTGTAATCTTTAGTATCTTGCATACTTATCAGTTTTCGTAAAATAAATTTAATATGGAGCAACATTACTTATGTTTACTGAACGTGGCAATGGTGATGTCAGCACCTAAAAGATTAAGACTAGGTGCAAATATGCAAATAAGTGACATTCTATACGTATGTCAAGAAATACATAAAGAACTTTTTCGGAGGAAAATTGGACAACATTGTACCAAAGGTTAGAGAAAAGCTGCACAGTTGCTTGACTATTTGTTTGACAGATTATGCTTAGGGTAACGAGAAGGATACAGAGCCACTTGAAACCTTGACTGACAGACTGTCCTGAGGTCAAAAGGTGTGTACAGTTGCTGAAATAGTTCCCCTTTTTGCCTGCTGAAGCTGTGACCTGTAGACCAGGAGCATACTTTGACCAGTAGCCAGGCCATATACATCTACTGGGACTACTGGATGACATATCTGTTAAACAATGTGGGGACCTGTGCGTTTCTGACCAAAGACATACACTTTGACAGCGTGGCTTGACCTGTATATGTCAAAAAATTAAGTATGTAACATATTTATATATGATTTTTTATGTTAGATTTTTCGCATTAGCTTTCCATGACCCATGTTAACGAAATGGTGGGATATTGAAAGAACCACGCAACCTGACCCAGACAGGACTGCAAAAGGCTACAAGCAAGACAAAACTGGTCCACCTATGCATTTAGCAAATTGGCTTGGCTAGAAATATGCATGACAAAAAGGAGCCTTGTCAGGTGGGAACACAGAATCTTTGCACTAAAATTACAGACCATAATATTTGCATTTTTATTTGGCTTTTGTGATACACTTATGTATATTCTGACTTTTTTATGCTAATTGCTTTTGCGCATCCTTTAGAATACAGTGTGAATGTGCATAGGGGTGCTAATGGCGGTCTTAAGCATGTCTATGTTTTTTATATCATCCATCCTGGCCTTTGCTACCAACAAACATGAATCCAGAGCTCTGAGAAAATTTGCATTGCCTCATCAGCAATATGAGATCGGGCACAGATTTTTTTTATAAAAATGTTTGAACACAGGGATTTGTTATGCAGTCAGGACATGTATATATATATATATATATATATATATATATATATATATATATATATATATATACATATATATATACATGTATATATATATATATATATATATATATATATATATATATATATATATATATATATATATATATGTTTCACAGACGCTTACAATTATAATTTACTGATAAATTACATTCACTTTGCACCAATACAAGAAAGTGTTACAACATTGGACTTTAACCAGGAAATGACCTTTAAGCTTGCATGTTTGTTTTTTTTTTTCAGATTGTATATCATCCAAGCCTAGATAGAGCTTCCAGTCACGCAACACCTGTGATGATCACTGCATTTAATGTATATAATGTGTATAGTGCACGTATGTAGCATCAAGGTGTATCTTTCAGATTTCACTTCTATCAACATGTAGACCATTGTTGCAACATTTAGAACTAGGGCGTGCAAGCTCTGCTGATTGTACCGCAAATGGCCTTGCTTTTGTCTTGGTCTGTGGTGCAAAGTACATCATTGGCAACTGTTTTAATTTTGACCTTGACCTAAATTAAGATCAACCTTAATGTTGTGCAGATAGTAAACAATTTTTATTTAATTGGTTTCATCACATATATATTTATATGTTAGTTATTTTGTGCCATAGACAATCGAAACATTATTATATTTCATCATTGACACCCTTGTTAACACAGATTTATAAATATGTGCAGCTCCCTGACATGTTTTGATGAGAATAAGAGATATACGATATATTAGTATCAGAAATTTACTGAACGCTATTTGAAAATTACAATTGTGTACAAAATATTGTTGCGAGTTGCACTTAGGTCACCTTGCTGTAATCACCAAGGCTACGTCACATGCATTCCAGGATCATGATGCAAGGACTATTTCAACTGCTTCTTTAATATTGTTTGTGAAGGTGGGTCTTCTTATGAAGGCCTAGCTGAGAGTGGTACTGGATGGCGACCTATGTTCCATAGTCCAAGGATACTTGGGAATTATATATGTGGTCAATAGTCCTATATTTAAGCTAGAACCTAACATTCCAAGTGAAGATGATCATCTAGAAGTATTTGAAAGACGTTTGATATGTATGACTTTGGATTAAGTTGTAAGGTTGCCGGTCACTTTTATAATTTTGCAGTTCATATTGCAAACCAAGCATAACGTAAGTGGAGACTTTTCCATGCCACACAATGAGGGACTTTGCTAAGGGATTCACGGAGAATATGCATTTTATATGAATGATGTGAACTCGACTTTAGGAGAGAGTGCCGAAGGGGGGTGCAGCATCATAAATAATGTGTTCCCGTAATGTCATGTACAGCCTGCAGTTAAGAAAATACTTAAGTTCACTCTGCCAGAAACCCGCTCTGATAAAAAAAGCAGTTCATTCTTGTTCTGCCTTGAGGACACACGCCTACAGATTCCTTTTATATACGTTTCCAACCTGCTTGCCCACCACCAGCAGGTAAATCTTTATGTCAGTTTGCTCCCAAATGACCGTCAAAATGCATCGTCTGTTTCAGTTTAAAGCACCTTGTTTCAAACTCGCTGGCACAAAACCAAAGAATTGAAGAAATTCTTGACAAGTGACAGAAATTACGAGAAAACGAGTTCCATCACTTATTCTGCTGCTGTTACCTTTGGATATTTAGAAAGCGGATTCTAATAGACCTAAGAGAGAGAGAGAAAGAGAGAGAGAGAGACAGACAGAGAGAGAGACAGAGAGAGACAGAGACAGACAGACAGACAGACAGACAGAGAACACTTCAACAAAACACCAATAAAAGGTTGACTGGGAAAGTGGTTTGGGTACATGTGTTTCAAAAACAAGAAAACAATATTATACATTAACAGCAAAATTTCAAAATCTTGATAAAAAAAATAACTGATTCAAGGCACTTTTTAGTGTTTGTGGTTGTAACTCGTACAAGCACCTTTCCCAACCGGGTCACGCAAAGGTCATTGACATAATTTCATTGGCTATAGAGCAATTCGATTTTAATTTAAGTCCAAATAATTTAAGAGAAATTTGATATGGGTCTCGGCGCCTTGGCGTGATCATTATCCTCTTGAGGGCCTCAGATAGAAGTTACCTTTAAGGTGACAAAGATACTTTAATCCAATTTTTGGTTCCAATCCTTCATCATTTAATAAAGGAAAGGAGAGTAATTTTAATAATTACGACAGCTTAAGTTAATGCCCCATAAGACGAGATTATTAGGGTCAAGCTGATCTGGTTGCATGCTTTGTCTGGCACCTTTGTCGCATGATGAATAAAGAGCCACAGCACTGGATCCCTATCCATACGAAGATAGAAAATACACTGAAGCATTATACCCGTAATCTGGGCAGATATGCATAGATGCAAGTGACATGGGTAGGTTTATGTGTAAATCTAGATGCCCAAGTACTGTAGGCTCTTTCCTGCACAGATGAGCATAAGTTCAGTAGACGTATAGACCAAAAGTATGTAAGTAGTATTGACCAGGCCTTGATAAACGGGTAACAATTTGCAAGGTCAATCTCAAAGGAAGCAGCCAGAAAGGAGTTATGCAAAATAGTCAGCACACACCATAGAAATAGTTCAGTCCCATTATCCCGGGCTCAAAACCTACTAACAAAAATGCCCAACCAAGTCACAAAACAGGGGGTTTCAACATAGCGTTGGTGGGGAGAGTGTTAAAGCAAGTGTAAAAGTAGTTGGATGCAGCTATGTGGAAGGTTGGAGGTCATGTAATAAAATGAAGTTGATATTGCGCCTCCTCAGCCTTGCATGTGTGTGTTTCCATGCCAGGTCATCTACTTCTCTACAGAAGAGACGTATGTTAAATGCTGTGTTTATTTAGCACGTTGCCCTTTGAAATTTGATCCTTTTAAATGGTGCACTTTCACTTGCAAGATTATAGCTACTAGAACATGAACATTATATTTTATCCATGATAATTTCTAACAGCAAGGCCGGTATTTAGAAGTGTCACTTAATATACTTCTGAAGAGAAGAATTTCTAAACTAGAGCCTGTATTCTATATGTGGCGACTTAAATTTCTTTTACCTTTATGTGACAGACCCAAAGTATCATGAGAATGATAATAACACTCATTACAGGAAATATGCCAATACTTAACATTATTATTTCATGCGTTTCACATAAGGGTGGACGAACCTTCTTGCGTAGTTGAGCTATAGCGCTTTTCAAGTCAGAAACCTCAGGATTAGCAAACTCCTTAAGCCATATGTCAATTGAACAACTTTGTCTTTCTGACATTATGTTAAATGGAAAAGTTCCAGATATTTGCGAGAAATCAGCTATGGTAGGTCATTGATCTCTTTTAACAATTTGCAAGGAAGCCATTTCGTATATAGATGGAAATTTAAAGCAAGCACTGAGTGCCTTACACCTGATATCTAACATTAATTGGCAACAGGAGTTTACTGAGTATCACTGGAGCGCTTTTCTTTGTTGTGACCACACAATTTACAAAAAAAGGCAAAGCCAAATGGCGTGGTGATGATCCGACCTGTAGAACTGAGTGAATAGGCATTTGGGTTCTGTGTACCGTGCAGTGTTTGATTTGTACAAGTTTGCCTGGCAGCCTGTTTATTTTTGTTTGACACGACAATTACCGCAGACAGAGAGGTAAGAATGGATCACACCTTGACTTTAAATGGACAAAATACACATCAGGTTTCCGATATATAAATGCATTTTATGACTTCGGCAATGCATAAAACTGGCCATCTCCAGAGATAGCTGGACAGGTGGCCTGTAGTTTCTATTGGGCCAAGCTTTTTGAAAACCTGTAATAGACCCGCACACTTGAGATTTTGTCAAAAGACAAGAGGATCACGATAATCCTGTGATCTGCTGGCTGGAATATTCTTTTACAGTTTTGCTACATATGCACGGCACTCTGTACAACTATATACAAGTACAAGGGTAACAAAGTTTGATACCAAAGCAATTGGCTAAGTGGTTCTTGAAATGAAGATTTTTTTTCAATCAATAAAAAAATGCATGACACAAAAATAGAAAAATTATGCCATCATCATGGCCTTTGCAAACTTGATAGATGTCTACCTGGGTAACACCCATCTGCAAAAATCAAACATTCCAAGCACCACTTTTTGAGAATGAGTCAAAAATGTAAATACAATAGCCATATACTATACAGAGATAACACTTACCTAAGCTCGCAAAGTTTAATTTTCCGTAACTTCATCAAAAATTAAAATTAACATATCCATATCATTTTTGCAAAATTATTATTGTCTAATTCATATTAAAGTCTGATAACATTTTAAGCAATTCTTTTCAGCTGTTCTGGAAAAGAAGTCAAAGATAACCTTTACACACAAAACTTGACAACCAAAAAAAGAAGGAAAAATTGCAGCAATATTAAAGTAATTGGCCAAGTAGTTGTTGAGATGAAGACATCTTATTTTTTGAAGTTAATTAACAAATTCAAAAAAAAAAAAAAAAAATATTGCATCATCATCTGCTTTGCAAGGTTGGTAGAGGTCCAACTGGGGAACATCTGTGTGCAACATCAAAACATTCCATACTGCAGTTTTTGAGGACAAGTCAAAAATGTAAAAATTCTAAAGACAGACGGACGACTGACGCAAACGGATTCCAATAGCTTTGCTGACTGATAAGTCAGCAGAGCTAAAAGAAAGTATGCATGGTCAAAGTCAAGCGAAATAAATGTGACAACATGAAATTTGTGGCCAGCTGAATTACTGTTGTTTTTAAGTTACTCTCATAATACTTGATATCATGATGTAGACCTTTGGAATATGTTAAGCAACCTTTTGGAGCAATCTTATGAAAGTTTTCGGTGGAAACAAAAACAAGGGAAATTCCCCTCTGTTCCCATTATACAGTTTATTTCGTAAAATACGCTGGTCGCAATGAGTCCACAACAGTTGTTTGTCTGATTTGTGGGGAAAGCTTAAGGTGGTAGCACCGTTAGGAGTGCATAACGCAGACGCTAGCCTCAATCTATTATGTTACGTGCATACCTATATTTTCAATATCTCACAGATCTTAACGTTATCAGGAATTATATTTAAATGTTATGAAATTAATTTTGATGCTATTTGGAACCGTTTTGTGAGTGTGTATGAAATCACGGATATCTGACAAAACTTACTTTATTTTCACTGACAACTATCAGTAATTAAGTTATTTACCAATACGCAGGAAGCTTATCTTGCTTTTGACCAGAAGAAAAAAAAAAAATAAAAAAAAATATGCAATTTTCAAGTTTAGTCCATAAGACCATACACTTTCGTCATTTCGAGGGCTACAAAACTCACGGAATGAAGAGTACCAAAGATAAAAACATACTTTTTCTGAAGCAGATCCGTATTTTGTAAGAGCCGTTTAATTTTTGGCGGTATTTTGATTCGCTTTCAAGAAACGCCTGCACAAAAAAAACAATTGATTAAAAAAAATGATTTTAAGAACATCGCCTTGAAAGGCACTGTTGTCAGTCTTAAAAGCTGATTACCTGTTACATAAAGAATACTCACTCTTCCTGCCCACATTTTCTTCTACATACTACAAGCAAGTAGAGGCTTTCATATCTGGCCTTTGATGTGAAAAAAATCGGACATTTGCTGGATGAAAAACGGACTTTCTGTAGTCAAATCCTTCAACAGCCACCATATGCTGCTAGCTTTCTGCAGATGGTTTCACACGCGCTGCCGGCTGAAAGAGTAAAGTAAGCGAATTTAGCAGGTCATATGACCTTGACCCAAGCAACAAGGCAGTTTGAAAATATCGGCTACCAAGTGGAGAGGGAAAGGGTTTCACAGTTTGTTGGGTGAAAGTTTGCTCGTCTGGCAAGATTAGCTCTCGCTGACTTCTCTTCACCTCTGATCAAAGAAAGATATGCCTTTATTACGGCGAAAGATTGTTACATGGGCCTGCAGTGTTTTGGAAAGCTTTCAGTGAGTATAACCTGCAGTAATCTTGGCGTCTATTCACGATTGGAAGGGGATGTGATGGAAAACTGAAAAAAAAATGCCTAGGAATCAATGGACGAAGCAGCGGATGAAAGGAAGTGTGAAGCAGCCACTGACTAAAAGGAGAGACCAGACCACATACCCAGACCCAGACAGTTTACATGCAAATTGTTCAACAGGAAGGAAACCTTTGGGCGATGGGGTCTAGGCCCAGGACCTGGATCAGTGCACGGAAGATGCTGTGTTGTGTGACTCTTTGCCACCCAAGAGTGTACAGCCTATTGATGAGGAAAATAATTGAACATCACACGGTAACCCTATTGTTGATACGTCTGTTCTGCAGACTTTGACACACTGTGCTGCAGTTTCTGGAGATCGTCATGTCGGTCAGTTGACATTCCTGGAGGATCAGACACGACGACGTGGCTGGGCTTCGTATATGACAATGAAATGCAACAAAGTGGAATGTACTGCACCAGAGGCATAGAAGTGGACATGCAAAGCTTCAGGTATATGATATACAGTCTGCGTGTTTATTATTATCTATATGTTTATACCTGTCCATTACACTTAATGTTTGTTTGTACAGGAAGGGCGACAACCAGCATTGCCTGGCACCAGTTTACAACCAGAAAAAGTCCCATTGCTCATGCATTTGCTTCATGCATGAAACCACCCTCCAGCTAAAACCTTTAAAATTATATTTCTAAAAAACCTGGCATAAGATACAACATCGATATTTTGAAATTATTATAGCAACCAAATTGCAGTCTCCATGTTATTTTTACAACATTTTCCATTGTACTGTGCGATTACTTAAAATATTCAACCATTATTTGAAAAGGACTGATTGTGCAACGTGAGCATTTAAATCATGTAAATGTAGGCGTATTTGGCACACTGCAATTTTGAATTTTTTAGGGACTGCTGAGCTGTTTCGCAGATCAATGTTCAAGTACAATGTGAGGTACAATCCATACATTGGTGACAGCGACTCATCTGCTTTAAAAAAATCTGCAAGGAGATATCCTATGGAGAAAAGGCCATTGTGTAGAAGGACGAGGGCATCTGGCACATCCAAAAATAATGGGACAGGGCTTAAGATAGAACTGGAGAGTAACCTCAGCAGCCACTAGGATGATAAGTTCATGTACAAATGGTGCTTTACGTTTATTGTTTTCCAATAAAAGCGAATCATGTCACTTTGGTTTCGACGAAAAAAGGATAAGGATTGATAGCAATCACCATATTTACTAGATATGCTTTGGGTAGTGTTTTTCAGTAGTACTAAAATAAAATAAGGAGGCACAGAAGTATCTTCATGTCGGGTGCTGTATGAAGGTTTACCTGTTTGTATTATGGCAGGGCAGACCCAGCGTGATACACGTATAGATAACATGGAGCTTCGTCTGCTAAGGATGCATATCATGGTATTACTATTACATGATATTTTGCTTGAAACAATCAAATATGACTAATCAAAAACAAAAACAAAAGACCGAAGCAGCGCGAGTCATAAAAATATTACTTTAATTCCAAATTTATGTCCTTTCCAGTTTATTTAATCTTTTCTGACATGTGTATGTTCGAAGGCAATTAAATTTTAATTTAATGTAACGTAGAAAAAATACATGGATTCAGGTATCAGTATGACAAATTAGTTGTTACTATTTGGAACATTACAAAAATAAATAAATTGAAACCCATGCACATTCACAAAATATTCACAAATGGAAGTCAATGTTCTTTCTTGCAGGGGAAGTTCTTTCCAATGGAAAGCATCTTGGTGGTCGTGGTTGACTGACACTAGCACGGGTCAACACCCTGCAGGTCTTCTAGGAGATTGGTCTTATCACTTTTGCAGGGTACCCAAGAGTCCTGTCCAAGGGAACCTGGGCCATGCTGAAACACTGGGCGGACCTGCCAAACCATGTGGACTGTCCCCGTGGAGAGTCTAGTTGGTGCAAGCATCAACAAGACAAAGCACTGGGCACAAAGTTTGCAGGTAAAATGTGAAAATTTGTGAAAATAAAATTGATAATATCCAGAACTAAAACTATAATGAGTATTTTTTGATTATGGTACTTTGGCATATCAAGATCAATATCATGTAGAGTTGTTTTTTTGGGGGGGACTGATAGAGCTGAAATATTATATATATAATTATTTCAAGATTATTAGTTTCCTACGTAACACACGTCAGCAACCAATTAAAAATAAACACTAAGTACAACTCTGGGCTAACTTCACTCGGACAGGTCACTCACTTCCAGCGACTCCGAACGTACTGTCAAATAGCCCATACCTGTAAGTATCTTTTATGTTTTCGCGCAACGAAGAAATATCAGTAAATGCACACGCACCAGCTTCAGCTCCAAAACACGGCAAACTAGTTGAAGATGTCTCCAAAAAACTCACGCCCTGCTTATTGCAGACTCTAGAGCACATAATTTTGACAATTATCGGAGACCATGTGCACTACCATATGAATGTCATTATATAATCGAAAGGGGAGGCACCAGAGAAAGCCTACATACGCTCGTTGTTGAATATCTACAATCTGGGAAAATACCAAATGATGCAAATCTAATTGTAAAAATTGCTGCAGGAATAAACAATACAACTAGTTGGGTGCCACATCTGAACACGTACGTTCTCGCCCATAAAAAGGATAATACTACCCTAAATGGTTTGATACGATTGAGGAAAACAATCCTTAATATGTTCCCAAATGCAGTCGTTAGCTTCATTACAATACCTCCCATCGACTTCAACAAATACCGTGAACACAGGGAGATAGACATCAACACAGAAGGATCAACAGAGCAAATTAGACATCTTGATTTTATTCTGGAATTTAACAAATTGTTGATTGAGCTTAATCGCTCACAAACACAACTAAAGGAGCCTCCACATACTTCATACTGGCATTCCGACGTCATCAGGTGCGCTAAAAAGAAGAAAAGGGATTCCCGATATAGAAGAAAAATCGAAACAAGATCTGAGCGGCTCTACGATAGAGTGCACGCGGTGTCCCAAGTGAAAAAGGTTTGGTACTACAAATGGCACCTCAGTGTACTAAAAGACGTGCAAAGCAGTGTGTAAAAGTCTGCACAATATTTTTTGTAAAATGCATTTTTGTGAGCTGCCTTTCTCAAGATGAAGAGGGACGGGAAATTGGGGTTGCGGTTGCGGCTCTTCAATCCCCCCCCCCCCATCTCTACTTCTCACTTGCTACTTACCTACCCGATGCGTGTGCGCGACAGTTTGAAATAGAAATTAATTTTTAAAGAGGGATGGGAGGATGGGGCTGCGGTTGCGGCTCTTCATTTTCCTTCCCCCGCCCTCTGTCACTTCTCTCGTCATCGTGATTAAACGTACACCACAGCAGACACCTACCTGATGCATATGTGTGACAGTTTAATAACAGAATGTATTTTATACAGAGGGATGGGAAAATGGGGCTGCGGTTGCGGCTCTTCATTTTGTTCCATTCCCCTCTTCCCTCGTCTTCGTGATAGAACATCACAACAGACACCTGTATGATACACGTGTCTGACAGCTTAAACATTATTTCTGTGCCTTTTGTTTGATTTGATGATGTATAACTTCACAAGCTGACATAGGTGGGACTGCCACTATTGAACTTGCAAATACGGAGTATTTTTGGTATTATTTCTTAAGTGGAACCATGACGATGATGGTGCTGTATTTGTCTACTTTTTTTCTGTTTTCTTCTATTTTGTTTTGCTTAAAAGCCACAAGGACAAATGAAGGCCACAATCATAGAGTACAAATGCAACCTGAAAACTGTGTATCATCTACTCATATTAGTATATATGTCATGTCTACAACTATAAAATGTTTAATTTGCATTGTATACCCTGTGAAGTTATCTTTACAAAACTGATAAATGAACACAACTGAAGACATACTTTTTAACTCTGGTGGTGTACAAAATAATTCTTTAAAAAGCTTGTTAGAGAAACATGATGATAATGATGATGATGAACAGATAGAAATAATTACTCACTCTCCTTATTATTTTGACGACCTTGAATCTATTGTGAACACGAATCGAAACAGCTTTACAATTTTAAGTACTAATATTAATTCAGCTCATGCTAAATTTACAGAAATAGAATCATTTATACATGAGTTGTGTCAAAAAAATTTCGAATTCAGTGCAATTTGTTTGCAAGAGTGCATTTATACATGAGTTGTGTCAAAAAAATTTCGAATTCAGTGCAATTTGTTTGCAAGAGTGCTATATAAAAAATGATACTGATCTCACTCTGTTGCAACTTGAAGGTTATACTTGTATTCCACAGGGTCAAATATGTTCAGCAAAAGGAGGTTTGATCATATACTTAAATGAGTAGTTCCGTTCTGGTTTTTGCCAGGACCCAGGAGAAAGAGAGATGGGTCTACAACTCTCTCTAGTAAAAATATTTCCCTCATTTTTATGAGTGGATAAAAAAATCTTAGCTGTTGACGAATAAGCATGAGTAAGCACTTCATCTAAAACTTAAGTCATTGCAGAGTTAATTTTAGCAGCTGTTCCGTATGTCTACCAATGAGCCAATTTGCTAACACTGATATCCTTATCTTTTCACAATAATGAACCCCATTCACTTCAGTCAGCCAGACTTCCTCTCTGTTGTAATACCACGCCGATATCAAAGTGGTTAGGCTTCTAGCAAAGAAGTAATAAGCTTGAAATTAAGAGCTCAACTTCATATCAAACGTTATGTTTTGCTGTCAAAATTTTCCAAAACTCGTGCTGATCATGCAATCCTGTATCAAGACAATGCAAAACAGTTTGCACTGTACAACTATGAGTAGACGTTGTTTAGAGACACTTTATCCCTTTTCAGAGGACTCGTAAAGTCCAGTTTTTGTTTTAAACAAATAAAGTACGGGAAACGGTCAGTTACATGTCTATGTTTAGCGCCTAATCAAAGTTTATTTTTTCAATTTATTTCTTTTGTTTTTTCAAATCAGTAGTTCTGATCAATACATTGTCAATTACACGGGAATGTCTTCCAGATATTCTTCTTGCTAAAAAAATTTGAAGCAGAAAAGTTATTGTTTAGCTTGGGATCTATCTTTTCAGAAAAATCTTTCTGTGTATCTATGCACAATTCATCAATGGAATAAAGCTCTGCAGCAACAAATTTTATCACAATGATCAGTTGCAAAATCAAATAGCACAAATATAACGTGTTTGTTGTCGTCATTTCTGTTCCTTGGTGGTCTATATATTACAAATGAATGAAACTTCATTGCTACACCTCAGATACAAAAGTGTAGGCATTTTCGTTCAAAAGCACAAACCGAATACAACGCAGTTTATCGTATACACTACTTACACATGTGTCGATAGAAACAATAAAAAAGATCAGTCATATAATATTGTTAAATTTTTCACAGGAGCATCTAACTCCAATCGTATAGTTCTAATTTTTTTTAAAAAGCAAGACAATTTCGTTATCGCTTTACAATTCATAAAAATATTAAAGTTCCGTTTCAAATTCATGTTTTCGACATGTGCATAATAAAATTGACATTCCTACCATATGTCATTCACTGTTCGAATTGCTCCGCATTGCGTTTCTTTCAGGAGCTGGAATATGGAGTAAAATATTCCTCAGTCCTGTTTTCACAATGCTTGTAGTCAGAAGGCCACCTTGAGCTGCCAAATTACTTTCGCTGTTTTCTGGCCTGGGTGAGAAATTTACTTGTGACTTTTCTGTGAAGTTTTCCTTTTTTTTGAAATGTAGTAATATATTGTACTTTTCAGTGAATCCTGCCATGCCAGTTCCACTTTTTTGTTTCTTTTTCAGCATCAAAAATTATCTGACCTGTGCAATCTGGCTTGTGCAGCAAATGTCCCCTCACAGAATTGTGCCATAGTTTCTCTGTCCTTTCTGCATATAAAATTCTACAGGAGTCTGTGTGTGGTCTGTCTTGCTTTAGTGAAGCATGCGAATCAAGATACGTGGTGCTAGGTGGAGCTGGTCTAGGCAGTTTCACATTCACCTTTGTCTCCGGACCTGGTTCTTGTTGTAGCTGTTCATTCACATTGTCTTGTAATTTACGAGGAAGGCGTGTCCACCTCATCGGTTTATTGGTTGTGGGTTCTGAGGTCATTCTTCATCTCTTGTTGTGGGCCATATGGTGTTCTGAAAACTAGTTCTGTTTTTTCAGTGACCAGCTTTCATTGTATCAGTCAGTATGCAGCAGTAGTCTTCAATAAAGCTTTGCTATAGTCACTTACCAAGTCTAAAAAGCTTATGAAATATTTGGTAATTTCTGGTTCTTGTAAATCTTTACGCCTATGTGGGTAGGTGTCTTTGTGTGGTGAAAGAAAATGCGAAGAGTGGGGTTGCTTGATGAATCTGAACCCACCCCTCTATGATGCCAGTCACTTTCAGGATTCACTCAGTATCAACAGCAGGGAGAAATGTGATACCCCTGGCTGCCCTCACAGATAGATCCAATTGTCCCGATCCTGCTTGCAGTTTTACAAGTGATAGATGTCCTATGATAATTACAAATGTCATCAACTTCATACTAGATCTTATACTATTTCCACTTTATACTGTAAATTAATGTTTAAGGTAATGTGCAGAGTCTGGTAACTTTGTCATTGTAGGAAGAAGGCTTGCCAGCAAGCGAACTAATCTTGAATGCATAGCCTACATCCTTATGTATTGATGCCAGGTCAAAGACTTGTTAAAATCGTCTCATATATATATATATATATATATATATATATATATATATATATATATATATATATATATATTCATGCCCCAATTGAATGGTCGAGCGACAATACTTTGCCAGGAGCGCCATCTAGGAAGAATCAGAAATACTACTTTACCAATATGGTGCTCACTGACCATTGAACACTGTGTCCCACTATACAAAGTGGACATGTATTACATACCTTCTGGTCTATCACTCAATGTATGAAGAAATATTGATAGGAGATGTAATTTCTAATTGAGTCATACATTCCTAGTGTACGATATACTTTATTTATGTTATGGTAAAGGCGAGGAATCTAAAGTATATCCTAATGAAATTAACTTTAAGGTAAGTTCTGAAGGTATGTTTACATCGGGTCAGCAATCAAAGATTAAATCAAATGCCCTTCGCACTTTCGAGGTAAGTGACTTTGTCTTTTAGCTTGTCTTTGCTTGGCTGACATATACATATGAGCCTGTAATCATGTACTAGGAATAATTTTCTTCGTCTGCCACCCATCAACAATTCTAATAAATCATCAAAATAATGATGGCTATATTAAGATGATCCAGAAATCCCTAGCTAGATGGTCATATCGCAACAATGTCGTTAAAAATTATGGTTACAACATTTACATTGTGTTCTGATTTGCTGTCTAGTATCGGTGTTTGTTAATGCAGGCACAGGGATGTGCTAGTCATACTTCAAAGTCCAGCCATATAAGGGTGCCATGGCAGGTGCTATAAAGACGGGATAACAATGATAATATACATTGCTACTTAACATAGATTTTGATGGCTGGAAGCCGTAATTACACAGACACAAATATAAAAGTTCCTAAAAAATGGTGCAGAGTGCAGTTATGGCTTTTTGCCATCAAACAACATATTTCTTTGGATGCAAATGTGGAGGAGTCAATTTTGTCCATCTGGATATAACCTCTAATAAATTTTCTTCAGATGAAAAAATAAGGAGGAACTTTATCCCAGGATGGCTCCTGAGAACTTTGAGCACATGCGTCAGAGGTCTGTAACTCCCAGGATCTCTGTTAAGATTTTTGCCTGGGTATGTGAATGACCACCAAAAATTAGTCTCGGGGAGCAGACCACAGAGCAGTTATTATCTGACTTAACCACAGTGTCACAATGTTCTAGAAAGAAGAAGTCTAGCCCTGACTCTGACGTTGAGGATCAGGACGAGGAGTTGTAAAATACAGCATTTTACACTCAGAACATCGCCTTTATTGATGAAGGCTACACAGCAGGTAGTCTAACAGGCCTTTCATTGACTTTGATCAGCCAAAAAGTACAATAGTCACTCTGCTCATGGCGGAATCACGAGAATGTCCTCAAACAGCAATCACTATATTCATTCAAGGAAGACACAATGTGTTTACAGATGTGCCCCTTCAAGGATGGGAAAATTGTGCTTTCCTCAGGAGTATTTGAATTTTGGTAACAGCATCTCAGAGACTATCCAATTTATTGGCGGGAGCTGGAGTCAATTAACTTGGGCCTTATTCACTTTCAAAATATAGTCCAAGGCAAACAGGTGTTTATAAGGTCGGGCAATTGCACCGTGATTGCATACAACAGCAAACAGGATGGGGCAAGGGAAAGGGAACCACTTCCCCTAACATATTTTCTCCTGGTGTCTTCATCACCAAGTACAGATCTGTTGTACGCACATTGCCGGAACCCTCAATGCAATTGCTAAAAGATTGTCATGCAAATACCAGGTGTTAGGCTTTGAATGGTTGCTTTATCCTTGCGTGATACAAGTTATGTGGGATTTATGTAAAGATCACTTAAGTGTCCAACATCAAGGTCCCATTTCATGTAGTTCTCAAGTTATAGCTCTGAAGAGTACAATTCATGTATGTTGTCCTGTGACCCCAGAAATGAGGTCAAGGTCACCCATGTACCGTCTAATCGTGACTTTCATACAGAAACATTACGATGTGCAACATCAAGGTCCTAAGACAAAATAGATCTGAAGTTGTCAATATTTTAGGACAACAAGCATGTGCAATATCAATGCCCTAGCTCAAAAAGCTCTCAAGTTATTATTTATAAGGCTAATATCATGTATCTTGCCATGCTACCTGTGAAATGAGGTCAAGGTCACTCATCTACGCTCAACGTCTCACCCTAATGCCAAGAAGTGTTGCTATGTAATTTCAAAGCAATCGGATGAGTATTTACAGATATTAAGATATTTTAAAGATTTGGCCGAAAAATGAACAAAAAAGTGATACAAAAAATCCAAAAAGTATTGGAACATGACCATATATACACACAAGGTAGGCACCCCTTCGAGGTACACCCTGACTAACTGTGAAGTGAATCTGGCTAACAATTTGGGAGATGAGGTAAAAAAAGTAACCGACCATTACAATCCCCATTGATTTGCATAGTAAATAATAAAAATGTATGTGCATGGACTGACAAGTAGCAAAATTAAAAATTTCGTTAAAAACCTGGGATCCGCAGAAACGCCATCCTGTAACCAATCTTGTGTGACTCTTCCACAAGAAACATTTTCACCCAATGCCTGCGCGATTTTACACATGGTTTTGGAGTAGAAGTCGAAAATAGCAAAAAAGACACAGAAACTCATTGAAAAGGTGGGTTTTTTTAATGCACCATCCCCTGTTGAAGAAATTAGGATTTCTGCAAAGCCGTTGGCCATGTGGTTTTGGAAACAAAGATTTTTTTTTAAGATTTCCTAGCTTTCATAAGCAGATAATCGTATATTGTCATCTTGGTCATTCGCAATGTGTTCTCATCTGCTATGGATCCAGATTCGTTAAAGAAATAATAATAATAATAATAATAATAATAATAATAATAATAATAATAATAATAATAATAATAATAATAATAATAATAATAATAATAATAATAATAAACTAAGACAACTTGGGCAAATTTGAAAAAAATGTACATTCAGTGAAGGACATGTAATACCCAATTGATTGATAGCGTGTTCTAGCTGCCTATTAAGTTTAGGAAAGTTACAAGTTTTCATAGGGATGATATGACAAAAGAAAATGTGCTTGATGCATATATTTCAGCTTCTTAAGCTCAATTATCTGGGTTATTCTTTTGTAATTACCATGAGATATTTGTTTCGCAGGGTATTGTGTAGGCCTACCATGTGTAGGTACAAATTAGCATTGTCCTTTTAAAAACTGCAACACAATCAACAACGACAATTGCAATTTTAAATTGATCATATATATATATATATATATATATATATATATATATATATATATATAGTTTCAGTACCCGTGCACATTATTGTATTTTGGAACAAGGAGAACGAACACATATGGGCCCAGCAAATGAAATAAATAGTCAAATGTTTAATTATGAGTATGGTAATTAAAGAAATGCTTGATTAAAATTACAAACATGAATTAACTATCTTACTTTGTAAATATTTTTAATGATATTTTGTTATGAAACAACATGCATGTTAAAGGTAATTAGATATATATATATATATATATATATATATATATATATATATATATATATATATATATATATATATATATATATATATATATATATGCAGGGCACTCTGTTTTCATGTCACGTTGGCCAGGTCAAGTAAATATGGGCGAAGTATAAATGGTTTTCTCAGTAAATAATATGCAAAATATTGTACTCTTGTCCCTGGATATGTAAAACACACCTGAAAATTCTTGTAATATGCTTTGAAACAAAGAACATTGTCTCAGCCTAGAGAACTTTCTGTGTCTACTGAAAATAGGTCAGAAGGGGCAAAAATTCTTGAAATAAAAATTTACTGATTACATAACTGTGTCAGATATCTTTTCTTACCTTGAAAATGTCTAATTCTGTATATTCACCATACTCATTGTACCGCTGATATCTGAAACTCATGTGTAGGCGCATAGTGTTCTTGCTATAGCGGACTTCTGTGGTACATGTACACCATATTCATTGTAACACTGACATCTGAACCTCGTGTGCAGGTGCATAGTGTTGTTGTTGTGGGGGATAAGGATGGGACCCTTGTCACTGCATGCAAAGCATACCCATTGTCTATCTTCAGTGATCCTCTTCGTCACGTCTTTTCCTAGGCAAGTGTTCATTAGGGCACATCATATTTACAATATTAAACAAAGTTTCAATTTGTTAAATTGTTGCATACCACAGTGTCTCATAAAATCTCGTTGTTTGACCTTCAAGCCCAGAAGCAGATATTTTGTTGATTGAATTTATGGCACTTATACCACATCACGATGCCCTGCCACTACAGACAAGAGGTACAAGCTTTCTTGGGTGCACTTGATCCAATTTGTCAATTCATCTTGGGCCATGAAAATAACTCACTAATGACAAGCCATTAAAATATAATTGGATGAATCAACTTCAGCTTTCATGAAATTCTCTTCCATAATCTCTAGCAATCAGACTATACTTGAGAATTAGTACCTTTCTACGGTTGTCTTGTAAACCATAAATTCAAAGTGGCCATGCATATCATCTTCAAGGGAAATAGGACATTTCGTTTGTCAATTTGCGAATGATATTCCATTGTCAACATGTGAATTGTACATAGAATGAGAAATTTTTCCTTCTGGAAGTAGTTGGATGCAATGTTTGATTTTTCTGTATTAACATATTTTTAAGGGACCAATCACAGACACAAAGCAATAAGAATTATTTAAACTAATTTTGTTCTGGACATCCAAAGCAAGCTTTTTGGAAGACATGGCCTCGATTTGATTTCGTAATATATCTTTGAAAACTTGTTTCCACAATTGTATATACAATTTTATTCAAAAATCACAGAATGTCATTTCAATTAGATGTAGTACAGTGTTTACAAGTGAATGTTCCCCATGGATTCCATGGATTTCTATGAAACAGATGATACATATTCAAACATGTACTGCCAAGGCCTATAATATTAACATCAAATGAATGGAAAGTACAACCACTATATGAATATTAACAAGAAACTCAACACAGGGAATAAATTAAAACAGAAACATAAATTGAAGAACACAGGAATTACATTCAATTTGCATTTAATGCTCATTTTCATAATTTCATCAATCTATAGTTACGTTTTGGCTGAAAAATGGTCACTCCTTAATTATACCAAAATTGTTTGTTTTGCAAGAAAAAATAAATCAAATTATTCTCGTAAATGGTTTAATCTTTAACCACATAAATATATTAATGTAAAGGCAGCATAGTTAGATAGTAATTTGCAAGGGACAAAACCAACCTCCCAAAAAACAACATATCTGTTAATTACAAACCATGTTTATATTATTTAAGAATCGAACATAACTTTCAGGGTATAATTTGCTATAATCCTTAAGTGAAATCAAACTTCAAATTTACCTCCAAATTTGCATGTTTACTTTTTTATCATACTGTCATCATGTTCATAAAAACAGGTAATGCACATTTTCATACTCTTGCTGATTGGTAATTTCTTTGGGCATCACGTCCATAATATCTTGTATGTTTGGAAGGAGCGGGACTCGAACCTGCAACCTTTAGCACCAGTCGCCTAGCTGACATGGGAAACGCATATATCCACTCGACCAAATCCCCTTTCTTGGAAAGAATGGTTCAATGGAGGTAGTTATGTACGAGTGCCATATCAACACGGTAATGCAGTACTGAGTCGGCATTCATTTTCAGAATCGGGGGACTTAAATCCACCAGCATTAACGAAATGTGAAAGATAGTATCTGCTTGTTAAGCATATAAAGCCCAATTAATCACACAAGTGTAGTGCACAAACCCATAGAGGTGTCTTTTTAGCAGGCAAATACATGTGGATTAGGATGGATTATCTTTAAAGTCAGAGAGGTTGAACTTTCGGTTAGCATTACATATATTCTACCTGCCCAGCTCTGCCTGTCCAGGCATGCTTGTTCTCCATGGATTCAAACACAAAATGGCCACAATCAAAGTTATTAAATTCACGACTTAGTTCATAATATAAATGAGCTAGGTAATGTACATCCAACTTTCAATGGATTTGAACATATGATGAATGAATTTGCTTTAAGCTGGCATTTTTTCCATAAACGCAATAGATAAATTGTAATCGAATATTAATTATGATGCCCGTCAAGGTGAACATGCTAGGGGGCATAAAACTACCTAAAAGCATATTCCAAAATGCAAAGAACCAGTCCTGGGCATGTCTACGAAGTTTCATTTTGCACATTTTTGAGTTTTTAAGTACTTTATTCTTCGAGAATCCCAAGAAAAAATCTCCAAATTGCACCCTTTCGTAATATATCTGTTTTTAAGCCCCTCAAAAATGATCTTCTTGGTGTATATATAATCTAAAGATCCTAAGCAACAAGAATATAGATATAGCTTTATGGGTCTAAAAATAAAACGGAAAACAGGGGAGGGGGTTGAAGACAGCACCCCTTTAAGTGCATAACTTTGTTTGTGCCACCTTAAGTATCTGGTGGTCAATTTGATTAAAAAGTAAGTTGCTACTTGTTGCACTACGCATCACTCATAATACATGTTAATCTGTGTGCATAATTTACAATATCATTCATTCTTGACCAAAATGAACACGATGTTCATACCAGTCAAGTATCTAAACACCGAGCAAAGGCTACTTTTTTAACTAAATAAAATTGCACATTTATTACACAAGCCATTTACATTATATTGGTATATTCTGCAATATGTCCCGGCTTCAAAATGTTCACCGAGTTACAAAACCTAGCATGACATTGTTCATGCACTGAAAGCTTCTTTTTGCCCAAGAAAAGAGCAATACTTTTCACAAGACCTTGCGCATTCCGATGCTGGATACAGACGTACAATAGCCTCAATTGTGCATAAATGACTTCTAAATTTGGAAAAAGTGATTTTAAAATTTTGCCTGAAATAACTCAAATATTTATTTTGTTTTCGTTTTTACTTAATTGTATTTTGCACATCATAAACGTCTTCAATCAATAACTGATTAGGATGCACCATTACCTTATGTCGTAACTCATGCTTCAATTGAGCTTTAGATTAATTTATGGCTTGCTGATGCACTGTGTGCAAGAGTTGAATTTGTGATCAAAGCTGAGGCCTATCCTTATTACCCCAGCCTAGGCGTAGGGCTATAGTTTATTAAATTTCTGAAATCTCGTCATGATTCACGTGAAAATAACACCACAACATAGGAATGTGTATGTTTTTAATTTGACATACTTTGAAAATTAATTTGTCCTTTTTAGCAGAATAAAATATGGAAGTTTCTGCCAAATTACTGCCAATACTACTTCATAAGTTCTCCTGCTAGTACTAGGCCTACTGACTCTTCATTGTGCGCGTGAGAACCCAAGAAAAAGATCAAAGTAGATTCTGCAAATTTTATAAGGTAACATTGCCCAGCCCCCGCCCTCTCCCAATTGAATGGAACGAACAATCAGCTGAATTCCAACTCAAAAAGAAAGATACACCATGTGTATCATTTTTACTATCCTAATCTACCTGCACAAGACCGGACCTTTGCCATTCCGTCTGATTTAAAAGAGGGCTGGGGACTTGGTGTTGCAGTAGTAGGCCTACTGCATGAATTCGAGCTTGCAACTCGGAGAACATAGGCTGGGATTTTTTTGGGGGGGGGATGGGTTGGGGTTTTTTTTTTTTTTTTTTTTTTTTTGTATTTTTGGCCAGGGGATTTGTTTCACAAAGATACAAATACAAGTCTTCTCAAATTTAACCCAGAACAAATTCCATTCGAAAACGCACACATTATCACCCATCCCCAAACACATTACAACGCATTGGCCCGAGCCAGTTGGTTTCCCATGGACATACCAGTTGTCAACTATGGCGTACTGAGAAAGATCAAAGTCACGTGACCTTATGCTTATCGCACATCGAGCGATTTTACCCTGGCATCAAATCTTGCTATCAAAATTGAAACCGATATAACCCATAAGAAATGGCCTGAAGCCATCCTATTGCTAAGTTCATTTGCACCTCCTCGGGTCACTTTTGCAGCCTGTCTCGTTCATGCCTTGCAGACATACACAGAACACATGCTGTCACGTGTGTCGGCTCGTATCGAGTTGGGTAAATCGAATTTTGTTTGTTAGAAGCAATGGCCTTTTGCGACATTTTAAAATTAGACCAAAATACCAGGCAAGAAAAGACTATACATATTGTAACAAGTCTTCAAAAAAACAAGACGGCATAGTAGTCTTAGATTGCATTTTAATTGAAATGGAAGCAATTGATTAATTCTTGGAAGTAATGGGTGTGGGGGATAAATACTGTATAGTTGCTGAACTGCCGTGAAAGTCATGGGTCCAGAACAGCAGATCTCTGCTAGTACGGTTTCTAGAAGCTAACAATACTGTGTGGCTGTGAGTCATATTGTTCACAGCTCCTTCTCCCTAAGAGCGATCTTTGCTTGCTAAAATATAGACAATTTTTCGAGTTTACACAAACCCTGCCCCAGTCATTTGCACAACGAAATGTGACACAACACTGTGTTGGGTGAGGATTATAGCATACTTGCATTAAATATTGGCATAGGGTTACAATTTTCATTGTTTCGGATGTGCAGCTCTGCAAGTACTAGATTCTTATTGATCTAAGGTAAAAATTACGAAGCAAATTAAGTCAATTCCCTCGGCTTTGAAATGTAGAACAATATTAGCATGGACCTAAAGGCAGTTTATGAAAGCAATGTTCTTTCTTGCCTAGAGGTGGTGACGGGAAGCTGTACGAACATCATATTATCGTTCTTGAACAAAGTGTAATGGAGTCTCCCTGACTTCCACCCCTAGAGTGTTTGTTTCCTCAGGGTCACTGACTTCCACCCTCACAGTGTGTATTTCTTCATTGTCATCACCTACACCAGGTTTAATGGGCACTTTAGAGAATTATGTTAGATCCCCAATTTAAGCTACAAGGAGGTGCCAATCTCCATGCGGACAGACACAGTGTATGTCGTGTGTATTTGGTACCCATACAGTATGAAGCCAGTGACTTTGTAGCTTTACTTTTGCAGTTCGATTCCATTGTGTCGAATGAATGCAACGTGAATACCATGGTTGGAAACTGAAACTTGTTCAAAGAGAGCAGTTGGCCTGTTCACTTGTAAGCCGGGCTTCACTTCGCCATACTGAACACTTTATGGTGTCCCACAGCCATCCACAACACCCTTGGCATGCGAAGTGACAAAGAAGTTCCCTCATTTTAATCTCAAATCCGCTTTCCCAAAGTGAAAGGTTTTAGAATATGTATCTCTATTTGAACTGAGAGCTTTCATCATTTGAAAAAAACATTCACAGCGGCCCACTCTGGATATTTGTCTTTAAAGTAATCGAGAATAAACACCATGAATGTCTACACACTTTGTTACTGGTTGGACAGATCATCACACCCATACTTTCTGAAAAACCTTCATTAATCCAGGCATATGATGTGAAATGGGTAAAGTGCCCATGATTCCAATAGCATTATTGAATTCCATCCTGCTCTTGCAGAGATGCATACTCTGGAAAATCGACTTGTAGAAAAATGTTAGTACTATTCATTACATCAGTCAGTTTTTGTTTTTTCTCTGCCTGTCATCTTTTAATATATGCATGGATCAAAACGTCAGGCATTTTGTCTTTAAGAAAGCGGCGGCAACTTTGGTAGTATGCATTATCTTCTCTACATTGCCTGATATCTGCCAATAGTAAAATGTAGCTTCTTTGTTGGAGTTATCCGATGTTGGTATGGGTTTCAATTTTGTTTCTTCAAACGTCACATTTCTGTGTCATGCACTTTTTGTTACAGTGGGTATTTGTGTGTATGGTTGCACAGCAACAAGTATACTGCGTACATTTTGAAAGTAGAAACATACATGCACTGCATGTAGCCATTGGTCTAAAAATTCGCCCTCTTTGACCGAAGCTCACAGAATATACTGCGTGTTAGTACCTTATCAAGGTGTGTTTCCTGGTGTTCAGTGGGCTTCTGCCAGGTACATCAACATGTACCTTGCTTGCAAAAAGACTTTTGTTTTTTCCCCAGTCTGGTTAATCTGCATATTATGAACCTGCCTTTTGGCCAGGCGCCTGCCAAGTGATTTTATCTGGTAGACTTTTTCGACCAGATCCATTGTAGTTTAACTTATGGAGTATGCAAAGGCCTTCTTTGGGCTTGCATGCACAGGAATTTCAGCCTCAGCTGCCACCTATTCGATAAGTGCCCGTCTTATTTATTTTTTTTTTGGGGGGGGGGGGGGACTTTGGTGCATGTACCTACTTGGGGCCTTGGTATATTTACCAAGAGCCTCCTTCTAGCTTTTCCCTTGCTTTATTTGGAGGACCACATGCTATCTGATTTCTATGTAGTTGCTGGCATAGTATCATCCACACCATAAAAAGGTTTTTTCTGTCTACACACTTTCGTATTTGGTGCTTCTCCTATTCTATACATTTCAAATTCTTTTCCTGTCATTCCCACTTTCTGGACTAATCTGGCCACTGCTTTTCTTAGAACGATCTTTTTTCCAGCATTACATGGTACAAAGTTGGATTTGGTTTGACTGTTGCATGCTGCCAGGCCTGTTTTTTCCTTGTTGCTCAAAGGCATTGTGATATGAGGTTATATCAGGCTGAAGAAAAAAACAAGTGCCTCATAAGAGATCTGCTCAGAAGACTGAGATGCTGTTGATTCGTTTTATTTGACCACCAGTAGGCTCTGCTGACAGTGAGATCTTTGTTTTGGTTATAATCAATTGCCATGCATAAGATCTGTTATAGAGAGTTATATGCAACAAATGACCAGAAACAGGGTTATAGTTGACACTTGTCTGGTACAATGTATGCAATATGTTAGTTTTATTCCTTTCTTTTCAATGGCAAGTTTCAAATCTAGCGGACAACTTGCCTTGTGTTCTGTGTGAATAATAACATGTAATTGTTAAATGTGTGTCCATGTTCCAAAAACACATTTCCCCAAACTGACTCATACACTAGAGATGTTTGTATTTGCATGAAATTAGAGTGTCATTAACACATCCAATCCCTAGTACTAATGAAACAAATCCAAGTCAATTCCGACCAAAGGCAATGTTCCTTGGTATGTATAAATAAATAACATAAATTTATAGTACATCTGTACCAAAAAGAGTCCAAAACGTATGTACAAAGGTCCATAGGGTTAAAAAAAGCCATGTCTAGTTTTAACATGACAGAATGCAAAAAGTTTTGTTTAAAATTATAGGCCTGTTTCAGTAAATTGGCTTAAACAGGTGCATCATTCATGTGCATATAGGACCGTAAAATCCATGAAAAGGAACCAAATTTGCAGCACATCAGCAAGCACAGGTTCCAAATTTGTTGGAAATATGAATAAAATTCAGCATTTAAAAAGGTACTAGTTGCAACCACTGTCTCAACAATGATCATCATAAATACAAGTCCACAAAGTGACAGTAAAACCAACCTCAATCCATCGGAAAAGCCTCTAGGCCTAAAATGACCATCAACAGAATCCAAGCAACATGGTTCTACAATTCAATTTGTTTTAGACATGTAGCTGAAGGCATGATGTTGTTTTGAAGAAGATAAACTAAGAGTATTTCAAAAAGAAAAGTTTTTAAAAGGTGGAGATATAGTGATGAAAAGTCAACACATTGTCAGAATTTACAAGTACACTGGTTCAAATGTCAAACATCAGCCAGAAACAAGTGACATCAGGCCTCAAAACACAAAACCGTAGTCAAAAAGTGCAAGAGCAGTAGTCAAATTACATTACAGTAGCCAAAAATTGTTAGCATAGTAGTCATTTCAAGTATGGTCTCCATGAGAATTTTTGAAAGGAAACTTAAATGTTCAAGAGAGCATAGAATCCCACAAGTCATCCAATAAGTCATTTATTAAGGTAATAATTTACAATTAAAAAAATGTAGTATGCCATTGTAAGGCATCTGCAAGTCAGCCAAGCATAATGTACATCTAACTCATGGTTCTATCAAGTTCAAAAGGTCAAAATGTCAAACAGCCCTAATAATTGTAAACTTCTACTCCATTTATCAGAGAAAGAGTAAGGTTTTATGAAAAGGAAGAAAGAGAAAAAAATCATGTTGAAATTCCTAAAGTTTACTGTAAGTATAGCTGTTGTCCATGTAACAGTTTTAAGTTTACCAATTGATAATCAGACATAGGACACTTGGTGGTCAGCTGATTTAGATGCTAGTCATTTATACAAGAGAGAGAGAGAGAGAGGCAGACAGACAGACAGACAGACAGACAGCCAAATATGTATAAATTTTCCCATTTATTGAAAGTAACCATGTATCAGCTGTACATCAAACACTTTGAGCCAACCTGACATGACCTTAACAATAACAAACAGATACAGGATCATCCCTGTAGATATTGGGAAGGGACATGACTTGAATGTTGGCCGACCTTGGGAGGCCAGTATTCAGTCATTTCCGTCCCCAATATATACAAGAATGGCCCTGTATCTGTTTTATTACATATCATATTTTAATATTATCCCAGAAAAGTAAAGCAAAAATAGCTTTAAACCAGGTGCAAGATCACTGAAATGCCAACCTATGCATGCATTGCTCTGGGCCTTCGTGTATGAACACAACTGCAAGCTGTGCTACATGCGGAGTACTCTTTACTCAATTGTACTGCCGATCTTAAATATCCATCTGCTGGAACTTCCAAGTCGGGTAAAAATAAACTTAAACAATACTCACAGGACAGAGACATCAGTAATTCTACTGTTATCTGTTTATGGGTAATCCAAATACATCAGATAAACTGAACAGTCCGCTGCGGCACTAAAACATTAACTTTAACGTCATGGTGGTGCCGCATGTCACAAGCTAGGGCCAAGGTTGCCTCTGTCACTCACAGCAGACGACAATAGTTTGAACAGTGGCTATCAACTCGGGTTGTCTGCGTGCCGATGGCATGTTGGGAGTGAAAGAATGCGACTCCCCTATTACCCATTTCAATACAGAAATTGCAGTTATGAAAGTGATATCAAGGGGGGAATAATAGTTGTGGTCTTGCGAAGTTTCTAGCAGACATGGCCGTGTAACTTGATCCAGTCTTTCCAGATAGTTGTCGGTGTTGGATAGTCCCAGCAGGGCAGCACTGCAACAGAGTGACAGCTGTTGTCTGTTAGGTCTGAATTGGGACAACTCAGGTAGGCCGTGTTTGTGGTGATGCTGGTAATTAAGTTAGATAGGTATTGGTGATCTCCTGGAGACAGCTGCCGGTCCTTATAAATGGGGCAATCAAAACATAGTCATGTGCAGAAAACAGAATGGGTCAGAAAGTAGTTCACACGTAACAAATGCCCATGGCAACCGTGGACCAATCAAAACTCACAATTTATTACACCAGTATTATGATTGGACGATCAAATTTCCATTTAATTACATGTTAAGAGATTGTTTGATATGTGATAACAAACTATATTAATCAGACAAATATAAAAAAACATCAGTCCTTCTACATTAATGCACTGCAATATGTGCAGAAAATGCCAGAATGTTCAAATTGTTACAAAAATACATAAAAATTCAATGACAAAGAAGTGGACAACAGTTTTCAATGATAGTGATGAGACCAACCGAACACCAACACAACCTTGTCAGATATAGTAAGACATGCTAGTGTTCAACATCGGAAGGATCCATGACCAACAGTAATGAAATCTAAATTAATTAGGGTATCTTCTAGCTAACTTGGAACAGGTTACCAACATATTGCCAAAGATATTTTAATGCAGAAATCGAATTTTAAAATCATTATGCTCATACAGTGGAATCTTAAGTCTTGTAATTCCACTAGCAACAAATATATTTTCACTGGCAGTGAAAGGGTTTATCTATTCAAGATTAGCTCAGAACATTAAGACAGGCCAACACATTAAAACCAAATCACTGTTTTTTTCAGCAGGAATATACGAAGTCTTGCCCCTTTAGTTAGAGGGATTATGACGTCCACTCTCAATGATACTGCTTACAGCTTCAAATGTCTTGGTCAGAGATGCTGTGCCAAAACTCCATTTCAGCCTGTGCACAAATTTATCGTAATTTTCCATATATTTTCAATAAATATACAGCGTTTTTTTTACACATATCTTTCTGAAATTTAAGGTAATTTCAGCCAATCACTACATGAAAAACTATGTACAGCAGCTATGTTTATTTGACCATCCGTAGAGCATACACATGCGATCCAGCGCACATGTCCGATTATTTTATAATCATATTGGCTTGCAGACCTTAACTGTGCTGCTCCTTAATCAGACTCTCAAAGGATGCCTTCCCAGGCAAGTACTTTTCAGAAACTTCAATCATATAATGCTGAATTAGTTATAAGGTTTCAGTGTGGTGCTTCACATCACAAGTAAGCAACAGTGCTAAATTGTGTTCCATGTCTTATGACCTCTCTGTCAATGTTGTACCCAATAAAACTAGTCTCGACTGTCATCTGCACATTGTTCACTAATAAACTAGTCTCAACTGTCATCTGCACATTGTTCACTAAAGTATTTTAAAACAAATGTTCAATCGTTGTCCTTCACTATGGTTGATCTGAGATTCCAGGTATTCGTACGGTACCAATTGTATACAATCCTATTGCATCCGGTCTCTGCCCTTTTACAGCAGTCAAGTCTGGTTCCTTTTTAAAAGCAAACTATTTTGTTGGTGTCAGATGCATAGACAAGCAACTGTAAGCATATTTTTATCAATGTGCAGGCTTTTATTTTGATATATTGTTAGCTCAAGCACCCCTTCAAGACCAGTGCAGAAAAAAATTTACAGATAGATGGTACATCTGTGTTGTGTTGTCCAATATGAACAAGCAAGCCTCCCAGCTCAATGCCAGCTGGCTTTCGGGAAATGCCATAAAATGATTTTTAAATAGCAGCACTTATTTTGAACATGAGCAGAGTGACTGGAATTATTTTTCAAGCAAGTCTTTGAATGCAGATGGGCATTCTCTGAGTAAATATGTTGGAGAGCTAGTGTGATAAAATACAAATCGGCATACAAACTGACTGTGGCTGACGTATGGTGTCGCTCGTGCACACTTTAAATGGTGCATTTAAAGAAAAAGATTGATGAATTGTTTACTATTCCATTAAGTCTGCATTGTGGATGTGACACTGATAGAAAATTATTATGGATCTGGGAGGAACAGTATTGTGTTAATTAACAATTTTTCCGCTCCTACGCAAAAGGGACAAGAATTTGTGAAGAACCTGACTCACAGCCACATAGTTTTGCCAGATTCGAGAAACCGTAATAGCAAAGAAGAACTATTCTGGAAACATGAGTTTTTGATGGCAGTTCAGCATAAATATATTTTTTTTTGGAACACCCGCATTACATCAAAATTAGTAGGCTGTTTCCATTTCAATAGACGCGAGTGTTAGCATTTCAAAGTATCAACTTGAGATGCATCTATGCCACAAATATTTCAACTGAAGTTTGAAGGACGCCTCCCTTTGAAATAGTTTTCACAAGTTATTCAAGGTTTAAATTTTTTGTTTTGGCTAATCTGCATAAAGTAAAGTGCTACAACTTTGATACATGTTTCATTGGATGCAAGTATTCACATACCTACAACCTGAAGTTGCGTATACATAAAAATTGATGTGGTAAATTTACTGACCACAAAATGATCGGGATAAACCAGTATTTTATGAAGCTCTGCGGGTTAAATCCCATAAAGACAACAGTGCCTTTACACTTTATGACAAACGTGTTCACACACAACCGTAGGATTGAACCATGCAGATTGCAATGGAGAAGGAGCTGATTCAGATATTGTTGTCATATTGTCATTATATATGTAGGCTAATGTGATTTTGATGTCATGTAAGCCTGCGAGCCACATCGGTGATTTTCAACTTACACTGAACTAATTTTTCAAATAAGCATGTCTTTAAAAATCTACTCATTTCAATGTACTGCAGAAAAAATAATGTGTGTTCATATTTTAGATGCTTGTTAATAATGTGACAATCCAACATAAAAATAATACGTTTCATGAAAATACATATAAGTTTACTAATTACTAAGTATAGACTATTTATTACACGAAAGTCCCCATTGAACAACATTTCGCAGTTTCTTGGCTATATCCATATGGTTGAACACACAATTAGGAGTAAGCATAGCACGTCTTGACTATAACCATGATAATATTAAAAGATTCTAAAATCAAATGATTATATATATTATGTATATAAAGGATTCGTAAGGAACAAAAGCTTTGATGCCAGTGCTATACTGTGATGAATGATTTTCTTTGAATGTCTATTGTATTTTGTAAGTGATATTCCATAAATTGACGTGGGTAGTTCAAACAAGATGTTCAGATTCGAATCCACGTAACTGCAGTGTAGAGATATCATCATATTGGAGCTACGACCTTGCGCATTATGTCAATTATGCCACATTCCATCCCACATGTCACCCCTTGGCAGTAGGTCATAAAACCGAGACCACAAGGAGGTACATACAGCCTTGACCAAATAGGAGCAATTTAAACGAAATATATGCCTGGATAAAAGTGAATAAAGTCAGAGAGGCAGCGATGGAATTCAACTATATATCACTAATCTACGCCACAGGCAGGGATCAGAAACTTTGGCCAAGCAAAAGTTGCTCAACTGACTTGACCTATTTTCAACAAATGCCATATTTGTAGTTCATACCTGTTTTTACTTTGCAGCAAAAATAGTATAATTTAATAAGCGTAAAAATAAAATGACAGTAGAAGTGATCAAAATTTTCAAATTGAAGGATGGAATGTGTTTACGGCAATATTTAAACATCAGCTTTCTGTCCTTGTTGTAAGTGCGGCAGATCGGCCGTTTATGATAACAATAGAGTACATGGCACTTTGAACTGCATCATTTAATCTTAACCGATATATACATAGAAATATTTTTGTGTCGTCATGTAAAAAGATGGTTGAAACAGATGTTCGACTTGGAAGCAGACTAAGCTGTAATGATTCACTGACAATATCCATTGATCCTGGTCATCACAGCACCTGGGGAGATGGACATTCTGAATGAATTGCCAGTTAACGAAGTAATATCCCGTATTCCATATTTTTAGTGAACATCACAGATGTGCTAAAAATTTGCACTTGGACCCGGACTGGCACCACTTTATTCAATGTTGAATGTAACTGATCATTTCCCTTATATGTCATCTGTCTGTTTCAAACAAAACCTGATGTCTGAATATAACTTCTGATTTTCATACACGTCAAGATAGAATTATCTGCAGTCCCTATCTTCCTAAGCTCAAAACATTTGTGGGTTGGGCTCTTGCTAAAGTCATCCACAATATAACTATAAGGGATCAGTTATCAGTACATTCACAATACCAATTGTCACAGTAGTTCAGGGTACTTTACAAGTAATGTACGCTTATCTAAATTTGGGCTAAAAAAGCTGATTGCCAACATCCAAAAAGAAAGAATGTCATCCCAGAATTATAGGTAATACTTTACCTGTACTTTCCTCCTTCAAAAAGATATAAAAAAGAAGCAAATTATTGGTACAAATGTATTGTTTGGCAGTGATAATTATTTGACCTATCATTTTATTCATTATTTGAACAGTCACAACATGGCCCTTACAAGAAAAAAAAAGAGAAAAAGAATCCCCGCAAAAATAAATCAAGAAACAAAGGGGATGAGAAGTAAAACGGATTAGAAGGACTAGGCAATAAAATAATGCATCTATTATGAACAAAATGTGATGCTCCAAAAAAAGAAAAAAAAAAGGGAAAAAGAACAGAAATACCAGTGGAAATCACAATAATTACATGCATGAAGGTAGTAGAATTTTTTTTTATGGCTGGCATTCATTCAATATCATAGAGTTCAGTCCACAAATATCAAACTACAAATATGTTCCCGCTCATGCTGTATAAAAAACTTACATTACAGATGCACACCACGTTGTGACATGTATTTGTGACTGTGCATGCAGACAAAATCCTCAAAGTTGCAATGATATCTAATTCTTTAGGATGAAAGACATTTTATACATGGCTACGCATTCTAAGCTTTGTCGCAGTACTCTGACATTGATTTGAAGGGCCACAAATATATCGAAACTGAGAAAGCTGATCATATGAGTAATAAAACATTTCCGCTTACCAGTATGTAGTATGAAGTTATGAAATGACAATAATTAGAGACCAAAACATTCAAGAACACAAACAGACTGAAAAAGACCAATTGACTCGTATCCCAAACGGTATTTGTGTTATCTCACACAGTCAACCATGTTGCAAGAGGTCCCCTTACTTGACAAGTGCTGTCAGACCAAAAATGTAATCAGGAATCCTGACATGATCCTAGACGTCAAGAATCATGAGAGTGCCCTATTTCTTAAATATAATGGAGCGCTTAAGACACCCATTTCAGTACACTTTGATTCATTCTTAGTTCTTCTCTCTTTTTCATTTTCCATTTCTGTAGCTACATTTTGCCCTGCAATTTTTTCTCAGACACTGCCATGCACCAAATCTCTAGTTTGGCATCATACCAGCCTATGGAAAAATTTTGCTTCGATGTGAAGATAATCATGTGTTTGACATGACATGAACTAGGCCTATTAAAGTGCTTTAAATGTTTCAAGTCTTAGGTATTAAAATTTGTATTATTTGAGTACTAAGATGTTGGAAAGACGCATATGTTTCAAGCCAATATAGATACAAAGGGCATATTATTCTTAGTGACATAGGTGCATCCTATTAGTATGTAACAATAGTGGAACCGTTTAAAATAAGGCTTGATAGGGGCACTTTAACCTTTAAATGTTAAGCATCCACAAACTACTTACATAGGGGTGCAAATCCACATTTCATTCATCTGGATGGGTGTTATAATCATGTAGCCATCCAGCAGAAAACCAACTTGTATGATTTGGAATTATGCTCTTGTATTTGTCAAAATAAAACCTTATGTTTATTTTCGTCCAAGATATAATTGCGAAATATGCCACTCCAGCTTGGAATGATCTAGTCGACGTTTTGGATGCATGGGGATCATTTCATTTGTAGACTGGGCCCAATGCGTCAGCAAATATAATATGACCAAACGACTAATTGCTAATAACCATTATTCACAGGTATCTAAAAAAGGAAGTTTGGAAAACATATTTTGAACACATCCAAATAACCAGAAAACATTGTCTTGAGACCATAGTCCTGGCAAATTTAAAAATTTCGTTTAATCGGTTAAGATTTATTGTCCTGAATCATATTCTATATAGGAAATCAAATTTATCAGTAAATATTCATGCTTTGTGGCCCCCTAAGTACTACAGTCTTTCTGCAGTGTCATATACCTGGTTTATGAACATCATGCGTTTACATTACCATCTTAAGAGTCGATACTTAGTGCTACAGTGTTAACACCCATGTGGATACTAACGTCACCATAAAACACTAACAAATGCTGGAAAGGATGAACCAAAAATGACAGATTCCCCCCACAGGTAACATCTGACAAGTCCGGGTTCATTTATGAAAACGCACTAATACTAGCAATTTGATCACTATGATCTTCAGCGTGGCTGAGCAGCATTTGGAATTTAACTATGAAAATGTTTGTGACACAGGTACACATCCTACAGCTGTAATGAAATTCCATGACACAAGTACCGTGAACATGGGAATAAAAATTACATCAAAATGGCAAATGATGAAGATCTCTCTTTCTTTATCCACCAAGCAAAACAATGGACCTTACCAATTCCGTTTGTACTCCCCATTGGGAGCCATATATATATATATATATATATATATATATATATATATATATATATATATATATATATATATATATATATATATTTAAATAAACATGATTATTCGCTTTCACAGCATCATCCTCATGAAAGGAACAGGATTACAAAATACAGAACCCTCAGTAGAGGCCAATAAAATAAAACACTTTGAACACATCTGTATAACCACAAAACACTCAAACAACAACAACAGCGTCAACCAACTTCAATATGCCACATAGTCCTGGCATTTGTTTTACTTTATTTTATTTAGGAATTTCATTTAATCAGTAATTATTTATAGTCGTGAATCTTGTTTCATATAGGGATTCAAATTAATCAGTAAAAATTCATGCTTTATGGCCAGTAACTATTACAGGCTTATCGTAGTGTCATATACCCGATTTATGGACATCTCATCTTCAAAGTTGATACTTAATGTTACATTGTTTACACCCATGTGGATACTAACGTCAGTATAGAAAATTAAAAAGTGCTATAAAGGATGCACCAACAATGATAAATTACCCTCACATGTCATATCTGACAGGCCTGTGTGTGCATTTATGAAAACACACTAATAACCAGCAATCTGACCCCTATGATCTTCAGTGTAGTGTGACTAAGCAGCATTTAGAAATTAAATATCAAAATGTTCGTGACACAGGTGCACATCCTACAGTTATAGAGGATTTCCATGACAAGAGTTCAGTGAACATGGGAATAATGAATCACATCAAAACGGACAATGATGAAGGTCTCTTTTCCCTATATCCACCAAGCATAGCAACAGACCTTACATATTCCTTTTGCACTTCTGATTGGGAGCCATACATACACATGATTCTTCACTTTTGCAGCATCATCCTCATGAAAAAAACAGGAATAGTTTTTGAAATGCCACATGGTATTCTACAATGTGTATCAAGCAATAATCCCTCAAAACGTACAATTCATCCATCCATTCAAAGAATAGATAAATATGTTGTCAGTCAATACGGGAGCATAAACATAAGTGTGTACGATTTTCGCTTTCATTATAGAACCAATCAGAGTTGCAATGTTAACTTACAGGCCAAGCCTGATCTTCAAATTAATGTAACTATTATACAAATCTATTCATTTTATTTCTTATCTTTGACCTTGATGAATGAGTTTTCGATCCGTAGTTCAGTTATTTTCCAATACGAAGTGAAGAATTATATAAAACTGTTACATGAAAATGCTGTTTTTCTTTCATCAAGCAACCATATGAGCATCCGAGCAAAGGGAGAGATGTACTGGTACGTATTTCTTTATCATGAAGCAGTTTGTCTGAAGAAATACAAACTGCACCCAGGGCAAATGATACAAATAACTTACATACAACTGACACTTTGGTTTTGCACCAGAGAAAGTTCACAATTAAACAACTTACAAGCAACAAAGCACAAATATCGCGAGTGTACTGCTGCCTGTTGGAACACGTACCTTGAATTTGAGAATCAGCAGTACAGCTGCCAAACTTGTAATATATCAAGCAAAATACTGGCAATGCCATTTTCAAGAATAACGTACGAAATATGCAGAATGCAAATTACAAAGACATTGCCGAAATTGATTGCTTGGTTCATTATTGCACCTAAACAGTTGAAAATACATTTGAATTTAGTCTTGCTTAATACCCTGTATAGTGGCCTCTCGTGTAGCATTCCAAAACTAGATATTCGTGATAGTGCATCCAGAATACCACTTGTGATTCTTTGTGGGACAATAGACCATGTCAGAAATGTCACCACCAGATGGCTCTGGGGTACTATACACCCTAGCCTGACTGAGTGCCCACTAGCTAGGCATGGCAGAGTCTGGGAGGTGGACAGTCTTTGAGTAGAAACAGGAACTAATCAAGAGAGGAGCACCAATTAAAGGCAAAAAGTGTGATTTAGTAGAAAGGTAAGTACTTGCTGATCAGTTTCATATATTATCTTACAGAAATTTATCCCAAGATTATAAGTTTAGTCACTTTACTCCAATGGGTTGAACCAGCAGTTTACATCACTGGTCATACATTGCTGTGTGTGTGTATAAATACCTCTCTTGGCCACACACAATTCTGTGACAAGTCAAATTATGAGACTGTGATTAAAAGTATAATTAATGTTCCATAAAGAGAGACTTTCATAGCCATACATACATTATTTTGAATGTGGAATAACCTTGTCAAAGTGTACATAAGCCACCAGTAGCCTGACCTGAGCCAAGCCTCTGGAGCCCAGCCAGTAGCTTGTATATTGGGTCACTCCAGGGGATAAGCAAGGTGTTAATGCTGCTGTTGTCTAGTTCCTCTGGGGAGTGTGCTTTATGGGTGTGCTGTGTATACAAGACACTTGTTGGTAATGTGTTTGTCCAGAATAACAATGAGGTAAAAACACTGCATACTCAAAGGCAAAGATGAAAAACTGAACAAGAAAAGGAAAAGTAAATTTATGTCCCCTCCAGTTTGAAAGTTTACCCTTTTCCTTACATTTGAACAGCTTGGCTGCCCTTCATTACCTCATACAGTTAAGTTGACAGGACACATATTTAGTCTTGCACTTTTTTCAGACTTGACGCATATGACAGAAATAACAATTTTCATTCTGAACCTATACTCAGTCTGAAAAAAGAAACACCCCTTCCTCAATGGCCCGACCAAGGATTCAAAACCATAACTGAAAGCACACAAAACATACCGCCAATGCGCATGTCCCATCCCAAAGTTACTTTTCCTTTTCTTGTTCAGTTTTTCATCTTTGCCTTTGAGTATGCAGTGTTTTTACCTCATTGTTATTCTGGACAAACACATTACCAACAAGTGTCTTGTATACACAGCACACCCATAAAGCACTCGCCCCAGAGGAACTAGACAACAGCAGCATTAACACCTTGCTAATCCCCTAGAGTGATCCAATATACAAGCTACTGGCTGGGCCCCAGAGGCTTGGCTCAGGTCAGGCTACTGGTGGCTTATGTACACTTTGACCAGGTTATTCCACATTCAAAATAATGTATGTATGGCTATGAAAGTCTCTCTTTATGGAACATTAATTATACTTTTAATCACAGTCTCATAATTTGACTTGTCACAGAATTGTGTGTGGCCAAGAGACAACACACACACAGCAATATATGACCAGTGATGTAAACTGCTGGTTCAACCCATTGGAGTAAAGTGACTAAACTTGTAATCTTGGGATAAATTCCTGTAAGATAATATATGAAACTGATCAGCAAGTACTTACCTTCTACTAAATCACACTTTTTGCCTTTAGTTGGTGCTCCTCTCTTGATTAGTTCCTGTTTCAACTCAAAGACTGTCCACCTCCCATACTCTGCCATGCTTAGCTAGTGGGCACTCAGTCAGGCTAGGGTGTATAGTACCCCAGAGCCATCTGGTGGTGAAACTCATTTCTGACATGGTCTATTAGCAGCTACAGGTTAGTTTCTGTTTCCCATATTGTGTCCGTACAACTGATTTTTCAACAGATACACTGGTCAAGAAATTCACATATGGATATGATTCATCAGTTTGTTCATACGTTTCTCATTTATTCAAGGAAAGAAAAAGTTGGGGACAAAGCTCACATATCTTCAGTGTGGACATTAATTTCACGACAGAGGCAGGAATATATTCAAAACATATTTTTGATTATGACAAGAGAAGGAAGACATTACTTAGTGCGACTGTTTTGCTCTGTGCGCACCGTTATGGAAAGCAAAAGATTGAGCAACATTCACTTTTATGAAGGCCCGTATGAGAGTAACAGAAGTATGTCATTGTATCAGAAGCTCATGATGGGAAGGATGTATCAAAGCTGTTCCCTTTTTGTGTCTCTTGGCCACGTGTTGATGATCAGGTTGTCCACTTCTAGTTTAAATGAAGGATCCTTAATATTCCTACTCACAGGAAGGCAAACTCTGTCAAATTTTCTCACTCATAAACTTTCAAAATATGCAAAAATTGGCCGTCACAAAATGGATCTTTTCCCAAAATTTGGTAGGGCTCTAAGAGTGCGTACTTTGTTATTGACAGGACCAAGGAACACGACCATGAATGTTTCTTTCATCAACTTTAGATGGTTGGGACCAAATATTGGATACTGTAGGTTTGGTGGTCTCGTATTCTTTGATGGTGATTTGAAAGTGCTGCATACAGGAAATGTGTCAAGAATAGGACCATTTTGTAATTCTTCAAGAGGTGTAGGTTCTCACTACATAGAAAATAACTTTATCATTACATCTGGCCACCAACTTGTAGTTATTTTGTTTTCATACGTGCCAACACTGAATGTTTCATGCTATATTACATATAGCATCTCAAGGTGTAAAGGAGTTCTTCAATTGTGTAAACATCATGGAGTATTCACTCAAGAAACATATGTAGATTTTTATCATGAGACATTTTGGAAGCATGTTACTGAAAATGATAAATGTGTTATTTTTGCTCAGTACCAGGAGGAAGTCCCAAATATAAAGCAGATAAGAAATTGTAGCGTGACAATTTCAAATACCATGACAACCAAACGTATTGTTTATATTGTGCCTAATATTGACACGGAACTTTATTTGTCCAGTTTGCATGATGCAAAATGGGATAATATCTTAATTATGAAAGGATCTGTGGTTATATCCCGCTCGATGGCTGTCATTTCAAACAAGTTCAATGTCCTTATGCTAATAACAACTACAGTAACATTTTCTATGTTTTTTATGAAATTTATTTCGGTGCCAAAATGCTACTTGCATGTTGCTGCGAAAAATCCATACACAATGATAGTGCCTGAACATATGTATTTTTGTACCACATTTCTACAGCCATCCAATGTGCATATTTCAAAGTTATACATAAGCATGAAAAGCCATGTGACAGTGATAGAGGAACATAACATACGCTTGAATATACCAATTGCAATTTATATTTCAACAGAAGGTGGTGATGTTACAGTGCAAATTCTAAAACATTTCGGTACATCTGTTCCTTGCAAATTCTATTGCAAAATCATAATGGTGTGGCGTTATTTAGGTGCGGCACAAGACATGTTGAAGTTTACTTTAAGTAATCCACAAGACTCTTACATATACAGAATATCAAGGACCTGTGCCGAATACATATTACATATAATACAGATGGCTGCAAATCATAGGGAAACTGTGAATGTTACACTGAAGTACAACCTTGCCACAATGTCTGTGAACCTCCAACACAGGATTCGTACATTATCGTTTATGGAAGCAGTTTTAGCGCAGAGCAAAACTCCTGTTTTCGTGAAATATCGAAGATATACTTTAGGTTCACTGTCCTGGTTTGATGCACATGATAAATGTCTGGGACAAAGTAGACAGTTAATTACAATGGAAAATATAATAAAATATTACGAAATACTTTACATGCTGCATGGACGTGCTTCAATGACACAGGAATATGGACAACAAATACCACTTCCCCTGTCATTCTACTTAAAAAATCTTGGTTTCATAGGACTTAGGAAAGATTCCGTAAGAAGCCCTCTCTATATGTTGTATTGTTTTACAGTATAATATAAAATAAAGACAAAGAATGTAAAAACTCTACTTCCAGGCATAGAAATATCTTTTGAATGCCTGAGAATCAAGAAAGAAAGGCTTCTGTGATTTAACATCTAACAACCTTTTCCTCAGCCATTTTCTGGTGTTAATTCGTGTACAGAACATCGGCGGAGTTTGCACGAATTCATAATTTTGTGACTGGATATTTCACTTATAACGCAAGAATACAATCAAATTTGAAAAGTTCATGTTAATCATTAAGGTGCACTATATATTACCGATTATTTTGTTACTTTGTTAACTGAACATTGATCTCAATAAATATGTAAATATCAGGTTTCATGCTATTTGACAAAAAGGTAAAATTTATGGCAACTGTAACCCTCATATGAAGTACTTTGGAGTTAAAAAATGACAACAGCTAAAGGCAAATGAGGAGGAGTTGGAACATCCAGCACACTTGACCTGTTTCATGGGCAAGCCACTGAGTCATTTCTGGAATCTTCTGCCTGTATCCTGACACTTCCAGACTCACTCTCATTAATGATAGCACAACTACCGAACCAAACAACACCTGCACCTTCATTTGACCACAAGTACCCCTGGATGTCTGATATAATATTCCCAGGTGCTTCATTCTCCTTCCTGTCTATGAGTGCCTTCTCCGTCACCCCATCCATAATGTCACCACCTGTGGAAACCCTAGTGGTGCCAGATGTTATAGGACTATGTTCTGTAGTGCTGTTTTTTTTGGAGGAGGAATTTTTTTATTTTTTCCCTAACTCCACAACTTGTGGAACAGTGGCAGATTTCTTAGGGCACTGCTTCTTTTGTCCCAATTTAGCCACTTGAACTCTGGCTGCATCCGATTGACTGTCCCAATCTTCTCTGTGTTCCTCCCATCCTAAGCTGCAGACACTGTTGGATCATGTTGCTGCCGAAGGTTTTTCCTTCCCGAGAACATAGGCCCCCATTGAATGCCATATGATTGGACTGCATTTTGTAACCCTCCCAAGCTTTTGGGTCTGATGTATAGACACCTACCACTGGACTTACCAATGAGGTCATCTGTCAATCTTGTTGAGCATACATTATTTCAATGTACCTGTGCATCATACATCACCAGGTGAATGAAGACCAGTGTTATCAGTTTTCTCTCTTCCTAGAAGTTTACACACCTTTTGGAACAACTTTGACAAACGTGAATCGAAATTTCTCCTTTGATCAGAATGTAAGATCTTTGGAGTACACAACTAAGATACAGTTTCTCCTACAAATTTCTCAACAATTTGTATTTTTTGCAGATTCATCAGGCTATTCCAGACCCTCCCTATACTTCAAAATAATCACTACAATTACATATCTATTACTTATAGAAATCAACAGGACGTAACCAAGAATGCGAACTGACATTCTTTGTATTAGTTCCTCTGCCATATATTGTCTTAGAGATGCCTTTCCTTTTATTCAGCAGAGGCATTCTTGCAACACATAAATAAAATCAGTTACAGTAGAAGAGAATATCGTCCTTACATTTGGGCCAATAGAAGGCTTCCTTCTCATTGTCATATGTCTTCACCATGTCCAAATGTACTGATTTTCTACCACGATGACAAAACATCCTCTCTTTTTATATTGGCACCAGCAACTGAACATAGGATGATTCATCATCATTAATCCAGTTCCTATAAAGAATTACACCTATAACAATTAGATGGTTCCATTAACTCTAACATGTTTTACACATCCCAGATAAATGTGATAATTCCTTCCATATCATTTTTTTCTCTTCCAACAACAAAAAGAGGTTCAACATCTGTGTCAAATAACTGTACTGTCTTCATTTCTTGATGTTCCCATCGAAGAATGCATCCTAAATTATCCTTTAAACCGTTCATTTGCTTAGAGTGAGCTGCTCTGATGGTTTTTCTAGCCACTAGGCTTCCCTTACTATCTGAATCTTTTGCTCGTCAATTTCTCTTTATTGTCTGACTCGGGCCTCTCTTTGGATATCTCCAATTCATCATCCCTGCCACACTGCTTAGAAAGTATTCTAGAGAGTTTATCTGCATTAGCATGTTTTTTCCTAAATCTGCACAACTGTGAGCTCCTGTTGACCAAGTATTTTTAACCACTTGCCCATCTGACCTTCTGGATCTTCAGTTTGAAAATCCATCTTTCAGCAGAACTGTCAGTACAAACAAGGACTTCAATACCATACACATAAGGTGTGAAACGTTAGGTGCTTTGACATGGAGAGCTATTGATTGTGAAATTATTTCTCTCCTCTTTGATCAAAGATCTGCTCATGCAACCAGTGACCTTTTCCTGGCCTTCTTGGGTCTGAGGTAGAAGAATATTGAGAACCACGTCACTTGAATCAGTGCCCAAGACAAACTAATCATTGAGTCGAATATTAGGAGTTGTAGTCAAAGCAAAAGTAAGTTCAGATCCATCCTTGCGTTCCTTAAACCACTTGAAACATGTATTTTCCTTTGTGACTTGACAAAGAGGTTTTGCTATAGAAATAAATTCCCTTACAGACTTTCTATAATAACAGCAAAGACTAAGAAAGCTACAGACTTGTTAGTTTAACCAAGGCTTAGGCCAACTTCTAACAGCATCATTCTTGGATGGAAATGTTCTTTTTCCCTCACCTGAGACATTATGTTCCACAAACAGTACTTATTTCTAAAAAACGTTCCATTTTTGAATTTAATTCAGCCATGTCTGGGTCCTGGGGAAAATATGTCAGTCTAAGCTGGATACCAATGTGTACACAAGGCATTCATAAAATATTTATCTGCTTTCCATGAGTCTCTAGAAAGTGGTTGGAACATTTGACATATCAAATGGAATTAGTTAAAAGTGATAGAATCCCTACTGTGTACTAAAAACAGTCTCCAATTTATGATATTTATCCATCTTTACCTGGTTGAACCACAAGTGCTTGTAACGTTCAGTCAGTCAAGCTTTTGTCCAAATACGCGGGGGGGGGGGTAGGTGGGCAGAGTGGGTAAAGAGGGTAAACCTGGAACATCTATGCATTCAATGACCCACATAGGGCTATATCTGCAATAAAATAGTGTGTATTCATCTGTGCAGTCAATTATTTGTGCTAATAAGATGGTGGCAGATGGGCCTTAGACCACAACGTCGTCACATGGAGCTCTTACATAGAAAGGTTTGAAACAAAGCTCGCATCTCGACCACCATCCCGCTTCATGTTTGACAAGATTTCTCTGTTTCTGTGCACACCAACAAGCTGTAACTCACCAGTATATTTCAAAACTATTTTCTACAGGTATATCACTGAGATAATCCAATGAAATCTACATGTTTCCACAGCACCCGCCTATAATTGTTGAAAATGTCCCACAAAGTCCATTAAGGGCAAAAAGTCCGACATTCCAGTGCCAAATTCAAACGGGTATTCCATCCTGAATCGAGTTTGTTCCGTGACATTAGCCATATGACAACTGTTCCCAATTGTCAATCAGACCATATTCTTTAATCCACTTGCGTTTTAATCCTGTTTTCATTTCCACAAATCGTGAAACCCGACCAAACTCGTTTCCGTCAGTGCTTCTCCTATTCATCCAAGTTGTTTTGCGGCCATACTTTTGACTGGACACAGACTGGCAGCCCAGCTGCTCTCTGATTGGCTGAAAGTCCATGTTACCAATCAGAGAGCAGATGAGCTACCAGTCTGTGTCCTATCAAATGTATGGCCGCTAAAAAACTGTGTGCATTCGAGAAGCACTGGCGGAATCAAGTTAGGTCGGGTTTCACGATTTGTGGAAATGAAAACAGGATTAAAATGCAAGTAATTCAAAGAATGTGGTCTGATTTACAATTGAGAACAGTTGTCATATGGCTAATGACACGGAACAAACTGGATTCAGTTATAAATGTCATAAAGTTGACTCATTTTTTACCACTTACTTACAAACCAGCCAGTATTTTCGGACCTGTTTCCACTATCAAAACAACTTTCTCCACTAAGCTCTATATTCATAGAGCTACGCAACTATTATATTTCCAAGTAAACCCTCTAGACAAGTTGAACTAGAATGCTGTTTGAGTTGCCCTTACCGCTAAATAACGGCACACGATGACCACATTCTCGATAAAATCATTCAGCTTAGGTCGATCAATTATTATGAGGGATGGGGGGCTTGAAAGTAGGGCACGTCTCTTAGTTTAACAGAACCACATGTGTGTTTTTGTTAGGCCATAGGTAACTTGCACATAAGTTGAAACATGTTTAAAATGAATAATGTTTCCCCTTTTACACATTGCCTACTTTGTAGTCAGTTTACTTTGCCACCTGGTCACATTTTGAAACGCTTGTAACATATATACAATTCAAGTTATTGTTATCTATTTATGTCTTAGTTACTTCACATCTTCCCGTGTTGTTTTTATGATTATCAGGAAAAATCTCTGTCAGTAGTCTGAAATTGTAATTTATTTGTTATTTTTATTGAAATATTTTAATAAGCAGTATACTTATCCTCCCATGTGTGTTTTGGCCTATGAATTGTCTCTCAGCATTCTGTGCCGCTATTTTGAATGTGAAGTTCCCAACTCTTCAGAGATTCAAAAACTTATAACTAGCAAAGCAACAACTGTTTGCAGGTTCCTTAAGGGCCCTTCTCTGCTGGGCATTCACAGTGGCTGTGCAAGATTTCACCATCTGAATCAATATTGGCCTTCACACTGTAAGTCACCTGCAAATAATTGCATTGAAAATCAGGCGAAATAGCAAATCTACAAATGTATGATCAACTTATCTGCAATGAAATTATCAAAAATGATGCCTAACAAAAAGAAGAAAAATGCATATTCAGAGTCAACCGCTCAAGAATAGAAAATCGGGGCAAGCAGGTACCAGATACTGTTTAAACATTTCATTTCCTCCAAACTTTAGACATATAATATGTAATTTAATTAAAGAACCAGTTTCGGGAAGGAGACCACTAAGCAGCTGTTATATTACTTAACCAATGTGTCACAATGTTCGAGCAAGAGAAAGTCCAGCCCTGACTCGGACATTGACGATGAGTACCAGGAGTTGTCAAATGCAGCAATTTACGTTCAGAACATCGCTTTGCTTGTAGAGTTTGTAGCCATGTCTTGGTTCACTTAGTAAGGCTGAGCAGTAAGCAACCAAAGCCCACATATGTTGCGGGATGATAAGGTAGTGACACCATTCAGTGTATACTTGGTTGCACATATTTGATCACAAGGCAGCCATCTGGAATGTTTACACTATAATGGTGAGGTTCAACCTGTGAACCTCATGCTATGAGCGAATGAATGCAAAGGACTTATCACTGCTTGTGATGTCCCAAGTAAGTTTGAAACCAAACCCCTCATGTACCCACGGTCAACCTCGATCAGCTGTGTGCCAACAAGAAGCCTGGCAAAAAGGGGATTTTTGTCACACATAGGATTTCGTAACAGTGTGTTCAACACAGCCATGCTACTATTCAGACTATATCCTCTTCAGATATGGAGGCAGCAGCTTTGTCTGTGATCATGTCCAGGCTACTACGTTGTGTGGACTTAGCACCGATGGTCTTTCACATTCCAATGTTTGGCTATCAGCTGGAAATCTATAAGGCAAGATCTTTGCGGTTTTATTTGGAGAATGTTATACACCAAGAGACTAACCTGACTATTACAACGGGACATGCACTTGTGGACCACTTCCCATAGCTAGTACTTGGTGCACACACACTATACACTAGTCCCATCAGCCCCAAATCCCACGACCCATTTGATAAAGATGTCATGAGAGCAGTTACAGAGGAGGCTAAAAACGTGACACAGCTTTTATCAACTATGCTACTGGTCCCAAACCCCACCCCTACCCCCATCAGTGGAGGATGAGACGCGTCGGTTCCGCACATTTCTTGGAGAGAGGTGGTAAGAACTGCAGTGGCAATTGTGATGGACATAGTCCAGGAGCCAGATTTGCCTCTTTTTCCACAACCAGTTGAGCCTGAGAGTGAAGGGAAGGAGTCTTAACATATACAGAGAGATGGTGCCATACCACCGACAATCCTTATATTTTAAGTCTGGTAATAGGAGGTAACGGTCTTACTTTTGTGTTCAGAACCTCCCCAATTATCAAGCTTTCTTATATCCTTTGAGCAAAAAAAAACAGTTGGCTTGCAGGGTACAGAAAGGAGTGTAAATCCATTTGTGCAACAGAGTGATAGAGATAGTACACAATGCACATCCACCAGGGTTATCCAGTCAGTTTTTTAGTCCCCAAGAAGGACGGCCATTTATGCGCAGTTAAAGGCTTGAAAGCCTTGATTGAGTGCCTTATCATTGATATGTTTAAAATGGAGACCTCAGTCTTCATGGCTGCAGCAATGAGATGACGTAATTTAGCCATGTAGCAAACAGAGTGACTTACCAGTTTAGAGCTCTTTGCTTCAGCCTGGCTCCAGGCCATCTAATTTATCCCACTAATGGCAGAAATCATGCACATCACAGAGGCAATCATTTGCCAGGATGAATGGCAAATGATTGCCTCTGTGTTCGAGGTACCCCATTGATACAGGTCAGGAATTATTTGAAAAATAGGGAATACTTTGTGCAGTATGATAACAAAATATCATCAAAACAGGATATCAAACGTGGCATGGTTGATGTAACTGGCAGAAGCCCACAGAACACCAGGAAACATACCTTGATAAGGTACTAGCACCTGCGTGTTAGTGCCTTAACACCTCCGCATTTTTCTTGGGCAAGGGCTTCTCAAGCTAGGTTAACAAACATTTGCCTACGTAAGTTGAGTTCAATAAATTTTGTTGCATGGCCAAAACAAGAACATTTATTTATGCTTATAGACTATGTATGATGAGAAATATAGACTTATACAGAAGACGATTCACATAAATAGGCATGATAGCGACAGGCCAATGTCCAGTAACAAACAACTTGTACATTGTATGCAAAAGCAACCTGTTGGACCACGTGGCCATATCCCTGAAAAAAAAAATTACAGCACTGATTATAAATGCTGGGAATGAACTACAGTGTTGATTTAACAGTTGGGTTGCCACAGGCACACAATCATAAATAGGCCTACCATCGTAAATTTCCATTGCTAGGCCTATATAAATAAGGCCTATAACTGACCTACTGTCATTTTGCTTGGATTGTCACAAAAATTAGGCGCACAGGAAAATTTGATATTTAGAGGTTCCTATAGGTTTAGATGTTTAAACACGCCTACATCTATGGTAAACATAAATTTGAAACTGTTGAGAATGGACCTAAAAAAGTAGTCCATGGAAATTTAGGCCTGGGTGTATTGCGCTACTTAAGGTTTCACTAATTTTTGCAGATTCCATAGCGTCATTAAATGGAAAGTGGGCCTAAAGTTAATTTTGTAGTCCTAACTCACCATTTTAAATTTTAGAGTTTAAGGAAAAAATGGGCAAGTCTCGGCCAGAAATACAGCTGAGCTATCTAGAAAAAAAAAGACCAAGAAGAATGCCCGAGAAAAGACAGAGAAAAAAAAGAAGGCAAATTGTATGCCTATAAGTGAAAGAACACCAAGGGAAAAATTTACAGAACAAAAAAAAAAAGAGGCTATGAGGCGACTTCGAGCAAAGGACAGAGACGAAACAAAGTCAGAGTGAACAGAGATACTAAGGTAACTAGACCTAATTGCATGGCCTATTAAACTCAGAAATTCGTATCATAAAAAAAATATGAGCAAAAATATCATAAACTATTGGGGGTAGTTTTTTATGCACCCACCTTGGGGAGGGAAATACAGATTTGCCCTTGTCTCTGAGTCCATCTGTTCCTCTGTCTGTCCAGTATAAAGTTGTCAGATTTGTGTCGTGCTCATTGCAAAAAAACGTTTGAGGTAGAACCATGACACTCTTTGGGAACGTGTATCAAGAAATGAATTGTGCACCTGGGATTTTGTTTGTCTTTTGGATTAACGATCCTGTGTTAATTAATTATTTAGAAACTTCGGGAAAATGTTGATATGATGTTTGACTTGTGACGTTGTTACAAATTATTTGTGTTTAACTTGTATCTCAAAAAGTATTTAAGGTACACCTGCAAAACTGTATGGGAAAATTAATCAGAATATAAAGATGTGTAACGGAGGTTTTGTTTGTCATTTGGATTAATTTTCCTCTGGTTAATTAATCATTAATTATTTGAAATGTTGATTCAACTTTAGAATTGTCATATTTGTGTGACGTACATCTCAGAAGGTTACAGCTATGAGACCTGATAGAATTATATCAATATATGAAGGGGTGCTCCTTGAGTTTTTTTTTTTGCCTCTTGAGCCAGTCAACCTCTGTTCATTTTTCATTAATCAACTGAGTGAAAATGTGAATTCAATGAAAATGTTGGCTCATGTCAAACTTCTATGATGTGTATTTCACAAAGTGTTTTAGGTACAACTATAAAACTTGATAGGAACAGTAATCAATCAGTAATATGTGAAGATTTCACACTACATGTTCAAAGTCTGACACCAATTACATGATACTTTCCGATGCTGATGATCGGGACAAACACAGGTGGGGACATCCGTGTCCTCTAGACAATTCTCTAGTGTAATTCTAACTTTTGCTCTTGCAGTGGTTCGAGTGTTGGGCCTCTCAAGATCAAATTTCCCTTCGCCAATGGCAGTGGAAAGCTGCGGACCCGGAGATGCATCAGTTGTCCCGTGTCTAAAGCAAACAGGACTATTGCTAAGCTGAAACAACAAAAAATGACTATTGCAAGGAATTAAAAAACTGTTACCTCCGTTACCACCTCTCTTATTACATTAATCTGCTTGTACTTCATATTTTAAATGCGTAATAAGTCAAATAAGGGCTGAAATCAGTTCTCTTCTCAGATATACCCATTTCAAAAAGAACATGTATGAATCACATGCCGGCAACTGTTTGTTAATCGAGAACACAATAAAGAATTGTTTCTGTGAGTCAAAAAGTACATAAGAATTGTTTCTGCAATAAGCCGATAAGAATGTAGAGTTGGTCCCGATTGTAATACAGATCGTTGCCCATGTTGGTATTAATACACGTTAAATCACTGGAAAGACATTGTTGTTCTGGTGCGGTTGTTTGTTGATCATTTTTTTTTTTTGTAGCAGTATGTGAGGAGGGTCAGTGGTAAACACATACTGTTACCTCCGTTACCATCTATCGTATTACATTAATCTCTTTGTAGTTCATACTTTAAATGCGTAATAAGCCAAACAGTGGCTGAATTCGGTTCTCTTCTCAGATAGCCCTATTTCAAAAAGGGCATATATGGATTACATGCCCGTAACTGTTTGTTAATGGGGTACACAATAAAAATTGTGTCTGTAAGCCAAAAAGTATATAAGAATTGTTGTTTCTATAAGGCAACAAATATATGGAGTTGGTCTCAGTTATAACAGTTCGTTATCCATAGTGGTAATTAGATGGTTTAAAGACAGTTTGGTTCTATATTGCTACTGAACATTTAGTAATCATAAATCATACTCAATATGTTAAAGTAAGCTTACAGATAAACATTGGGTTGTTACCTTCGTTACCATGACCACAACATGTTTGAAGCATTTATCACAAGTTACATATCTAACACAACCTATAGGAGGCAGTCAAATTTCAAAAACAAAGTTTGAATATTTTGTATGTGTCTCAAACAATCAAGTACGACCCTTCAAAACGTGAAATCAATCAATGTGCAAAGAAAGGGCAGAAATGTTATGAAAAGAATTAAAATAACACGAACACCTTTAGTCTCTGAGGAGCTTGATTATCTTTCAGTTAAGGATATTACCCAAATGAACAACCCTTTCATAAAATAACAATTGTTGGGCAATTTGTGCAGTACATAATATATGTTGCAGTTAATTTTTGTTGAAACTTTGGGTAAAGACCATTTATCCACTTAAAGTGGTAGCGCAGGTAACATAGAAAATTGCGATAACTTGGGAAGGTGCGTGTATTACAGAATTCTGAAAACTTTGAGTGCCAATATTGCACAACCTAAAGCTACTAGTTTGGGGTTTTCAATCTAAGTATATACTCTTGGACTTCCTTTAATGCGACTATTGGACCATTTTCAACATCAAATTGGCCCATTTAACTGATTTTAGGCCATAGGAAAATCCTGTCTCAGGTTCCTTGGAGTAACACTTGAAACTCCATACCAAATAAAATAAAATTGACACAAAATGTTTTTCATTTCTAAATGTCTCTGCAGGATTTCTTTTTAAATAGGTTTTGACAATTATAAATGTTATAGGTAGACCGGCTTATTTTTCTCCTTTTTTATATTGATTCTCTCTCTCTCTCTCTCTCTCTCTCTCTCTGTCTCTCTGTCTCTCTCTCTCTCTCTCTCTCTCTCTCTCTCTCTCTCTCTCTCTCTCTCTCTCAGAATGTATATGCTGACCTGATATAATTTCTATGAAAAATACGATAATGAATTTCTTATGTCCATAAACTTATGCTACTGTTACACTGTTTGTATTTAATTTTTGGAGACCCACAAGCCCAGATTAGTTTTTAATTACCAGAGACACAGCAGATCGTTTTATGTACAGCTCATTCAGCGTAAATGGTTAATGATCTTAACTAGATGTTTTTTTAACATATATTTTCATATTCTGGCAATGAAGAATCTGATTCAACCTGATAGTTTAGGAAAAGGTTACCCGTGTTAAAAACAACAAGCCAACATTGACACCAAAGACATTCAATGGTGACTAAAACATCAACATTCATCTCCAGTACCAATCTGAAGCAACAAGTTTAAACCATGACTTTAGACAGGCAGTCTCCATTCAAAGGTAACTGGTGATTTAAAAATGTTTTTTTTTTTAAATCTTTAAAACATTTTTCATTAACTACACACTTTGTTTTTTTCTAAAGCAATGGTCATAACCACCTAATATCCGAATATATTCACTTTTGCTAAAAATCAAAACAGACATGGTAGGCCTGTCACTTTTCGGTTCTCCAGCCAGCCAAAATAACGGCAAAAGGAGAATGTAGGCCTACATGTCTTTTGTGATATAAATGAACCTGTAACTTTATAACCATGTTGCACCTCCATTATAACTATGAGTCAGTAAACATAGCCCACAGCACAACATAACCAATAAAGTATTTATCAGATAGTTCAGAAAAGAGCCAGTGATCAGAAAAAAGCATCTACAACTTTCATTGAAAGAAAATAATGCATTGAAATAATTTATTTTATTTTTAATCAACTTCTACAAAGAACCTACCATATTGGGTGTCAGGAAGTCCTCTTACTTTCACGGCTTGGATGTCCGGTTGTCAGAACATCAAGTATTTTCACATGTTCGTCATCAGAAGCGTAAAACGTACACCTTTGATTAATGAAGAGCTGCGAATGTCATTTTCCATTAAGCAACCTGATTGGAAAACAAGAAAATGTGCAGGAATGTTTACACTTTTTCGTCTGGAAAATTGGGTAACAATTCCCTGTGATACCAAATTTAAACATTCATTTTTTCTATGTCAACGGGTAAATGATGTGGAAATACATGCATTAATATTCAGTGATCGTTTATGGAAATCTAGAGACTATTGTCCACCAAAATGGGAAATGTTACGCAAAAAATGCTTTCAGCTTGTCATGTTCCATCAGGCACTCATACACACAGAAGCCATAGGTGAATGCATTAATCTAAATAGCTCAGTTATATCAGTGCCATATCTTGCAATGCACCTTTCAATGAGGGCTGAATTTGTGTGGGTAACATATAGCATTCAATTTGATATTATTCCCCATTGGCTAAATATGGGAAATGTCTGCAAAGTGTATTATAATACCTCTTTCTTTGGCGACTTTCTAGCAATTCTTCATGCATGGATACTAATAAATGAACAAGCGAAAATTCTGGTATCTGTTTTCTACAATGGCTCACGAATATTTCGTGGATTCAAACCGTTCTATATAAAAGCAGTTATACATAAACTTCGCTATGTTCACCATTTATGTGATCATCATGACATCCAGTCTGAATTTACAAATGCATTTGTTCATAATGTAACGGACAACCACACAAAATTTAATGGTGTGTTTTGCAAAATGGGTATACAATCTTTGCCATCTATTTGTCCAAGTGGAACCTTCCAGTGCAGTAACAATGAATGTATACCTGACCATTATATTTGTGATGGAATAGTAGATTGTGTTGGCCATGTCCCAACTGACGAATTAAACTGCATTATATGTTGGTTACAAAACGGAAGAGCCCAGACTGACGTATTCTGCCTATATGAATGTAAACTTGGTTTTTGTGTGTGTTCACAATTACACTTCCAGTGTACACAGGGTGGATGTGTTCCAGTTTCGAAATTTTGTAACGGTCGGAATGATTGCCTTGATGATAGCGATGAAGAATGTAGTCACAAATCAGCTTCTAATATGAAAAACTGCTTTTACTCTACAGGTATCTTAACTGTATCTGAAACTGGGTTCCTGGCAAACGAGCATGGTCACGTCGCATCGGATCCAACGTCTAAATGCCAGGATGAAAACTTTATTCCTTGCAGTTTAGATCATGTTAGACAGTGTTACCCAAGATTTGGTGCTTGCAAAATTGATTATGATTGTCACGGCAATATCAAGTACTGTGAGAATGCAGGACATTTAGATGCCTGTAGTAACATTGAGTGCTCCAGAATGTACAAATGTCCAAAATCATATTGCCTCGCACTCAGGTTGATATGCGATTCTCTGTGGCATTGCCCTCACGGTGAAGATGAATGCGATTGCTCATCCTTCAGGTGTCCTTATTTTTTTCGTTGTAGAACATCCACCTGTGTGCACCCAACAGAATTGTGTAATGGCGAAGTAAATTGCAGGGGTTCAACAGACGATGAAGAATCATGTTTTTTGACAGGATGCCTACACAGATGTACATGTACAGGATATGCAATGGTATGCAACAGTACAAATGCAGCTTATGTGCCTGCCTTAACACATATGAGAGCAATTGTTTTCTACAACTGTAGTATAAAGGATTTGTCAGCGTCTTTACAAGGAAATTTTAATTTCCTTGCTAAGCTTGACGTAAGTTCAAACAAAATACGAGAAGTAAGATCAACATTTTTTTCCCGTACGAAAGCAGTGCGAGAACTTGATATACGTAAAAACATGATAAGCGTGTTGCCTTGGGGCTTGTTCCGTGGTTTGACATACCTGCTTATACTTAGAATAAGTGAGAATCATCTTAAATATATATATCCAGGAACCTTTATATCATTGTTCAAACTGAACTATCTTTCTGCTGGCCGAGTATATGTGACTGAAATTGGAGCTAACTTATTTTTCCAACTCAAACACTTAAAACACCTTGATTTGTCAGAAAATAGAATAAAACATATATCAGCAGATCATTTTAGCGGGTTAGAGAGACTTATTTTTCTGAATCTAAGTGGAATTGGTTTCACAAATATCGACTCTGACGTATTTTTGCATTTAAACGATCTAAGAATCTTGATAAGTGATTCTTTTGAATTTTGTTGTCTGAACAAATTTTTGGATAACTGCACACCTGACAAAAATACCCGGTCATGCTATAGATTGGTAGAATCAAAAATTGTATTAATTTTGACAACATATGTAATGATTCCATTGAGCTCCTTACTTAATATGGCGGTGATTTTATTTTTCCGTACCCACATTCACACAAGTGTACAAAATCTTATCCGCCTTTCACTTGCAGTCTGTGACTTTGTAATGAGTACATACCTTGTTGCAATGGTCTCCATAGACTCAAAGTATGGCATGCAATATTTCTTGTATAAAAGATGGTGGATCCGTAGTATACTCTGTATAATGTTGTCAATAACGAATCTTGTGTCATATCTGGGATCAGTATGTTCCCTCATTCTCCTCACAATTGATCGAGTTATTGGGATGCTGATTATATTCCATGTAAATCGAATGAGTAAACGTTGTTTCTGCTTAATATTTTCTTTTTGTTCAATTTGTGTATTATTGTCTGCTTCAGAGATAATTCAAAACCCTTCCTGTGATCAGTTTCACTCGATGAAGCAAGATTTTTGTTTACCTTTTTTCATGAAATTGGATAATACTTTTAATTTTGTTTTTTATTTCTCCTGGATACTTGTATTTCTGGCCATGATTTTTGTCACATGCGCACATTGTACTTGTATGTTCAATGTCTGGAGTAGCAAGAGAAAGGTAAGCAGTCACCAAAATGTGAATGCTATCATGAGACGAATATTCGTTGTGGTCATTGCTGTGTTGCTTTCATACACTCCCTTCCTTACTCTAATGCTGTTGCTTCATTTCAGTGATGAACCCCTCTCCCTCCTAACTGCATGCTTTGCCTTAACTATCTTTCCTTTGGGTTCCTTAACAAACCCCATGATCCATACCATTTCCACCAAAAGCTTTACAAAGCATATTTCCAATAAAGTCAAATATTTCTTACAGCTGCTGTAGACTTGCCGTATGAACGGGGGCATTTTAGCCCTACTGCTGTGTTCTATCTCAGGATGAGCTATGTCTTTGATACTAATAAGTTTCAATTGAAATACTGAGAGAAAAGAAGGTGTAATAAGGGTAAAATATACGGGTGATAAAATTACCATAATTCTCCAGCAAACAGATCCGCTGTTTAAAGTTTAATAACTGTTTTAATTTCTTCTTACTGTATAACTTGCATTGAAAAAATAAAATTGGCTGTGTTTGATGTATGATTTTATCATCAGCAGGGTAAAATCTTGATGCTATGGCACACATATTTGGAACAAGGGGAATACAAACTATTCACCAGTTAACATATAACACTTCAGAAATTTGAGGAATGGTAAAAGGTAATTTGGTCCCTTTTCATTACACATAATATTTAATATGTCCTATATATAGATGAAACCTTCCCACAAAGAACATTTTAACTAGGTTTCAACTTTATCGGACTGACATTTCTGAAGAACAAGTCCAAACTAGCACAAACACACAAAAACTCGTAAAGTAGAAAAAAAAATGCAGCGCCACCTGGTGAACAAATTAAGAACCAGAGGTCACCAGGAGTGTTCCTATGTGGTATTAAAGCAATTAGGTGAGCAGTTTCGGAGCAGAAAGTTGTTTAAGATTTGATCAAAAAAGAGAAAAGAGAACCAGAAAATATAATCAAAGAGGGTTGTGTGAACAGGCCATGCTCAGCTGACCTAGACACTCATCACACTTGTGGATCTGTGAACTTGGGATGACACAAAATGGGTAGACACTTATCAAAGGTACATGCCTACAAAGTTTGACATAGTAATCGACGCAAAAGGTGTGTTTACCTATAAGGGTGCATTGAAAAAAATGCTTAAAAATAAAAAATCCATAGCAGTGCCTACTGGTGAAAAATTTCTTTTGTCCTTTCCCCAAGGTGTGTTTACCTATGAGGGTGCATTGAAAAAAAAAATGCTTAACAATAAAAAATCCATAGCAGTGCCTACTGGTGAAAAATTTCCTTTGTCCTTTCCCCAAGAAATAAATCCACCAAGATTCAGCTTAATCTAAATGCCAGGTCTGGAGAATAAATGGATAATTGTGAGAACCCACAAAAAATCATTAAAATTAAAATTGCAGTGTCACCTGGTGAACAAATTAGGAACTTGGAGTCCCCAGGAGTGTTTCTGCGTGATATCCAAGCAATTAGGTGAGTAGTTTTGGAGAGGATTTTGTAAGATTTGTCCCAAAAAGAACAAAAATATCAGTAAAAAAATCAACAAAAAGGAACAAAAAAATCACTTAAACCCCCCTCCCAAAAAAATCATTGGAGCGTGACCATTTGAACACATGTGGTACAGACCCACCCGAGGTACATTGGTACCAGGCTTGAAGGGAATCTGGTTAACGCTTTCAGAGAAGTCGAAAATGTGAATAAGCATTAAAATGCCCATTGACTTACATTATCATCAGTAAGCAAGGTGTATTAACTTATAATTATCCAAATTGAAAAGAAAAAAATCGTTTAAATTCGGGAATCCTGAGCAGGGCCACCTGGTGAACAACTTTGTTTGACCCTTCCACAAGGAACATATCCACCATGTTTCAGCTTACCTGAGTAACGGTTGTGGGTTAGAAGGGAAAAATAGCAAAATACACAAAAACTGATGAAGAAACAGAAAAAAATTGCAGTGCCACCTGTTTCTAGAGAAGAATTTTAAAGATTTGTCCCAAAGAAGAACCAAGAAATCATTTTAAAAAAGCCCAAATCACTAGACCATTTAAAAAAATGGGTAGAGACCCTATCAAGGTACACTGCTACCAAGTTTGAAGTTAATCTGGATGACCGTTTCGGAGAAGTCAATTTGGCTGATGGCTTCGGAGACGTCAAAAACGTGAATCACCATTAGAATGCCCACTGACTTACATAGCAATTAACATGAAAGGTGCATTTACCGATAAGTACTGGAATATTAAAAATGGTTGAAAATCCAGAATCCAGAGCAGTCTTACCTATTAAACTACTTTGTTCCACAAGGAACATATTCACCAAGTTTCAGATTAAATCAGAGTGTTAGTTCTGGAGAAGAAGTTGAATTTGGCAATACCACACAAAAAATTATAAAAAATATATTGCAGCCCCACATGGTGAGCAGATCAAGAACAAAATTCCCCAGGAATGTTACTGTGTGGTTTCAAAGCAGTTGGGTGAGCGGTTTCAGAGATTTTTTAAGATCTCTCCCCGAAAAGAGCCTCAAGAATTCCAAAATTTGAAAAATCAATGAAACGTGACCATTTGAACAAACTTGGTAGAGACCCACCCAAGGCACATCCCCACCAGGTTGGAAGTGAATCTCTCCAACTGTTTTTGAGATGAATTGAAAATGTGAATTGTGGACACACGACAGATGGACGGATGACGGACCCTCTCAGCTGAGCTTGAAAGAGAGAAAAGGGTGGGCAAAAGAGGAATAGGGAATCACATTTTAGATAAAAAAAAATGTTGTCATACTCTATCAGATGGTGTAATTAGAATTATGTTCACATCAGTAAATTTTGTTCACTGTGTTTTAGAAAAAGACAAAGGAACCGTAGCGTTTGCACTAACAGAAATTTCCGGTAATCAAACAGATCCAATTAATGCAATCTTTGTGCACTCTAATGGCTGGCATGTGACTTCCACTTTCACCATTATACGATAAATAAGCATTTTCGGGATAGCTCAGTTGATCTCTCTGACATAAATGCAGCAATAACATTCTATTTAGTTACGAAATGAATATTGAAGCAGGCACAGAGTCCTTCACCTGTTATAGTTATCTATTACAGCATACAAATCCAATTTCAAGTCGAACATTGGAGACAGATGTACACCAGGATAGATAGATCTGACTTCATGCATATCTGCATCTTGAGCTCAGAAAAAGACTTGATAAATAGCTGAGTGATAAGCTCTTAATCAATTATGTAGAAACGTTGGGCACTAAATTTAGGTATCATTCTTACGAAGTAAGATAACGCAAAGAGGAAGCTAAACAAACCTCTTACCTCTTACGGCAGATGGAGTTTATCATTAGAGGCACGGTCGGAATATTACAAAGCCAAGTCTAAGATATAAATATAGAGTAACTATCGATAACACTGTGCCAGATCTTGACGATCTGCGTGTCGTGAACCTAACCCGGAGGGTGGGGAATTTATCTGATCAAGTAGAATTGTTTCCACTTTAGGACATACAGGACGTGTTAATTATACCTAATGTGAAAAGACTCATAGGGATAATTCAAGTGGTCCCACAGTATTGGGTACAAACTAACTGTTTTTAAAAATGTTTCAATTCATGATATCCGCTAATTTTACAGAAATAAAAGGAAATCGCACTGCCTCAAAAGCCACCGAGAAGAGGTTTACACCAAAATGACACCCATTCATTTTCATCCGAATGACAAAATCATATACATGTATTTGAATTTAGTAAACAAAAGTCTGAGAGATTATCGTTAAGAAAAAGTACACTCAGGTACTGTTGTTTTGACATATTTACCTACAGTGTATTTCCACCAAATTCCCCACTGATATGTTGAAAATCAAACACATCACATTTTTTTTTACCTTTGAGACCCATGCACTACGTAATCCACTTGGTGGCATTAGAAATACAAAAGAAACTTATATGTTTGTGCATAGAATGTCGTTTATAGTTCGGCTGTCAACGAATTTGGTCGTATATATTTCTTTATTTATGAGATTTTTTTTTCTTTTTATGGCATGCAGTTCGGTTGAATATGGTGATGCGCTTCCATGTGTATATGTGCCAACTGCACTTTCGCAGTTTTACACGTGATTGAAGTAGTCAATTAGAGTGTCAGCTGACTAATTATACCTTTTTGGGTAACTTGGTCGCTCGAATTTTTTCTCGGCACTTGCGCTTTGAATTTTGAAGGGGAAGCAGCGCTCTTCAATTCGGGGTGTCGTGTCTCTCCCCCAAGCCAGATACATGCGGCTTGTTGAAGTTTTTGTACGCTCATAATTGCTGCCCTAAAGCGTCTTGAGAATGGTTCGAACCGCCATAAAGTCTGAAGTAAAAAGACAATAAGCAGTTAAAGTCTATAAGTTTGATATAATGTACATTTTCTTCTCTTTTATGCCACGTAGAAGCATTTTTACCCATTGACCTTGATACGGGGTGTAATGAAATATAAGGTTAAAAATGTCTATGATGGCGTTGTATCTAAAGCCTAGAAAATGTTAACCTGTGTAAAATTATATTAATAATTATATTTCGTCAACTGAGGGACGAAAGGAACGTTAAATTGTGAATTTAAATCTGTTTGAAATGTGAGTGAACTGATGTTCCCGTTTCAATGTAATGTTGTCTTAAAGTTTATAGTGTATGCATTCTAAACTTCATGTTTCTTACCATTTCAATGAATCTCTCGTTGTTCCTTCATGTCTGTTGGAAGTGATGTCAATAAAATGGTTCTCAACCATAGTAAACCGAGTCGACTGGGTTTGTGGTGGCAAGTTTGTGCGCGACAAAAAGAATTGAAGACATTTTAATTCCATGATGTCGCCGTTTCTGCTTGTCGTCGCTGTATAAGAAGGACTGCGGAAAGACATTATATGTATAAATGTCTGCATTTCAGCCCGTGGACGTCTTGTTCTCGCTGGGGGGGGGGGGGTGCCTTGTGTCCATAATATGAGTGGTCTTCGTGACATATGTAAATGTGCCATTTTCCATGATGTCGCCGTTTCTGCTTGTCGTCGCTGTATAAGGACTGCAGAAAGACATTATACGTATGTCTTCTTTTCGGCCCGTGGACGTCTTGTTCTTGTTGAGGGGAATACTTTGTGTCTGTCCTTTGAGTGGGCCACATTATTTTGGGTGCTTGCATGTCGCCGTTTCAGTGTTTTGGGCGCAGCTACCATGTGCCACATTTTTAAAGTGTACCTGGGGATACCTTCTTTATGTAACTGTTATGTGCGCCATTGACTTTGCAGTGCAAAGTGTTGCCTGGAGCACATGTCAGTATCATGGAAAGTGGACTGTGTACAACTTCGCCGACATATTTGCGTTTCGTTTAGGTTGGGGTAATTCAGGAGCCTTTACGATCAAGTTATCGTCTGCATCAACTGACCACCGTCAACTACTTTGATCACTCAGTGTGTGTGGTTCAAGTCTGCATTATATCACTCCAAGCCTGCGTCACGCCTGGATTTTTTGCAGTGTATTTTTCAGAACTTGATTGACTTCATTACCGGTATCTACATCTGGGAATATACATGAGGATCGCTGTCAGTGCAAGCATTTTATTTATTTTATCACATACATTTCTAGTTTTTGGATCCATACTATTTTATGGCAATAATTGTAGTTTATGTTTGTTAGATATGGCATCGTTAGGAGAGGTGAAAGAAAGGTAGCTACGATCAAAGTCACCAAGTCATGTAATAAGATCAGTAGATCTATCATGGAAGAAAGTGACATTGCTGTGCTGTCACAACAGGTAAGTCTCTTAAAGGCCACGCTTACAGAGTTTGCAGACGCTCATGATGAAGTTGTTACAATCGATACAGATGAAGATACTCATAACCAAAAGTACTTTTTACAAGCCGAATCTGGTTATCTCCCGAATCTGGATCATGCCCAATGAGTTATAACGACTGAAGGTGCAAATGTTACGGTTCAGAGCTCTGGTCAAGGTCAAAGGGAGATGGTAAACCTCCATAGCTTACCTAAATTTGAACTTGTCGTTTTTGATGGCAATCCTCTAAAGTATTATTCATTTATCAAGGCGTTTGACACTAATATAGATAAACTGACTGATGATCCCGATAGCAAGATAGCACGGCTCTTACAATATACGTCCAGAGATGCCTATGACGCTAGTGTTGGTGTCCAGATTTTGGGTGGTGATACAGGCTATCAGCGCACTAGAGATACTTTAAGAGAGTTGTATGGCTCAAAACACCTGATCACTGAGACTATTATAAAGAATATGCACATAGCCAAGCCAGTAAAAACGGCCGCAGACATGCGTCAACTCAGTCATGAGTTAAGACATGCGCAGGATATACTAACTGATCTGGGGCCAATCACTGAGGTCAACGCGCAGGTTATTATATTTTTCGATATTGTTGAGCGTCTTCAAAATTTCGTACAGCGAAGATGGCGCAAAGACGACTTAAAAAATAAACATGACAAAGGGGAATATCTGAAGTTCCCAGATTTGATGAACTGTGTGAAACTTGTTGCAGATGAAATGTCTGATCCATTTTGCGGGGTGGAAGCTGTACCTGATCGTATCTAGTAAAAGAAGCATGTAACAGTTAATGCCACACACACGCAGGATTGTTCGAAAGGTCGCAGGCGCAAAAGAGGTAACAGTAATCCCAGCAATACAAATGTTGATGTCATTGCTACATCTAATGTGTTGCAGTCGCCGCGTGTTGGTACAGGTACACATGGCAGGGGTAGTTCCAATGTGTGTCAAATGTGTTCTGCTCCTCAATTTTTAGCCGTCTGTCCCGACTTTAAATGTTTATCTGGAGCCGATCGCATTGTGTTTGTCCGAAATCATGGCTTATGTATGAACTGTTTGCATGGCTCTCATACAGTAGATGAGTGCACAATTACAAGTAGATGTCATGTGTGCCAGGAGAAGCACCCCATGTTTTTACATCTTGATAATTCTTATGTGACGCATTTTTGCCAATACAGGTAATTGTTTTTTGTCCACTGTCAGAGTGCTCGTGCAGGACAAAGTGTGGGTTAATGCGGCCTTGGACGTATTTTCAAGTAGCTCATTTTGTACAGAGTCACTGGTGCATAAATTGAAACTCAAAGGCCCCATTGCGCATTACACTTTGAACATGATGGGAGGTTCTGCGCTGGCCCAGTCCAAACTCGTTGCTATGAAGCTATCACCTGGCGGAGAAGTTAAACATATTTCAGGTGTGAAAGTTGTCAAAGAAATACCTGTTTGTTTTTACGCCTTTGGATCAGAGTTTATATCCCCATCTTCAAGGTCTCGAGTTGTTGGCAAATATAAATTGCCAAAATGTCGATACTCTGATTGGTCAGGATTCCGTAGAGTTTTTGTTAGAGGCTCGCAGGGGTACACCTGGTGAACCGTATGTGATTAGGTACAAATTTGGATGGGCACTGAGTGGCAGGGCTCCAAATGCAAACGCCAACCATACCATTGTTTGCAATTACGTTTCAGCTTCGCTCACTTTCGATGAAACTATCGATGTACGTCCTGAATCATGTGTGTCTCCCAATGTTGATCGCCTGTGGAACTTTGAAAATGAAGGCATGTATGATCAAATCATGTCTGTTTCGGATAGAAAAGTTCTTAAGCTTTGGGACGATACTTGTTGCAAAGTAGGCAAACATTATGAGCTGCATATGCCGTGGAAGGAGCCAGAGGAGAAAATTCCTAATAATTACTCTATTGCTAGGAAGCAGTTTGACAACTTAGTTGAACGTCTACATAAAGAGGGTGTATACGATAGATATGATCAGGAAACACCCCAGCTACTTGAAGAGGATTATGCAGAAATTGTCCCTCTCGACTCTGTAGTTAATTCCTCACGTGTGTGGTATCTGCCACATCATTGTGTATTTAATCCAAAGAAACCTGAGAAGCTCAGAGTTGTGTACGATTGTGCCTCATGTTTTGAAGACAAGTCTTTAAATGAACGGATTTTTCAAGGTCTGGAGTTAATCAATTGGTAGCTGTATGTCTTGTTAAGATTTCGTCTTAACGGATTTGCTATTCAGGCTGATATTAAAGTCATGTATTGCCAAATACGTATCCCCCAGCATGATTGTGATGCGTTGCATTTTTTGTGGTTCAAGGACGGGAGTCTTACTCATTTATGCATGACTACACACTTATTTGGTGGAGTCTGGTGTGCAAGTTCAAGGACAGGTAAGACACCAAAAATAAATCCCACTTTAGTACATTCTAGCTCAAACTGTATTTGCGTTAGGATAACATATCATATATATGTGTAATCCTCATACTCCAAAGAATTTATATGGCCCTTATTCGGGTGTCTGTGATGTTAACTGTTGAATAAACAATTTAAAATTGACTGCAAAGCATCCACCCCATGAATGTCGATATAAGTCACTAATTATTTGTGATAAATTCATAATTACACTTGCATCTTAATCCTGACATATTGGCAACAAAAAACGATCCTACGACTTTTCATGTTTGGTTTCGTTTTTCTGTTATCCATCCTCAAAGTTTGACGTTTCAATTTTCCCTTTGATTTTCAGGATGTTCATTTTCTTCATTTCATAGAAAAAGAACGAAGCAAAATTTTGAAAATCGCTGAATGGTTTTTGCAGTTCAGACATTACAAAATCAAAAGCCGTTAACCGGATTAAATTTCGCCCAGCCCTTTTCTTGGAATAACCATTCTTAGGTGGGGTTCTCGTCCTATTATCCTTTCTGAGAAAACAAGCTTCAAAGGCCTTTGATGTAGATCATTTGCCTCTGAAACAATACCATTTGCTAAAGTTGAGCTGATATTTGTACAAAACGTAAAAATCATCGTCCCTTAACATTTGGGGAGGTTGTCAATCAATTTTTGGCCAATCACATGAATAAAAGAGCTTTTGAAGTACAGAAAGCATTATTCAGCGATCTGTCAAACGGCGAAATCGACAGTCTGGTTTCAAACCGTGACGTCATTGAGGGGGCCCTTCGGGCCCCGTGACCTCAAGCCTGGCAACGAAAGTTGTGTTGCCTTGCTTCGGTGAGCGGCCTACGGCCGCTCGTGGTCTGTGCACGGATGGCGGGTTTGGTCGTCCGCCCCCTACCTCTTCATCACGTTTTCAGGGATACTATTTTATTGTATTTACTCCTATCTGGATACTTTATATAGTTAGCTTGTTAGACTTGTCTGTACACAAGACACTTAGTTGGCTTGTCATTATTTTGTGGTTATTTTGTCAATGAGTTTCTATTCTCTTTCCAACCTGAATTTTGTAACGTTATTTTGTGTGTTTTCTCTGCTGTTCACGTTTATGGTTATTTGGATGTATTTATTTGCACTTTTATTTCCTCATCCCTGGGTTTCGATAAAATATTATCATGTACATGGGTATTGTTGATTAAAGTGTCAATTTTTTCCCCGCCTGTCTTTGGTGTGCAGGACCACTGGGGTAATCCATCGCGGCACGGCCTTTGATTCGAAGGGACATCGTCAGACGATTGCCGCTCCTCTTGAACATTTAAAGCCTCCCTTCGGTAGAACACAAAACAAGCAAGATAACTATAAGGTAAACCACTAAGGCTATGATATCTTAGCATGTTTGCATCTTTTCCCTGCCCACAAACATACTTTCGGCATGTCGCCTTTCTCGCATTGGCGCCCTGATACCACTCTCCTTTTGCCATGGACTGTTGCTACCTGCAGCTACGTGACAAGCTGTTAAGTATGATTGACGGGTAGCATCGTTCCGTTTGGCGGTTGAAAACCAAAATAATGACACATGGACGTTCCATGTCCACATGCTTGTGTGGTTTGGGGCGTTTTTCTCATATTTATATAGTAGTTAAAAGCTTGAAATTTTGACAACTAATAGAAAGGACATTCATCTTGTAAAAACCGTTAAAATCTCAAAATCGGCCATGCAAAGGTTTTTGTTGTCTTACCAGTCCTCAAGGACTTACGCTCTTCATAGGACCATCTGAGACAATCCTAAAGTAGATACACTTATCAAAGATGCAATCACTAAGTGTATGTATGTTGACGATCTCGCCAAGTCTGTTAAAACTAGACAAGAGGTACACAAAATTCTAGTAGGTGTTCCTGGCGTTTTGCAAACTGGAGGTTTTGAGCTGGCAAAGTTTGCCGTTAATGACAAAGAGCTATTGGATGAGATACCATCAGGTTTCAGATCTGAAGAGGCCCATGATTTTACTCCCAATTCAGTGAGGAGAGCACTAGGTATTGTGTGGAATTTTCATGAGGACACCTTTTCCTATTTTTATCCAAAATTTGTCTTATGACGAGATCACAAGACGCAACATGCTCAGTTTTATCTCTTCAATTTATGACCCGCTTGGTCTTATCACGCCTTAGGTTCTTCCAGGTAAGTTACTTTTCCAAAAAGCTACCAAGTCAAAATTAGGTTGGGATGACGGAGGTGGAGGTTCCATCTTGTATGAAAGAGAATTGGCTTGCATGGGTTCAGTGCTTTTCTGCTATCCGTGATGTAAGCTTTCCTCGATGTGTTAAACTACCTGCATTTGATGACGGCTATTCTGAGTAGCATATATTTGCTGATGCAACGGAATCAACCTATGGTGCCTGTGCCAATCTTAGATGTGTCAGTGTCAAAGGTCAGGTTTGGTGTCAGCTCCTCATGAGCAAGGGCCACGTTGCGCCTATCAAGCATTGCACCATCCCGAAACTTGATCTACAGGCTGCTGTTGTAGCTGCTAAAGTATTGTATATTTTGCGATCGGAGTTGGATTTGTTAACAGTACCAGTTTTCCAATGGATGGATTCTATGATTGTACTCGGTTATATCACCCATGATGTATGTAGATATCATGCATTTGTAGAACACAGGGTGGCTGCAATTAGAGATCTTTCTGATCCTGCGACACATATCTTCTTCCGTGCATAATCCAGCAGACTTATTGACAAAACCAGGTATTTTGACAGCATCAAGCATCCCCATTGAACGCTAGAAGCGTGGCCCGATTTGGTTGAGTTTATGCTCATCCTCATGGCGTCAAATAAAGACAAACGTATTTTATTTGGCTGAGGAGGATCTAGATATTAGGCCAACTCCTATAGCTGCTACAATTGTTGGAAGTCCTAAATGGATACAGAGAATATGTGAGCTTTTCTCTGTGTGGCGCAAGATTGTTAGAAGTATTGCATGGGTTTGTCGTCTCGTATTGTTTCTTGCTGGCCGTTGTAAGTCATGTGGTTCATTAGTGGAATCTGAGTTAGAGGAATCTTGTTTTATCTTGCTCAGACATATTCAACAGGAAATAGCGGGTTCTATAAAGACAAATCTTTAAAAAGATGCAGCACACTATCCTCATTGTCCCCTTATTTGGACCAGCATAGCTTTTTGAGGGTAGGTGGTCGCACTCAAATCATCCTATACTCCTCCCCACAACCATATTGCTATTCCCGCTCTTGTTATGAGCTTTCATGCAAACGGTCATGTTGGCTGTGAGTGGACTCTTAGTCTAATAAGAGAGAAATACGGGACCATCAAAGCTCGTACTCTGATGCGGCGTGTTTTGAGAAGGTTTATGTATTGTAAGAGGATGTATGTAAAACCTATCAACCAGTATATGTCTAGTCTCCCTCCTGAGTGCCTTGAATCTGGCCTCCTGCCCTTCAGTTACGTAGGTATCGACGCGTTTGGCCCTTTTCAAACAAAAGTCCACCGAACAACAAAGAAACGTTATGGAGGCATCTTCACATGTATGACCACCAGAGCTGTGCACATAGAAATGCTTCACATGTTGGATGCAGAGTTGTTTATAAATGCCTTTAGGTGATTTATAGCCCTTAGAGCTCATCCAATTGAAGTATTTTGTAATAACAGAGAAAACTTTGTTAAAGGAGAGCATGAACTTCGAAAAGTTTTTTGCGTTACTCTCAGACGACCTGGAAATCGTATGCCACATCTCGCTTTATTGAATTCAACTTCAACCCACCTTTGTCTCCTCATAGAAGTGGCATGTGGGAGCGCATAGTTGGTACTATTAAGATAATTTTTCGTGCTGTTCTCGGCAGATTTACTCATCTAATAAACAAGGTTTTAGGCACCACTCTTTGTGAGGTAGAGTCCATTATAAATGGTCGGCCTTTAATTAAGTTAAGCGATGACCTGCGTGATTTAACGCCACTTACTCCAAATCATCTGTTGGTTTTACGTCAAGGAACTAGCTTTCCTCCTGGAGTGGGTTGCGCTGCAGGTGTATACCGTTCGCGTTGGAAGTTTGTTCAACATCTTGCAAAAGAATTTTGGTCTAGATGGATCAAGGAGTATTTGCCGCAACTTCAGAAAGGATGTAAGTGGACTGAGATATCTGAATATCTCAAGGAAGGAGAGTTGGTTTTGATTGTTGATACCATGCTTCCACGTAGCTTGTGGCCTCTTGCTGTGGTCGAAGAGATTTTCCCTGGTGCTGACAGGAAGGTTCGTTTGGCAATGCTTAGGACACAAGGTAGCCAATTGCATAGGCCCATTACACGTATTGTCAGATCAGAGTTGGATTGTTGAATGCGTGATCTTAGGATAAATGTTACCCCATGTTTTATATGCTCGACCAGTACAAGTTATGTATAGGATTGTTGTTCATGCTGTTGGTTAATTGATATAAATAATACAAGTTACTTTGGAAGCATTTACATGCTCGATATATTTTTTGAGGCTTTTCTCAGGCGTTTATTAGCTGTTTGGTGTCATTGACATGCTGCGTTGTTACCATTTTTTATGGTCAGTTGATCTCATGTTAAGGGATTCATTTGTGTAATGGTATTCTGGTAAGGATAAAATGTTTTTCCTTGGCTGTGTTTTTGAAACAATAAATGTTACAGCTGACCATCTTGCGTCCCGGTTTACCTGAGTGCTGTTGTAGGTTGCTGAAGAGCTGCTCCCACTTATTTTATAGATACTACAAACGGCGAACTAAAGGCTAACAAATGTACAAAACACGCGCCACTTGCTAGCAAATGATATATAATACATTACCATATTTCTCCTTGTATAAAGTGCTGGTCAGAGATACGGTGCTTATATTTTGCGAGTCTAAGGTTATGATATAAACATGTAGTTATTGTATTTTTGATTTGATAATTGTTAAGAGATATGTGATATAATTTCCTCTCAGGATTTGTAGACCTGCGGCATAGAGGGCCCTTCGGGGGTCATACCCCAACCCGTGGTATAACAAGTTACAACCTATATTTTCTTATAGGTATGTATGTCCTCTTCATGAAAAAATAGGTTGTGGAATCTGAAAAGCGTTTTATCATATATATTTCTGCCCGTTTCCGTGACAACCTATGCCATTGCTGAGACAACTAAAATTTGTGCTTTAAAATAATATCTTTGGTGATACTGCTTGTGGAAAGGCTAAATAAACATCAAAATGTGCTCAATTGCTCTAATATAGTCACAAAATACAGAGTTTGTTCAAAGTGCCTCATTATCATATGTTAATTTATGCAAATATATGAAATTTACATCGAAATTAAGTATTGTGCGACGGATAACATACTATATATACTAAGATATAGTTTCGTTTATTTAAAAACAGGCAAAATGGTTAGGAACAGTACTCATACATGTTTTATTTATCATGTTCATCTGAGTATACCATATGCATATCAATTAATATGCTAATATGGCTATCATATGTCATCTTCGCTTAGCGAACCGTCATAACAATTGCCAATACAACTGATAAAGTAAGATAGTACTTTGTACAATGTATTCACACCTACACGTAATTTACTATGAACCATCCCATGGAGTCCTGCTACATAACTAATGTACCTCTGGCATCAAACTTTAATTGAAGATGCCTTTAATTCAACAAGACAGTATAAGTACATGTACACACTAAATACAGAAAGCTGATCAATGATGGTCACGGTTTGGAGATTCTACGCCAAGATTCAATCATCATCTTCCTCATCATCACTGTCTGTTTCAGTGTCAAAAGTGTCATTTGCACACTCATGTCCAAGGCATGCACATAATTCTGTACATTTAAGTCCTGTCTGGAGGCAATGGCACTTTCTTGCGACAGTACACTCAATATCGGTGCAATACATATGATGCTGACTTCCAGTGGGGCTAGCTCATAGGTATGCATCAAAGGCTTGAGGTAGCCATTATTAGACATTTCCCAGCCGTTACCATTGGGATCCCAAACTTTAGGCTTAGGAATGTGACTGTTGTATTGGTGTCTTTTCGTCCAAAACCACTTCCTAGTAGTCATTACCCTATTCCGCAGTCCGAACTCTTTACTCTCCATAAGCTTACCTGTCCCTGTCTAACCTATATACATAAAGAAGTACTATTGTCCAAATTGCACACGTTCCTCTGTAAAATTTTGACATAGGCTGGATTAGCCGAAATAAATTAAAGGGTCTTCGGCGAGTAACTACTCAACATGTTTCGGAACCTTTCACTCGTACATGTCTCTGTGAGTAGCGGCTCCTTGTCTAAGCTAAATATTCAGCAAAGACAACCCACATAATAATGAATAAATATGAACGTGGCAAATGATGAAGTAGCTAAATACGTGAAGTTTTGCTTATAAATGCAGACCTTCATTATGAAAGAAGAATACCTGGCAAACAAACTATAATTACCAGATTTGTGTAGTACGGGTTCAGTTGAGAACAATTTGACTTACCCCTGAACCAATATGTACCCTTTCTAGCTGGACAGCTTATTCTAGTTAAACCATCCGCCAGTGTTTAACTGAAGTGGAAACAAGCTGGGGCATTATATTCAGTCCCAGTGATTGTAAAATAAACAGTTGCAGCTAGACCACCTGAAAAAAAAAAAAGGGAAATCCTAACAATGACTGCAACAATGTACATCCTGCACCAGAAATGTAAAGCAAACTCCATGATGACACCTACTCCTCAAACAATTAAGCTCTATTTCATTGCCAACCCTGAGTCAATGTATCAACGTAATGTGTCAAGTTTGTGATATTTGAAAAAAATATTGTCACTTTTGAGTATTTTTTTAATATTGAGTAAATGCGCATTTAGGCATGTCAGAAAAGAATGAAAGTCATTAGCATTTATGCCAAAAACATGTTATCAAAACAATTTTTCTTAACAGGATTTTAAGTACAATTAAGCAAACATGTAACTGTCGTAGGTCGCTGCTTGCTACCGATAGTCATTTGTATTTCAGTCAAGAGAATGCAATGAAAATATTAACCAGATATCAAGTACAATTAGGCAAGCTTGTAACTGTTGTAGGCCGCTACTCGTTGCCGATAGCCCTTGGGGGTTTAACCTAAGAGAAAGCAAGTTAGCCTAAAATGTCTGAAAGGTGAACATTTAAACAGAATGATGCCAAAAGATAAAATTAAGTCGAAAAAAAGGCAAGTCTAAAATCTCTAAAATTATTGAAGCTAAACTTTCTAACCATCTCCAGATATTTGTAGCAAAATTTGTAGAAATATTTGATCAAAAGTACATCTTTGAATCCTCCTGACACAAGTTTATTGTAAATAAAAATTTGGTTCTAGATGCAAAGTCCTGAAATTTAGAACAAATACGACCAAATCTCAAAGTCTGTGAAAAAAACGTATTATATCCAATAGTATCCGAAATAATACTGTCTGGGAAAGGATAATTACCTACTTCAAAGTTAAAGTCATCTATTTTATGATAGACTTTAATACAAAACCTGTCATTAGTGACCTGAATATCCAAGTCCAAAAACACATCTCTGAAACCATCTGAATAATTACCCTCCAAAGGGGTACCTTTTGGGTAAATTTCTTTAGCAATTTTACTGAAATTTTGTACATTTACACAAGCAATGTCATCAATATATCTTGCGTTGTTTGATAATTTTGTAGCCATTTGAAAATCCATTTTCATCAGTTTATCCATATACTTAAATTCAAGCCAGGTTAAATACAAATCTGCCAGTAAAGGGGAGCAGTTGCTACCCATTTCAATGCCTTTTATTTGTTGAAAAACCAATGGTCCGCATTGAACAAAAGTATTATCCAAAAGAAATTTTATAGCATCTATCAAAGTTTCAACAGTGTACGATTTAATGTTACTTTTTGAATATTTGTAGTGTTATGCTTTCTTTGTATATGAATTAATATTAATGTATGGTTTACCATTATGGTTAAACATTTTGCTTCTTAATTCTGAAAGTGAACTTTTAACTTCATCAATGGGTAGATTTGTGTGCAGTGACGAAAAATCAAAACATTTGATATTTTTTGCTTTTACATCTTTGATTTTAGATACAAACTCGGAAGCATTGCTAATACTCCAAAAACAATTTAATTCACTGTTTCTAGAAATTGCATTACAGTATTTACGAAAATGATTCCCAATTGCAGTCAAACACAATGTTCCTTCTTTTGATAATTGTTTTCTTGTACATTTTGCAGCACCGGCTATGAATCTAGATTTAAAAGGGTAATTTGGGTATCCAGAACAAAAGTGGAATAGAGGAGTCCTCTTCAGAAATTTTGATATTAAACTTCCTTTTCATCTCATCTTCATGTGTATCTATTAAATTATCAATGGATTGTTTGTGTAATTTATATACGTCATTTCCTCTTATGTCTGAAATATTGTTTATACCAAGTTCTTTTTTCAAAACATCCCGATAATGTTTTTTGCAGATGATCCCAAGATTGTTCCCTCCCTTACCTATGTTAGTGACCACAAAACTTTCTTGTAGTTCTTTGACTGCTTTAGAAACTTCAGGTTGTTTTAGATTAACCATATTGAAATTCGTATTGTGGGATTTGTAACAATAAATTCTTTTTTTAGAGACTTTTTTCAAGTTTGATAACCATCCTTTAAATTTCTGAAACTCTATTTTTCTTTCTTTGCCCATTTCATAAAGTAGGAATCAAATGCATCACATGTATCCTGAAAAATACTGTCAATGTTCAACTTGGGACATATCCGAAATTTTGTACCTTTTTTCATGATTTCTTTGAAACTTGAATTTTGTATGATATCCAAATTACCTGTTAATAGATGTTTGTGATATGCATCAACAAAATGTGAATATTTACTGTTAGACATACAGTCACAATTTTGATTCGCTGCGATATCTTCAAGAGTAATTGAAGCCAGAAATTGCTTGTAATTCATGATGCTTTGTCCAATATTGTAGCCATATTTATAGGAAATGATGGGGGGGTCTTTTATTTTGCACTCCTTGGGAATCATGTTACGAACAAATTTCAATTTGAAAAGGGACTAAATGTTTAGTGAATCAATAATTTTATGTTTGAAAGGAATGCTGCAAAACATTTGATCTAATTTTTTCTTATTAGAATCTGGCTTCCGAATAGTTGTTGTGTAAGCGTACACAATTTCACAAAAAGTTTGCGGAAATGTGTGTTCTGAATCAATAAGACCCAAATATTCATTAACTTTTGTTATGTCTCGACATGATAGTGCTTTAAGAGCTGTATGTAATTGATCAATGCCATTTTGGCACCAGATGGCACATTGGTATTGTGCCCTTTTCACATGTTGCTCAAATGCATCCCCAGTAGGCGGTAGTTGAGCAGCTGATCGGTCTGTGGTGGAGGCAAGCGTATATCGTAGCTTGTCCAAAGTAGTTTTGTAATCAGTCCTTTTCCTGTGTTGAGAGCTTTGCTACATAAAACAGGTATTGGGATTTAGCTTGGCTGGGGGTGGCTTTAAGGATGGCGGTTCCAGGTTCATGATTTTAGGTTCACGGTACAAAATTATCTAACCTTCAAATACATTAAAACGTGGGTGTTCTTACCAGGTCCAAGCTTCATTTTAGAAAATAATCCAGACCATGTGTATATTATCAATCATGCAACACATTTTGACAATATGCACAGTCATTCTCAATAACACTGATAATGAGACAATCACATAGCAGAGTTAGAATCCGACATGGACTCGGGAAGTCAAAGAAATATGCCCATATTAGTGCTTTCTGGTGCCTCTACAACACAACACATAAATTGTAACATCCTAATTTGAAGATGACCTCATTTGCATAAATTTAATGATAGGGTTTCTAAATTGTCTGCACTTCATTTTTTTTTTCGGTAATATATATGCTAAATTTGGTCAAATTCCAACAATGCGTTCTGGAGAAAGCACTTGTGCACAGGCTAGCCACACCAGACAACCCATTAACATAATGCCCCCCCCCCCCATGACGGACCCATAAAATTTCAGTAAAGCTGTGAACCAAAAATGTTGATAAGACGATTGGGATTCTCTGTTCTATATGCTTTGAAGCACTTTTCAAAGAAATGTAACTTTTTGCATTCGAACAGCACATAATGTGTGATAAACATCTCTAGAATGGCTTCAAAAACCCCAACATCTGAAGCCTAATTTGCATACATGTAATGGTGTCCACTTCATATACTCCAGTAAATTTGGTATCAGTATATCCCTGGAAATATATTACCTTCATCATTTAACATTTACCCCCATTTTTGGTAATTTGGCAACTGCAGCAAACAACATCAATAAATAGAGGTATTTATATTGCCAAAAAGATGACAAAATTTTGCATATAATTATAATAATAATGATGTTAATCAAATAATTTTTTAAAAGCTTCACGTCTGATGAAAGAGTAAGGTTAGTGCTACCTGCTGATCAAATTTGGAGTGCTTATCTTCAAAATTAAGGCAGATATTAAAAAATTAGTGAAAAGTAGTCATTTTCCACAAAAAAATAGAGGTTGTCATAGAAACGGGCGTGTAAACATACCAAAATACGCTTTTCGGACTCCACAACCTATTTTTCTGTAAAGAGGAGACATGTGCGCACATTTTGATATAGGTTGTGTTTTGTTATACCTTTGGTTGGGGTTGCACCTATTTTTAGGGCACTTTTGAAGCATTTGCCGCTAGCCTATTGGGAAATCCAGCGGTTGGGGTAAGTCGTTTACAATTGGGCTGTCAACGAGTTTGGTCGTATATATTTCTTCATTTATAAGATTTGTTTGTTTTTTTTCTTTTTATGGCTTCGAGTTCAGTTGAATGTGGTGGTGGTGCCTTTCGATGTGTATATCTACCAACTGCACTTTCGCATTTTTTACAAGTGATTGAAGTAGCCAATCAGAGCGTCAGCTGATTCATTACACTTTTTTGGTTACTTGGTCGTTTGGCTTTTTTCTCGGAACTTGCGCTTGGACTTTTAAAGGGGAAGCAGCGCTTTTCAACTCAGAGTGTCGTATCTCTCCACCCAAAGTCTGCTGCCTTTAAGAGTCTTGAGAATGGTCGGAACCGCCATAAAGTCTGTAAGTAAAAAGAGAATAAGCAGTTAAAGTCTATTAGTTTGACATAATGTACATTTTCTTTTATTTCATTTCACATAGACGCATTTTACTCATTGACCTTGATACGGTCTGTAATGAAATGTAAGGTTTAAAATGTCTATCATGACGTTTTATGTAAAGCCTACAAAATGTTAACTTGTGTAAGATTATGTTAATAATTATATTTCGTCAACTGTGGGACGAAGGTAACGAGACATTGTGAATTTAAATCTGTTTAAAATGTGAGTGAGTTGATGTTCCCATGGCAATGTAATATTGTCTTAAATTTTATAGTGTATGTATTCTAAAGTTAATATGTCTTACCGTTTAAGTGAATCTCTCATTGTTCCTTCATGTCTGTTGGAAGTGATGTCAATAAAATGGTTCTCAACCATTGTAAGCCGAGTCGACTCGGTTTGTGGTAGCAAGTTTGTGCCCTACATAGAACTGGCCATTAACGTAATACTAGTATAGGTATGTAAATTAATGTGATGCAAGGGTTGTTTTCATTTATTTGAGTCTCAGATGTCACATCCCCGTGAATGCAAGAATGGAAGCCACCACCTGGGGCATGATCCCTTGGTTGGTGGTAGTTCCATGCACAACATGAAGAAGCCTGCATTGCCTGGAACCAGACACGTGTCATGAAAGTGACTGGATTTTAGCAACATATTCAACTGCAACCACTACCAATCATTGGAAAATACTGTAGTTATCATATTATAGTGGTAAAAGTGGTTTCTATCTTTGTTTACCTCCTCTTCCGATTCCTCGTCACTGCTGAGGTTGCCCTGCCTTGAGGCACTACCGATCAAACTGTTCATAAAAACCATCACACAAGTTTGTAGGAGTAATATACTTTATTTGTTTATAGAGGATTAGACAGATAGTCAGGTAGACTAATCAACGTCTTTTCCTCATGTAAAAAACAATTACACTACATTATGTATATACATTCAACGCAGCGGATCATGGAAAAAAGATACAAATATTTACATACAAGAAACATGACCAGTTACAAGATAAAGTTACCATATGTTCCCAGATAAACAGGCTATTAAATATCATTAAAGTCAGTATCTTCAACACTGTCATCATTGTTCAGTAGGAATCTAGAAAAGCGCTTCGTCTCAAGAATAAAGGCTGAAATAGCCTCGATAATTTTACAGTTACAAGCATAGGATAAATTAGGGCGACCGAATAAGCACAGTTTAACTTTATCATTATTGCTATAATCTTCAAATGTGACAGGAACATTGACTGTTTCAAGAATTTCATTGACCCGTGCCAAAAGAGTTTCTCTTTGTGTTGCATAGTGTGCACACGGCAAGAGGTAGTGTATTGTAGTTTCAGATTTATGACCACAGCTGCACGCTTGAGTTTTCACCAATTGTGCATTCAATGAACGAAAATCTACACGCAGACGATTAAGCAGAATATTTAACCTTCACGGACCGCACCAAAGAGAGTCATGTCTGAGTGGAAACCAAAAGGTTTTCACGTGAAATTTAAAAGAAGTTAAGGATGGAGCGTTTCGAACCCCTAGAGGTAAAGAATTCCAAAGTAGCGTTGTAGAAGAAATAAACCCCTTTGCAAATACATTTTTCCTGAAAATAACTGAAGTTCTGTCTGATAAGGTACGCAGCTGATAATAATGTCTTGCATCATTTTGAACCGGTAGTAAATCTCTCATAAAGGGAAGACACATGGAATTGACGAACATGAAATAAAGTGTCAATTCTAAGTACTTTCGTCGCTCGGCGAGAGTTGGCCAACCAAGACATTCAAGAACTTTTATTTTACCAGAGGTTCTCATGGCAACCAAAACCAATAATGCAGCTCTGTATTGAACTGATTCCAACAAAACACTGCATTTAAATGAACAGTAATCAATAATAATAGGGGCAGCATATTCAAGAATCGGCCGAATAGATGGAACATTTATATTCCCAAGGGTTTTTAAGGGCAATTTATAAATACAATTTCTTATTCTCCCTTGGCGTGCAAATGCTTTATTACATACAATTTTGATGTGACTATCCCACGGAAGATTATGGGTGAGGATAAGGGCCAGGTGTTTATGTTCTTGTACTCTGTTAACTGTTTTACTCATGAATTGTACCGTTGGATGGTTGGTTTTAGGTTTTTTTTAATACGATCATTTCCTTTGTTTTATCCGGATTGAAGTCAATTTTCCATTTCTTACCCCATTCTTGAACTACCAACATATTTTCATTCAGACTAATAGCAGTTACTTCAGGATTTTCTACAATTTCCATCAGCGACGTATCGTCTGCAAAAAGGTAACTTTTACACAAAATATCGTCGACTAAATTATTAATGAACACTAAAAATAACAAAGGTCCCAGAACACTACCTTCGGGTACCCCCGACTCAATCCTTACCCAGTTTGACGATGCACCATCCAATACCACTCTTTGTTTCCTGTCTGTGAGACATGATTTAATCCACGATAGAAGTGTATCTGTTATGCCATATTGACTTAACTTATAAATAAGAGCTCTATGCCAAACTCTGTCAAAAGCCTTTGACACATCTAAAAACACTAAGCGAACATCCTTGCCTGTATCTAAGGCTGAGCTTGTCTCGTGCACTATGTGAATAAGTTGGTTCACGGTACTGTCTAGTTTTTTGAACCGGAATTACATGCTGTGAGGAGATTATTACCATTTAAAAAATTATAAAGTCTTTTAAATATCACACTTTCGAAAACTTTAGCTGTGGAGAAAAGAATGGATACTGGCCCGTAATTTTTAGTGAGGAAGTCTTCACCTTTTTTTATATAAGCAAATTACATTTCCGTCCTTCCAGTTATCAGGAAAACAGGATTTTGACAGCGACAAATTAAACAGTTTCGTTAAAGGATATGCAATATCTGGAGCTAACAGACATAGAACTTTAATTGGAAGATTATCCGGACCACCAGACTTTGAATTTTTTAATCTTTTTAGTGTATTTAGGACTTCTTCGTTTAGAATAACAAAGTGATCTTAAGTTAAATCTGTTTTAATGGCAAATCTGGGACAGGCTCAGTTTCATCGTCTATATTCCATTGCAGGCTGAAATAATTATTTAACGACATAGTTTTTCTTCTGGCTCAAATAGAAATCTGCCCTTATCAAACAAAGGGGGGCGGATCTTTTTTTGTGAACACCATTTGCACGCACTTTTTAAAGTGGCCCACCATTTCTCTGGTTCAGTGGTCTTGTCAGACAAAATATTATACACTTTTGCATTATAATCACGTTTTGCCTCTTTAAGTAGCTTAACGATACCATTTCGTAAATGATAATACCATGCCCAATCATCATCGTTTCCCGATTTTTTGGTTTTTTATAAGCCCTGTTTCTTTCCCATATTTTGCATCTTAATTCACTTGTCATGAAGGGCTTATCCCTGGGGCGTATAGTTACTTCTTTGTGCGGTACAGGCAAAAACTGTTTCCTTCAGAACTTTTGTCACAGCCAAAGCAATATCAATTACATCATCATCTATTAATAATGCATCCGGGGGAGTGAAAGATCACATATAGAAATAGGCTCTAGGTTAGATACGTTGGTGTTGACTGTGTCTTTTACAACAAGTACAAGATCTAATAGGGACAGGCCTCTTGTCGGATTTGGTTTTCTTCATCCTATGCCATGCTTTGGCATGGGTCTTACATTACAGATAGCCATATGTAATTCATTTATGGAATACATGGATATGACCCAAAAAATGACAAATATGGAAATAAATCTGAAGTAAGTTAAACAAATAGATAGCAATGTTGCAATATAAAATAACAGTAATATGAAAGCATTGAAAAGCTTGTGTAGAGTTAACATTTGGTCAAGACATCGCAGGAAACATAAAGTGCATAGTTTAGTTTCCACTCAACTGAAGGCGATACACCGTCTTCAGTGGGGTGAGGAACGAATTGTGCTGACAAAATAACACTTCACTTGGTAAAGGCACCTGTGCCTGATAATCTCGTCCACCATGTTGTAACTGGCAAGCAAATTCGGGTTGTCATATTTGATGCCATCCATAACTTTCTCCAGGCAGAAATTGGAACTACTATCTTCGTTAATCGACATACGACATTTTGGTTCACATAGACATTCTTATTCCATTTTTTCTGAATAAGATCATGGAGTCCTTTTATTTAAGTCATATAGACATTTACAACTAGACGGACTTGTGTAATATCGCAATAACTGTTTTTCATTTGAACTTTAAGTGGTCTTTAATGGTACTGGTAACATATTATCTCATGAAAATCCGGCGCATCTTAATTTCAATGAGCGCCATGTATTTATTCAAGTCATAATAATAATACTAATAATAATAATGATGATGATAATAATAGTAATGATAATAACAATAATAATAATAATAATAATAATAATAATTATTATTATTATTATTATTATTATTATTATTATTATTATTATTATTATTATTATATACCCTTCTTCTTTACAAAAGCTTAGGAATATGCAAGCCTCCTCAAACATCAGGTAATAAGGTTATTTAATCTTAGTTTTTTTGCACGGGCAGCTTATATCTTAGGCACAAGTGATAAAATTTTGGTTTAAGTGGTTAGGCCTATATGTTGTGAAATTGTAAGCTGATCAGTGACCAAAAATCACTTGGCCGGGATGGACGGAGGCGTAGATGACGACAATAATTTTGGGTAGGTGTCAATATTAATTCTGTTTGACCTAATGACCAAGCGTTGGTGCAAATGCAATGAGCAGAGATATCATGTGGCAAGGCCATTTTCTTCAATGCAGCATTGTGACCTAAATATGTGACCCAGTGACCTAGTTTTCCAAAGGCTTCTGAGGCATCCTTAGGACCAACTCTCGTTAATAATAATAATAATGGATTTTGGGATGACAGATGGCACGGAATAAGTACACAGGTCTACGACATATGGCGCCAATTGCTGGTGATTGAATTGGTTATGACGCTATGGAAGCATTGTTGAAGATAGGCGAAAACGACCATTGCTTCATGCCTAAGTGAAGTAAAATACGTTCAAAAGTAAAATTTATTGGATATTTTGAAATTTTATCTATGCCACAAAGCCGTCGGGAAGCGTGGACAGCAGCTATACGACCGTATTTTGGCTTTTAAGGGAGACCATTGGCAATAAAGTCCGTGTTCCGGTGTTGTTTATTTACATGGAAGCATGCACATTTTACTGTAGAGAAATGTCCGTTCTTGCCAATGGTTATTTTGATTTTGCGTTAAAAATGAATAATTTCCTTCTAAGATAATTTAAATCAATGGTCTAGCTGTGGATTGTAACAACTTTAGCAATGTGACTTCGCAAAACTGCGCCAAAATAGGGTAATTTCATCATTGCAGGTCGAATATTTTTTCGTCTGCCCGCCATGTTGTTTATATCGATAGAATGCTTAGCACATCCTATATTTTTTATATATTTCCCATTGGCTGCAACAAAAGTATTTTAGGGGAAACCCCTACAAACTGCTTGTATTTCAAACATAAAATTTTCTTTGTTGACACTCGCACAACTGTCTATATTCACACTAGAAGCCATGTTGAGTTATAGAAGAATCCTCTACCAGTAGCGCCACTAGTTTAGAAACGGGGAAGTACAACAGCACCATCTGGTGTCATGAATGGGTCTATTGATCAAGCTACATTCAATATTTTTAGATGATGTGCTAACATCGTTTTTTTTACTGAGACCTAGTGACCTACTTTGTGATAGGCATCTGAAGCATGGCCCTCTGTGATAAAGATTTGGTAAGTAGTTTTGCAGATATGGCATTAACAAGGCATGGACAGATGGACAGACGCATAGCTGATGACAATACCCCTCTGGCCTAGAAGGCCAAGGGGTGAAAACGAAACTCTGTACTTAATGAAAAATATCTCAAAGGTGGAGAGGACCAATTTAAAATCACCAGTTCCTTTGAGTGGGTTACTGCCTGTCTCAAGTCAGGATTGAATTTCTTTTCTTCACATTGGTATTAGAAGTTGAATGTTGATGTTTGGAGAGTGCCGGTAATGCCAAAAGGGCAATTTGGGATATAAATAATGCTTTTATCTTACTTTGTTCCAAGTGAGCTTATAGGAATCGAAAGCATGGATCTCTGGCTACTCGCAACTGAAGTAATGTTAAAAAGAAAGACAGTTCTAATCGTGCTTGCGTGCGTGCGTGAGTGTGTGTGTGTGTGTGTGTGTGTGTGTGTGTGTGTTGAATTGAACTTTTGTAAAATCTTTCTTAAGCTTGAAGAGCAAACTAATGAGGGCACAGGGCCACTGATAGAACTCTCTGTGACATCACATTACTCCCGATTCGACTGTGGCCATAAACATGTTCATCTCGCAGAGCAACACCATGTCACACCTGGCATCCTACAGCTTTATAACAGGGTGAACACTTTCCCCCTGCTGACTCCCTACAGCACATTATTGGTGAATCCAGAATCAACAATGATTTTCCAGACATCACCGATGCCTGTGCCCCGAAACACTGGCAAACTATCCAGCAAAGTTTGTCTTTGGCTGAAGAGCACTTGTCAGCCCCCGCCCCAGCCACAGCCCTACCCAGACAGAGCCCTAGGAGGCTCCACATTTTATTTCAGAATGTTCATTTTCTATGACCTTAATGCTTACCAGGGGGCAATCATAACCAGGCCATCCTCCTTATTTACCATTTAAGCAAATGGTGGTGCAAGAGGTTTTTGAAGTGACCAAACACAGGTAAGCAGTTATACATACACATATTAGTCTTAGGTTATTTACTTTGAATTAAATAAGTGTGGGAGGATGACGCATTATGAGTGGCAAAAGCTTGCTGCAATTGGAAAACAACAAATTGAGAATGTCATCATAAATAAGTGATAAATAAAAAACTTCATGCAGACGTAAACTGCCAAATATATTATACTAATTTAGAATAAGCAAGCTTCCGTGATCAGTGCAGCCCCATTTTTCTCATTGTTAGGGGCTTATATTGACAGGTTTTCAGGTGATTCCCACTTTGTGATGAGCTCACACACTGCTTGCAAGATCCCAAAGAGTGACTTCAGTGGCTGGTAACTGAGGATTAACATGCATTTTTTCAGTTGGAAACGTACTTTGTACACAAACAGTTGAAAAATATTTCAACTTCCTTCAATCAAATACAAGGTGCCTCTTAGACAAGTTTTGTTTGTTTGTTTTTTAGCTGAACATTCTGTCCCTAATACTCAAAAGAAATAGGTCATCATTGCAAAGGGGTTGATATAAATATGACTTAAAGAAATTCACTACTCAAAAATGTTTCTTTTAACCAAGTGTCATTATTTTAATACAGTTTGATCATTCTTTTACTATTGGATGTATATAATATAAATATATATATTTCTTTTATACTGACTTTTATATAATTGAAATGGTCTAAAATCAATTATTTTTTCCAAATTTCCGAAATTATCTACTTGAGAGAACATTGCAGAAAGGAATTAGTCATAAAAAGGTTAATGCAGTAGAGAAAATTTGAAAGGCCAATATATATATATATATATATATATATATATATATATATATATATATATATATATATATATATATATATATATATATATATATATATATATATATATATATATATTTATATATATATATATATATATATATATATATATATATATATATATATATATATGTATCTGTGTGTGTGTGTACTTAAGGAAGATATTTGGTTAGTATGCATATATCCATGTGTATAGGTAGGCTTGTATCATCAGTATGTAAGTGTGTTTTTATGTTTATAGATTCATATTTGTGTCTTGCACATTTAATATATAACTATATAAACACGCACATAAATAGTATTCAGACATTTAACATTTTGTGCCACCTGGCTCATTACAGGGCAGTATATTTTTTCCTCTTCCTCAATAATTGTGTCCTGATATAAGAATGATAGCTTAATGTAGCTTTTTTAATGTTTAAACCAGTAGGTTTTCTGATATCATCATGGATTCGCACATCCAGCCATAAAACAAGTTTGGTGTGACGGACCCGCCGATGTTCTCCAGGCACAGAGTGTCAGTTTTGTTTCAGTTTCTGATATTTATCCCTTGGCTTTGCCACTCTTAGCGAAAGATCTTACAAAATTTTATTTTTTTTTTCCATTGCTTTTCATAACACTCTTCCAAATGTACGAGGGCGCATAACATCATTGTCATAATGACCTTGTTGAAAATGTAATTTCTTTCAGCTAATGCATCAAGAGATCAAAACTATTCATGATCCGCCCACGTTATTTTAAATAACGTATCAAATTATTGTTTGCACAACAGACCATTGGTGTTGCAAACACGAGGCATGGGTATCAACAACAAGGCTTGATGTTTCCAAGCGGTTGCCCACTTAACCTGACCGACCCATTGCATACATATCTTGAATTTTCAATTTTTGCACAGCATTTTAGGTATGTTAAATTCTTTTATCATTTCCTGCAAAGGAAGAGTGATATTTTATGGCAGTCTTATTGTTTCTCTTTCATATTCTCAATGAGGCAGTCAAATACAAAGTCTGATAAACAGATTTGTATTGTATTCCACTGCTTTCAAAAATAATGTGAAGCACGATTCATGCTTAATATTTAAAAACTGGCTACCCATTGTTTTTGGACTATGGACCAGGTCTTTAATGTTAAAACAAGTAGATGTATTTACTCACTTTGGGCCAACTTGATTTTGGTCTTCTTCAAAGTCATTTGGACTGAGTTTGTGGGTGAGTGGGTCCATGGCCATATATCCAAATTGCCTCAGAAAGGATTTATTGTTATTCGTATTTTGCAAAGACTCCATGCTAGGAGAAACCACTTACAAAGTAACAGCAGCAAAAGTTGTCGAAAAAGGCACTAAAGGCGTTTGTTTCATGTGAGTCGTGAAAAACACATGAGTGAAATAAATATATACATAAATACAGAAGGCTAAGGACATTGCATGAAACATGGAAAAGTCAAAGACAGAGTTCTCATCCATAATTGTGGAGTCGATCAGATCGCCAACACCAATAGTTTTACATTGACAGATTAGCTGAGTCTCGAATCAACTAACTAATCATTTTACATTTTTTGGCATAGAAATTTTTATTACCTGGGACTAAAATACGAGTTTAGCCATGCATGGGTACCACCGATGGACGTTGCCCGACGCCATGTTGGATTTCCGTGCGGGATTACTTTAAACAATAAGCAGAGGCGCAATATGCATAAAATGAGGGAAGTGGTTTGCTGTGAAACCACTGCGTCAATAGGTTCATTGACGGCAAAAATGAGTGAGATGAATAGTACATTAGGATCGTTCTGCATTGGTATAAAATGTAGGTTCATTTTGTGTATTTTGTAAGGATGAAATGTTGGATGACTTTTACCAAGTCCTCAGTTGATTCAAGAAAATTTTCAGTTTCGTTATTCTTTTTGATGAAAGCCTAACCGTGCATTGTCCATGTAGTTTTGATAAAATTTTCTTCCTTTGCTTTGTGGGAGAAAAGGAATACTTCAGATTGTGTCTTGAATAAATCTTTATCAATAAAAGCACTAGGCATATTTTCCGTTTCTAATTTCGTGGGTGGCGAATAGAGCTTCCATTTTCCCAATTATTGGCGAAAGTTACCAGAACTGAACAAAACTTCTTATCCTTTCCTGATCAGTTTGCCTTGCATTGAATAAGCTCAGCAACATTAATATTTCTAGTTTGTCTCCATTTTTTGTTATTACCTTTTGAGTGTTACCATGTGGCCCAAGCCGGGAATTACTAAGTTATTAACATTACAATCATTTCGTGTAGAACACGTGATTTGGTCTGATTCGGGGGGGGGGGGGGGGCGGAGGCAATCTCAATCCTGTTTTCTAGTGAAGATACTCGTGAAGATACTCGTGTTTCCAAGGGTTGTAGTTTTTCATCCTAATGGTTTGTTTAAAGCAGATACAAGTTTAGGAAGAAAATCACGTAAAGCACTAACTTCAGGTGCAATAAAAGGTTGCACGAAAGCTGAAGTTATATTTGCTTTTAATGTATCTGAATCAGCCTCTTCATTTTCAACATCTATATTTGAAATTCACCACGTTTTATCTTCTTGTTTTCCATCACACTATCATTGGACATTTCGGCAGCTGGGTTACCGGCCATATGTTCAAACAAATTTACTACATCTGTGCACTGCTGATGTAGCAAGGCAAAGTTTGAAAACCTGAATGTAGCAAAGTTTTATGAAATCTGGCCAGCTGTCATAAAATGTTATGTTCATGGATACCTGGAACCATAGTGAACCTGCCATATCTGTGAAACGACACATGGGCCAAAAACCTTTCCTTTGTGAAGAAACAGTTCCCATTTAAAGAACGAGAAAAGTTTAACACACTTACATATCAGCACTCACAGGTGCAGTAATTCTTACAGTTAAGCCAGTCTAAAACCTAACAGCCAAATGCACTTTTAGTGATGCAAGCTGTTGTACTGGGGTTTGTAAAGATTGCAAAAGGTTTCCAAAAGGGTTGACAAAGGGTTTGTAAATGGTTGACAAAGGGTTTCAAATGATTGAAACGGTTGCAAACCATTTCAACATTTCAATCAGTAAGGTTGAGAAAGTTTGTGAAATGGTTGTTAACCATAAGTGAAGTATTTTAACGTGTTTAAAAGCATTTTAATGCAATTTGAGGAAATTGTTTCAAAATGGTTTGGAAAGTGTTAGAAATGGGTTTGAAAAAGGTTTGCCTGTTACTCAAAATATTAAAAAAAATTGCAAGAGGTTGATGCGTGTGGTGGCTGTTAAAGTTAATACGGGCTTAACAGTATATGGTACATTTGGTGTTAACCCCTCTTGTGAGGTCGATCAGCCTTCTGCAAGGTCTGGAACTACCATATATGTAAAATTAAAAACCCAAATGATTACTGAATGTCAGTCAATGTCACGTTTTACAGAGTATACATTGTATTGATTTTTGTAAGGCATTTTTGTGGATAATTTTTTTTCTAACGGGAGCAGAGTTTGGAAGGACATGGTATCCAATTTAATTCCAAGGAAGGGCAAGGATGTTGAAGGACCAAAGGGGTTTTTTTTCTGAGTGTCACGTGGAATACCTAGTTGCTCATGAATGTTTATAAGTTTCTCCTAGTCATTAAGATCGAAAGTTAACGCATGATACAAAAATTATCTAAAACTTGTTGAATGTGATTGGAATTTCCCCCGAGCTGTCCATTCGAATTGCAGTACGAAATCTATCAAACAGAGCATAGCTGTAGCTACAGCCCATGGCAAAATAGAAATGTTTACTTAACTGCTATATCCCCATCAGGTGATTGGAATCTGGGCGTAAAGGGATCAGCCAGAATTTATCTGGAATGTCCATTTTGGCCAGGCAGCTACCGTTTCCTAGCATTTTAATGTGAATGATGATGTCACAACCTGTTGTGTATTTGACAAATGTTAAGTGTCCAGGTATGCTATAATTAAGTGATGATACTTAAGGGTATGAGTCGTGATGGATAATCCAGAATTCAGAAGAACGCCTAGGGGGTTGGCAATGAGATCTCAGATTGCTGCAATTGGTTTGTATTCCTGACGAATGTAAATGTTTAAAGAAGCCGTGGTGCATCTTTATTGTTACCATCGATGTATGGTGCATGAACCAAATGAAAGACCCATGAGCAGGTATTTTATCAGAGGACTTGATCTAATTGAAGACATGTATCTTAGTTATAATTGCTCCGCCAAGCATCTCGCCAGTAGGGGTGACCTGGGTTGGTTTACTATCTTGACACACAGCCTTTCATTTTCACGGTGCATATTTGTGACACCTAGCAACCCATGCCATTTGAGGTAAGGTGTAAAAGTGGGTCAGCAAAGTCCGAAAGTCCTGAAAGTTTCACCCTGAAAACGACGAAGAATTTTGTATTTATCATCTAATCTACTTGAAGTACATATATAGTCATCCTGCAATTACACCCTGGTAGGATAGAATGAAAGTTTAAAGCTTATTTGAAAACATAGACACAGGTTAAATTTATACCTAATATATTGCAAAAGACGAGGATCATGGAAGGTGACCACAAGATGTAAACCATCAACCATGAAGATGATAGGCAGCACCATCTTTAGGTTAATTTCAAACTAACCCAGATCTTTCCTATTCCTGGAGCACGTTACTGGCCAAAGGCCTACCAGGTGCCAATGATTCGCTACTCCAGACATTTGTACTCTAAAGTACTGAAAAAACAGTGAAATCTCCCTATTAAGATCACCTGAAGGACTGAGAATGTACCTCATTCTGTTATTCGTAAATTTACTTTCCCATTGGAAAAACAGGCGTTTATGACCAGGCAAAAGCCCGTGTGCTGCCCAATACGGTCTATGCATAAGTTCACCTAGCGGGGAAACCCCAGCGGTGATTCCAGTCAGAGCCAGGCGCGCACAGGTTTCTGGGTAATTTGCGGGCCACTCAGTCTTACCGCACATGCTACCGCGCTGCTGAATACGACAAGTAACGAGGAGTGAAACAGGAACCATGATTTCTTCAAAAAACAGAATCTAGGGTGGATGAAAAAGTGTTTGAAAGACAAAGGAATATCAGTGGATGAAAGGAATGAAGCGGCACTTTAATTTTTGAAATTTGTCAGTTTGACGTTTCTTCCTGGTATCTACATTACAGCCCACTACACAACAGTCAGTGGTGGTTTAGCATGATCATTCGCCTTGTCACTCAACGTTCTAACTATCAATGCTCCCCGTACTCCCTCCGCCAACGATCTACAATGGTAAACTTCTATACACCTCCTGTATTTGGTCCATTTCCTGCTTTTCTGTTCATGTTGACGCGAACAAGATTAGTGTCCGCCACCATGCATTATCGTAAGCACTTTTGAGAAGGTGTACAGCGCGCCATCTGGTAGCAAAAAATCAGCCCGCATGCCTCGCCATCGTGATGGGACAACTGCAGGGGTTTTCCCGCTTGGTGAATTTATGCATAGACCGTATTGCAGTGCCTACTAGCCCCTGATGCAGACGTAATTATGTACTTACCGGGATAATAGACACAGAGTAGGCCTATATTACATACAGATAAGGAATGGCACACTTCAGTACTTGCACAAGCACTGGTGGAAGCGTTATTTATATTAACCCAATGAAACAACACACACAGGATTCGGCGATACATCCACCCCACCTGACCAGGGCATCCTCCCAGCCTGCCCCCGCCCCCTTCCCCTATCCTCACAACATGATGAGAGCCTCGAGTGGACATTTAGAAAACCATGATTAATCCCAATGACATATAGATGACAATTGGCACACTTCAGTGCCTGCTACACCTATGGGTGGAACATAGGTCAAATCTGCTCTTTGACCTCAACTCAGAAAGACCACCAATAAAGCCGCCATCAGCAGACCAGGATCGGGACCTAACAATTCCTACAAAATGGTGCATATAAGCTGCACAAGGTTGTCTTTACTTACTAGATGTAATTAAGTACAGGGGCTGGAAATTACGACTGGTAAGACGATCCACTGACCCTCCACTTGTTGGTTGTTGGTGTTAATGTTATCCTATCATCGGTGCTATCAACACCATTAACATGTGGTAAAGGTCCACAAACTTCCTCCATCTGCTGGGAGTCAAGACAAACTGTGATAGTCCATTCTCTCTCTCTCTCTCTCTCTCTCTCTCTCTCTCTCTCTCTCTCTCTCTCTCTCTCTCTCTCTCTCTCTCTCTCTCCCCCTCCCTCCCTCTCCCTCTCCCTGTGCGTGTGTGTGATGTTTCAAAGTAAATGCTGATACTTACAGCTGTAGCAAAAGATGCTAACGGAGTTGTTGTGGGCCAAAAGCTTATTTTCATGTGATGTCACCTGAGACAGCCTGTGCTGTGGTTGTCCATTATTTCATTGCTCCTGTTTTTGTTTGTTGTTAATTAAAAGTACAGCCTAAGGCAAAGAGCCTAATCAAACTAGGTTGACTCTTGGTGACCGGGAGACCCCCCACATGTTGAAAGCGTGCTTGGTGGAGATAAACTTTTCACTTATGTGCCGTAACTTGCTTGATAGACTGCATTGCAAAAGTCGAATATTCAAGATAAAAGTCGAACACGCCAGATTTATGTTGAATATTCGACATTTTCGTTTTCTTTCTGGGAGGGATAGGAATGTAATCAAGCCTTATGCTTTCAGTTCTTACAACAAAGTCAGTCGGATCTTGATGGCTAAAGATCTTTAACGATAATGATTATAAAGAAGCAGGGATGGTGTTTTGGATGGTATTTCCAGCCCAACTATAAACACCAGATACGAAATTATGGTTATTTATACATTACATATACATAAACATGTAAGGATCATGCAGTTTATTTATTGACTTGGTTGGAACACCGCTATGTTTAACAAGATAAAAGGTGTCAACACCTCAGAGTTCTTAAAGTCTCTGGTAGAAGCCTTGTGTCACCAAATGAAATTGCCCTTACCTGGAGTTAGTTGACACCATGGCAGAGATGTGTGGAGTAGGAGAAAGAGGCTTGACCCATGCAACTGGGTTTGACTTTACTCTATGAGAGGCACAATCATCAACTAGCCCATTTCTACTACCAGCAGATATGTTTAGATCTCTGGGGTGTTTACGCGCATTACCCAGGAAAACTTACTAACAATCACGCTCATGCCTATATATCTGTGACGCACCCATCGATACCGTCACAAGAACACATGCACAGCCACTGGCACGCCATCTAGCGACCGAGTGGAAAATTAAATGTTCAAGAATATTCAACTTTTGGCGCCACTTTGCGAAAGATTAAAAACATCCAATAATCAAGATAAAAGTCGAATAAACCAGATTTGTCATGAACAAATATTCGACTTTTTTTTCAATTGCCATTTGAAGCATAAAAATATGTTTTCACTTCCGATAACAGTGTCTGTCGGGTCTTGCATAATTGAAGATAATTAGCAATTTTATATATTTAAAATGTACATGCTGATTATTCGTGAGTAAAATCATTTACTTTTTCCGGGTTTGATAGTGATTTGAAAAAGGTGGCATTTCCGAGGCGATTTTTTACCACAGATATGAAACGATGGCCATCATACAAATACCTTAAAGGCCCATTGTTTATTGAACCAAATGAAAAGAAAATTTGTTTACACAACACACACACACACGCACAGAGAGAGAGAGAGAGAGAGAGAGAGAGAGAGAGAGAGAGAGAGAGAGAGAGAGCGAGAGAGAGAGAGAGAGAGAGAGAAAGAGAGAGAGAGTGTGTCTTAACCAACGTAAAATGAACAGTTTCATAACTGGCAACTTATTCAGGCTTCTTTCATTAGAGCCCTAGTGTTGTAAACCCACAGGTTTGTCTTATTTCAATGTCAAAGCAATCAAAGCATATTGAGACACTCTTTCATCGTTTTTATATCCCTAATATAACCTTTGCTTGACCTCTAACCTCACTTTGGCAAAAGGTCAGTTTCATTTAATAGCCCTGCAAGATATATGAATAAATGCCGAGAATTTCGTATGTGGTGTTTAAAGTTGGAGTTTGAAATCCATTCCCACTTTTTATACTCATCATCAAACCTGGACACAATGAACGATTTCACTCATCAATAATTATGATGTGTTTTTTTCAGGTACTGAATCGTTAGAAACATTTAGCTATCAAAGCCCTGACTGACATTGTTATTAGAAATAAAACACATGTCTGGAGTTTATTCCTGTCTCTCCAAGAAGGAAAACAAAAAAAGTTCAATATTCAAGATAAAATTGAAATAAACGACATTTTATCTTGAATATTCGCTTTTTTTGGGCCATCTATTCAGAAATTAAAAAAGCCAAATATCCGAGATAAGCGTCGAATAAACGCAATGTATCTTGAATATTCAATTTCTTTTGAATTGAAAACGAACAATCAGGATAAAGGACGAATCAGCGACATTTTTTCTCAATATTGAACGTTTGGAAAAAATCGACATTTTTTCTTTGATGTCACCTTTATGGCTTGGATTGTTTATTTATTTTTATCTTTATCATTTAATTTTTACAAGTTATTAATTTTTATTTATTCCATTCAGTTTGGTAAAAACGGTTTCCCTTCCTTGACCAGGGAGGCAGCATTGCTGATACGTTCAGATTAAGATGGGCAGGTGTACAGGATTTAAAATGAACATGCGTAAGACGGAAAACCTGCAGATTAAATGATGTTGCACCAGGTGACGTGAGCATCGTGACCAACTGACGATCAGTAGAGGGCTGGTTTTGACCTTTTGTTCAGTAAAACAATATTCATATTTATAAACGCTAACCTCATTATATATATATATATATATATATATATATATATATATATATATATATATATATATATATATATATATATATATATATATATATGTGTGTGTGTGTGTGTGTATCTGTATTAATGTTATCATGAAAGAATGCACCGCAGGCGTAGACTTCCTAGGGCAAACAGATTTTTTTTCACATTCAATTTTTATTGCGATTTTTGGACAAAATAACAGCAGAAAAGGATTTCATTAGGCTTCGAAATTTGCTATTATATAGTTTGTGAAGCTCGTAAACTGCAGCATGGTTTGTAAGTCGGCCTCTTTAAAGCCAAACACAAATTTAGCCTTTGCACTACATCTTTTAATTCTCATGAAATATATGTTGTCACACGTCTTCGGTCCTCCAGTATCTTTAGCCAGATGTTACGTATAATAACATGTACAGTTTGTATATAGGTTTAATCAAACTCTTGGTGCAAGATCACGATTAATCCTGTTGTTTTGCATCCAGGTAGGTGCAGTCAGGTGATGGATTGCTAAACGAATTATTAACTCATCCCACCCTAATGACGCTTTTTTCCCGCTAATATCTGAAAGTACTCTGCTAGTTGTATCTTACTAATGTAGGGATTGTGTTTCAAAATTTTGAACGAAACTTGCATGGCAAATCATTCCAAATTATATGCCCATGGTCAACAGCTTTCCTTGGCGTACTGGGCGCATTGCGCCCAGAGCGAGCCATGGATAGCTGTTGACTCGATCGACTATCAGGGCGGAATGAGTTAATATACAGACCCCTGCTGGTTGCTTTTCATCTTAGAAAATAAGTTATTCAAAAAATCCACAAAGCAAACTTTTATCAACTAAACTGAACCTGTTTTGAGATTTTGCAACCTTTTGCTGCTGTCAGTTTACCAAATTATGCTGGGTTTTTATTTTCGACTATTCCTGATAGCACAAAACCATGAAAATTAAAAAAACAATAAATCAGTATTCAACCATTAGCTTTGCATCGGAATTACGACTACGATACTGAAACCCTCTGCTAAATACCTAAAATCCAAATTACTGAAAAGGCACTCATGAAAACATGAGCATTTACAGTATTTAAACTTGCTATCTGGTCAAGCAGGTGATGGGATTTAATGTTTATTACCCACGCTGATGTTAGTGGTGTCGATTCTGATACTTTGTCAATGGAAACGGTCTGACATAAACAAATGGTATACAATACCATAATTTTGCATAAAAGATGGTATACAATACCATAATTTTGCCAAACATTTGATACTTGGATGAGTGTCAAACATGCACACATTTGGGCAAAAGGAAAAAAGCTCCAAGCAGACAAATAAATTGTGGCATTGATTCCAAAGGTCATGCACCGTGTACACTACAGTTGCCACAGGAGTATATTTACCAAGAATAACTAGGATTTCACCCTCATTTGACCTTGAAATAACATTTAAACACTTAAGACATAAAATTTACATTCATATGCTGGCTTCACTTTGACATTGTGGACCATTACTTAATAATTTTTTATTGGTTTGAGCAGAGCCTGTAAATTATGATAAGCAAAACTATGTTAATGCCTGGAAATTAAGCGCGATTGCACATATCATTCTTACAAGAACCAGAAAAAGAAAAAAGAAAAAAAGCTGCCAGTTCTCAAAGTTGTATTTGTGTCTCATTGTCCAGGACCACTTCCTAGCAGGCATTACCCTCTTCAGCAGTCCGAACTCTTTACTCTCCACAAGCTAACCTGTCACTAACTTATACACCTATGGAAGTACTATTGTCCACATTGCACACGTTCCAATGTAGAATTTTGACATAAGCTGTATTAGCCAAATTATATTAAAGGGTCCTCAGCGGGTAACTACTCAGAATATGTTTCGGAGCCTGTACCCGTGCATGTCTCTCTGAGTAGCAGCTCCTTGTCTAAGCTGAATATTCAGCAAAGGCAACCCACATGATAATGAATAAATATGAACGTGCATAATGATTTTATGGACAAGATTCGTATTTCACGTGGTCATAATGGCACTGCTGGTGGAATTAATTGGAACTAGTATTATAGGTGTCAAAAACATTAAATACATTTTGGTGATAACAAATTGAGTTGAAAGTACAAACTTACAACCTTGATTTATTTTCAAGGTAATTAAGCACGATAGAGGAGAACACTAAATTCAACATGGTGAGAAAAAATAAGACAAACATCGATTCGAATAAAAATGTGTACAAAGGTGTTTTAAAACCAGTTTCAAATAATTACATTACAGTATCCAGTGACAAAAATATATAAAATGTATTCTGCAAAGACAAATAAATTCTGATATCTGCTACTGAATATTCGTCCCGAGAGAATATCAATTCAAGAAAAAAAAAGGTATCGTTCTGACCCTTGACACCTTTTGCATCCATCCACAAATACATGAATTTTGCAAGCATTTATAAATGTTTGCTAATATCCGTCATACATAGAATCTGCTTCAAGGCCAAACACAGGAGCCAAAGTATTTTGAACTCTTCTCATCAGTGTCATCCATGGCAAAATATTGCTTTCCATGTGAAATTTCTACATGTGGTGTTATGGTCTACCGGCAGGGTCCGATGCAGTGGTGTTTGGCGCAGGCAGCACATGGCTATGGTAGAGAGAGTACTGTATCCAATAAGTGTCATACTTGTACCAGGACAAGAGCCAGCTGTTCTGAATGGCTTCCATTGCAATCCGGCAGTACCCAAATATCCCCCAGTCAAAGGACATAGTGTGGCCCTTGTAACGTATGCATGTCTGGAGACAATCACCGAAGTCCTTTGCTCGGAAGTACAAGGAGGACTTTTTGCTGACTTGCAGACACATCCTATAGGGAATGACCTTGCCGGCCCTATACAAATGCAGGCTACGGAATGTTCTGCCAACCTCGTCTTGAGAGGGAATATTGAATACGTTGTCGACGTCTTCGCCTCCTGTGACCCAGAGAGTCCATAAGAGCACAACGGCAAATAGATGAGCGTGTTTCATTGTCTGGAATAAAATATGCTGCATCAATCAATTATGTATAGTTTAATAAATTGCAGAATTTACATCAATTGCCCTGCATATGTATACATGTTCTTTTTATCAGAATGTTGCCGTGGTTTGGCAACAAACTAAATCATAGTAAACTGAAAAGTACGTACAATTCTTACTGACAGTTAAGTGACATCACATAACTGCCAGGGGGACTGAGGCCTACGTAGAGATATTACAAATTGTACTAAAATTTTACTGGTGTGTATCGTTGTAAGACAACATTTTTTGTAAGCCATGTGCTACACTTCAACTATCAACAAAACGGAAACTACATATCTGTCACGCAAAATCTCTCTCTCTCTCTCTCTCTCTCTCTCTCTCTCTCTCTCTCTGTCCTTTACTTCCTGTCGTTTAGTTTGTCTAGGTACGAACCCAGACACTCTGTTTTCCAAGAATTTTTTCTTTCTTCCTTTCCTTCCCCGTCACGACCAAATTTGTCCAGAATTTTTCTCGGACACTATTATTCCGAAAACCACCAAACTTGCCATGGTGACTGACCTACCAGTGAACGTGTGCAAATCGTTTGTGATAGTCATGACGTTTAAAATTATGCAAATAAGCGGCAATTAAAGTTTTAAAAGCTCTACATTTTTAAAAGTATTACAGATAAACACAAAGCTCTAATTTACGCAATTTAGGTTTGAGACATCTGGCAAATCGAATTGCATGCAAACAATAGTTGGAGAATTTAAATGTATGCTAAATTCACTGAATTTCCCCCAGAATACACATCCCCCTTCTACTGCTTGTTACAATTTGTATGGGCCCCCATAGTGCTAGGCAACCGATTTGCATTCATATAGCTTGATCCGGTCCCATAGGCAGCCTTCTAGTCATGCATGCCGGGTATACGGTTTAGAAGGTTTGGGTCTTCTTAAAACAGGGTGGGCGTGGGGGAGGATGAGTCTCAACAACTGTGCAACGAGGTTCTCAATAAAATACAGAGAATCTCTTTCTGTTCATGCGATAGCATATCTACTCTTTATGCACCAGGATGGCTATAGTTCCCACTATTGCTGGACAGAGCTGTCCGTGCTCTGTGACTGAGGCTGGTGCCATAGCTGGTCTGTTTTTACAACTTTTTGAATATTGAAACAGTGTATGTGGATTTGTGTCATCTCAGTGGACACTTTCATGTCTTTATTTTCTTGTAAATAGTGAGATGAAGCCTGTTCTTCATAGCCAAGTTTAAGACGAGGAATGCTGAAACAGTAAAGTGATTGTCTCAGTTCACAGGTGCGCGTAAAAGTAGTTTCCTGGCAGCGTCTGTTAAAATTTGTCTATGTAGTAAAGGAATAAAGACAGTATTGTCTTCCATGTATGCACATACCCTTGAATTATAATGTGTACATGTACATACATTGTACATGTATATATGCAAACTGCCCTGGAGGGCTGGCCCTCTCTGGATGGGGCACTTTTCTCTGGTCCCAATGGTGCCCCCTGTAGAGAGGTTTCACTGTATAAGTAAACACTGGAACTGTGTGTCTGAGTAATTACTATTGATGTTATTAAACTTTTAAAATGTGAAATTTTTTTGATCAGCACACTTCCAGATGCTACAAGTTTGTATCTATCCTTCATATGCATATACACTACATTCATAACTGTGCCAGTACTGGTTGGAATGACACCCTCTATCTTCCAGAGTTTAGATAATATTCAAGATTTTTGAAGTTGGAAATATGTGTACTCCTAGCATGCATTCCATTATGTGGATTTAGTGTTGTTTGCAAAACCCAGTGTCGGGAAAACATAAATGTATACGTGAATACTGAATATTAAAACACTTATCAAATTTAAATGTTGAATATCTTCCAAAGTACATATGTTATAGACACACGTGTCATTCCGCTTCAATTCATTAGTTTTTATGATATATTTATCTGATGAAATTGAAATGAAGGTAAAATTTAATTTACACTGATAGGCACGCTTAGAAAACTTAATTTTCAGCATCATTTCTGCAGTATAATTGTGTCTGCATGCGAACCCAGCCATTTTGGTTTTCCGTGAATTCTTTTTTTCCTTCCTTTCTTCTTTAGAATCAACTTTCTTATGTCTTGTCGTGTTAATGCACAACTGCCTCTCCCATTTTGCCTTTGTCATTACCAAAATGCCTCCTCTACAATGTTAAGTGCGGCGATTACTTTTAAATTCTCCAATTCCTGTGCTGCAACGGATAAACAGGGACAAACAAAGTTGGAAAAGCAAAAAATCATGCATTAAATGAGTTTTTTTTCCATAAGGAGAAGAATAATTCAATCGTCATTTGACAGTTCCCAAAATACTCTCACCGTGATTTTTATGTTTATGCGTGGGAGGGAGCTGCAGGTAGATGCAGAAATTTTAACACAAACATATATAGCCAGTATAATATAAACGGCGATATGATCAGGCTGACCATTATGTAATTATGTAAGTTTTAATACCATGTGCCCAGGCACATTGCCAATACAATATAGCCTACTGCCTGTCGTGGCAGCAAGTTACTGCAAACTTTCGCATTACTAATCAAGTTTGGACTCGATTTGAAACGCACACACACTTTATATGTATATATATATATATATATATATATATATATATATATATATATATATATATATATATATATTATATATATATATGTGTGTGTGTGTGTGTATGTATGTGTGTATGTATATGTATATTTATATATATACATACATACATACATACATACATACAAACATGTATGCATGTATGTACGTATGCATGGTTTAGTATACGAGGCATCGCTCTTTCAGAGTTTGAGTTTGATTTTGTGTGCAGCAAGGCGAAAAGCACGTCTCTGAAGTGGTCTTTCACTAAGTGACACGATGACCTCCACATATACTCTGTTTCTAGCTTCATACTTCATATTATGTGTAAGTCATGCTACAGTATTATAATGTACTTCGAGGGAAGTTTTTGTGTCTCGTCACGTAAGCATGTGTCACTTGTTGATAACATTTACCTCTTTAGCTTCAGAAGAGAGAACCGATCATTCTTGGCAATAATAAGACGACAAACCTTACCATTTGATCTGTGGATCAACAAAAGTATTTACGTTCTTCTATGTCTTTAATTCCAGAAAATATACAAGATACAGATGTATATTCGTATGTTAACTGAGCATAAATTGACACCTACCGGTAATGTAAAATGAATCCACGTTTCGTTGACACTGCTATACGGAGACAAGGAGTAATGGAAATTGTGTTTCAGCGCAGGCAAACTTGTGGCCCAGAGACTAAATCACTTTAGGAAACTTTCGACAGAAAGGTCGGACCATTAATAACCTCTGTAATTCTGATATAATTACAGAACACATATTTGAGTGTGCAACGTAGTGACCGCAGCCAATCTCACGGCCATGGTATATTTATTGCAAGTACCCACCATACATACGCACACACATTAGATATAGATGTATGTAATTAATTCTCAACCATAATTGATTTATTATCAACCAAGCATATGTAGCAACTTCCGAGGCATCTAATTCTGACATGAGTTATGCTGTCTGTTATGCTGCTGTGGACCTTCATGGGTCATTGTGGAGCCTATACTAATTCCCCGAGTTAAAGTGCAACATTCTCAGTACGATTAATCTTTTTTTTTTTTTTTCAATGTGATTCGCATATCCATGTCAATCTGAACAGTGTTCCAATATTATGTTGTTAGCAGTTACTTATACGAAAATAACAAGGTTACATGTGTCAATTTGTCGCTTATTGTACAGTTCCATGGGGGAACTTTGTATTTCTGTCGAGGAAGAAACCTAATGTTTTTAACATATAGGTTTTATCGACGGTAAAATAGAACCATTTACTTTAAGATGGGATGCGTTATGTGTGGCTTTCTCTCATACACTATCACTATCACGCATGGTCCATTTTAATTAAACATATATGCCACACATCGAAAGTAACAAATATGAATTATTTGTTTGTCTTCTGTCAACAGTTTAGATACAAATGTAATATTAAAGTTAACCAGTTACTTGTTTGATTTGCAGAGACGCCACGACCGTTGCATGTCTTGCAAGGGTTTTTATGGTTTCAGCTCCATTCATTGGGGGAGCATTTATTACCTCGCTGTGGCCCGGGTCGCATTTAAACATAACATGAAATCGAATTGAACATAATTATTAATTCTATTTAGTGATAAGAATAGTTATCTGGACATTTCAACGTATGATCAAATCGATTTGATGTTATGACTTAATACATTTATACAAACGTTTAAATATACCATATTTGTACAAAATGTATTGAGGGATCATTAGAAAGGTTAGATTTCAGCTGCACAGAACACACACACACACACACACACACACACACACACACACACACACACGCGTGTGTGTGTGTGTGTTGTTAAACATGTGACTTACTTGAGAATAAACATGGTAAAGTTTCATCAGCACTTATCTCCTGGGTGTCCCCTAAATCTCCTGCACCCGGACTGCTGTCTGTCACAGTTTACCAGCAGTGCCAATCTGTTGAAATAAACATTCTCTCAAGGAGTCATCAATGTCCCGATGTCTGTTTCTGGAAAGTTTTGCTCCTACAGACTGAGCTTTTAAAGCGGCCTTTCTTAAAAGTTTCCAAGCGGTGTACGCAAGAGCTCTAACAACTTCTTGACTTTTAAAGCGGCCTTTCTTTAAAGTTTCCAAGCGGTGTACGCAAGAGCTCTAACAACTTCTTGACTTTTAAAGCGGCCTTTCTTTAAAGCTTCCAAGCGGTGTACGCAAGAGCTCTAATAACTTCTTGACTGACATGATCCTTCGTCTATACGAATCCGGATGCAATCCAATTTGGATTTTGAGGATGGTCGTTTTCATGAATTCTTAGACTTGTTAAATAGATTCATCAAAGATGCCAACTGTCTCTCATCAACAGGGACAGTACCTGATAGTAACTAAAATTTGACCATTTTACGGTGTCCCGCATTGAAACTGAGTATTTTCTCTTATATTCTTTGTTACATATGCTCTGCTCCTAAGGTTAAAATGTCGCTGAAATGTCTCTTTTGGATGTAGGCATCTCTGATTTATACATATATATATATATATATATATATATATATATATATATATATATATATATATATATATATATATATATATATATATATATATATATATATATATATACATATATAAGAGCCTGACCGATCTTTGTTTTTGTTACCGATACCGATATATCGGTATCGGCAAAGTTTGCCAAGTCCGATACCGAGAAACGTACGGATTCGGTTTATAGGGAAAAGAAAAAAAAAACATAAACGCAGCTTGATATATGTATTGAAAAACTTCTTATGACACACACAGAAAACTGTGCATGCAGGGCAGGTCAGCACGGCTTGAAAATGTAACAAACACAGTCCACCGTTAATTAATACTTCCATTTATAGTCAACTCTGTTCATCTCAAGCATATGAACATGTCAGCTTTTTCGGCATTAAATGCCGGCCTCCTGTCATTGATTGTCAAACCCGCAACACTGAGTTCACCGGGAACGCTCGCACAGGTATTTCAGAAAAGAAAGAAAGAAAGAAAGAAAGAAAGAAAGAAAGAAAGAAGAAAGAAGAAGAAAAGAAAGAAAGAAAGAAAGAAAGAAAGAAAGAAAGAAAAGAAAGAAGGAAGAAGAAGAAGAAGAAAGAAGAAGAGAAGAAAGAAAGAAAGAAAGAAAGAAAGAAAGAAAGAAAGAAAGAAAGAAAAGAAAGAAAGAAAGAAAGAAAGAAAGAAGAAGAAAGAAGAAGAAAGAAAGAAAGAAAGAAAGAAAGAAAGAAAGAAAGAAAGAAAGAAGAAAGAAAGAAAGAAGAAGAAGAAAGAAAGAAAGAAAGAAAAGTGTGTGTTGACACACACACTTTAAGTAGTAACACGGTCTTGTGCACTCTGGATGCCAAATCTATACAAGGACGAGGTGGTATTGTGGTGAAACATAGAAAACCCTAAAGTGCCCCCACATATTTAATGAGGCACACCCCAACAGGACAAGCGGAGAGCCTACAGCCCGCGTGCCCGGAGGTACTGCCAGTCGTGTCCGAATCACAATTTATTTTGTGTTAAGTGTACTTGTGTAATAATAAAATCGGCGGTGAGAGAAATATCAATTTATTGTCTTGTTTGGGGAATTCTACCACACTTGGTCCCCAGACAAAGGAAGAACCGCAGCCAGCCGGAATGGACTTGAACAACATCCAAATTGGAAGTTGGTAAGTGGCTACATTTATGAAAATTGATATTAGCAAACCGACGATCGGTTGCTGACGTGCTTTAATTTCGAGTTATTTGAAGGTCACTTGAAAGTTTGTTAAAAACAATAAAGATCTTGCACACGCAATTATAGAATAGCATATATATGGCATGAAATTCGACAATCGGTATCACTTCGGCGGGAGAAGAGCCTGTACATGTAAGAGCGACAGTCGCTGATGAGCAGGTATATTTCCGTGTTTTGCGTCATACTACGTGTAACTTAGAGATTGTTCATTATTATCTCGCTGATAAAGGAAAAGGTAACGGTAATTTGCCTGACCAAACATCCCGCTTCCTGAGAGAAGTTTTCTGTCCTCTATTAGAACTTGACAAAACTTTGCCGTCCTGTATATTCACGATTATTTGGTATTTTCGTTCGATTGCCATCATACTCTTAGTTTTGCTCAGCATTATTGTTAGATGGCAATAGATTCTGCTGATATTTTTTAATTAGGATACCGTTCATACTTGGCACTGTGTCCTGGTGCCGTGTTGTGCTGTAAGTACAGGTCAGTGCATGTACTTGTAATTTGAGAACACAAAGGGATGAACTTCGTGGCGTGTGTGGAACCGACCATCGGTACCCATCTACGCTAACTTGTACGAGCGACCACCGCTCGCCACCCTTTGTTTTTTTTGTTTTTTGTTGTTTTTTTTTTTTTTCAATTTGGTATTTTATTAGAAGGGTAGGTTTGACTGCTTGTCGTTATTTGACGTCCCCGTCACGCGCACTCAAACTTGCAGATCTTGGAATGGCCTCGTGAAGGACTGGCCTTGTGGTCCGGCTTCCCAGCTTCCCAGGTTCTGTACACAGTCTTACCTTTTCTCTCCACCTTTATTTGTCGACCTTTCCTTTGGTCATACTTTCCATTCTTTTTCCTTATATTTTCCCGTTCAATTGTGGTGGTGGTGTTAATTTGTTTTGGCACGAAAAAGTTGTTGGGTGGATGTGAACGTGGAGATGTCAAGTGTCCCAGTGCCCTGGTTGAAATCCAAACGAATTTATGTAGCATTTGCGCTGGGAAGTGGGATGCAGGTGTTCAAAGAAATCAAAACTCCGTGTTCTTTCCGAAGCAAGAGATTTTAATGTGCGTGGTGTTTTTCGCATGGAGGTCTCGGTGTACCGACATTTTGACTAAATATTCATGAGCTTGTTGCTCGGCATCAGTAGATGCTGTCACCTATAGGTAGAGACACGCACCAACAGGATAAGTTAGCAAGGGCGTGCATGCATTCCTGCCATTGTGTTCCCTTCTCGTTTATAGCCTTATGTGTATTTTGTATTCATTTATTGTATTCCATTGTAACGTTCAAGGTGATAGTTATATCTTTCTGAGAAGTGCAGTGTTGTAGGCAGCAATAATAATTATTGCTTGATTTGCTTCATAGCCAGGTTGATCCAGCTTCAGATTCAAGTAAATTTTGATTGAGCAATAAATGCAGATCGATTATAGGGGCCCTAGCCCTATGTTATGATCAGTAATAACTGGTTGGGAAGGCCAGCACCGAAACCACGTATATTTGTGTGTGTGTGTAGATTTGTGTCTTGGAGAAAGTACATTCTCTGAATTACCAGGGTTAATAATAACCATAATAATCATATTTGAGACATTGTACCTCACCTCAGTTGTGAGACCAAGGGTGAAGTTTTTATACTTCAGGTTACCCAATTTTGATTAATTCCCACCCTATTTTTATTGTAGATACATTGGGGAGAGCTAATTTGTACAGAGGGATGTTAACCCTTTAGTTTCCAATCTGTCACTCATAAGATTTCAGAGTGGCAAAATTATCATCATAATTTTGAAGTTCAACATTAACCCCTTGAGTTCTATATGTCACATGTAATATTTTAGTGGCAGAATTATCAAACATAATTTTGAGGTGGGAGATTAACCCCTTAGTTCCAATTTTTCACTGAGGATATATTGATGGCAAAATAGTCAGTTATCATTTTGAAGTTTACCATTTAAGCCATTAGTTTCACATTGCCTTATGTAATATTTTAGTGTCAATCATAATTTTGAGGTGGGTTTAGTTCCAAATCTGTCCCTCACAAGATTTTACTGGCAAAATTATCATCATAATTTGGAAGTTCAATATTAACCCCCCTGAGTTGTACATTTGCCACGTAATATTTTAGAGGCAGAATTACCAATCAAAATTTTAAGGTGGGAGATTAACCCTTTAGTTCCCAACCTGTCACTCATAAGATTTTAGTAGCAAAATTATAATAATTTTGAAGTTCAACATTAATCCATTAGTTTCACATTGCCGTATGTAACATTTTAGTGGCAGACTCATCAATTATAATTTTGATGTGGGAGATTGACCCATTAATTTCTAATTTGTCACTCATGATATGTTGGTAGCAAAATTATTAGTCATAATTTTGCAGTTTGACATTGACCCTTTGAGTTCCAAATTTGCTACACGTTTTTTTTTTTTTTTTAGTGGCAATAATTTTGGGGTGGGGAATAATCCATTAGTTCCTAAATTGTCAAACGTAAGACAAAATATAACCATAGTGTTGGGGTTGACTTGATTATAGTGGTTGTAATATAATTTACAAGTATCAAGGCTTAACTTTTATTTCCTGACTCCCACATCTCAAACTAGCTTGGGAACTCAGAAGCATTTTAGGCTGACTGGGAGTGGTACTTGTGAGAAGTATCTTACACAAACATTGGATTAACCCCTTGATTGCTGTGACCCCTGTTTCAGATTTTTTATGACTGTTTGAATCTTAGCTTGACTCCCTGATACCAGCATTATTTATATTGGAGGTATGCTCGGGGAAATATCCCAAGCATAACGGTTAGGCACTTATTGTTTATCAAAACCATACTTGTCATCAGGTGAGATCACTGTGTCCATTGTTAAAGTTAGTTACTATTTATAAAATATACATCAGCTGACTTCCTTTTATGTGACCCTTGTGTATTATGAAAAGGCTTTCATATGTGAATGCAAACCAGTTTTCCAAAGGGTAGTATTTATTCAAGGGTGATCACATTTTAGTCATATTTGTTATAAAATACCCTGCTATACATTGAGGTATAGCGGTCTAACTCTGGGTAAGGGAACATAGCATATCATTGCTCCCAAACTGGCTTCACAATTCTTGCCTTGTTCAACCATGTTCAGACAGTATTTGGTCAGGATATTCCTACATGGAGACACATGGTCAGAAAATTTGCTGATTATAGGAACTCAAGACTCATTACCAAGAGGGCCTTGTGATCCATTTCTTCTATCCACTCCCTGTCAGCTGCTGCTGGATACATTTAGTGCAGTTTTGGGAATCACATCGAGCATCTCTGGCCTGCATTATTATTGTTCGACTATCGATAATTGTGATTGCACTCTGAAGCCTTGCTCACTTGCTTACCCATACAACACCGAACTTCACCATTTGGGGGATTACCATTTATAACAAGCCCTCTGAGCAAAAATGTCTGATGCTAAAGAACAGCATGGAATGGGGGATGGTACACCCATGGCCCCAGTGGGGGTGGGTGAACAACCATCTAAAGATGCTGGGTTAGGTAGGGTCATGGATGAGAATCTTGGGAGGATTATTGGTAGTGCCATCTCGAGGGGCATTGTTCAGAGCCTTGAGAGGATTAGGGATATGATAACAGAAAGAGATGTTAGGCAACCCCCATCTTCTGAGAGTCAGAGACCAAGGTCTTTTGGAGAGGATGCTGCCTTTAACTTTGTACCCAGTACCCCCACTGCTGTAGAGGGACGGGCTGAATGAGTGCTACCTGGTCTTCCATCCACCCCTGTGTCCCCAGATGCCACAGATCTCCTTACTTCGAATAGATCGGGGATTGGCAGCCAGGGAGATGATCACAATGTGCTGAGTGCTCCATCACGAGTTGACCCACGACTTCAGGAGGCATTTGATTTACTGGATGCAAGGAACCGCACTCATGATACCCAGGTGCGGAGCAGGAGAGATGCCCATGTGGAAACGCATCATATCAGGCCTCAGAGAGGACCAGTGGCTCCTCAACATCAATTGACTGACACTTACATGGGTTTGCCTGCAAGGGGTCCCCAACTCCATGCCAATCGATGTGAGGGCCCCAGGTCAAAAATGCCTAGCTTCGATGGCACTTCTGACTGGGAATCTTTCATTGTGCCCTATGAACATGTGGCCAAAGAATACGGTGGACAGACCGGGAGAAACTCACTGGGCTATATGAGTATTTGAGAGGTCTAGCCGCATGTCACCTGTGTACCTTGGCTGCCCACCGGAATGTCAGCTTCCAGGAAGCTAAGCTGGAATTGCAGCGTAGATTTGGGATGAATGAGCCTCCCATAACTGTGCGACTCAAACTGCATGAGCTGCACCAGGGTAAGAGTTTCCTGGAAGAATTTGCAGAGGAAATTATGCGTCTTGTTCCTCGTGCATATCCTGAACCATTTGCTACATGGCAAATGCAAGTGGATATAAAAGTGGATGTCTTCCTCAGGGGATGCAAGAATAGCCGGGTGGCTTATGAAGTCCTCACTATGAGGCCAACAAGCCTCCAAGAGGCAAAGAGCCTAGTTCAAATGAAGGAGTACCACTACAAGGCCACTGTTGGCAGACAGAGAGAACAGAACCGGGCCAGAGTCAGACAGGTGGCTTGGGCTGATGAGTGGGACAGTGATGAAGACTGTGTGGCAAAGCGTGTAAGTGGGCCTTTCAGACCCATACCCTTACTCGCTCACCAAGTCCTCATGCCTCCTTGGTGAAAATGACAGATCCAAATCAAAAGGGCTAGGATGCACCTGAATATAGCGGAGACCTTGCTGAACTAAGGAAAATGATGAAACATATGATGTATCTGTTGAAGTCTCAAAGGGCAACATCACCTGCTCAACTGTAAGGTAGTCGTGATCAATCCCCCCATTCCAAGAGCATCCACAGAAGATCTATGTCTCCCTCTACAGCTGGCCCTACTGATCTCTGCTATCACTGCAACGAAATGGGACACATCAAAAACTCATGTCCAAAGTTACAGGCCGGAAATCACTGTCAGAAAACTAACAGGGGCTGGGACAGATGGCAGCTGCCCAGCCCAGCAAGAGACATTAACCCTTAAACGGTCAGACTGGTTGTTAATGACTGGTAACCACGTGATTTTATGCTGGGCTAACACTAGCTTAGCCTTACTTGTGTAACCAACCCATAAATCATCACCAAACTGTGCAAAGACAGCTGTTGTGTCCCCCCCCCCATGAAGCACATCGATCTATTTATGTATACCACTCCCTCTGGCATCCCTGCTTGTCGTTAAGGGGATTCCCCGGTGATTTCCTTGAGGTGCGTGACGTCAAGAAGAGGGCAGCATCCAGCACCAGTTCAGCTGCAAGTGTTCGTCAATTATATAAAAGTGCTGAGGCTATTAACCTTAGTCAGGAGTTGGCAGGGAGGGATTATGTAGAGGAGGGGGTCAGTGAAGTCGATGTTGGGTGTGAGGATGTACGTATTTTGTTTATAATGAGGCTGGAGCCCACGGAATTCAAGCGTATTAACGGGCCATGTGGTTCTGTGGTGGGTTCCATACCCAGTCATTCAGGCTCATTGCAGCCGATCACTCACTCAATCACGGAGTCATGCAATGCCCTTGCTCTTCCCAAGTATCCCCTAATATGTTTCCCTATCAAACCTGTGTTTATCAATAAACTTTATGAACAAGACATTTTGCCTTGGCCCAGTTATGGAACCTTGCATTCAAACCCAAACTGTTTCTCTGAATGCACTCAATATACACCTGGGGGGGGGGGGGGGGAGGAGGAGGAGGAGGATAGTTGCAGATACATGATAAATACTGTTGTCAGTCTCAAACAGTATGATAAGCATCCAATAGGGAGGGCCTACTTTGCCTTTTGTGCTGGAATTGATGACTCTATTATTGCATGTACACTGTATACATGCATGGTGTCATCCACATTTGCAAACTACATATCAATATAAGGCCTGGCACATATGACTGTGGATTGAACCACGCTTTGTTTCCAGGGCATCATATTAAAATGGTGGAAAACCATAAATTTTCCATAAAAATACTGCGGTGTTGTTTTATTTCAGTCATTTTTTTACATAATATTTAACCTGAAACATAATCTATGAATTGTTATGGTGACTAATTTTGTTATGCAAAGTAACTGCCTGTTACCGGATTTTGCAGACTTATGTAAAAATGCAGTTTTTCCAGTTTTTAGCCAAGTACAAACAAATATTTTAACAGTTGCTATGGAAACAGGTCCTGTGATCTATGTTTTATTTTCAAAGTTTACTGAAAGTTTATTTCTCTAGTTATCCAAATACCATGCATATGTAGAGAAAAGGGTGCTTCACATAAAATGAGGAGATGCTTTGTTCTCTTATTTAGCAGATTTTAAACGATTTTTTTGCCATTTATAAGTGATTAAAGTGGTTGCCATGGCAACCAGTCACATGACTACTAGCAATTTAATGCACATAATGAAACTTGGCATTCTGGGTATCACAATGATATATACTTTTGGTATGCTACAAAGAAAACTGTTCCTAGTGCACTGTGTTCAATGAAAATTGTTCTTTTATTTTGACTGGTACAAAAATTAACCTGACACTTTAAGGGTTAACTTCTGCCAACCACTCATGTGGCAGTAGTGCCTTCACTTCCCCTTCTCCCACCAAAGGTCCTAATAAAGTAATTGTCCGACAAGCGGACACAAGGAAGCCAACGTTGTTGGCACCAGTCAATATTGAAGGCATAGACATTCAGGCTGTGGTTGATACTGGGGCCCAGGTAACAATTTTGCCCAAGAGCCTTGTTGAGTCATTATCCCAGGAGCCAGAGTTGTCCACTAGAATTCCAGTCAACCTCAAAGGTTTTGACAAGGAAGGGGCCGTGGCTGGTTACACAGGCATTACAGCCACCATCAGATTGGGTCAGCGAGCAATAGAATGGCCAGTATATGTTGCTCCAATGCAGGACAATGTTTTGCTAGGATTGGATTTCCTTCAGGCAGTAGATGCCACCATAAAGGCTCGTGGATGTCTTTGGGTAGTGAAAGAATTTATCCCTACATGTGATGGGGGCACCAGTGGAATTTACAAGGCCAGTCGTGTTCTTCTTAAGAAGCCTATCAGTTTGAAACCTGCAACTAAAAATGTTATTATGGGTGCTATTGAATACCCTTATATGGAAACCATCATGGTGTTGGAACCTAAAAACTTCCATCCTGATGTGGTTGCAGGATCCATATTGCTGCTCTTAAAGTGCCTCTTGGGTTGATCAATCTCTCTGACCAAGAGGTTACTTTGTCCAGGGGCACCTGCATTGGACAGGTGGTTGAGGCAGAGTGTGCAGAGTATGAAAGCAAGTCTAAGAGGGGTGTACACTTGCAGGATGCAGAAATGGCAGATGGGGTTCAGGTCTGACAATTGGATCCTGTCCCACCTGAGGATCCACCGAAACATCTTCAACCCCTGATGGTCCATGCTAGTGATGGCCTTGATTCCAATCAACAACAGCTATTGGCAGCCACCATCTGGGAGTGTCAAGGTGTCTTATCCAGGATGACACCGACCCTGGCCATTGTGGGGTCGCTAAACACAAGATTGACACTGGAGGGACCCGACCTATCCGACAGGCGGCTAGGCGGACCCTCTTGGGCTTCCAAGGGGAAGAAGAAGAACATCTCAAGACGATGCTTGCGGCTGATATTGTGGAACTGTCACAGAGTGAATGGGCTTCCCCAGTTGTACTGGTTTGCAAGAAGGATAAAGGTGTCCGATGGTGCATCGATTACTGGAAGTTAAATGATGTGACCATCAAAGACAGCATGATTAGTGCACAAAACAATATTCTTAAATCTTCAAAGATCATTTATTTGATAATTGTGGTGATCACTTGTTCCGTTAATGTATTACGTTATTAATTCCGCCGGCTTCTGGGTAGAAGGATTATAGAGTGCATACTAGAAATGATTCTTTCAGGTACAGGAGGCTGTCTCTTACATAATTCTGACCACAGTAACATATTTTTTCTGAAACTGACAGGTACAGTGTGCAGTATTTATTAACCGGTCAGCTTTCAATATACTAAGTGTAGTGACTGAATATACATGCATTGCGACAATGGGTGTACTCAGAGTCACTGCGCAAGGCGGCATGCCAACTGTCAGCACTTTGGCTGCAGCAAACAGTTATATCTTAAAATTTTCCAATGATGACTTGGTTTTTTTGTTCTCAGATGATTAAGAATATTAGCAAGCACAAGGGAGCTCTCATGGTTACGTACGTATAGGATGTGTTCCTATCATGGTGGAGAGTATAATGGTGATTCCAAATCACGGACTACCTGTCGTGGCTAACCAGTGAACGAGATTTTCGCAATGCGGAGCGCCATTGCGTATAACGCATTTTTTATGCATCCTAGGAAATGTCCGCAGTTTTATTCACACCAAAGTCTCAAATTTACGGGGCATTATGGAAACTATGTCAAAAATACGCACATGTCGATTCAGAAAATGCTGTCGATAAAGTAATAAATTAGAATGATTCACGAACTCGCATTGTTGAAACCACGCCTGGCAAACATGCTTCTGGGGCTGCAAATGAGTTTGCACCGTCCAGAAAATGTTTACAGGTGTGAGCGTAACCTAAATAAACATTGCAAACTATGTAGGCCTAACATTTGTTGCGCATGTTGCGTTTTATCTTAATTAGTAGGCCTATCTTCCGACAGTGCAGTCACCAGGTCACTTCTGGAGGCCTTCCAGATCGCAACTTGCATAATATCCCTCAACAGCCCCAAACGACATGTTTGCCAGCTCAGATTTGGTGTTGAGCAGATAGTCGAAGATCCACACTTACTGCTACGCACGATTCCAAAGTTGCTTACGAATACTGAATTCACTGCATAGAAGAAGCCAAAATTTAGTATATCTCAAAAGCAAATAGTAAAGTCTGAACTCTGTGTTTTCTTAATAAAATAGTTTAAAATCGATTTCAATTTTTAGAGGAACCTACGCCCAGGTGTAGGTCTCTGCCTGGAAGATTGGAGGAACGACCGCCCGTCACACAGACCTCAGACAATACACGAAAACGAAAAAGAAGAAAAAAAAGAGTGTTCTTGATTTGGGGGGGGGGGGCGAATGTGGTGGTGCTATTAATAGCCTGTCCTATTGCTCAGATTGGTTGATGATTAATATTAAAAATTGGTGTATATCTTGAAAATGAAAGGCGTCATTATTTGCAGGGGTGTCTGGAGTCTTCATTAATGATGACTTAAGGAAAAGGAAGTCGATGCTTGAACTTGTTAAGTTTCGATATACCAAGTTATGCCTACAAATTATATTCGCGGTCATTTTGTTCCAATCTAACGCTTACAGTTATTAATTGTGGTGGCACTTTACACATTTCCTGAAATATAATAAGCGAGTGATTATAAATACCTTTCATAGTAGGCCTGTACCACATTTAAAATATGGCGGTGACTACCAATGCCAACGTCATATAGGCCTATGCGATTGTGGAAACCCAAGCCTGGCCAAGGCAAAAGGCTTTAGTTTAAATTGGGATTAGCGCATTTCAACAAATGAAATAAATGCACTTCAATGAGTCATGATATAATAGGCCTGTAAAAAATCTGGATTATGCTTTTCTTAAAGTTCTCACTGTTCACAGAGAAAAGATAAACAGTCTTTCAGTTCATACTCATAGGTGTTGAATATTGACAAACACGCATCACTTCTAAAGACCTAAATTTCCTTGGGGATCCTCTGGACCTATAACGTGTGGCCCTCTCTGCATCAGGTAACAGGTCAGCAACAGCAGTAGCAGTAGACGATATTTACACTGCAGTCACTTCATGAGCACAGCCGCTCGTAACGTTCAGTCACTCAAGCTTCTGTACTAATATACGCGGGGGGAGGGAGGGGAGGAGGAGGAGAAGTGGGTAAAGAGGTAGATATGTAGTAGGAGCTCCATGTGACGACGTTGTGGTTTTAGACCCATCCGCCACCATCTTATTAGCACAAATAATTGACTGCACTGATGAATACACAATATCTTATTGGAGATATGGCCCTATGTGGGTCACGGAACGCATAGATGTTTCAGGTCCAACCTCTTTACCCACCCCCACACCCCCACACTCCCCGCGTATATATTACTATTAGCACGGAAGCTTGACTGACTGAACGTTACCAGCGCCTGTGCTCGTGAGCGTCAAAGTGCCTGCTTTCCCAGCGTAAAAGTTGTCTCAAGTCGTTACCAGAGTAGAACTAGAAGGTTGCGGAGTGAAACTTAATTCCAGTAGGGAGGACAAAGTGTGCTTGTCTCAATTAACTCCTGTGGAGGGATTGGGGGTGGGTTGCTGAAAACCTAACAAGTTAATTATTTCCCACTTTTGCCAAACTAAAAATATCCAAATCGAACTCCCCAATTGATTTTTCACACATTGTTGAATTACAATTAAGAAGCTTTTACAGCAGTATAGGCCTACATGAATTAGAAGTCAATAATTCTGTGCCATGCATATGTACATGTATGCACCCATTTTATGATTAGGCCTAATACTGAAACCCACATAGACCTACCACTAATGTCTCACTTTTATCACCCATATCCCAGAACTAACACAGCCATAATCATTGCTTTCCTATTCATATTTTTGTATTTTCCACAACTATATTTGATTTGCGAAGGGCATTTTCTTGTAAGATGTAATTCTTCAAATAATTAAAGAACCTAATTTAGTCCAAGACTGATTATCAAATAAAAGATGACAACTTTCACAATTTTTCACTTTACAGTTATACTTTTATTTTCCAACTCTATCCCATCATACCCTTGCTGTGTATGCTGTGTTGAAACTGTTCAGTGCAGTAGCTTTAATCATTCCTTTAGTTTTGTGCGGTTCACTTTCTGTTTAATCTTCTCCACTTGATAGTATGCGACGCTACTCAGGTTGACCCGCTATTGAATACCCGGATGAAAGGTGTCCGCAGCGCCACATGGCGGTCAATGAGAGAACGCAGAGTTATTGCTCTACCATATTGATTCTTGTACAGCTTTGAAATTTTTTTAACATGGGTGAGTACATATGTTTCAACCAGAAATGACAGACCTGCAGATATCTCTTGTCATACGGTACAGTTTGACCCCTGTACCGGTCACTGCTGGTAATGATAAAATATGGTCAGAGGCATATATTTTCACCATCCATGTTGAAAGAAGATACTTTTTCCGTGTTGCAGGTGATGTAAATTATTTTTAGGGCAGTTGTTACTTTCTTGTTCCAAATGGAAGCACTACATTCAGCACTTCGTTTCAAAACCAGCCAATCAATGGGGAGCCACAGAAACACCTTCCCGGCATACGAGTGGACAGTTTTGATCAGCACTTGCAACACGTGACAAAATTACCAGGTGGGGATCAGATATAAAAATATATGTCATTGCAATATCATTATATCCAATGTATGTGTTTTGTCAATGTGGTGGAACTTTTCAATGGAAACTAAATTGTCCACTGTAAAATACTTCCACTATCCCACGAGTATCTTATATTTTCATTGCAAACACTGGGGTACATTATCATGCTGTGTTACCCACAGCTAGCTAGTGTGAATGGGCCACTTTGCCACCTGAACTCTTGGGTGAGCAAGAGTCAACTGAAATTGAAGGTGAAACACCAATCAATGATGATGATGATGACCATGTGGATGAGGATGATGACTAAATCATGGTCATGGTGACAATGATGGTTTTCCTGACAAAAAAGAGTGAAGGCCATAGCAATGACATCGATAAAGGTTAAGGTGATGACGATAATGATGATGATGGTCACAGTGATGGTGACAAAAATGTGATGAAAGTCATGGCGATGATGATAATGGTCATGATGATGATGATGATGATGATGATGATGATGATGATGACAATGATAGTCACAGTGATGACGGTAACTATATAAATTGTAATTATGGTGATGATAACAGGGACAAAAACAACAAACCTACATCCCCATCATATCACTTTCTATTAAAAAAAAATCGCACAGCTCCAGAATCTACAAATCATTGGTGGCCAGCTGCAAAACACCAGAACACTAAACATGTTATCACTGAATAGTATTATGCCATTTGCTCAAATTGATTACCCAACGTTTATTACCCATTACTTTTCATCATTGATAGTAAAATGGAAACTACCAGTTACACGCTAAGCCAACATATTGTACATCGTGTGGTACATACACACACACGCACACACCCACATTCATATATATATATATATATATATATATATATATATATATATATATATATATATATATATATATATATATATTCCTGAATCATATAAAAGTCTTGTCGGATTCTGCAGCAATTCCATTTTACTTCCCATTTGGCACAAAAATTGTAAGGCTTTGGTCTGTCCCTGTGGAGAGACCTAAGGATAAATGAAATCTCAGTCATTGGGGCACCCGATTGCCAGGCCTTGGCTGGAGAAATTGGGGTCCAGCCCACCCAAAAGAAATGGCTGTAGGATGGATATCCATGGCGGATGTGTTCATGGCATGGCAGTTTGGTTTAATCAGTTGGACGGAATTTCAACTTTTGTATATACATGGCACTTTTCAATTTTGGTGAATGGTTCTGGTTGCCTACAAAACGATTGAACGTGAAGGTTTATAACTTAGAGTATCGACATCTACGGGTCATGCCTTTTAAAGTGCATAACGTGTGTGTGTGTGTGTTTCAGTTTACCAGGCTAAAATAATGATAGATGACTGATTCCTGGAGAGCATAAGTCTACTACCTTAATCGATAAGTATTGTTATGTAAACATACAAATGCGCATCGTTTAATCAGGACGTGACTGAATTATCAAACACAATGTGCGCAACGAATCATCTATAGGTTGAGTCCCTACATTTTCCAAATTTGGTGTGTCAGGTTACTTTGCAGTAGCCGTCAAACCGTTTAGCCTCAATGGTATCGTCTGTGTA
>OZ026628.1:14291078-14293578 GCA_964020975.1 Hermodice carunculata | reverse complement strand
AAAACAATCTGGTCTTGTGTATATTTGATGCATATCTGCTTAACAAATAGTATCTTATGTCGATTGTCCACTACATCATTATGATGTGCAAACAAACGCAGACAACAGATTTCCTACAGTTTATGCATGAACCTGTTACCCTGCTCACTTGTCAATCATCTAGGATTTTGTAATGTTCTGTGGTTTGTCATCGTGGTTATCCATCAGGCATCAATCTGTCAGTCGACAATGAATATTGTTAACTTCTAAAGGACTTCTGACCAGATTGGCCGGGACTCACAATTTCTGCGACTAAACCAAATATATTCAACAGGTCGGACCCCACTGAATTTTTTAATGATGTGGTTCTTCACGTTCAGGAAAAAAATGTTCAGAATCGTTCCTGAAACTAGCTAACAATTGCTTTAAAAATGCAAACGAATACTTTGATCAACCATACACCCAAGCAATTTCATCGAGTCACTCTCAGAGTTTTCTACTACCAAATAAAAATTTGCAAACATTTGGACGATCATAACTATCGGTTTAGCGTTGGTTTTCGGCTAATGTTTAGCATACATTGAATGGGTTTCCACAGACGCTTTCAGGGAGATTCACCGATCATTGCTAGCGTTTAACTAAGATTCCTGGATGTGCAGATCCGAAAATATCCAAGAGCATCATACATAATGTCATGGTGTTGCTTGATCCATGGTAAATGTGAAACTTTCAGTCTCTCATAATTCCTAAAGTTCTTCACTTATGTGAACAATGAATTGCTAATTTCGCTAACATAACGACACACATGTACAAAATACATGTCAAGTCTGATCACTCCTGGCCCCAAACACCAAACTTTTCAATTAGTGAGTGGTTCTAACAGCACTTTCACTGGGTCCAAACGGCGTTTGATAGTGAACGTTTCTCTGTAAAAGGAAGGTTATATATACAACGGATATCAACACACAGACATTTGGTTTATTTGACAACAGATGATGGATAACACAGTTATTAGGGTTAAACGTGCAGTACATTTGTGGTTCAATTCGGTTGTGCAAAAAAAACTTTAAGTGAATGAAAAATAAATTGTGATTTGAGTATAACGCAACTGGTATTCTGTGCTTAGTTTACTTTTTTAACCAAAGCTGTCACGCATATTTAGATTTTTGAAGACAGGGTCAAACAATTTAAAAAAGACTCACCCCACAAACATAAAACACATAACAAAGAGACCGGATGGTACTTTTCTTACAGGTTCCTTTGGTTCTTCCTATATGAGAATGATAAACTTGCTTCATTCCACTGTGTGGGCAGATATTTCGATTTATCAAAATGTGCTCACAGGAAGTGGCTTAAGCATCAGCATATTCCCTCAGACTCCTTTCCGGCCCACCAAGCCATCAGGAACTTTTGTTTTCTTGTGGTATTAATTTAGAAAATTCAGTAATTTTGTCTAAGGAAAAAATATGAGGAAAACGACAAAATATTTCGGAGAAACATTACCCATATTCACATATTTCAACCCAACAATGCACATACTAGCAATAGGCCTACATATACAGTATGTTTCCTTTATAATGTTTCATAGCTGATATGACAGGCTACATAGATTGTCCTTCAATTTTGATAACCACTGTACTCTTCCCTCAGACAAAGTTACCTTTGTTTGATGAAGGATACATTTTGACAAAACAATACTGAAATTAATAATCACACCACTGAAGCCAAAAATGTAACTGTCGCTATCCATCTATCCATAAAGGCCACCTGGACAGGCACATGGCACAGAATGTGACACAGGTGCCCGCAGTCAGCCTTTTACAGTGTAAATAATTGGATATATTCAGACGCTGTGTGTCTATAGTGAATTCCAGCATATAGACCAGTATCGATGGAGCACATTAAAGAAAAGCTAATTTGTTGTTAAGTCTGGCATATAACACAAGACAGCACATACCATAGCTAACCGACTAGCAATGTAAGTGTTTTTTTTTGTAATACAAATATATAATATAGAAACCACCGACTGGTATTTTTTCAACTGTTGAAATTTCTACTTTTGTACGCATTAGAGAAATGGCTTTAATGTTCTCAGTTTGCGTCCCTTGTAATACATGTATAGTGCCTGGTGCACTTGTTATGTTGTCCATGTATGTTGAAAATTCCTTCTAAGTGACTCCTTGGACTCCATGCGTCGGATTAACTTTAAGCATTTTACATTTAAAGATGTTTAATCCATTCTGGCCAACTGACAGATTTTGATGTAGTAAGAAGTCAACGATAATGTATATACTACGCTGTGGCATTCTGTTGATATCATCTTCGGTATTAAGACAACAAAGATTGCCCCATAATGACCCTTATCAAGATGTAGATTGGTATATACCAGATTCTGTGAATTGACGCTGCTTTACGACTCTTCTTGCTCCATCTTATCATGGTATATAAATTTTACTAGACGGAAGAGGCCACAGAGATTACGGTTCAACATTTGCCAAATGTTTCCCCTTTCAACCCGAGC
>OZ026628.1:14276078-14288578 GCA_964020975.1 Hermodice carunculata | reverse complement strand
AATGTGTATACCACAACTAAACGACCGAATTTTCATTATGTGCATTCAGTATAAGGTGAATGAATTGCCACCTAGCATCGCCAAGATAGTACTTCCTGGAATTCGGGAAATAAAAACTCTTGTTCTCCTCATGTTCAACACAATAGTGCTGTGTTGCATTTCATTGAACACGATTTACCTCATTCTCTTTGGTTATGTTTGATATTCAAAATGTCTGTAGCCTATGGGAATGAGGATGTAATATACAAGTCAAATAGTAAGTCATACTACAGTTCGTTGGAGTTTTGAAATCCTTCTCAACTGATAGTGACCAAATGTTTTAGCCTGAAAGGCAGCCCTGTGTCTCCTGTGGAGTTCCCAAACAGGTGTTTACTTTCAGGGTCAGAAATTGTATACTTTTGTGCAGCCCTAAGGAGGGGGGGGGGGGTCTGTGTCCCCAAAATGGCACAACACTGCACACGGCAGGGTAGGCAGCATTTGGCGGCAGGGAACGTAAATAGATCTTATGCTCGCGACACAGCGCATGCACCAAATTTTTTGACGCGCAGTGCATTGTGGACTTATTTGTAGTATGCAAGCCGTTATGGCGATACCTGTGTCGACTGTGAAATTACACATGTAGCCATGAGAAGTTTAATTTGTTAATTGGCTGTGTGCTTTTCAACTTATTCCTGCGGCAAGCAACGTAAATGTTATCCCTTGCCAACAAATAAAAACTGGGAAAACAATGGATAAGAAGAATTTCTGTCCTGGAAAGGACTGAAAATTGTGTAAATTCGTGCCCATGACCTCGTCATACAACGTTTGCCGTGTAACTTTGAATGATGACATTTTCACATTGCGATCAGTCTATAAAGTCTAGTTTAAATATATACATTCCAACTGGGTAACCCTGTCATCTGAATCATATTCCTTTAGGAACCAAATCGTATTGTGTGTTTTGCAACCAACGTGTAAACACTATGGCCAATGATAAAAGAATAGATAGATAGATAGATAGATAGATAGACAGACAGACAGACAGACAGACAGACAGACAGATAGATAGATAGATAGATAGATAGATAGATAGATAGATAGATAGATAGATAGATAGATAGATAGATAGATGGATGGATGGATGGATGGATAGATAGATAGATAGGTTAGTAGTTAAACAAGCGAAAGCACGAAAGAACGAAAGAACGAAAGTAAAAGTAAAGAAAGAAGAAAGAAAGAAAGAAAGAAAGAAAGAAAGAAAGAAAGAAAGAAAGAAAGAAAGAAAGAAAGAAAGAAAGATTACGCTCCCTGAAATAACAAATTTTCCATCCTTTATTACTGTTTTTTCAAAGATAAATACAGGTTGTTTTTCGAGCCAAGTTGTTTCTAAACTAAGGTATTCTTCTACAAACTTTGATTTCGGAATAATCCGGGTCAGATATGAAAATAGGAAATGTTCAACTTTCATTACGCAATGTCATACATGAAAACAGGGACGTGTTCATCTGTAGCAGAAATTAATCAGATTGATAAGCTGAGATTTTGCTCTTCCACCTTTGTCATATTCAGCTCGACAACCCATGTTATTAGTCATCTAGAAGTAATGTTGGACAATCCTGTATAGATACATATGTTTAAACCTATGAGTTGAGTTTTCTTAATCATAACCTAAAAAATATTCATTGTAAAACTACAAATATTTTTACCATGCGCTCCTCAACTAACAACCCGTGTGTTGTTCCTTGGCGTGTTGTTTTCACAAGTTGTTTTTGTAAAGCAACCAGTACTTGTGCTAATCTCGTAAACTCTTTCATAGCTTAAGCGCCGGGTGATTAATTTTATGCAAACATCGTTAACATAAAGAAAGACCAAGTACTTAACACGTACTAATGGTTTCAGAAAGCCCACCTTGAAGACTTAGGAGCCAAATTCCATATCGCTTACACGTTGTTTTCCCATTTTAAGTCGGTATTTTTAGGGTAATTGCGTGAAATAAAAAGAATTACTGAAATAATACACATGTACATTGCAAAGATGTGCAACACGCTTAAATGTACAAAGTTGCATCGATATCCGCACAATGGATGGGCTTGTACCAGCGTTGCCTGCTCCCCACTCGTACATGTATTTTGAGAAATAAAATACGTTTAAACCAAGAGAAACACACACACACACAAACAAACAAAAATATAGAGTGTCTGCAGGATCAAAATGTGTCTTGCACGTACGCTTGTTCGTTTGTATATGTCTTTCAAACCTTTTGATTACCAAAGGGATGTCTTAACGCAAGTGTACGTTCTTGATTTTGAAGAGAAACTGTTGAAGTTTGTGCAAGTTGTCGTTAGTATTATTGTGCCTTTTGTTTGACAGTAAGCGAACCAAAAATGACATTTGGCTATGTTCGATGTGTCCACGAGTTTGCGGTTTCCCCTCATTGAAAGATCGTTGAAACCCGCGCTCAACCAGATGGATGTGGTCTCTCTGTTGCATTTTTATGTTCATTTTGTCCAGGGATTATTTCTAACTGAAAGACAGACCTCCGCGTCACAGAAAATCACACTTCTTAAAGTACGATCGAAACGCAACAGTTAACTCGGAAAAAAAGGAGAAAAATAAGAGAAAAATGAAAAACTACCCACAAGCGAAAGAAAAAGAAGAGAAGTAGGGTTGCAAGCAAACAAAAAACACCACAGTAAATTGATGATATTTGCTCAAGCCTCAAGGACATCCTTAACTTTAACTTATTTTTCCCCCTTCAAGACTTAAATTTTCCACATTGTTTTTGGAGACAAGATAGTTTCTATACTACACCTTCAGAAACCAAATATATGTTACATTTGTCCGACCATATTAGTGAAAAAACTCGCTAAACAACGAGTGAAACTTATCACGGCGAGCTATCTAATATCAATGCAGCCCTCAGACTGATCTCAGCAGCGTACTACAATTAATCCCAGAATGCAATTTCCCAGCATGGCGCTAATTTATTCAAAATGGCGACCGTGCATAAGATCTATTGGCGGGACACCCACCAACCGCCACTGTCTGCTACTGAAATCAAATTGAGACTTCTGGAACTTAGCGGCAGACAGCAGCAGTCGGCCGCAGCCAGCTGCAGAGAGTACTTTGCCACTGTCTGCTGCCCAACACCGCTATCTACCGCTCTGTACTCAGAACTGCATTATATGAAACGTAAAATATGAAGCCATGGGGATAAAAAGGAAAGGAAACCATGTGTATAACCGCTCATTTATGGTACATAACACTTCCGTTCAGTTCCATTCAGTCCTATTGTTCAGTTCATTCACTAATATACAAGTAACCATCAGTTACCTTTATTTTCATTCACCCATGCCTGTCAGTTAATTTGCATTCGAATAAATCTTGCATTGAAATAGAAGTTGATCCTGCCTTTCAGGCCAAAGGACTTGGTCACTATTACTTGAGGAGAATTTTAAAACCCCAGGCACTGTAATATAACTTACCCTTTTGACGAGAATATAATTTTGCTTGGAAACCTGTGTACCACATGATTTGTTTGTCCATTTATATTTTAAAATATCATTGTCGCCATTTGTACCGATTGGATTGTACGATAATGTGCCTCTCAACAGCGTTCGTCAAACTGTCAATGTGGATACCAGCAATTCTGTGGCGCGTCTGATCATTTTTAGTCGGCAATAGCAGTATAAACGTGTATAAAATAATGATCTATTTTACCTTTGGACATTTCATTGCACCAGAATAAGCATTTCTAGCATTTTAATATTAAATGTAAAATAAACGTACGTAACAAAAATGTAGTCTCCACCAAAACAAACAAATGACCCCTTACCTCTCAATACTAATGACAACCATCCCAGACATTGAAGAACCTATCGCAAAATAATCTACAAAGTGTATTAATTTACATTCCAGAGAAGAACGAATAACATCGAAAGGGAAAAAATAGCCCAGAATCTGAAAGACAAACGTTTGAATATTTCATGGTGACTAATACAAGAATTATATCACACCGGGACTGAAGTTTTGCTTTCCAAATTGTAAATGATATATTAATATCACACAAATTGTCCATTGCATTCCATATTGGTCAGTGTCAAAATTGTTTTAACCATTAACCTCATACAACATTTCAAATGCACAATTACAAAAAGAAAAAGGAAAAACAAAAACAAAAACAGGTTGTCCTTATCTGGGTATTATAATTTACTTCCACATTTTTACTTGTTTAAAAGTAATCGAAACACACGTTGTACATATCCGGGTGTTGTAATATTATAATTTACTACTACATTTTTACTTATTCAAAATAAATCAACCGGGTTGCTGTTAACCTGTACATTTGTGATTTGTTTTAGAAGAGAAATGAAATTATCCATAGACATTGTAAGAGAAGACTAACTCCTGTATTATCCTTAAAGATTTATATGACTATGTTTAAAACAAATCTTAGGCTTTCATGTTGTGATCATTACAACTGTATCCACTCTAGCACCTGAGAGTTCCCATTCGTCGTGAACGAACAAGAAGTAATACTCATGAAGAGATTTGGGTGGGCCCCTGTCACGAGTTCTACCCTTGTCCATGAATACATTTCAATATAATTAACTCTTTGTACCTCAGCTGGCTTGGCTGTCAGCTGACCCAACAATATGGTCGGTGGTGTGTCGATTCATCTGTTACCAGGTGAGATCTGACATAAAGTTTCGGTTGGACCCCCCCCCCCCCCATAAGCTTGATGACACTATATCGGCGACTTTTTCTAACTAGTTTGCTAAAATATTTATGCTAAAAAGGTGTTTCAATTTCATATGAATTTTGCGAAAATCCCATTTTCTGTCAAACTGCTTGGCTTCCAAATCGCGAATTGTGTCTTCTGTACACATGCATATTTCAATTTACTCAACAGGTAGCAACGGCAGTTTTTCTATATTCAATGATTTTTTTTTATATAAGTCATTTCCAACATCACCTAAAGTGATGGATGGATTCTCTTTACAGCTGTGTGGGAATTAACCTTTAGCCACTGCACTTGGATGGAATTTCCGTAAAAGGTAGATCAGATCTTCTTGAACCTTGTACACCATATACCTTGATTAGCCCTTTGATTTTTTTTTTCCTTTTTAAACATATACTAGTGATTTCCTTATTATATATATATATATATATATATATATATATATATATATATATATATATATATATATATATATATATATCTGTGTGTGTGTGTGTGTGGGGAGATCTCATCTTAATGCTTGTGCTCAACGGCTGGCTTTCTTTCTTTTCGTTATCCTTGACTTATTCTACTAAACTACTGGCTGAATTTACCTAACAACTTGTGGCAATACACCTGAAGTAAATCTTTAGCATATTTAGCAAGAGTAGTAACAGGAAGTGCTGCCTGATATTTTCTGATGTTCAATCCAATCCGCATCAACTACCGCTGGGTACAAAATATGTCAACAAGTACGGTGTTAGTTTTGAGAAATTTTTAACATACGTGTTTCATTAATGTGTGAGTGTTTAAGCACGAAAACCATGACGTCAGTTCTCAACTGTCCTGTACTTTTTACCCCAAACAATGACCTCATATTTCTTTTCCCTGCTGCAATGCGACACAAGCGTATTTCAGGATTAGAAATACATGTCGCGAATTAAAACTAGGGTCCTCAACAGAGTGTATGAGTCACATTGATTTATCAAGATGCTCTTCATTTTTCTCTTCCATGTGATTTGCAATTTTAACCCTCGCAGCAGACATATCTATAATGCTTTGATTATATGCTACGCATTAAAAATTGGTTACTAGTCATATTTCTGTGTAACATTGATTAAATATCCGCGTATTTTCCTACGCGAATGGTCGCAATAGCCTCATAGGAGTAGTTATTTTTCTAAAATGATATTGTCTTCTTTTTGCACGAGCCCTGCTGTTTTTTGTGACTTATATTAAAATGTAAATGACACGCTAGCACACAAATTTTAAACAAATCCCGAAACTTGTAATATTTCGAAAGATTGAACAAGAACGACTTGTCGCTTTACTAATGAGAATTTGAAATAATGGTAATGCATCACAAAAAGAAACAGATAGGACTTGTCATTTTATAATAAGGATTCCAAGTCATCTTTACAAGGTGTCTGCAATGCCCTCGCCGTTTGGTCTTGTTGACCATACCAAATTACCCTGAAATACTTTTTAAAAATTCATTTATGTAAAAAACTTACCAATTTTAAGACAGAACTGATATCTTCGTCACACAGGATACACAAGTACCACACATGTGTATGTTACAAAGTGTGGTGTAAATGTATCCAAATATTAAATAATGCAGAACAATTACCTTATATGGGAATGCAATAAAAAGTACAATATAATCGGTGATGGCTAAGTTCAGCAAGAGAAAATTTGTTGGTGTTCTCATATATTTAAATTTTATCACCGAAAGAATCACCAAGGTATTCCCTGCAATTAAAAGAATTGAGATTATATAATTTGAAGCATTTTTATAGCATTTAGGTTAAAGTTTTACTTCCTAAACATCTACAAGTCATTCCAGGTGCAACGCTTTTACTGTTGTGCGCTCTTCATCGATGATAAGTAGGCTTAACTAAAGTAAAGATTTATTAATTTTAAAACTGGATTTCATCGCACATTGTCCTGTATCAAAAAGTAGCTTGTTTGCCAAGAAATGCAATTTAAAGCAAAAAGCAGCTCGAGTTATTTATATCTTCTGCTGTTTGATTGGATCATATTATTTTACTACTCACAGTTTATGGCATCTTGTGCTGGTATGCGCATTTAATATACATAAAGGGGGCCTTCGTCCCTTTATACATGTAGAAATGCGAAACACGTTCTGCAAAATTATTCCCCAATAAATGCAAAATGAAAGCACCACTTTATGATTTGAATAACTCATTCATCAATTTGTGGAATTACATGTATAGCATATTTTGTGAGTATAACAGTAAATTATGGCTCATGCGAAAGCACATTTTTGCCCATGAATAGTGAGTACAAGGTACCAAGTGATGCTATTTAAAGATAAAACCTTAAGGTGAGATTAATTGCTTCTTCACAGCAGACACTTCAAATGACAAACTGTGTCACGACACATGATACCATACAGCATTCACTGTTTTTGCCTGCGTTCGAAGAAATACTTTGTCTTGAACTGTACACACTACTGCATACTCCCAACGCGTTTCGCATTGAAGCACTTCAAACATTTCTGGCATGATCATCACATAAAGCCCTAATCTCTATACAATGGGATAATTTTCTGTGACACGAATTGACATACTTAACATATTTTAAAAGATATAGATAGAAAGTTGATTGGAGTGGCATTGCGTACCACAGTTGAAAAGTTAATTGAATTTTGTCATAATATAAATGATTTTAAGCCACAGCATGTAATCACAATCAACATGGTATTTTGGTATTTTTCACTGCATTTCTTTAGCAGACGAATGTAAAACAAAATCACACCAACAACCAGAAAATAAGATCGATGATGGAACGACATTGGTACATGAGCATGTTGCTTTATTGTGTCGCCATGTCGGGCCTTACTCTGACAGCTGCCCTTCCATTAAGTTTTGTGATATAAACAATGGAATCTAATATCTGTGAACATTGCCCCATAGTATATTTTCTCCATAATACACCAGAGCCCAGTAAACAAGAGACCAGTTTAAATGCACGGTCCACATAACACAAGAGTGGAAATAGCGCATTTGCTGAATGTCTCGCAGTCATCTCAGGACCACGAAATACATTGGTGTGTGATATTAACAGCACAAAATAAGCATAGAATGCACAGCGTTTTGTTCCCAAGCACGTTCAACGTCAGTCGGTATTTGCAAGTGTGCAGCACATTGTGGTACCTGGCAGGTCCCTCTGGAAACCTGGTTTATCACTACTACTACTAATAATGATAATAACATTACTACTACTACTACTACCACTACTACTACTACTACTACTACTACTACTACTACTACTACTACTACTACTACTACTACTACTACTACTACAACTACTACTACCACTACCACTACTACTACTAGTATTACTACTACTACTACTACAACTACTACTACTACAACTACTACTACTACTTATAATAATAATAATAATAATAATAATAATGATAATAATAACAATAATAACTTTTGTTGTCAATAATATAAATACAGAAGTATATGACATCTTGTAACAAAAGAACAGCTAAGAGGGTAAGGAAACCCGATGGGGCTTACGGGCTCTCGTACAAATAAATATGCAGAAATATGTCTGATTGTAATGCAATATTAAGCTTGTAAACATAACACAAAAGGATAAAAATTGAATAAGGTAATCAGAAACTTTGAATATAATAATCGATGAAACGCATTTTTTAACTGTTCTTTAAATGTGCTAAGAAATTGGATACTTTTCAGTTCATTTGGTAAAGAATCGAAAATTTCAGGACTTCTATATTGCATACAATATTTCAAAAACAATGTTCTACACTTTGGCATATGTAAATTTTGACGTTGCCTGGTGTTATAATTATGAATAATTTTTACTAGTAAACATACTATCAAATATAATTGGTAACTGCTTGTTAACTTTTTTAAACATAAACATGCACACTTGTAATGTATTGGTCTCTAACACGGTTAAAATACCCATCTGTTTAAAGATCAATGTTGTATGTTTGGTTGGCTTCATGAAATTAACACTTCTGACCAGTATCTTTTTTCACACTGTAAGTGGGTATATATTTGTCTTGTAATTACTTGCCAAGACAATGTTCCCAAATGAGAAATACTGAAAACAAAATGCATAATATCAATGCAGCAACACAATGTTTGTCGGCATCTTTCTGGCTTTACATAAAATACCAACACTTTTGGCAAGGTTGCCTGAAATATAATTAATATAGATCTTTCAATTTAGTTTAGGATTAATATACACACCAAGACACTTAATTTTGCCAACACATATAACATTTTGACCAGTTAAAGTTATTTCAAAGTCATTCAGAGTATACTTTTTCTGTATGCAAAAAACCTATTTTTTGTGTTTTTCACATCCATCGATAATTTGTTCACTTTAAACCATTATGACACCTTGTTAAGCTCATTATTCATCAAATCATTTCAATATTTACCATTTTGTGCGAAAGAAATACATTTGTATCATCACCAAACAATATAAAGAATAGTTCTTTTGAAATGTTATACAAATCATTTACATAAAGTAAAAACAACAAAGGCCCAAGCATAGATCTTTGGAGTACCACACATTTGATGATCTCATGATTGAATTTCTAAAATTGTTAGATACATATTGTGATCTACTTGAAAGATAGCTTCCAAACCATCCCAGTGCTATCTCGCGAATTCCATAAAAGTTTAACTTGTCTAATAAAATTTTATGAAGTACTGTGTCAAACGCTTTCGATTAGTCCAAAAATAACCCAAAAACAATTCCCATTGGATCTAATGTTTTTGTTATTTTTTATCATAAGACAAATCAAAGCCATGTCAGTAGAATGATTTTCCCGGAAACAAACTGGTAATATTACATAATGTGTTTCTTCAAAAAGCCAGTCAAACGTATATATATGACTTTCTCAAGTATTTTTATTTTTGAGAAAAAATGGCAACACTGAAACAGGTCTGTAATCCGTTATTAATTTTATATGATCATTTTTATAAATTGGCACAACTTTTACAGTTTTTAATTCCCGTGGGACAACACCTGTAAAAATGATAAATTATATGAATATCATAAAGGGACAATTTAAGATCCATAAACATGTTTAACTCTGTTACTATCAAAGTTGTCCCAACCATTACTGACACTTTTATAGAAAAGAATTGTGTTCTTTAACTTTTTTTTTTAGACTAGTTAAATGAACATAGATAGTAGGGAATTTCCTGCAATGTAATATAATGGCGACGTACTCTGCAATGGAAGTTTTTGAGCAGGCTGTGGCCAATATTAATGAAAAAAAAATTAAATTTGTTTGGAATTGAATTTCTATCGTTAACTAATGTACCAGTGGTGTGTAACTGTTCATTTGAACATCGATTTTTTCACGCTTAGATATGATGCCATTAAAGATTTACCAGGTCCTGGATAAATTATTTCCATTATCTTTAAGAGGAGACGTGTTAGGCCTGCTACTTTTTGGTGTTACTGAATTGTCAGTCAGTTGAGTTGACAGCAAAACAAGAAAGCATGCCTACATCGGTTTTTTGTTTATATTTATGAATCTGGAAAATTAAACAACGCTCCACTTCCACCATAACTATGCGTCGGAGAACACAATTCACATCACAACATAACCAATGCGTTATAGATTACAGAATTGTTACCCACATGAATCACGTTTCGTCCAAAATGAGAGCCAAGTAAAAGCAGCAAAAGGAAGGGTAGCAGGAATAACCAAAACATCAACTTGCACCTTCTACCTGCCAATACTAATATAAATATTAACATTTCACTCCTGACTTGAGGCAGGCAGTCACCCATAAAACGCAACTGGTGGTTTTGAACCAGAGAGTTGCTTAATTGTTGATCACCAGTTTATACATCCCAAACCATAACCCATAGCATCAATGCTGCAGATGTTTAAAGCTCCTTGCTGTAATTTTCTGCTGATTTATATATATAAACTTAGAGATAAATGTGCATACGGGCGTCTGTGTATTATGTTACCAATAAAAGGTTGGGGACATTGAGTAAACTGTAATAAATATACCTGCTTCAGAAGGATATATTTGGAAAAATTTATATAAACTGGTCATGTATAAAGCCTTGCCTTTTCGATGTTTGGAACTGGGAATATGACTACGAAAGTTTGGTTGGCTGATGATAAACAGTGACATTTCAAGTATGAAAGGTTTATTTAATTTTCCATAGTTTAATGTTTGTGACGGGATGCACTTAGGGGACAGAAAACATTACAGAGCATACTTTCTACTGCTTTATAAGTTTACAGTGTCTTATCTGAGCTTGATAAGAGAATTCACTTTCCTTTTTAGAAAAAAAAGGGGAAATGGATGAGAGCCCTTAACATGAAATTTTAAGTTGCTATGGCCACAAACTTAAGGTGCGAAAGCAGTTGAATCATTTTCAGATGTTAAAAGACCTCTAACATGTGAGTGATTAGCATGGGAAAAAGACCTTAAGGTAACACGACTATATTGACATCTTGCACGGAATTGTGTTCAGGGTATTAGCGTATATGTTAAAGACATAGTAAAACTGTGTGCTGTCAGTTCCTTCTGCGAGACTAGCCACAAAGACCAAAACCACGACATTCCAAAAAGTGTTTTAAATAGAATATGCCTATTGCAGTGAGCATCAAATCCTCTGAATTCCATTCAGAGATCGGTATTTCATCATTAGCAAGAGGCAGACCATAGCAAGTGTTATTCATATATGATTTATTTGTAACACCCACTGGTTCAAATATATGTTTAAAACGTAAGATTTATTAGATTTATGCACATCAAGTGCCAAGTCATCACCCGTATTGTGTACATGTATGTCAGTTGTGATACCAGCACCAGAGTTTTTTTTTCAGGTCATTCCCCCCGCCCCACATACAAAAATTGTTGTAGAGTAGGCAATTTCAGGTGATGCCAAGGAAGCTATTTTGACGACCTGAGTGTCACAGGACTGCAACCTGACAATGATCACTTGGTGCAGATATATGAGCAGCGACAAAGGAGAATACAAGATGAAACAGCAATCCTCACATGCGTGCTTGACCACCCCAGGACTGTAATGCCAGCTGCCTCTGTACTGGAGTAGCTCACATTCTAATCCTTCTTTGCATATACATTTGGTTAGCCCATGGTTGGTCCCTTCCATTGATGGGACGGCACAGACTAGCTGATCACTTCCAATGTCCCCAAAACAGATAGTGTGTTAATTTTATGCACATTAGTCTCTCCAGACCATCCATTGTAAATCTTTCAGGGCCATACATCATGAGAAGTAAACAGCCACATATATTTATGTTTAATTATTTGCAATGGCGCGAGATAGTCAGATCACATCACAATGTAGTTCTTATAACTGGGAAAATTCTCCATGCAATCAAGAGTTAAAACAATCTACTTGACCGGTAAACTCGACCAAATTATGATGCTGTTTAGATATTTGATGTGCTTCATTTTTGTGGCCAAACAAGTATAAATCTAACAAATCATTTTCCCTCTGCAGTATGGCTTTGGAGTGAACTACTCTTAGATATTTGCAATTCAACCCCTCTGTCAATATTGAAATTGAAATATCTTTGTTTTTACCACCATCAGAATACATGCCCAGAATGGTATACTTTGGGGGTATAATTTTGCTTCTGTATTAAATACACGCCTTCTGTCACGCAGCAGTCAGCAGTACTCTCATCTCTTCAAAATCAGAGTTTATACCAGAACCCAGTGCGATTGTGGTACAAAAATGAGGATGCATTGCATTTTCTTTTCCCATGTCTAAACTATAC
>OZ026628.1:14253578-14271078 GCA_964020975.1 Hermodice carunculata | reverse complement strand
CAAGATCACATGTAAGTTGCCCAGAAATACGTGTGAATGATGTTACATGTAGGTAAGCGACAGCTCCGGGAACTGGAAGCGGTGTTACACTCATTTTAAGCTCAACTTCTCTGCCAATTTCTTTGCCAATGCTGCATTTTCACAGCCGAATATTAACGTAACTCATCATCAATGTCTACAATTACACATGACAAGTTACATTTGACATAATTATGTCAGACCTAGGAGTGGTCGGCCCGTGGTCCAGTAATGCTCCAAGTCATGTCTCGTCCCAATGACTTTGGTGGGAAAGATCTGTAAACTGAAAGATTCGGTCTACCAGTGATGCCAGAAAGAAATTTCACAGAAAAGAAAATCGAGAATTAAATCTTGCAATTGGGAAGGCAAACATTTTCATGGACTCACTACCACTCTAGAACCAAACAGAGACATATATATATATACATGTACATATATATATATATATATATATATATATATATATTATATATATATGTATATATACATATATATACATACATATGCATATATATATATATATATATATATATATATATATATATATATATATATATATACATATATATATATATATATATATATATATATATATGTAAGACATATCAACTAAACCGACGACATTACAGTCATGCCTGATTGACCGCAGTTTTGAAGTACAGGATCCTGAATGTATTTCAAATCTGTAAGCCAAATTTTAATCATTCAAACTTAACGCATAGCGCAATACGAGGATCTGTTGTGCGAAGCGTGATGGTCTGCAAGGCTAAAGTTAAAAAAAGCATATCCATCCTACATGTAGAAACGTTGAGACTCTCTCCCGATAAACACTTGTATATGGCTCCTCTATTTTTGAAAATTATCCTCATAAAAGGAAATCTTAGTATCACTTTATATAATTCACATTTACTTGCACTGCATACCAAATCGGTTTTAGGCGTCAGTAAACTGACCCATATGGTAGCAGTAAGTCCGGAAAACATCAGTCTTCCTACAGTACCACTCGATAAGAAACGTAATGCAATAAATGCCCCCATGGGATCCAATCCAGTGGCACGACATTCATTGTAAGGAACAATGGTTTTATGTTCAAAGCTATAAAGACATAATTATACAAACTTATCTTGATGCTGCATATGAATATGCCATCCGTTACTCACGTAAAAGTGAAAATGAGATTTGATATATGGATAGAACGAGAGATACACAGACAGACAGACAGACAGACTGACAAACAGACAGACAGACTGACAGATAGACAGACAGACAGACAGACAGACACACAGATAGACAGACACACAGACAGGCAGACAGACAAACAGACAGACAGACAGATCGATTGATCGATCGATCAATAGATAGATAGACAGACAGACAGATAGATAGATAGATAGATAGATAGATAGATAGATAGATAGATAGATAGATAGATAGATAGATAGATAGATAGATAGATAGATAGATAGATAGATAGATAGATAGATAGATAGATAGCAGTGCAATCATTTGTTCAATTTACACACTTGTTTTAACAGAATGCGGGATCTAAAACTGCCTCTGAAGTGTTAATATGTCACGCCGAACGCAACAAACGTTTTTTTTTGGGGGGAGGGGGTGGGGTGGTTTTTTGTGTGTGTTTTTGTTTTTGTTTTCTCCTGTACAAGGTTTCAAACACTAGCTCTAAGTACTATGTTGGTAATTTACATGTAAGCTAGTAATTCCATCTCCCCTTATCGCGGATAGCATGGTTTGGTGGACCTTTTAATGGAGTTAGGCATGTTACTTCATGCCAGCAGCTAGCAAGTTGGCCATAGTCATAATGTCCTGTGAAAACGTGATCTCGCTCGCGTACATTTGTCGTCGTGGTCATCATAGTCTGTCCTTTTGATCTCAACAGTGCACAAAAATGTTTATGCCGGGCTGTGTGTCCCTGTAATCGCATTCACGAAGAAAACAGAACACAGGTAGAGTGGCTCCTCTCTTGAAACACGGTACTGATAACAGGCAATTAACCCCCTTCAGAGACGCTACGTTTCCGTGCAGCAATTGGACCTGGTACTCTATATTGTTTTCCTAGGTCCATCTCAACCACATTCGACGGGGATCTGTTTGTGAAAAGAAATCGAAAATGTCAATAGCGGACGGGCATAAAATGGACTATGAATGGACGTCAGGGGCATACGCATCCGAGTGACTGATGATCTAGGTGAACAAAAGAACCCGCATACCTGCATACCTTAAAAGGTAAACAAACGAACAGTGACCCAAGCTGCTGTGCTCTGTACGTTTCAATAGACAGTGATTTTCCGTCATATATATATGTATATATATATATATATATATATATATATATATATATATATATATATATATATATATATATATATATATATATATATATATATAACACGGCCTTTAGAAAGAAAGCATTTGTTTGGTGACATTGCCAGGAAGGCGTATTGCCATATGAGAGAAGCTGACTGTATTGTTGCTGCACTACATGACATATGGTTAACAGCCTTCCTTCGAGTGATGCCTGATTTTACAGTCAACACCAGCACCAGTCTTTCCTTACCAGCCACCTGTGATATGATTTTAAGGAAAAGGGACGAAGCATGGTGAGTGTGGAAGTGGCTAAGTCAGGAATAAACTTCCCCCGTATACCTGTAGGTCAGAAATATGTACTGTTTGCACACGAAGGCAAAACACTAAAATATAAAACACGAAGGCGAAAATGCGAAAACACAACCGCGAAAACACGACAGAAAATATGTCGTGTTTTCGCACTCGCATTTTCGTGTTAGCGTTTTCTCGCTTTCTTGTTTTACTGTTTTCTTCCTTGGTCGGAAAAACAAGAAAACACGAAGGCGAAAACACTAAAATATAAAATACGAAGACGAAAATGCGAAAACACAACCGCTAAAACACGACAGCAATTATGTCGTGTTTTCGTATTAGCGTTTTCTCATTTTACTGTTTTCGTTTCTTGATCGAAAACGTCACAACTTGATAAAGGAAGTAATTTGGGATTTTTAGAATTTCACGAACAAGTTTTTTCAAGATGAAGTTTATATTATTATATGCGTGTACATACATCATTTATGTAGGCTAACGGAATTAAGGATATATATCAGGTTATAAAGGGTTAAACCACCATTTTTGCTATTTTCACACATGTTATGCACTTTTCCGTTAAGTTTTGTATGCCGGAATCTGATTTCAGGTTGTGTAAAGGAAAATTATGAATTTTGGCAAAAGTATTGGGCCTGGTTCTGACTGTTTGGTGTTGCTGCGGCTGGGGACTAGCTAAGCTTCTAAGCTGCGCCCTGCAGGAATCCAACAGGAGCCTCATTTACATACAGCAGGTGTTTGCGCTTCTGCGCATGCTCCGCACAAGCAGACTACGATCAGCTGGGCAGGCAAACCCCATTATCGCAGTGCCAGTGAGTCGGTGAAGATCAGTGAATTTTGGGGTATACTAGCAGTGTGAAAGTTACACAGGCCTGTAATGAGGACTACAGGGCTCTGGTTTAACTAATCATTGTCCGAAAGTTTATGGAGCAATCCCTTTTGACCGGATCAGCAACTCGCCCGGGGTCTCCGTGAGGCTCACGTCGGGTTGCAGGGTCGTCTCCACTGGAGGGAACTGATTGTAGTATGATCCTAGATCAGACGCTTTGAGTTCACTTGCAACTGACGCGGGCATCGGCCTGCCCCTAGGATTTTTCTTTCTCGGCATCTTTGCAATAGCACTTTCTAATCACACAAATGTAAGCAACGATCCTCTGAACTTGATAGAAACTTTCTGAACTAAGACTGAAGTTCCGATTTACTGACACCTATATTGGGCCCCACGCAAGATGGCAAACATCATAGAACCCGGTTGCCCCGTAACCACCCGTCAGTCATTTGTCGGCCAATCAGGGTAAACTTGAGAAACCCCAACATGGAATCCAAAGTGACATGTGTACGATTATAACATTTTTGGATGTAAACCTCTAAAATAAAGCATTCTTTGAAGTTTGATGCTCCAAACTTGTCCATTTACGCAAAAGGTAGGAGTGCGAAACGGAATACCAAGGTGACATTGCGATCAAAGGCCCAAAGAATAGCGTAAGTCCCATTGAAGTCGGCATTTGCTTTGAAAGCGTTTTTCTCGACATCATTCCTGGCCTTTGTTTCTCAACTTCTTGTGGAATCAACTTCGTCAGTTTTGCTCATAAAGACCTGGGGTTTGTGGCAAAATGTTCACAAGAATATGATCTTTAAAAACGTGTCTCAGATTTTTTTCTATGTTGAGTTGTTTTCTCTCTACAGCGAGTCAAAAGTCAAAACCTTTGATGTAAGAATAGAATGTCATCTTTTCAATTTTAAACGTGAGTATCTCCACGGTAGCGCAAACAATGAAAAAAGTGAGACACGTCTGTGTAGAAAGTCATGTCTCCTAGCTTTTGCAACAGAAATGCACATGCTCAAGCTCAAAATAAAAAAGTAGATTTAACAATTGTGTGATTTTTTCATGATCACTTTACCTGATTGTTGTGTCAACACAGAAGAACTGGTACAAATGAAAATGCTATCAACTTATTCCCAAATTTGTTAGCTTTCAGGAAATATATAGTTTATGGTACTTTTAGCGTATTTTCAGACTTTTATTAAGTCATTTGTAAGACTCACGCGTAACCTGATATAGACCCTTAATCTGCTGAACACTTTAACTTTTATAGTTTGTAATTGTATTTTACAAATGGATTCAAAGGAAATGTATGGACGCACCAAATAACCCCGTTTGATTGGTGCCCCTGTTGTAACGGGGTAGTTTTCCAAATACATTGTTGTTGTTGTTGTTGTTGTTGTTGTTGTTGTTGTTCTGCTTCTTCTTCTTCTTCTACTTCTTCTTCTTCTTCTTCTTCTTCTTCTTCTTCTTCTTCTTCTTCTTCTTTTTCTTCTTCTTCTTATATCTCGCTTATGCTAACTAGAACTGCTTAGCGGACGGGCTATGATACCAAGATTGAGCGAACAGGTAAAACTGGCATAAGAAAGCACACTTTTGTACATGTTACATTTTGATCCTTGAACTAAACTCTGTACACAAGCTAACAAGCATACAAGTAAACAAACAAATAAACTTAAAGGCAGTCATGTCTGAGTTAATTGATGCTGATTCATGGAAATTCTGGTGACAAATTTTTCAGCGCCAAGGACCAAGAGGACAAGTTCTTCATGAGTAGTGTTAGTGTGGAAAAATAATCTTTCGTTGGAAAAAAAATTGGGTCCTGAATAGAGTGTTTTTACATAAAAGTCATAATATTTGCCAGAACATGTCATGTCATATGAATGAAGAAAAATACATTTATTATTTGTTGCTTGAACAATGTGTGCATGATGCACCGAAAGGTGTCCTTGAATTTCACTGGCATAAGTCCCTGAACTTCGGTTCGGTGGTTGATCACTTGAAAAGATTGTTATTTAATAGTTTTCATTGTAATACATAATTGAGCTCTTGTGCCGGTTTCCGTGTCTACACGATTAAGTTCAGCAGGCATGTCTTAAGCTACATTTCTGCATGTGATTAAAGTGCCTGCCCTGATGTGTAGTTCAGTAGTTCTAAGTCATTGCATATATGAACGTCCTTATTTCATTTAAAGAACATATCATATTCATCAAATTTGAATTTAGAAGCAAACATGTAGGCTTTATTAGCCTCTGTGTAGAAATTGGGTCATCAGCGGGGAACCAGCACAAGACTCGTTTCAGTGCCATTTATCCCAAAATATTACATTCATGTAATGTTCGTTATTTTTGTGTTTTACATATTACATACACTCCAACGTGATATGAGACAGTAACAAAATGATGGATAACTACTGATAAGAGATTTTGTGTATCATATACACAAGGATGTGATGTGACATAGGGATAATATGATGGAAAACGTAGGTCTATATGTTTCCTTGTACACGTTTTGCAATTTGCTTATGTATGGCATACACAAGGATGTGATGTGAGATAGTGATAATATGATGGATAACTTTTGCAATTTGCTTATGTTTGGCATACACAAGGATGTGATGTGAGATAGTGATAATATGATGGATAATTTATGTCTTTATGGTTCCTTGTACACATTTTGCAATTTCCGTGTATATATTTATTTAAATTCCTTGAATATATTCTGTTGTCAGCTGTTGAATTTGTGCACAATATACGATCCATTTTCGTGGGTAGAGTCTGAGGTTTGGTAAGAGGTGCATTTGAGCATTTCACACAATCCCGGGAGAGGAAAATTGTCAGACGGTGTCTGAAGACCATGACAAAACACATCTATAAATCTGGCATATCATTTTTTATGTAATTTTTCTTTTCATGTAATATTGTAAAAGGAATCCAGAAATGAAAACAATTTTTTTCGCCTTCCAAGGATCAATTTGCTTTGCAAAGTTATGGCGAATAATCTTCCGGATACTGTCCTGGTGTAAGATTAAATATCTAGGAAAATGCACGAGAGTTGCATTTCTTTATAAAAACACGAATCACATGAGCTGAAAGTCTATTTCACATTTTGCCTGTGTCTATATATATATATATATATATATATATATATATATATATATATATATATATATATATATATATATATATATATATATATATTTGTGTGTGTGTGTGTGTGTGCATCCTAATGAGATCGATATTTCTGTATGAACATTTAGATGTGATCAGATATCTTGTTACATACGGAAAACTCCACCCTATAAAACATGTTATCAAACTTTATATCATAGCTACACATCAGAAGGATGTTAATATTCGTGTCATCTTAATATGTATGCAACAAATATATTTTTGTGTTTAATTTTTAGATGTGATGATACTTGGCTACACAAACTTCCCCATTGGAGTTGATTGAGATTGTCGTATAAAAACATGATTATTATTTTGTCACTTTCACCTTCCCAGACCTAGTTGACACTTTTATCTTCCTTGCGTGGTAATACTGAATGCTATTAGGATAGTTCCACAGCGCCTGATACAAGTCTACTGCAATAGACCAGTTGATAGGACTCCGGTTTATTCGGTTCACTTCGGGAAGCACCCCCTGCTTTGTTATGTCTGGTTGCCAACCCAGACGTTTTTTTCCCAAGAATTGTTTCTTTCTTTGTTTCCTTCTTTCTTTCTTTCTTTCTTTCTTTCTTTCTTTCTTTCTTTCTTTCTTTCTTTCTTTCTTTCTTTCTTTCTTTCTTTCTTTCTTTCTTTCTTTCTTTCTTTCCTTCTTCACGATCAAATTTGTCCGGAGTTTTTCTCGGCCGCTATTTTTCCGAAAACCATCAAACTTGCCATGGTGACTGACCTACCAATGAAAATGTGAACCTGGTTTGGAATAGTCGTGTATCCAATGAACCATGATCCAAAGTTGTAGGATTTTGATTTATAAGAATAATGCCAAAACACAAATTCTAAACATTCAATAACTTAAAAACTATTATACATAAAGGTACCACTGCAACTTCAATTTGTAGGTTTGGGACAAAAGGTGCATTCTATGAACCATGAACCATGAATCAAATTTAAAATCTTGAATAGCTTCATAACTGCTGTAGATAGTGGTGTCATTCAAATTTCAGTTTATAAGTTTGTTACATAGATCAAATATACCTACAATCAAAGTTGTAGCATTTCAATTTTTACAAATTAGGCCAATACACAAAATTTAGATTATGTTGAAAAATGGCAAAGTGTATCTTTTCAAACTGTTCTCATTTTGAAGGCACCAAGACAGATTTGCTGTGAAGCAAATCTTCTTTTCTAGTTTACATTTTGTGCTCGACCACGCTGGCCGGATTACACGTGGGAGGGTCAGAAAGTAAAACACAGAAAGTGCTTGGGTTTAATGAAAAATCAAACCGTCAGCAAAATAAAAGTGCACGTTCACCACTGATGTGACATTCTAGGTAAAATATTTGCACCGTTCAGCTCAATACATGCTGTAATCACTATCGTTAACCGCGGCATCCGTTATGAACATACGAAAACGAAGGCGTGAGCCTGACTCGGCCACTTACTGATTTCATAATCAGGCCGACAATGGAATGCCTGATTATTAGGATCCAGATAATTTCGGTACAAGTTGGTATGAACAGGTCTATTATGAGTACAATAAAATCTCTTAAAGTACTGATATAATAGTATTCAATATTAGAGAAATTCGTAGAGCACCAATATAAAACTAGAAAAGAAGAATTGCTTCACAGCAAATCTGTCTGGGTGCTTTCAAAATCAGACCAGTTTGAAATGCTCCACTTTGGCATTGTTCAAGATAATCTAAATTTTGTGTATTAGCCTATTTTTTATAAAGTAAAATGCTACAACTTTGGTTCTTGATCCATTGGTTGTGGGCATGTCACAAACTTGAAGTTTGAATGACACTACTACTATGTATACTAGTTTTAAAGCTATTCAACATTTTAATTTTGCGTATCTGCCTAATTTGCCTAAATTGAAAGGCTGCAACTTTGGTTTATGGTTCATTGGATGGGGCTTTGCCACAAACCCATAAATTGAAGTAGGAATGGCACCTCTATCTATACTAGTTTTGAAGCTATTTAAGATTAACATTTTGCATGTTTATCTAATTTGCAGTAATTGAACGCCTACAACTGTGGTTCATGGTTAATTGGATGCAGCTTTGCCACAAACCTATACATTGAAGTTGAAATAACATGTCTATGTATAATAGTTTTGGTGATGTTCAACTTTTAAACTTTTCAAAGCCCCTTATTAGCATAATTTGAAATTCTACTTAACTTTTACTGTCGATTATATCGGCAGGTGTCACAAACCTGTGTATGCACATCGCAATTTTGAGTATCTGCAATATTTTGGAAGATATGGAGCTTTTGAAATTTTAATTGCCCTTAAATTTGCATACTTTTAAAGATCATGACTATTCCAAATGAGATTCACAAGTTCTCTAGTTAGGTTAGTCACCATAGCAAGTTTGGTGGTTTTCGGAAAAATAGTGCTTGAGAAAATCTCCAGACCTAATTTGGTTGTAAAGAAAGAGAGAAAGAAAGAAAGAAAGAAAGAAAGAAAAACAGAAAGAAAAAGAGAAAGAAAGAAACGTAGAAAGAAAGGAAGAAAGGAGAGAGACAGAAGGATAGTAATTCCAGTGCTTACTAATACAGTGAAACCCGTCTAAAGTGGTTACCCTTGCGACCAGAGAAAAGTGTCCACTCTTGAGAGTGTCAGCCCTTCTGGGCAGTATGGATGAGTATGTGTGCATGTATATGTACATTATTTATACATGCACATATATATGTACAGTGTATACATATCGTAGTTCAAGGGGATGTGTATACATGCAATACAAAACTGTCTTTCTTCCTTTATTACATAAACAAATTTTAGCAGAAGCTGTCAAGAAACTACATAAACATGTACCTGTGAACCAAGACAAAAACTATACTGCCGCAGTATTGGCTATGCTGAAAAGGCTTCATCTAAATGGTTACATTAAAACAAAGACATGAAAGTGTCCACTGAGATGACACAAATTCTACCCTCCTTGGTCTGGCCGACTCAGCTCTGTATTTAGTCTATTTATAACAGAGGGTACACTCAGGCTTGTTTTGCCTAGAAGTCTGGAGCCTGTGTTCCATTGGGACTAGTAAGCTCAGCAGACTGACATTGCCTCAGGCAAAAAATAGGCCAGCTAGGACACCAGTTTTAGTCATGGTGCATTGACAGGTCTGTTCTGCTCTAGTGGAAACTATAGCCTGCCTGGTACTTAAAGCAGCATGGAGTCAATCTGTCCCTGCATGAACAGAAAGAGATTATCTGTATTTGATTGAGAACCTCATTACACAGTTCTGGGGAGTCTCTCCACATTTTTCTTCTTTTTTTGCTGCAAGATCCAAACCGTCTAAAGCATACACCTAGCATGCATGGATAGAAAGCTGCCTGTTAGACAGGTTCAAGCTTCTTAATTATGAATGCAAAATGGTTGCCTGGCACCATATAGGTCAAGCAACAGGTCATACAGCAGGTACTTGAAGGCCAGCATGTGAATTGGAGAGAAATTTGGAGAATTAAGCATACATTAAAATTCCCCAAGATTTGTTTGTATGCTATTGGATTTACCAGTTTTCTCTAACCTATATGTGTAAATTAGAACAATGTGTCTATCTCCAATAATTTGGAAGATATGGTGCTTTTAAAACTTTAATTGCCCCTCATTTGCATAATTTTAATCATCATGACTATTCCAAATCAGGTCATAATTTCACTGCAAAATAACTTACCATGTCAAGTTTAGTAGTTTTCGTAATTGTAGGGTCTGAGAAAAATCTGGTCGAAAAGAAGCAAGAAACAAAGAAAGAAAGAAAGAATTCTTGGAAAAACAAAATATCTGGGTTGGCACCCAGACATAATGACTAGGGGAAACTAATGCACCCTATGTTACCCAAGGCTGATGCATTCTGCTGATAAAATGTATAGAATGACTATGGGAAACTAGAGTACCCTATGGTACCCATGATTAATGCTTTCTACATATAAAATATAAATGTTTTTAATCTTTGCTTTGTACCCTAATGTCACAGTAATAGTGATATCTCAGGGTAATTTCATGCAAGCACATCTGAAGAGGTCATACAAATAATATCTTGAGTGTTTTATTTAGATTGTGAATAAGCATAATAGTTGCAAGCTTGAGACACATCCCAACAACCTTCAATAAACAGAGATGTGGACATATAATACTGAGTTACACTGAATTGAGCATTTTGCTTTTACTTACATATTTCTAATTCAGATCTGCTTTGGAAGACACCTGTGTAAAAACTTGCTCAAGGTAAACTGGATGTTGGTATCTGCACATGACATAATTGCAACAACAAGGGAACAATTCACTCCATTCATCCACGAAAACTAGGCGTTGTATAAAAAAGTGAGGCCTGACGTCCACAACTCCGAGATAACATCGTACAAAGAAGCAGCAATAGAAAGTGTAAGCTTGAGATTTTGGCACGGCGTCTAACTTCTATTTTGTAAGTTGTGGGAGCTCAATCTAAGTATGGCAATACACTGAATGTATGTAACGCTAGGTACACTTTGTATACATGGTTCTAAGCGGAATTCCTTTTGAAAACTTTCTATAATTGCAGCTTTTTGTCATCTTCTAGGGAGTGAAGCATAGGTTCACACTTGTGGATATTATCCCTATACAAGTATTCTTTTAATTTTTTTATGAATGTAAAATCGTCTTCCACTAGTTGAGAATACCAGAAAGAAATGAGCTTGGCTGAAGAAAGAATCTTCACTACCGTTGTACACAAATTTGTTTGTCCTTCATAATACGTCTCGAGTAGCATATTGTATGCTGATTTGAATACATCTTCAGATGGCAGTGTTGAGATATACTACCAACATTTAACTAATCTGACCTGCTGTCTGATAAATAAGGAATCTTTTTGTATCCATGTAAACACCTAGCGTTGCCATTTACTGTCTTACACCCAACATTCTTTTCAGAAAACCTTATGGTACACTTTCAATCACATCACACAGTCTCACAAAGATCCACAATTCACAACCATATTCCAGAAGAGGAATACATTTGGGCATCAAATAATTTAAACATGCATGATGGGGTTGGCTTGCCCATTGATCCATAATACATTCTTAGGCTGCAGAATATTGCTCGATTTGCCTGCTCAGCGAGATATGTATGTGTTGACTGTAAGACCTGTGTTTTGTTTGAATCAAAGATAATGCCTAAGTTTTTATATTGTGAGACAGTTTTCAACGACTGATCACTGAAATAAATACACGGGGTATGTTTACCTTCATTAAACACCATAATTCTTGTTTTGGGCAAACTAACTATAAAATGCCATTTTTGGCAGTAGCTCTTCAATAGGTTTACCTGGTATTGAAGGCCAGCATCCATGTCCGAGAAAAGCACCAAACCATCAGCCTATGATAAGCAAGACAGCAATTCATCTAAAAATATACCTACTTCGTCTGTTATGTGGTCTCTTATATCAGAAAGGCACTCATTAAACAGTTTTGGGGAGATAATTCCACTTTGGAGTACCCCATGTGAGCAATTCATACTTTCGCTTAGAAAGCCCTGCCATTTTACCTTGTTCTTAGATGTACCAAACATATTCCTCAAGACATTTAAATAATTTCCAGATATATCTCTTTGTCGGAGTTTATAAAAAAAGAGCACCGCAGTCAACATAATCGAACGCTTTGGTAAAAATCTTCAAAGCATACATACAAAAGTTTCACAAGAAATTTTTGCTTTTCAATGAGGCGTACCGGAGTAAAAGCATTATCATTTGTTCTTTTGTTCTGATACAAACCACCTTGGATATATCATCCTTTTCAAACATATTCTTCGATATCAGTCGACCATAAAGTATAGATTCAAAAGTTTTCCCAATGTGACGAGCACAGTAATTTTCCTGTAATTAGCAGGGTCTGCCTTGCTACCAGATTTGTGAAGCGGATTAATTATGCCTTCTGACCACTGAACAGGGAAATTACCACATTTAAGGTTGAAATTGTAAAGACACACAAGTGGGCAAGTCAGGAGAGACTCTGCATATTTTAGAAATTCGGCACCTATTCCATCTCTGTCTGGTGCTTTATGGGTTTTAAGATTTCTTAGATGTGTTTTTAATTCACTTTCAGTTATAAACGAATTAAGAACTTCTCGTCTTATTATGATTTTTTGGAAGATCAGATTCGTCGTGTATCTCATCCAAATAAGCATTTCTAATATCCACCATGAATTGTAAATCAAAGCACTATGTAGCAAGTAGACTCTGAGAAAAAATGATAAAATTTTTGTAAATCTATTTCATTGCTAACTTTCTTATTTGATAAACCTTTCAGAAAACGCCAATAGTCGCTAGGGTTGTTGGAACGGAAGGTTTCGAGCTTAAGCCTTACTGTATAACCATATTGCCTTCGTTTCCTCTGCATCAGTTGTTTATATTCTTTTTGTAACTGGTTAAATTTCGAGTGGTTATTTTTGTCAGGTGAGTCATTACATTTTACAAAATTATGTGCTTGAGCTTTTAAAGCCTTACATTCACTGTCAAACCAGCGATTTGACGTTAGGTTTGTTTTGGATTGCAAATTGCATTCCTGGAAAGCATTTTTAATAACATTGCCCAGAAATCTATAAAATCCAGCATAGACATCTTGCACTGTATTTTCAGGGAAAGCATGCTTAGGAAATCCGCCAGGTTTTTTTTTTTTTTTTTTTTTTTTTTTTTTTTTTTTTAAGCGACATTGGTAGTCAATTCTTTGGAGTACTTAAAAATACATGTAGAATCCCATTTATAATCAGAGAACCTACAATGTATGACCTTCAATCTCAGATTTCTGTACTGAAGGCCTACATTTAGGTCCACATTTCAAATTAAAAACAACGGGACAGTGATCAGATTCTGCTCTAAGCGGGTCGATCTTAAAGTAAGATATATAGTTAAGACATGAACGACTAGATATGAGGTAGTCAACAACACTTCGTCCACGAGGGGTAAAACGAGTGAACTTCCATATACCTTTATCTGGGCTAAACCGACCATTACATCAAGTTTGCAGATTTACATAAACTTGAAAATTCTCTTCCATATTTGTTCATCTTCGCGCTGTCTTGGGATATTCAAGGAGGAATATCCTTGTCAGATGGACTAGAAGTATCAGTGACAAGACAAGAATGACAATGGATTAAAATAGATTTTAAATGTCTATTGTCTCTCTCACATTTTGTCAAAAACATCTTAAACATAATCAGTCATGATGACAATATCCTTTTGCATATTTTGCATTCATGTCATAAGCTGCAAATATTTATATAACCCTATGAAACTCAGCATGTATTCAAATTAGAAAATATGTTGATATTCATTCAGTGAATGATTGTGGTTTGAAAAACTCAATCAATCCCTAATATATATATATATATATATATATATATATATATATATATATATATATATAGAGAGAGAGAGAGAGAGAGAGAGAGAGAGAGAGAGAGAGAGAGAGAGAGAGAGCTGATTTAAGATCACCTGCCATAATATACATTGTATGTCTACTTTCGTCTTAGTATAAGGCCCACACATATGTAATGGAACCTGCTATATGTGGCCAACCGTTCAGGCAAGAAAAAGTGACCACATACAGAGCAGCGATCACTGTGTGTGTGTGTGTGTGTGTGTGTGTGTGTGTGTATTACATCCCTTAAGACTTGACCCCTCCCCCTCCAAAAAAAAAAAGAAGAGAAAAAGGAAAAGAACAGAAAAAAATACACTCAGAACAAATCAAGCCACCAAATCGTGTGTGTGCAGTCTGTGCACCGAGGGGCACAAGGGGTAAATCGTTGCACTTGATCATTTCAGTAGATAGATATGGCTTAACCATTTTATACTGTCAGTGTGTACACTGTAATGCAAGAAATGACTAAACCGAATAAATAAATACTGTCTACAAGTGAAGGTGTACATTGTTAAGATTAAACATACAAATTGATGGTATTGGAATTGCATACAGATATTTTCATTCAAAGACAGCCTAAGCTTAAGCTGGGCTATGGAATGTCTGCATATAATTTCAAGCCGTCCAGTATATCATGATACAACCCCACACAGATAAAAAGGCCAGATTTTGTTTTGATTGATTTTGTGTTAACACGAATATTGCAGTGCGTGGGTCTGCCATTCTTCCAGAAGCGGAAACTTCAACAGTTAACTCATGCAAGCACATGTTACGAAGAAAGAAAGATTTTATTAAAAAGAAATGGTCAATACTGACCTATTGAGGAACCAAATAAATCGAATATACAATAGAAAATTATATTACAAGGGTATTCTACCCATGCAATATTATTGTGAAGGTAATTAGCACCTCAGAGGTATGACTTTTGAAATATTGTGAAAAAAGTAGAACTTAAAAATCGTCTGATCTTGACATTATAGGTCAAGGTAGCTAACCATGCATCATATGCGTAACTCCAATACAGAAGTTTGTTCGTATTGAAATAACAACCAACAGACCTAAGCCAAATCGGAAATTTCGCACGTACAAACTTTTATGTGGTCAAAAATGCATCTTTTTCAAACAACCATATGACTTCGATCTTGAAACTTTAAGAAAACGGTGCACGTATGGCAAATAGGTGGCTAGAGTTCAGCTTGGCACCAAACACATTTCAAATCGGTTGATTATTTTTCCAAATATTAATAAACAACTTTTTTTTAAAGATGACGTCCTAATACGGAAGAAAAAGATCAAGGTCACTAATCATACATCAAGTTCAAAACTTCAGTGATACTACCTTTTTGTGTTGACAGAATGTCTTGGAGAGCATTGTGATTTCTGAAATTCTGCTGTAAAGACCACCAACACTTTCCAAATCTTAATAAAATGCAAATGATTGCACTATCCTCAGTAAATTTTCAAACATAACAAAATGGAAATGGGCCATTCAGACTTAATTGCAACCATTTTTTAACATATCTGTACTTTCGTTCTGGCGACGAAGTCGGAAAAACCTAAAATGCAAAAAATTTTTTTTTAAATTTAGAAAAAAATCCCACAACCACCTTACAAACAACAGGAATATCTAGCGATACTGCAAAACACCCCTCAGCAGTTTTGAAGCAATTAGCTGTATGCTTCCAGAGAAAAAGATATTTCTTTGAAATTTAAAAACCAGCATAAAATATATACTTATCAATAAAAAGTCATCATTTAACCGGAAGTTGTGATGACACAGATAGCTTATGTCTGCCTAAAGTTTCAGAAGATCTTGAAAATGATTTTTGAATAAGAGACACCGGGGCATTACACTGGACAAAAGAACACATATATTACGGCAGGTGACGTTACGAAGTGAAGTAAATAAGCAAACAATAAGTCAGCTGTCTTTGTGTGTGTAGACATACACACACACACACTCACTCATATATATATATATGTATATATATATATATATATATACATATATATATATATATATATATATATATATATATATATATATATATATATATATATATATATATATATATATATATATATATTAGGGTTGGTTTAGTTGTTCAAGCCAAAATTATTATTGAATACAAAATTGAATTCAAAGCTATTCTGTATGAAGATATCAATGTTTTATAATTTGGATACATGCTGAGTTTAGCAGATATATATATATATATATATATAAATATATATATATATATATATATATATATATATATATATATATATATATATATATATATATATATATATATATATATATTTGCTCAACTCATAACATGAATAAAAAGAACGCAAAAGTATAATTTATTGTCATCATAACCCAAAATGTTTCAGATGTTTTTGACAAAATTTGAGAGCGACGATAGACATTTAAAATATTTAGATCCATCGCTTTTTCTATCCTATCAGTAATACTTCTGGTCTATCTGTACCCTTCTGTAGGTTTTTCCTCTGTTCCTTTTCAATTACATATCATGAATGTTGGCATGTATTTTTGCACCACATTACCTGAGCAAAAAAAACAGGCTGAACATTTACAAAAAGGAAAGCAATTTTCTGGATAATTTTTTGATATTTGATGCAGAATTTTTTCCGTATCGAACACTTTTTCGACCAATTTCATGGCATCTAATGCATTCAACTGAGGGTATTTAATACCATTCACTTTTCGTGGTAGTTACCACGGATGCTCTGAAAGCCTCAATACAGCAACATTGCCATTGGCTGGATTGTTTTGCCATTGTTGCATCTTATGGATGACATTTTGTTAATTGAATATAAATATATTTTGAGTTTTCCCTGGCAATTAATAGATATTAGTGTGTAATTATTCAGCTGAAAGTCCAACCGAATATACAAAATTATTGCAGACTATATATGGGTTTTTGACACTGGATTGTATGTCAAATTAACCTAAAAGTATGAGGCATGTCTTGCTCATCTAGCTGGGCATGCAGAATGCTATGGTAGGGTACGGTGTGCCATGCTCACCTAGTTGGACTTTAGGCATGCTACACACTATATAAAACACAGTTTAAACTATGGGGGTATCTTTCTGGGGAGCTTTCAGTATGTCTTGTCATGTGTGGGACTGATAGACACACACAATGTGAAACAGAGAAAAACACTACCCACTTGAACGGACTCAATAAATATTTTCACCACATTGACTCTTAACTTTCAATGATATCCAGTAGATCTCACGCGGCCTGCAGCTGATGGCATTTTTACATGACACATGTGGAGCGGGTGAACCCTAAGTACTTATTGCAAGGACAAATGAAATGAACAAAGTGCTGCTTCAAAATACATGTTACCTGATGATGGTGGATATTATAGAAATAGTGCTCCAAGAAGCTTTATATACTGAAGTTTAAGAAGAAGCGTTGGTGTGACTAGCAAGGCAACTACCGACCATACT
>OZ026628.1:14228130-14253378 GCA_964020975.1 Hermodice carunculata | reverse complement strand
GGTATAGTCCAATTTCCTTCTCATTAGAGCGACATTACATACACAAAATTACACTATGGGAAACACAGAGGCCTGTAAACTTTTGCCAGGTAAAACTTTTCCTTTAATCCACAACAGGAGATATACATATACATTTCTCGCCACAACCTCATACCTGATTGCCTGGTCTCGCTTGGTGGATATGGCGAGATACGGGTCGGTACCTGTGGGGACAAGCGGGATATTGCTGATATTTTGGAAATAAAAAATATTTATTAATGGCAAGTGGACATTTTTCTTTTACGGCTCGGGAAATGCTAGATGAATACCAGTTTGGCATTTGTGAACTATATTTCTCAAAAGAAAAAAAAAGGAACAAAAAAAGAAAAACGTTAATTTTGTGACAAATGAGTGTATGTCCATGTTTGTGACAGTGATGTGACCCGCACGGCCCCGTGATCGCCTGGCGTCAAATCCGTGCTTTGTGGCGGGAAATTAATATGCATACGGCGTATTGGATCTATGCAAGGGATTATCCTTTCTCCTTTGGAAACGTAATGCCATGGAAACCTGCATCGTGTCACAGCAGTGAGGATGTCTGGTTCATTGAAGTTGCAGGCCTATTGTATTGTTGACCCGAGAATGATTTTGACATAGCTATCCGCACATTCCGTTCTAATATCCCATAATATTGACACTAGTAGTAGGTCATGCCCACTTCCAGAAGATTGGGATGGGCCGTTTCAAATATTTTGATTAAAGTAACAATAAATGCTCTGTTAATTTACTCCATAGGTCTGTATTTGGCCCTCGTTTAATTAGATGATGGCACCAACGACTATTTTGTTTTATTTTGACTTAGCGTTTCAACGGGTTAAATTGGAATTATGTATGTCCAATATAGTGAAATTGAAACTTCGATTAAATGCGTCAAATACAAAAAAAAACAACAACAAAAAAAAAACAAAAACAAAAAAAAAACAAAAAAAAAAAAAACAAAAACAAAAAACAAACAAACAAACAAAAAAATAGAAAAAACAACCCGTAGAAATCCACATACACACGAAAGCGCGTATGCATTAACAGTATAAACCAAATTTTGTCACTCTATTTGCAGAACGACAATGAAAGTTGCTGTTTCTCTGTCTGGACTTTTTCTAATCCTGCTTGCAACCAAAGCGTCCCTTTTCGGGCAGGATATAGACATTCGTGCGGAGGAAGGTGTTGGTTATCTCCCGGACAGTCAGGAGGCCTACACGGACGATATTTCTGAGGAACTCTTCAGCCAAAGATCTGTATCAAGTCCGGAGCTTGGCCGATCACGCATGCAGAAATTTCGTTTTGTCAGTGCAGGCTATTTGAGGCATTTTTTTAAGTATTTCAAGGCAAAGAATTTTGGCCATTGCCTGCAAAAATGCCTGGACGTTTCATGCCAAACTATTTCCTATCGATGGGACGGGAGAGGGTACTGTCGCATTTCGAAAAAAAAGGTGCCGGCCAGCAAACTGAACAAAACGTCCAAATATTCCCCATTATATGATACGTACAGTGTGGCAAGCACGTGAAAAACAGGGAATGTCAGACATACCATTATGCATGATTGCAGCAGCCACCTAGTGTCATGTGACATGTTTAACCAATGAAGAAAGCAGGTTTGTTTATCTTAAGGTGTCTTCATCTGCAAAGGGCGGATACCAAAAGGAGTTCCCTGCTTTGCGACCAACAAGTGACATGGTACATTCACGCGTGACACTCCAAGAATTGCATTATCAGATTTTTAAACAGAAACGTTGTGCTGTGGCAAACTGTCAGATTAACCTATAAGGTACAAATCTTTCTTTTTTTTATTTTATTTTATTTTTATTATTTTTTTATTGCACTTGCAGCCAAGGCCTGTTGTGCGATTTAGCCATTAATTATTTTTTTTTATCCTCCATAAAAGCGGAAGAATACAGATGGAAGGACAAAGTTGTTCAAATCCTCCAGTAGGTAATGACGTAATATATTCCTGCGCCAAGTTCTAAATTATTTTCCATAATTGGATAAAATTTATTCTGGTCAATAGTTGGCCTATAAAGGAAACTTCAAAACAAGTCATTTTGTCATTTGTTCTCTAATTTTAAACTTGCAGCTTTAATTATTGGACAAAAATAAAACTGGCCATGTCGCGAATTCTTTTTACTTGCCTGACCTACTTCCTGGTGCTAAGAGTGCAGCATCATCTACCAAAGGAACGGGACCAGTCTTGCGAAGGGTATTCTCGACATGGCCACTTGGCCAGACTTCTCTCCATATCTTTCAAGGTGGTTTGATACTTTTGGGGGGAGGAGGTGGGGTGGAGTCTGGAGAGGAACGGGCCTGATATCTGATATATGCAAACCTTGTCCAGTCGGAAAATTGATACAGTGCTCTTATTTTTTCATTGGTTGATGGGGAGATATTGGATCAGCTAATTAGTTCCCCATCGGGCAATATACATTTGTGTCTTAATTGTCTCTCTGTTCGTCCTTCCGGTCTCCTGACAAAGTACCACCCACACCTACTAAATTTTGCGCATGAACACTTCATAGGATAGGGGTTTGTCGCGTATCCATATAATGTTACTCTTACCTCCACATGTGACCATTGGCCCTGTTCTATAATGTGTGTGGTGGGTGTCATATTTCCTGTACCATAATACTTAAGGAACACTGCATGAATTGCGGGGCATGTTTTGTTTGGCCCACACAAAAACGATCACGAAGAAAGTGACGGGTTGAAGTCAGAAACGAGGCGTTTGCGCCCAGTTTTCTGACATAATGTCATCACTTTCTGTACGACTATATGGGCAAAACAAAAAGCCCCACCATTCATTGTTCCTGTTATGGAATTAAAGCTTATTTTAAGATCGTACGTAGGATGCATGAAAATAACAACAATGAACCAGAAAACTGCCCAACAAGTCCGTGTTTATTTTCCTGGAAGTTGGCTGTTTGAGTTTGCAGCAGGACTCATTTTACCAGCAACATATCGTCCACAATACGCCTACACCCATCTTATATTTAGTTAACAAGAATTTGCATCATCTAAATGGCCCCCATAAAAAGTAAAATGTACGAAAAAATGATTATATTCTGTCCTTTTGTGTACTGTAGAGCAAGTGGTGCATTGCACATTTGAAAGATTAAAAATGGCGGAGGGGGTCAACATTTTCACAGTGCCCTTACATCAGACATTTTATATAGGGAATAACTGACATCACCCAACCTCACTTTGGACTCGAATATGCTTTTATATATAGAGATACCAAATTGGGTATGTGGATACTTCTTGAGCGAGACGTTTGTTTGCGTTACCCCCTCCTCCAAGGTCATTTTGACTTTGACCTTTGAGTTTGACTGTCAATCCCGTCATAGAAAGTCTTCGTGTGGGGCCATACTTCCTAAACCATAATGCTTAGAGATGTAAAGCCTTGACTGTGAATATGAGTGCGTCTCATACCAAAATTACGACACTGTGACTTTGACCTTCTCGGAAAATGCTTTGCGGTACATAATTTCTCTTACTGTAACGCCTAGAAGTACCAGACGTGGTGTGAAAATATTTCTTGGACTATAGTAACATGTATGGATGTTCTTTGTACTAAAATTATGCCACTCTGGCTTTTATCTGTGACCCTTGACCCTGCCATGCTGGTGTGGGACGTGTATTCTTGTGTGGATCCAGCTGCAAAGTACACTCTGGGAGCTTGTGCAAAAAGCAAAACAAGTCATCTCTTTGCCACACCATTCCTATCGGAGAGGATTTCATTTTGTATTTTATGAAGAAGAATTATTGTCAAAGTTTGGGCAGCTCTGATCTAGTCCACCTAGCAAAGAATCCAGCTCATAATTTAGACCGAAATTCTTGGGTTTTTTATGTTTAGTGTGCCAACACAGACATATTTTTTTCCAGGAATTCTTTCTTTCTTTTGTTTGTTTGTTTGTTTGTTTCTTTCTTTCTTTCTTTCTTTCTTTCTTTCTTTCTTTCTTTCTTTCTTTCTTTCTTTTTATATCAGTGTGCCAACACAGACATACTCTTTTTCTAGGAATTCTTTATTTCTTTCCTTCTTTCTTCCTTCTTTATTTCTTTACAGGCAAATTTGACCGACATTTCATTTGAAAAGTATTATACATAGACTCTCCAAACTTGGCATGACTATACATCCATACATGAAGCCTGGGCTTTTTGTAAAGAGGTTCAATGGTTTTGAAAATTATGCAAATTAGGGCCATTTGAAAATTTAAATCTTGAATATATCCAAAAATATTTTAGGTACAGGTAATTAATCAAACTTCGATTGATATGTTGGTAACGCTGCACATTTTTGTAATTTACATGTGACCTCTAAGGGGCAAAGGTCAATGTCATTTTCACATTTGAAATTTTCATGTAGCCATAACTCGGTCAATTTCCTTCCAATTTTAACCAAGTTGGACCCAACCTGTAGGTATTGCAACACTGCATATTTTTGTAATTTACATGCAATGCCTAAAGATCAAAGATCAAGCTCATTCAGGCCTTTTTTTTAATCTAGCCATAAGCGTAATGGAGTGTGAAGTACCAAAGACTTTGAAGGTTGTATCAGTCAAGATTCTGGGGTTCGCTTTGGTAATTGATACTTTTAGTCAAGATAAGAGAGCCTGTGTTTGATATCAGGCCATGGGCAGTATGCTTGTCTGTATGTGTGTCCCTCGAGTAGCACACAGAATGGCGTGTGTGATTGCTTTTGCCATGTTTACACAAGACAGACAGGGTGTAACTTAAAAACTTGGAACAACACATAATTACTCAATAGGGTAAGACATAACAAATTCAACTGAAAACCACAGGAAGCTGTAGTTTTCATTGCAGTGAGATTGCAAGGTTATGAACCGTACAAGCATACCACCACACTCCAGTGCCACAGGCAGCCAGGTAAGTGTTCAATGTAGGCTAAACAAAGCATGCATAAATATGAATAGACTGACGTCTACAAGTTGCATCATGCTTAGAAGACTACATGGTTCATGAGAATAAAATGGAAAAGAATGATGACATAGACTGTGGTAGTTTATATATCATTACATACTATCAAAATTACTGTCTTTCTTTCTTTCTATCTTTTTTATGTCTGTGTGCCATTTCCTTCTTTCTACTTCTTCCATCCTTCCTTCCTCCCTTCCTTTCTTTCTTTCTTTCTTTTTTATGTCTGTGTGCCAACACAAACATATTGTTTTTCTAGGAATCCTTTCTTTCTTCTTTCTTTCTTTCTTTCTTTCTTTCTGTCTTTCTTTCTTTACAGGCAAGCTTTTACGATATTTCATTTGAAAAGTATTACACGTAGAAACTCCAAACTTGGTACAATTAAACTTCTATAGATGAAGTCTGGCCTTTTTATAATGAAAGGTCATGCTTTTCATAATTGTCCAAATGAGGGCTAATTAAAATTTTAAATCTTCCATATCTTATATACTATAGTCGATGTGGTTCCGAGTGTAAAGGAGTTCGATCATAAGAAGGCAAATGTCGTCTCAAATGTCAAGGTCATGTCAAGTTCAAGGATCATGTCAAGGTCAAAGTCAATTTCAGGCCAAAATATCATTTTTAGGTCAAGGTTCACTTCAGGTAGAAGTCATCTCAAGGTCAAAGTCATTTCAAGGTGAAAGGCCGCTTAAGATGATGGCTTTATTGTAGCCATAACTGGGTCGGTTTTTATCCAATTTTGATGATGTTGGGCTCAAATTGTAGCTTTTGTAACACTGCACATCTTTGAAGCTTGTATGTGGCCTCTAAACGTCAAAGGTCAAGGTTATTTGGACCTTTGAAATTTCCATCCAGTCATAACTTGGCCCATTCTAATCATGTTGTACTAGAGTTGTGGGTATTTTAACACTGAGCATTTTCGCTACTTACGTGTGACCTGTAAAGCTCAAAGGTCAAGGTCATTTGGATTTTGAAATTTTCATCCCGCTATAAGCTTAATAAAATGGGAGGTACCAAAGGACAAACGTTATAGCATTTAATAGTTACAACTTTTGAAGGCACACAGACAGATTTGCTTTGAATCAAATCTTCTTTTCTAGTTTTCTTTCTTTCTTTCTTTCTTCTTTTTTCTTTGTTAATTTCTTTCTTTCTTTACAGGCAAGTTTGTCCGACATTTCATTTGAAAAGTATTACACGTGAAAACCCAAAACTTGGCACAATTATACTTCTATAGATGAAGTTTGGCATTTTTATAAAGAGAGGTCATGCTTTTCAAAATTATGCAAATGAGGACTTGTTAAAGTTTTAAATCTTCAATATATTCTATTGTAACAGTGTGCAATTTGCACATGGGATGTAAAGGTCAAAGGTCAAAGTCATTTGGACTTTGAAATTTGCAGCCAGCCATAAGCTTAATGTAAAGTGAAGTACCAAAGGATAAAAATGTTGAAGCATTTACTATTTACAACTTCTGAAGGCACACAGACAGATTTGCTTTGAAGCGATTTTTTCTTTGATGTTTATTATTATTATTATTATTATTATTATTATTATTATTATTATTATTATTATTATTATTATTATTATTATTATTATTATTATTATTATTATTATTATTATTATCTTAAATCAAAATGCAGGTAGATATTTAGGACTGCCTAATCAATCCCGTGTCTGTACTATGTGTAATAGTGGTCAAGTTGAAAATAGTGAGCATTTTGTCATGGTTTGCAGCAAGAATCAGTTTTCAAGACAGAGATTGTTTCAACAAATATGTAGTGTGTTTCCGGATTTTGTCCAGCTTGGTTATAAAGAGCAACTATACATTATATTTGGTGGTATGTGTGATATCATGGAGGTGGAAAAACGCAGGGAAATTATGGAGATAAGTTGTGCTATCATGAGTTTTATGTATAAAATAAGATGGGCCGAAAAAAGAAAAGCTATAACATAAAAATGAGAATTGAATACATCCGGAGTGCCCAGCAATTATAGGTATAGGTGTACAATGGAAGTCGCGCAAGCGCACTACATGAGTGAGAGTTATGCAACCCCAGATTAATCAAATTGTAATTTGTATCCTTACACCAGTGTGTTTAAGTAAACATATATATTTATATATATACATATATTAGTTTTGCTTCCTAATGTGATGATTTTTTTAAAGATTTATTTCTGTAACTTGAAAATCACTGAAATAATGTAATTGTGTATTAACTGTATCTCTCCAGTCAAAATGGAGGCTATAAAGAATATACATACATACATTATTATTATTATCATCATCATCATCATCATCATCATCATCATCATCATCATCATCATCATCATCATCATCATCATCATCATCATCATCATCATTATTATTATCATTATTATTATTATTATTATTATTATTATTATTATTATTATTATTATTATTATTATTATTATTTCACGATTTTTTGTGCTTTAGGGCTATTTTTTACTTCTCTTAAACCGTCACTCAGATAATTCTGAAACTTGAAGGAAATGTAGCTTGGGGGAGGATTAATGAAAATTGCTTACCAGATGTTGACACGCTGGATCGCTGATTATCAATTATTCTCTTTCTTTCTTTCTTTTTTTTATTTCTTTTTTTTTTTTTTTTTTGGGTTTCGGTTTTTAATTTAATTCAAACATATTTCATTCAATGGAAAACGATTGTGGAACAGGGAAACCCTACAATAACCCCTCTCGCAGATGAAAAAGGACAATATATAGACAGGACGTAAAGACAGCACAGAAACATACAGACGAGACACATGACAAGACGATGAAAGATAGAGGGGCTGGTGCTTAATATACATAATTGGAACCTCACAACATGCTTGTTAATGTATGCGCTCCTCATTATTACCGTGCAAGTAAAGGGAGATTTAATGGAAATCCACTTTTTCACCTTCTCCAACATCCTTATTTCCCAGACTAGATCGGGACTTATGAAATGAATGTTAAGGTCAGCTGAGGACGGGCTGTTTACACAGCCCTCTTGTTTTCATTAAATCTGTTGTCGTTAAAACATTCCAGTAAGTTATCCAAATCACTGCCTTCTCATCGTTGGTTCACACTAAAATAACGTATAAATTGATAAAATTAAATAAAAAAAACTCAAAAATGATTTTCAAAGGTATCATAATCTCATTGCCTGATAATCATTTCCGACCTCAAATTACATTGTTCCAGGTCCTTCCATTCAATTTCGTTATGTGTCCTCCTGTGTGGGGACTATATATTACAATATAATGCTTGATCTTGTTAATTAAGCACTCGCCGCTTTTGGCGCTAGAAAATGAATGTCTCCCTGGGCGGTAGTCTGTATGATTATCATAGACCTTGGTAATGCGTCTCCCCTTCCGAATCCTATTTGGCACACCGTCACACTGGAACGACTCTTATCAAAAGGTCTTTCATGCCAGGGATCACAGGAAACTTCTCAAGTCAGTCTGGAACCAAGCACTTACTTAATGGGAAAGCAAAATACATACAAAGAAATATACAGTATCATTTATCTTATATATATATATATATATATATATATATATAATGATGATAATAATAATAATAATAATAATAATAATAATAATAATAACAATAATAATAATAATAATAATAATAATAATAATGATAATAATAATGATAATAATGATAATGATAATGATAATAATAATAATAATAATAATAATAATAATAATAATAATAATAATAATAATAATAATAATAATAATAATAATAATAATAATAATAATAATTTATTCGGAAAACTACCCCTTTACAGCGGGGGCATCAATGGAACGGGGTTTATTCCATGATGCGTCCAAGTATATTACAAGAAGCCGTCTATATTACAAAGTAAGGATTTGTGTGTGGTAGGGCTGTATCTACGTTCAGCATTGAGCCGTACGTGGAACAGCATCCATTTACCATTTGAAATTTACTTTTTACATGCGCATGCAACCATCAATAGGCTTCTCATAGCTCCATGTATATATACATATACATTGTCCATTACATTCTTTTGACAAATTAACCTTCCCTTAACACTCATCACACATACATTTTGGATGCTACCTCTTCAAAATACCAAATCGCGAATTCCGCACCCAATGCCAATGGTTTGTAAATAATAAATAAATAAATAAATAATTTTATCAGGAAAACTACCCCTTTACACCGGGGGCATCGATGGAACAGGGTTTATTCCATGATGCGTCCAAGTATCTTACCCATTTAAAGTTTGCTTTCAACCGGTGTAACCAATCATCAATATCATAATTATCATAATTTTGTCCCCCGCGCTAAAACTAGAGATAAACCACTCATTGGGAGAAAACTCTAGAAAGCGTAAGGACAAATACATCGTGCACTTTTGGTTTACAATGTAGAAAATAAATGTTTATCATCGTCATATTTACAATGTATAAAATTAAAGTACACTTCAAAATAGATAAAACTTATATACAATATAGGAGGTCCATTTAAAATCTATGGAATCTGCACCTTACAGGGAACTGTACAACTCTATTTCTTTACTGTGAACAGGCACAGTTGAAGATATATATATATATATATATATATATATATATATATATATATATATATATATATATATATATACATACATGTGTGTATATATACATACACATACACACATACACATTAGCTTATATATCACAGTTAATTTTTAAGAATTGACACAGAAATGTCACAGCCAGCACCTTCAAGAGCTACCATACGGCAACGCCATGCTTCTTTTAGGAAAGTTTTACAAGCACTGTCAAATATAACATTAACAGCATGGTCATAATTGAATGATATTCCAAACAGTGTCGTAAATTTCGTAGTTAAGGAAGAGCGAGTAAAATGTTCCCATACATGGGTATAACCATGTTCCTGCAGGCATTTTTCCAAATTTCGCCAAATCTTAATTCTTAATTCCTTGGAGTGTTCACATGTGAAAGTGAAATGAAAGAAATCTTCTATACCTTGATTACATAGTTTACAAATTCCGTTGGACAAATTCCATCTCTGTAATGTTTCTTCCAATCCTAGACATCCGGTTCTAGCCATAAATTTTAGTCTAGTGCCCTTGAAGTCATTTACCTGGAACATGTATCTCTCCCCAAGCGTGGAATACTTAATCAATTTGTAATATGACAAGGAGGACATTTCATCGATACCTTTAAAAAAAGTCATATACGTAGTTTTGCGTGGACAACTTACAAAAAGGATAGATCCAGTCACCAGTATCTCTGCAATTTACATTATCTAATCCAGCCTCGGACAAGATTGTGGATATCTGTAACATGTATGGCCAGCAAGATTTATGACCGGACTGAAAATTTGCTTCTAAGTCACAAAGTACTCGTTTACACAGTCTGTTTGCTGGAATGTTATACTTTATATGATGATAATATTTTACTCTCTGTTAATTCAAGATGGTTATCAGTGGTAGCCAGCCAAACTCCCCTAGTGTTGCCACCATTGCAGGGGTACCTCTTACTTGTAGAATAGCTCGTGCCACCGTGTACTGGAATGATCTTGCAATACTTCGGCTTTCATTTGTATTGTTAAACCATACTGCACTGCCATGTGAGAGTGAAGGCATTATTAGGCTTTTCCAGAGACTGTCACCAAACGTTACTCTATATATATTGTCGTGCGATGAGAGAATACTACATATATATCCATTTAAGCGACTAAGTTTACCGTTCAAGTGTTGCTTTATGTGTGGAGAGTCTTGTAATGACTGGGCAAATTTAATACCTAAATATTTATACATAGTGCATTCTTCAAGTATCAACTTCCCAAAAACCATTTCCTTGTCATATCCATTCTTTTACCTATTACCATAACTTTTGATTTTGTGTCATTAAATTTCATTCCCCATTTTATAGCAAATCTATGTGCAATATTAAGCATTTCCTGTAGTTGTCTATCATCATTTGCCATCAGAACAATGTCATCTGCATAAAGTAAGGCGGGAATAAGTTCATCATGATAGGTTATTCCTAACCTCTGCTCATTAAGCATAAAGAGCAGATCATTCATGACAATAGAAAATAGCGTGGGTGATAGAATGCATCCTTGTTTCACACCATTAACACTTTCGTACCAATTACTTTCAAAAGGACCAAATATAACTTTGTTTTCCACCTTATCGTACAATATATGTACTAATCGCCATGTTTCACCTTGAATTCCACTATTCCACAGTTCGCAGATCATCCGATTTCTGTTTACCGTATCAAAAGCTTTGCTGATATCAAGAAATGCTAACCATGTTTTCTCTTTTCTGTCCTTTCTTAAACTACATACACCTTTGAGACTAAAGTATTGATCTTCTAACCTACGACCTTGTCTATATGCACCTTGCAGTTCACCAAAGGTTTCCTGTTCCTCATAAAAAGACATCATTTGTGTTTTAAGCATGGATGCAAACACTTTATATACATTAGAAGTAATTGTAATTCCTCTATAATTGCTCAGTAGCTCTGGCTTACCGTTTTCATATATTGGTTTAATACAACCTTTTGACCAATCGTCTCTGGGAAGCTTTCTAGTATTTTACATAGCTTAAATATTTTCGTAAGTGAGTTAACAATTGCCTCTCCGCCATGCTTTAAAAATTCGTTTGGTATATTATCGATACCACAGGCTTTACCGTTCTTTAGTTTGCTAATGGCATTCCAGGTAGTATTTTCATCTATTACTATATCTGCGAGGCCAGACATGTCTACTTTATCTCCGTCACAAGAAAGATGTGTATATATATGTGTATGTATGTATGCATGTATGTATGTATGTATATATATATGTACAAGTACATGTATATACTTCCACATATCTGTTTCCCACTTTTTTGTGTTTCGGTTTTAAGCCGGTCATACATAAAAAACAACATATATGTCACTTGTGCATTTTAAATTTTCAAAACGGTTCAAAACCTGTCACATATGTACAAGAAAACAAATAAATTTACACTTAATTGGTGGGATGAAACAATAAGCAAAAACATCAGGTATATATACATTGTACAATTATCAAAATAATATCTTATCTTTGACATAATCTGAGCTGCCTCCTAGGCATGGCCAGGGTTACACATGACATTCTGCGGTACTAATTTTCACTTAGGCATTATCAACAAAAATGAAGTGTAAATAAACTCCGTCCATACATGAAGCACAGCGTTCCTCTTTCACTCTGAGGGTTGATAGCCTCGCCAATAGATAGTTGACCACTTTTACCACTAGAGGACAGCACTGAAAAGCGATCGTTCAGGTTCCACGGGAGTAATTATGCCTGTGCTGAGGTAACATGATTGGAGAATGCCAATAAAATATCAGGCCTAGAGATGCAAGGGGCTGTATATTAAAAATGTTTGCTACCAGAAAGGCAGATTTTGGCTTGATAGTGGAAAACAATGTATACTTTGAGCGGACATGAATATTATGAAGGTATGTACACTGGCACCAGTATACACAATGATTCAGCTGGAGTCGACACTGTGTGTGCGCAATGGTATTCCAAGTAGTACTACGCTGAGCTGGTTGCCATGGCAATTTGCTGAAAATTTCCCCGTTCATGCCCATGTTTCCTGGTGTTTATTTGTTGTAAAAAATTCTTACGAACATTTCGGTGTACAAAACATACATGTTTGTAATAATTGAGTGAACAAGAAGGTGGTAGCTCTGTTCGTCTGTGTTTCCACTGGTTGAATTACTGGCGTGAAACCTTTATCAACATCTGCTCTCTATCGTATGCGACAGGAGATGACCCCGTTTATTCCATGCGTATGCCGAAGAACGGAAAGCGATACCGTCCCCTGTATATTGCTTACATTATATCGCTGGAAATTCTTTCAAAGTTGATCATAATACACCACCAAGGATATTTAGGTAAAATTAGCTTCTTTTCTTTCGATTGCGCGTAACAAATAACAGTGATGAAAGCAAGGCTTTTTCGTTACGAGATCCCCCTCACCGACCGCAGTGACCCAAAACTTATCTTGGACTTCATTAATCTGGAGATGACTTAAGTCAAAAATGCCTTATCTAGTTAAGTATGGGGTGCAGGATTCTTTCTGGCTGTGGCATAGAGAATTGATGAACAGAACACTGGTTGTAAATAAACTGAAGAGCCCAGGTTATATCGAACTTTACATGACCCGTGGTGCCCCACAGAAAAGTGCCAGTGTGTACAGCCCATTTCTGAAGTTTTTGTTGCGGAAAGAGTCACAGCATTACACAAATGCCTGTCATTTCTATGTCTCTTCCAAAATTATAATTCACGCTACGCACTTTCGACTTAATGTGACTTAAAACCAAAGCATGCAAAACTTAAAGTTATCACATGTGGTTTTTTAAAATGCTACTAATGTCAATCAAATATGCAAAAGTAAACACGAGCCATATCAAGGCAGATGAATTCTTGAATGTCGAAAAATTGCCACAATATGACGATTTGGTCTCAAGTAGCAACCCAGTGAACTTGCCGCGTGGTTAGATTGTGTGCATGCACAACATTGGTATATTTACATGTAGGTGTCAGAACAGTTATGTACATACAGACTGACCATAGAGAATATGCGTTTGTATCCATGATTTCTTTGTGAATTAATAGGCAATAGGAAGTGGGCAGAAAAAGTGGGCCGGTTTTTTACTTCCCGGGTGGACTCTTTGGCTGTGACGTCATCCTACAATGGTCATGTGATCATTTGCTTTTCTTTCATCTTTGTTTGCGGGCTTGACGCCAGCCAGGGTGACATTGGTGGAGGTATTACCCAATTCTTGAGCTGAAAAGAGATTATGTATGCTGGTCTGCCCCACGCATAGAGTTAACAAACAATAGGCCACCTGGTTGCAGCAGCACATCTCATTCCCTTTAAGATCAGCAAAAACAAAACATTCTGGGTGAACAAACAATTTTGCGTTCAAGTCTTTCTTATTTTTCTGGTGGAATAACCATGTTTTGGCTGTAATAAGATGCATGCATATTAATTTCCGACCACAACTACATACTTAATTGTCTTAGTAACCGCAGTCGTGCCTGACGAGATGCGGGCAGCTGACAGGCCGGGGAAGCGCGAAATTACTAATATTTTGAAAGTAAAGAATACTTTGTACAGGCAGATAGAAATTTATTCTTGTAACCAATTTAGGAAGCACTAAATTATATGACTGTGGTATTTGTAAACTTAAATTTCTCTAGACGGCTAATTTAGTGAGAAATGTGTATGTGGCCGTCACTCGTGTAAGTGACCGTGATATGCCCGCATGTCGTCCGACAGGCACGAGCCCCCTGCTTTGTGGCAGGAAATTAATATGCATGTCTGGTATTAGCACATTCAAAATATCACAGTTTCTGCCATAGCGTAGATAGGATAATGCCCCAAAATAATTCCACGGTATGTACCGAAGAGCATGTTGCTCGTTGGCCGAATGTTGTGTTGTCTGTTGACTGGATCATTGTGTTTTGTCAGTACGTCTCGCCTGATCTGAGATTAATGTACGTTCATGTGAGCACAATGTCACATGCATAACCCGACAAATTTTCATTCAAATGCTAACGATGAATAATACAGCAGAATCTCTGACACGATGTGATTCGTTCCACGTAACACGTTGCATGGGACGCATTGCACCATATAACTACTGTACGTGCTGCATGCAAATCTGTTCCTGCAACACGTACGTTGCATGAAAATTCAACCTGCTGGATTTTCGTGTGACTGGTAGCGTCGAAAAAGTGGCTGCGACCCGTCTGACCAGCTTTTTGAGTGTTGCATAAGACCGCCCATTATAGCACAGCACTATGGTTTAACTCATTCCATACCAGTCCCTGATTTTTTCCGTATATTTACCTAGATTTAAGATGACAATTGCATATTTAGATTCACGAAAAGAGCTTTCATTCAAGTACCAACATGCCTATAGTCTTTAGTCAGTGGTTCTGGCACTGCCTGTCAAATCATGCTGCAGCTGCCCCAAGTACAGCTACAGCATGACTAGCCAGGCAGTGCCCGAACCACTGACCCAGGCCTGTTACCATAGTATGGAATGAGTTAAATTTTTGGTTTCATTCCTTTGCATCGTGTAGCCACTGAGTTCCACAACTGTCTAGGTCGCATGCAAAAAAGCATTGGTGCAACACATAACATGGAGCAGCCAAGCCACTCCGTTGTGCAACATACAAAGATCATGCAACGAATCACATAGTGTATCTTTATCTTACAGGGATGTCCAACTGGAGCATTGTAGCAAAATTTTGCTACAAACTTTTCAAAATTGTTAAAGATTTTCTCAAAAATAAGTGTTTCTATGGACAGAAGAGGAAAAAATGCTACGAGGAAAGACAATTTTGCTACAGAGATTTTCAGCTAGACAGCACTGTTCTTAGTTATCTCCGTAAAGGGTCCATTTCTATATTAAGAACATCAATAGGATGTCTTGATATCTAAATGCGGTCCTACTCTAACACCTATTGACCAAAAGAGGGAGCCACCTGCATCAGGGCAGATTCTTGTATTTTGCATGGTCAAAAGTACTTTCTCAACAAAATGACCAACACAAACACAGAATAATCTTAAAAAATGTATTAACATATATTCGAAACATAAAGGATGCTTAAACTGATTAGAAATGGGCTCTCCTTTGGATGAAGAGGTGTTATTTATGGATGTTTATGTAGTACAAAAATACAAATCTGCCCTGATCATGGTGGAAGCATCAGTCTGTTATCCTGGCAACACAAGAAGTGAGCAGGATCACAGTTAAATATGAATGTCTCCAATTCACAGTCGCGCTTTTTTTTTTTCCTTAGCTTATATCCCTATACGTACCACTCCTCATTGGGACCACATCAAAACTTCCTTAGGTGGTCTTAGTGGGGAGATTCCATTGTATAAAGGACCGTTACAAGCGCTGTGGCCGGTCACCTAATGACCTCTCTGTATTCACATGTAAATGAACTCTTTCAGTGTTAACTGCGACTTACGTCGGACTACATTGGAAAAACTGTCCTGAATTGACTCCTTTCGATAACCAGCAAACCATATACTGTTCTCACCTCCAGCTGACTGGAGAGGGCATCGCGGGGTGAACACTTGTGGCCATAGGGTAACGCATGTTAAAAGTACCAATCTTTACAAAAATGTCAATTCCATGTCAATTATAGCAACATTAACATAAGTTGTAAAACTTTTTGATTACTATGCCAGTCAAAATCGATAATGTACCAGGCATTTTTAATTTGAAGATGTGAGAAGCTTTTTACAGGCAAAATTATTGAGACCCTCATAGGGTAGTCCGTATCTGTGTGCTGACCACCACACATGCATAGGTGTCAATTGGGTTCTGACACCTGTGCAGTTAATCAGCAGAGTAGTTTGAGAAACCTTTGAACCGAGTACATTTGGCAGTTGCTCACGATACCACAGCATATGGCTCTGTGGGATTTAGCCATTCATACGAGTGTGGTGTTTAAAGGGCAAAACGCCATTGTTTCAGTTATGGCAGACATGTCACTGATTAGGCAAGCTTTAATACCCTAAAATTGTCTTAACTTATTGTTATAAGTTCAACATTTTATGAAAGGTTTCAGTAGTAGTTTAGAGGCCATTTTTCTTGCCATACTTGTTCGCCTGAGTATTCATGTTATTTTACCCTGTGAACTTTGCTCTCTAGCAAGTGCCTATGTTAAAACTATACAATCAAGTAGCCTTTCCCTAGCAAAGGGGCTTTCTCTAGGCATTGGAGGTGAAAAAATCACTGAGCGCAGTGGTCCATCTGTGGGGGAAAGTACTGAATTGTGATCAGGGAGTCAGATTCATGTTCCTTTTAGCAAGACCTTTTCATTCAAGTACCTGCATGCTTGAAGCTACGCAATGTATAATATCGCAGGTCAACCAACACCTTGAATTTCCTTGGCGCCCTCTTGGTACACTGCAACTCTGAGCGAATATTAGTGGTGATACGGTCCAATATATCACTGATGAACAGTTCAACTGGGGAGACTCATGATGACCCAACTCTGATCGAACATTGCATTTTGATTGTGCACCAGATGCGTCAAACCAATCGGCAGGGCCCCAGTCGAGAAAACTTCTGTCTCGTTTGCAGATTAATCACAATGAGTAAATACATAATCACAATGAGTAAATACAAGGCAGGCCCGTAACCAGCTTTGTTCAGGTGGGGGGTCTTTCTGTGGAAATGAGCGAGTGCCGAAGGCGCGTAGCTGATGCTATAGGGGGGTCCGGGGGCATGCTCCCCCGGAACATTTTTGAAAAAGGGACCTCAAATACTGCATTTCCTGCATTTTGAGCACATTTTACCTCGTTCACTGCTGATGGAAAACATGAGTTTTATTTATACTTTTTTCACACTTATCATGTTCATCTCCACACAATTCCGTTTTTTTTTGGTGTCAGATAAATGGCATGCATGATGCTGCCTGAACACTCACCAGTATTTTTGCTAAAACAGCTCTTATATATTTCTCATTAAATGTCATGGAAATTTTCAGGTAAAACACTGCATGCAAGCTGACTGCTATATGGACAGGTACATTTTAATATCTGCACCAAATAGAAGGGGGTAAGGGGGGGGTTCCAGTATGATGGTACAGATAATCATTTTGCTACAGTGCACAGTACGGAAAATAAAAATCTTTCAAAATTTTGGCTGGTACGAAGTATGTCTAAATAAGAGGGCTTCCAGTACGCCAGTACGGTAAAAAAAATAAACCCCAGTACGCCAGTACGAAAACCCGTTACCCCCTCCAAATAAGCTAGTTTGTACAACATGATTGCATAATGATACTTAACTACCATAGGTTAGGGAAATTCACCCAATAAGGCAAAAAAAAAAAAAAAAAGATGCTGTCTTGTAATCCGCCCTAGTGTTGTATATTTTGCATCAACTCTTTCACTGCTCAAGATTAATAATACCTACAAGTTAATTTGATATTCAGATTCTACATACAAAGACTTTTCATGCAAGTTTCAGCATGCCTCGTCTAAACTTAATTCAGAAATCATGGTCTTAGTCAACAGCTTGCCTTGGCGCACTTTGCGTGCAGTGTGTGCAAAGTGCGCCGAGGCAAGCTGTTGACTCAGTCTCAAATGCAGAGAAGAGTTAAAATGTAGAGGTGCAATTTTAATAAGTTACTGGGAGGAGTTTTTTATGCTGTTGCCATAAAATTTCAGTTTTGAAATCATAAATACAAAATGTATATATGTACTTTGAGTTGGTTGAGATTTTTGTAAAGTAGATCTGTATTGTCATCAGGCCTATATTTACTGCATGTCAAAATTTTAAGTATTTTCTCCTGTATTCTATAGACGTCCGTCGGGTACAGATAAGAAAGAGCTTGCATGTCCTTGGGTAAATATATCAATATATCACACAATGTTAGGCCTACAAATGAATGTCAGCAGAAACCCTACATGCAAAATAGAATTTTGTATACTGCTACAAGTCAGAAAAAAAAAAGAAATTGTTATAAAATTCTGTTGAGAAAATGTTAGATTTTCTAACCCTTCACAATATTAAAGACCTACCTTTTTGTGCCATCTTGGCAAATATGGTCAACAAATTTTGAGATGTGGCTGCACCCCACTTTCTCTTCCTTTCTTCATCATCTTTTTTACCCATGTCTTATTAATACTATTAAACTAAAAGTCTAAGGACTTTAATATTAACTTAATAATGCCTATATGACTGTACTGAACTTCAGGTACTGACATCCTGCCAGCAGAAATTAAGAAAAAAGCTTTGTCTTCAGTAACAGATTCTAATTACCACAAAACATATTTATAATAGCTGAGAGCAAAACCACAAGAGGATGGGGAGTGGTGACTGATCTGCAAGTCAAAGCTGTGAAAACAAACCGTTATGAGAGAACTTCGTATGTATAATTGCCATAACTTGTAATGAACACAATCATCAAATTCACATAAACATGTAAATGTAAGTGTACCCATTGATAGTTCCCGTGTGGTGTCTATATAGTCACGTATATGTCTGCATTGTGTCTTTGATCTGACTAATACATTAAAGCTGTTCCATATTGGTCATCCATTACATAGAGACTTAGCCACTCTCTTCACAGGAATGAAGTGTTGATGAACCATATCTGTTTAATATATATTACAAACTCTTTGCTGGGCCACAGGGTGGGGGGTCGCACGACCCCCTCGACCCCCCCTTGGTTACGGGCCTGCAAGGGGAGAGAGTAGAAATTTTATCAACACGCTAGCTTCCTTCTGAAGTTTTTTGTTGTTGTTGTTGTTCTGAAGTACTCACAATATACTTGTGCAACCTCTCAGTATGCTGAAACCATCATGTATACAAAAAGGATTACAACATCGGTTTGGGTGTGACTGACTTCAAAATGGTCACACTTCATTTAACATAATTCAAGTGGCGAGCCCTGCGTTAAAGGGACAAAAGTAACTAGAAAAGAAGATTTGCTTAAAAGCAAATCTGTGTGCCTTCAAAAGTTGTAAATATTAAATGCTACAACTTTTATCCTTTTGGTACTTCACATTACATTAAGCTTATGGCATGATCAAAATTGGATAAAAATTGACGAAGTTATGGCTAGAAGAAAACCACCATCGAAAGTGGCCTTTGACCTTGAGATGACCTCTGCCTGAAGTGAACCTGGACGTTTAAAATGACATTTTGGATAAAATTGACCTTGACATGACCTTTGACCTTTACATGACCTTCACATTTGAGATGGCCTTTACCTTGATATGATCAAACTCGTATGCAGTCGGAACCACATGTACGTACTATAGTATATAAGATATTGAAGATTTAAAACTTAAATTAGTCCTCATTTGAATAATTTTGAAAAACATGACCTCTCATTATGAAAAGGCCAGACTTCATCTATAGAAGTATAATTATGCCAAGTTTTGATTTTCTACGTGTAATAATTTTCAAATGAAATGTCGGACAAATTTACCTGGAAAGAGAGAAAGAAAGAAAGAAAGAAAGAAAGAAAGAAAGAAAGAAAGAAAGAAAGAAAGAAAGAAAGAAAGAAAGAAAGAAAGAAAGAAAAAGAAAGAATACCTAGAAAAACAATATGTCTGTGTTGGCACACAAATATAATCACAGGCATTTCGTCCCATTTCATTTCCACTGAAACAAAACTTAACCTCATAAGCATACGTCCAGATTGTCATACAAATTTGCTTCATCAGATGCTTTCAAATTTATAACACGAGTCCGTGGCTTACAAATGAGTAGTAACTCCATTGCCCTAATGCTGAAGCCAGTAGCCTAAGCTAAAGTTGAATTGTCCAGTATATACACGTCATTAAATGTGTTTGGAAACGCACTTTTTATCCTAATGCAACATTTGCATTACATTTTAGATCTTACTATAAAACCCCACAAATAATAACTTGTTACTAGTATTTTTTTTTATTTTCAAACATGGCAAGACAGGGAGGATTTTATTTCAATGTTTATCGTTTATCATCAAGAAAGTCAGGATTACAGTGGGGGGGGGGGGTATTTTTACTCTTGGTTTAACGTCTGAACGTATTATAATTGATCTTTTTTTCTTTGCAAGGATTTCTGCGTTGTAAAAATGGCATTTGTTGACAACAGAGAAAAGCATAATAATAATAATTTGGATAATTTTAATAAACACACAGAAATTTCGTAGATGTCAAAGGTATTGCACTTTTCTGAATGTTTTGACTGTTATTTTCATTTAAACGACAATAAAAATATTTTATGTGGTAATAGAAATAAGATGAACGAGTAATGATTGGAGAAATACATTTTATGGGGGGGGGGGGGTAATGTATCGTATTTTTTACATGTCGACATAAACAGCCGAATCATGAGGTCTAGCTACGTCAGATAATCCTATTTTGGAACAACAGTTCAGCGCGCTAAAACCTAATTAGTACTTTCTATATTTTGCATCACCAGATTTCTTGACATTTTATTTTATTCTAGTTTTCTAGTTATTGGAGTAACAGTTCAGCGCGCTAAAACCTAATTAGTGCTTTCCATATTTTGCATCACCAGATTTCTTGAAATCTTATTTTATTCTAGTTATTATTATTATAATTACTTCGATGATGATGATGATGATGATGATGATGATGATGATGATGATGATGATGATGATGATGATGATGATGATGACATTTGATAAAAATGCTTGCAGTTGATTACCATTCCACGAAACGGACCGACCCATAGTGTCAAGCATGGAGTACACTGCGCTTACACGAACCGCCCCACGCCGTGCAACCATTGAATCCGGTTACACGTGAATGATCTCTGGTCTGCTGATTAGAAGATGGCACACAGAGCTTCAAGGATCGCCACCTCCCCCCTCCCCCCCCCCCCCCCCCCCACACACACAGAGGAGGCAGCGCTTTTGGCGTTATTTACACACGATCGTACTTTTACGTACATTTTTCTTTTGAATGTTTTATTACAATGGCTTGCCTGTACGTAAATGAATTCACCACGAGTACAGTAATCCCGGACAATTAACTCCATAAACGTGATCCTTTGTGCTTGATCCGGTGTCCACAACATCCAGAGACAAAATCACAGTTGAGTGGCACGGAGAACTTCATAAGTCACCGCCGACCTGTTCTTGCCACCTATGTAGCTAGGCAACAGATCTATGCCTCCATCATGATGACAGCACTTGCAGCAATTTTGTTACTAAAAGATCTGAAAATTACACTTTTCTGCTAGACAAATGAACGTTTTACTATTTTAAGCAACATTTTGATGTTTTGAATTATTTGAATGACTTCTCTTAGGCTTTCGCTTTCTCACACTGCTATTCTTTATTACAAAAACACAGTTGGCCTTACTAACATGAATCTGCCCTTCTTCCTGTCAAGTTTCTTGTTGCAGGATAGGGGGCAGCACAGGACCATAATTACCGTGGTTACTCATGAATACCTCAGGTCTCTCCTTTTCACGGTAGCCCGTTAGACTCTGTCAGTTTGGAACGTCGCGGACTCTTGGCAACAGACCAGAGTTGCGATTGCCCGACTGAGCATGGCAACGGAGATAATCCGCTAGCGCTGTCGACATATTATACATTGTTTTCAAGACACTGTAACATATATCTGGATGTATGGCTTCCTGGAAAACAAAGTTACTTCCCTAATGTTAATGTAGTTGCATGGTCTACCAGGTGAGGTGAGAACTAGTTGAGGAAGCTTAAGGACAAATATGTCACCACCCTCCCTCCCCACCTCACCACAATTCATGCACCAGGTAAATGCTGGCATTCAGGTGCAGTTTCGTATTTGATACTTTTAATTGACTTGAGGGACGCTCTTTAGACATGTTCTGCCAAGCTTTTGAAACTTCGTCGGGACTTGATTCCAATTTGCCACGCGTTAAAAGCCTTTTCCCCCAAATTATTGGCACCGAAAGTAGCTACAATGAAATATAGAAGGCTTTTCCCTGTGGTATGCTGCCTCTCCATTGGAACATTTCTGCACTACATGGAGCCATGCCGATGAATTTATTTATTTATTTATTTATTTATTTATTTATTTATTTATTTATTTATTTATTTATTTATTTATTTATTTATTTATTCATTCTTTCATTCATCATTCATTCTTTCATTCATTCATTCATCATTCATTCATTCATTCATTTTTTAAATTTATTTTTTATTTATTTATTTATTTATTTATTTACCATATTAGTTCAGTCAATGACTACAAAATGGGCGCACAGCCTTGTGACTGTAAGGGCTGACAGTACAGCAGGGTGCTGCGACGTACGCATGTCACTTAAAATCACTAAAATAAAAAAATGTGGGCCACCAGAACACCTTAAAAATTATAATCCAATCCATTAAGAACATCACAGTCGCAGTGGCGAAACACAGAATCACTGCCTTGAAATTTGATCTTACAAAAAGTCCGTCACAAATTAACTTGACCACGTGGATGCACTAAGAAAAGAACAAACTGTGTATTTAGATTGGCTGTTCTACTTATATTGCAACACTGTGCTGTCACATAACCAGCACAGTCATATAACTAGGAACACAAATAAAACACTTGCTCTGTGAACCGTGAATGCATCGAAACTGATAAAATAAGGTAAAGCGGGGATTTCATGTTGGCCTTTTAGAGTAATTACGTGTGTGTGTGTGTGTGTGTGTGTGTGTTTTCTCTTCATTCTTTTAAAATTCTGGCTGCAGGTTGCTTCCATTTCAGCAAGGGAGCAGTCCAAGAACCATTACAAATGTCCCAAATTGAATAAAGGTGTTATCATGAAAAAAAAGGAATTGCGTTTAATAACTTTTCATTGGTTGTTATAACATTTCTTAGACGAAAAAGCAGTTTTTGTAAATATGTTATATTCATATATTTATGCTATTTTGATGAAACATTTTAATGATTAATTTATCAAGTGGGGTTTTTAAAATTTTGTATGAGGAAACTTTCATGTAAAATAGATTGAAAAAGTGAACTTAGTTAACATTTATTATCTAGAATGTTAGAAACAAATTCCATTTAATAATGAAAAATTCATTCCACTATATCTTTATGCAAATCAATTATTCTTTATTTGTCGTTATGCAGTGTATAGTCATTGTTACCTCGCATGCCTGAAGAGTTATTTATACCGTATTCTTTTTTTTTTTTTAAATATCAATGTAATATTTATTGCAAAAAAGCACAAAGTTTTGCCAGCCTTATCAATATTTGGTATCACAAATCTTTTTTGGAGATCTTTCAAAGCAATATATACATAAGTAATAGGTAGTTTAAAATCATCAGTAAAAAGTCCTTTCATTTGCGTTTTACCTGTGCAAAGTTTATTTCTTTGCACTCTTTGATATTTAATAACCAGTCGTTCAATTTAGCATTTTTCTCTTTTTTAACCCATCTTGAACAATAATTATCAAATGGATATATTAATACATTGATGTACGATCATGTCTTACCGCAAGCTGGTCATGAACGGCATATATATAATATATATATATATATATATATATATATATATATATATATATATATATATATATATATGTATACATATATATATATATATATATATACATATATATACATATATATATATATATATATATATATATATATATATATATATATATATATATATATATATATATATATATATATGCCGTTCATCACCAGCTTGCGGTAAAACCTGATCGTACATCAATCTATTAAAGTACGACATATAATTATCTCAATACTATCACATGCCTTATAATTCCACGTGCGCGTGCTCATTTATGCAAGAAAGTGCGAAAAAACATTTTCCAATGATGCCGTGTGCCAGCAGGGGATGCATACGTCGCTGTTACTACCGTCATCTCCCATCTGCATGATAAAGGCTTGTCAGTTGCATTGGGTTATTCCAATGAGCAGGCCATATGGAAATAAATCCATCAACTGCTGTTCTCTGGATCCAAAAATTGGAAGCCTATTTATGGATGCTCAATATAACATACTTATTACATACAATTGAACAACTAGTCAATACACACTCTTCAAACAGAAGATTCTGTGACATAAAAAAGGAAGGACGAGCAAAAGTAAATTAATAAATCCGAATAGCAAACAGCAAAATAAAAGAGGCCAAGATGACACTTGTTGAGACATAAAAACATTATTGTCAAATCTACAGATGAGTGTTCCCATACAAAATTCTGCTATATCACCCTGGATTAGGTGGACTATCCCCGTTCTAATCATAAGGAAGCAGCTCTTAACCTCTGTGATTTCACCATATATCCTCAACACCACCACCGGATAGCATAGTTTTTCAACCATTCTAAGACTGCCGTTTAGCAAAGTTATGCATTTGTACATATATGTATCATAATTCAATGCAAAGCAATTATCACAAACACATAATGTCTTACGTTCAATAGCAAAACTATTGACGAAATAATTATATATGTATCTCTTAACAGATGACCCCCCAAAGTACATTTACAGACTTTATAGCAGCACGTACAATACGAGTATAATCTGGTAGGCACCAAAATACCGGTCAGTCTGAAACACGTGCCAGTTCCTTCTTCATTTCGAAGGAGCGTTTAATATTTTCATACCAGTGATAGTTATGATAGTGTCACCTGTCCCGTAAAACGCCATAACAGTGAACCTCGTCATAATGACGTCATGTGTTTCCTGCGAAATATGATACGTATCTGAGTAGGTTAGATAAATGAGTCTGATTTTAAAGGAATTTCCCTTTTTCA
>OZ026628.1:14195930-14227930 GCA_964020975.1 Hermodice carunculata | reverse complement strand
CTTTCCACAAAACTTGTCTCGTAAAACGGAAGTGTCGGATATCTGTTTTATGTGTCATTATGGCGAGGTTTCTCTGCAACAGGTAAAACAAGTGGTTGTAAATTACGTCTCGTGTCCACGCATCAATTAATTTTACGCCCAGCTTAAGGGCGAAAAATATACGAAAGATAAACGTAATATTTTCGAAGCAAATAATAACCTTAGGGATGAATTTTACCGTAAAGGAGGGGAAGTAATACCATACTTCACATACCGATCACAATATACGCAATTAAAGGCCATTATGAATGTGGGGAACTTTATGACCAGTGCTGTGGCCAAGGTCGTTTCTTTGTAGAAAAACACATAATCAAACTTACTCTGAATTCAATACACGTAACTTTCCAATTACCAATTTTAGTTTAAGCCAACATGTTTGTATGTACTTGTTATATATTGAATTATTGTATTATATGTGAATGCATTAGGGGCCCTTACAGTGCTAAACAAGGACAAATAAAGATGATGATTGTAGCCACCTACGGTCCTAACGTTAGGCTCGTGCATTTTATCATGTCAGCTTCGTCACTTGAAACTTTACGTGTGCGTACATGTAACAAGTTTTATTTCAAGATAGATCAAAACATATGTATATCACCCACCAAAATTGATCAGCGACTATAGCGTAACAACGACGGTGACTGTAGCAGAAAATAACACAATTTTCTTTCTTTCTTTCTTTCTTTCTTTCTTTCTTCCTTTTTTTCTTTCTTTCTTTCTTTCTTTTTCTTTCTTTCTTTTTCTTTCTTTCTTTCTTCGTTTCTTTCTTTCTTTCTCTCTCTCTCTCTGTTTCTTTCTTTCTTTATTTATTTCTTACTTCTCTCTCTGTTTCTTTCTTTCTTTCTTTCTTTGTTTCTTTCTTTCTTTCCTTCTTTCTTTCTTTCTTTCTTTCTCTTTCTCTGTTTCTTTCTTTCTCTCTTTCACTGTCTTTCCTTCTTTCTCTCTTTTGGTGGATAAAGTCAATTTTACACTTCATTCAGCAGTAGATAACTTTGCAATGTCGACTGTTTTAGTATCACAAGTGTTCAAAGGAGTCTCATTGCTACTGACGATCTTGCAAGGAGCCCGAAGTTTAAGCATTCCTCTTCCTATTTAATAAGGCTGAAATCACATCTATATTGACATCCCTCGTGGTCTATTTTCAAGCACTCCAGTCACTATTCGTCGAGCCTCCAAGAACGCCTTCGTTGATATTCCTGGGGTTAAAGATTAACCGTTTACGTTTTGGTGCGGTTGCTCAAAACATTCACCACACATCCATTAATATGTTCAATGTTTACCAAGTTTTGCTATTGGTTTAGCCTCTGATCACATGTCACATGGCATCTGTACAGGTCAAAGGTTAAGCAGTCCTGTTGCTATTGGCCACTCTTGCTCTGTGGGCTCGTATCCCGTACACGATATTACTTTTCATGAACATAAGGTCTTGCCATACTTTGGCCAGGTCCACTAAGATAATCGTCCCATAGACCACGCCCAAGATGGCTAGTGCTATTGTGCCAATGGGCACTGCTTGCGGAGAGTCCCATGATTTTCCTTTGATGGCTGAGTCCACGGCTTTCGCCGCTACAACAAGGTTACAAAGCTTACCATTAAATCGTTTTCAAATGTTCGCAACGAATACAAATGGCTGCAGACTTGAACATTGAACTGCTATCCTGTGGGAGAATTGCCTACTGAACACAACAATCTCTGGAGTTTTTTTAAATTTTTTTTTGGGGGGGGGGCAGTGAGAGAATGAGATACTCACTGGTAGATGGAATTGAAACTTGTACCATCATTGATAAAAATGTTTATCTTAAGTCCAAAAAATATTTAGTTCAATCAAATTTAGTACACCCTAGTCCAATGCAGTCTAGTCCACTCTAGTCCAATGTAGTCCGTTGTAGTCCAACCAAGTCTAGTCCACTCTAGTTCAATCTAGTCCGTTTCAGTCCAGTCTAGTCCTCTCCAGTCTTGTCCCGTGTGGTTCAGCTCAGCCCAATTCAGTCGTTATTTCTTTTAAGTTAGTCGTAAATTGAAGGTGTATGAGACAAAACTAAGCAGAACTGAGAAACAAACTTTTCATTGATCAGTACGAGGGTGGGTTATCAACAGATGATACCAGAATTCCTTTCAAGTCTCAATGAAACTCCCGATTCTCTGACATTGCGAACTATATGCCGTATTCTATTGCACGAAATTCATAATGGGAAAGCTGAATACCCATATTTCCTTTCAAGTCTCAATGAAACTCCCGATTATCTGACATTGCGAACCATATGCCGTATTTTATTGCACGAAATTCATAATGGGAAAGCTGAATACGCATATTTCCTTGGCAACAGAACATTATCTTCTTTACTAAAAGTGGCTGAGCAAGAGACTGCCACGGCGATGAGCTTGTTTACAGGTCTGAGCCACCCTCCCTCCCTTGACTATTTCTGTATCTTGATGCAATGTATGTATTCTGATTTGAATAAAAAGATTCCTGATTCCTGATTCCTGATTCCTTGTGCAAGTTGCCTGCAGCACTTGTTACGAAAACAAGGCTCTCACTATCTCCTCTGGGGCTACTGACCCTATCACCTCCCGGGGAGCACACTGCCCAAATGGACCCGAATTGTGTTGAAGTAAAGCCGTAGACTAATCGTCTACACCATACTCCATGAAATTAACAAATAAACGGGCCCGGTTGGGTGTACCTATAATCCAAATATTTTAACCCAAATAATCAACTAATCCCCTAAAAAGTATCGATTCTAATCCTAAATCGTTAGCTTTTCAATACTCTAATTATACTTTGTTCAGACGAAATGATTCATCAATCCTATTTTTGAAGAGAATAGTCCTATGATCCCTTTAAAAAAGGCCCAGTGATCCTTAAATCCTAACAGGATTCTAATAAATGAATAAATAAATAAATAAATGAATGAATGAATGAATTAAGAAAGAAAGAAAGAAAGAATGAATGAATGAATGAATGAATGAATGAATGAATGAATAAATAAATAAATAAATAAATAAATAAATAAATATTATGATTATCATCATCATCGTCATCATCATCATCATCATCGTCATAGGGAACTATACGGGGAAGAATCGAAAGAAATTTGTCTCATTATTAACTTAATGCATTTTCTATTTTATTTGATAGAACGGATGAGTATCTAGCTTCCATGGTGCGAGTTTGACATGCTTTTATAATAAAACATAAACGATACAGCATTACCGAATGTTTCTTCTAGTGGGGATTTATTTCACAGCTCTGATCGCACCGAGCAGGATAGACTTGCACAAGTCTCACTGGACTGTCTTCCGTATTTTATTTAAAATCAAATCCATTGCCAAATTAAATTTTAAGTAAACACACGTCTAAGCTTTACCTAGCTGATTGGCGTGGAACGTGCATATAACCTGATAACATTGACTTCAGATGATTAGCGCCGGGCGGTCAACACTGTGTTTCTTATCACACAGACAAGCGAGCGGTCATAACGCACTCCTCTTCAGAAGCTGTTAATTGAGCTACTGTGTAATGAAGGGTTAATTGCAGTGCACCGCGTCAGGCAGAGGGCGTCCTGGTGTCGGCAGCCGGGGGGAGACTGTCAGCTTTGTCTCGCTTGAGTGGCCAGTGACTAGCCATGCATTCATCGAAGGCCACTTTCCACTCGCAATGATAATGGGATTAGAACTGACCAGGACTCAATAGCTGCTACTGTTGAAACCGACACGACGACAGTGTCGACCAGTTAAAAAAAATATAATAATATATTAAGAATAGTAGGACCTACTTATAATAACACCGTGTAGTTGGCATAATATTATTCAGTTAACTTTGTGGAGGGGAAAATGTATCGCACTTCTGGGTGGGACCGCGGGATGGGAAAATAGGGACATGCACCAGGGACTTGTGCAAGTCTACGAGCAGGAGAGCCGCTGTTTTTATTCTGATTAACGAGGTAGTTAAACGTAGGATTCAGTTATCTATATATTCAGCTATTATTTTACTTTAACTGGAGTCACTGGTTCAGTGTGGTGCTTTTAAACTCTCGCCAGGACTTGGGTGGTATAATTAAGTGAAGTGATCATGATGACATATAAAGTATATTTGAAGACAAAAATACGTCTATCTAAAACAAGGGATGTTGATTTATAGAATCAGTGCGTGTCAGCCTCGTCACCTGTCAAGTTAATGGCTTGTTTCACCCTCTGTACAAAGTGTGAGGCTTTGGCCTCTCGGAATTTTTATTGTTCAACGTCACATCCTTGTATTGTTTGGGGGGGGGGGGGGATCGGAAAAGACATTAATATTAAACATCGCCGACCAGTGCAATTTAGTAAAGATGTGCAAAATATCAAACAAACAAACAAGCAAACGAACGAACGAACGAACGAACGAACGAACGAACGAACGAACGAACGAACGAACGAACGAACGAACGAACGAACAAACAAACAAACAAACAAACAAACAAACAAACAAACGAACAAATAAAATAAAATAAAACATGTGATCTGGCTTCTTGGAACTGATTGGCCAAACAAACAAACAAAATAAAATAAAATAAAATAAAATAAAACATGTGATCTGGCTTCTTGGAACTGATTGGCTGAGAACCCCATTGGACATTGGAAGCCAGTAGCCAGCTAGGACTAAAAATTGAACAAAAACTTTTGGCGTGGTGAGTACCGGAATTAACTTGCCAAGTAACAGCAATATACCAACGGGTCGTTCCCAAACCAACTATATATTGGACATCTTCAACTGGCTCCAGCATTTGAGGTGTCATCTCAATTCAAATTGGCATGGTTATTATTATAATAAAAGAAATAATAAACCCGACACAATTTTGGACCCTTGGAGAGGAAAAAAAAGTTTTACGTAGATACATGGGCGTTAGGTCTGTCAGCGAAAAGAGGGCAATGTACTTACGGATACATTCTACGACTGGAGGCTGCCAGGTCTTGTCCTCTTGACATGTCGTATATTTCTTCCCAGTCGTTTTGTCTTTGTACTTATAGTTCTCAAGGCATTCGTATGACGCTACCGCCAGGAAATCGGTGGAGGAATCATTGAACTGCATATCCATCCAATGCGGCAGCGGAGGGCAATGGACCGCTTAATGAAGCAACAAATATATATGTGAATGACCGAAAAGCACTGGCTCGCCCAAGGGAATCAATGGTCGAAAAATACTGCGTGACACCCTTTTGCACAGTCATGTAATTGGTCACCAAAAATATGAGCTCTTTAACAGTATGGCTCTCTAGCAATGAAATGCTTCAACATTTTGCATTTTGAGATCCGAATAATTCTATAATTTTCAATTTCAGGTTTCGACATTCATCCATACACACACACACACACACACACACACACACACACACACACACACATACATACATATATATATATATATATATATATATATATATATATATATATATATATATATATATATATATATTGGGGGGACTTTAAGACGGTCAATAGCTAATACACCATAAAATAAGACACTTACAGAAAACTGATCAAAGGTAATAGTGACGTTGGTAGCTATAAAATAATGTATTGTGTTTCTATTATTTGTTGCAAAACAGTAGGAAGACAAAACAATAGGAAATCTCATATTTCTAAGCTAGGAAAAGACTGTATTTTGATAAACACAGAATTACAAACAAGAGGCCCTTGGGCCTACTGCCCTGCTGACAGATAGTCTAATGATCATTTCCAAAAATCATTTCCTGAAAAGCATTCCTTCTTGAGAAATTAATCAAGGTCACCCATATCAAATTTCCACATTTGTGCTACATTTGGTATCATTTGAACTATCCTTTATCAAGATATTGAATAAAATGTCTTTTCTTTAGTGCTTAATGATTTTGACAAATGTGTCAAGGTCACACAATCATTGGGTCACAGTGACCACAAAGTAGGTAAATGAGAAGAGTTTTATGTAAAAAACGCTCAAGAGCAATTTTGATCTGGAGGCTCAACTCTTTTTGCAATTAATGTCCAAGCCACATCCTGCTATTACAAAATCACCTCTTCCACCTCAACAGGCCCTGTGACCTTGTAAAATTGGGTAAAGCTATTGATATTGTATAACAAATTAGCATATAATATGATCTAATATTCTTTACATTTGTCATCTTTAATTCAATGAATTTTCCAGATATGGAATTTTATAACTTTTAACACATTTTCAATATCAATTTCCGTCAAAGTATAGATGGCACCACTAGTATCATACACCACCAACATTTTGATCTCTTCAACCTTCCCTCTAAATTCCATGAACATACACAAAAAGTCAGGATGCTAGAGTAGACAAGATTTTCACAGTTAGACCCATATGTTACACAAAAGTGTAGCGGCGACACCAACATTTAAGTTGACAGAGATTTTAATACACTTTATAAGTCCTACATGTTATATGGGCCTAATTACAAAACTGTGGGGTGCAGAGCTTTGATAAAATTTCCCACAGTGCAATATTCCAACAGGTCATTTGACCTTGGCTTTTAATTCTGATTACCAAATTATTGAATTCAAAATGTGCGCCAGCTTCCAGCTTTCAACACATGGTCTGTTTAGTCAAATCGAGTGATAACGTCAAGTTATTGAAAAACAAGTTGGACAAGCACCAAGTTCGTTCGGTCACTGTGAGGCAAAAAGTAGGTCACAAAGTACAGTTTTATGTACTATGTACAAAAGTATAGCCTGGTATGAAGAATCAATTCTCTTTGCCATTGATGTCCTAGCTATACCCTGCCATTACAAAATCACCTCTTCAACTTTATGGGACCAGTAACCTGAGGGGAAAAATAAAAAACGTCAAGGTCACTGATATTACATGACGTATTTGTATGGGGCGTGATCTATACCTTCAATGGATTTGGCATGTCTAATTCTACTATTTTTTAGATATGGAATTTGATATGTTTGAAGACATTTTGGCTCATTGTTGCCGTCAACCTATAGGTGGAGCCACTATTATCGTCAGCAACTAAGATTTTGACCTTCTCCACAATCCCGCCTAATTTCACGAAGATCGATTAAACATTAAGGGGGCAGTCATTCTTGATGTTATTAAAGGGGTCTTGTAGAATGAAGCCACATGTGTTCCTATTAGGGTTGTTTACTTTCTGGTGAACCCAGAGGGATTTCATACTTTTGTCACTATATATACTTTAAAAATGTTTATATATGGTACCTACATGCCAAGGTTGCACATGTAAGTATCGAAAGTTCAAAGGAGCTACAAATTCATCTCTATATGCCCATTGAGTAGTTCAGAAATCCCAAATGTATAAAATGTGGAGAGGGGAGGGGGTCACAAATTCTGCGGACTTGCTGGGGGGTGCCCAGTGTGGGAGGGGTGGTCAAAAAATTTTGTACACTTGCTGAGGGGGGCCACAAGTTCTTGTGTGTTTTGATGGAAGGGGGGGGGCACAAAAACTATGACGATAACTTATCCCAATATCCCGAGCGCCCCCCCCCCCCCCTGTAAATAATGACAAACCCCTAAGGACGCTGGAGTAGTCACCAGATTTTTACATTTACACCCATAAATTACATAATACTGTTGATGGCACCACCAATATAAAACCCATCTTAGATTTTTATGTACTTGATAAGTCCTGACAATTATATGGGGCTATCTTGAACAATGTAGACTGCCGCGCCCACGACAAAAGAGTATGGACGGACGAAAAGTCCAGAGTTATCGCATGAGCTCTGCGACCTATGGTCAGCAGAGGAGAAAAAAGCTATGTGTTGTAAAATATGATATTCTGACCGAGTAGTTCCGTCATAAAGCTGTGTTAAACGAAGCATCGTTATAACCTGTTCGATCCCTGCATGTCGGGAATATGTCATATCACTTGAAAGTTGAAGCCGTCTTTAGCTCAAGATTACGGCAGGGGGGAATAATCTTTTCGAGGGAGCTCACCCTTGCGGTAGGAAGTGACTGTCAAGAGTTTGATATATGCGAAGAACGCCCGATAGCCGGTCATTTGTGGACCTGTGATTATTTAATGATTATTTGTGACGATGTGCAAAATGTGCACCTGAATACTTTTATCGCCAAACTGGTGAGTTACGCTTTCGTAATAATTGCAGACTACGCACGCACACATCTATCTATCTATCTATCTGTCTGTCTGTCTGTCTGTCTGTCTGTCTGTCTGTCTATATCTGGGATGAAACCATGCCGAGGGGCAAAGACAGGGAAGTTCCAATGAATGTGGATGTGTGCTGGTGGACCGTGATTGTCTGCCTGTGACGTAAGTTTGGATGTACTCCTCATGTGTTACATTGTGTCTTCCATCTTTTGTATGTATGTGCCCTGCCCAGGCCATGGTGATAGACATTGGCAGTATCACTTACACATGCAATTGCGAATAAAAAGTCTAGCTGTATGTCTATGTGGACACGTGGCCTGCTAAAATCGATATTTATTGGGACATGTGACCTCGGGCGTGTTATACCGTTGAGTTTGGACACAAGCATTGTTCATATACTCACTCTGACAGGGCTCTGGGAATTCTGTCCAGGTCTCATTATCAAGACATATTGCAGTTTTTTCCAGTGTCTTGTCGTCGTACTGGAACCCAGGCAAGCAGCGGAATATTATCGTGGAATTGAACGCAGTGGAATTACCTATTACGGTAGTGTTGGCCACAGGATCAACATCCGTGCAGTTTTTGACTGGAAATTGAAATGGCGAGACATGCCGAGTTATTAAATGTACTTTGTAAATTTCTAATAACTTTACCTGTCCTCGGAATACATTCTTAAAACCACAGTAAAAGGCTGAGTACCAGCACTGCTAAAACATCAGGTAGTGCTCATTAAAAATCTGTACATATGACGAGTATTTAAAATTATATACAAGGTGTACTATTTTTTTTCAGATGAGTATGTATGGGTAGGACTATCAACCCTACTTCATTATATTTTATAACAAATGACAAAAGCTTGAGGTCAACGTTTGATATAACAAGTGATGCCTATTATTTTAGGATTGCAAATGCTCGTCGTTGACAGATCACAGGGACGGGTCCAGGTGGGAGTGTAATATGGGAGGCTCGAGTCCCCCAAGGGGGTCCGAGGCAGCAGCCTGGCGGGGACGCAGGAGGCAATGTCCAGAGAAGCTCGTGGGCCTTTTTGCATTAGTAGAGGCCAAAATCAGGGTTACCTGCCATCAAAATTGACCTCATTTCTCGTTGCTCTTTTATTTGGCCATCAAGAGCCGTGCCCAATTGTCGGAAATTGTGGATAGTTTTGCCATTTATTGACAAGATGTGTAAAAAAAATTATGAATTTAATAAGCACCGAGAGACTCACGTGGGATAGAAGAGAAGTTGACCATTTTTGAAATTTGCATATTTTCAGACACAATGTCAGCTTTTAGATAGAAAATATCTGTTATAGTCGGCAAGTGTTATTCAACACCCGTGCGACGCTGCTTGCAAAATAAAGTTGTAAATCTAATATATGTATTGAAATATAGAGGTTCTTCCCTCAAGGACTGGAGTTAAATTTCCGGCTAGAAGGTGAATAAAAATAACGTGGAGCCAAATACCTTCCCATGTCCGACATTTGGGCACACCTAACTTTCTGCTCGTGCGGGATTTTCTCGATCATCTCTTGTAAAATGTGTACGCGTTCGCAATCAAAGAGTGTGTTTTGACAAGGAACATGCGCCAACAATCCATAGTGTTTGGTCTTGTCAGCGGCAGTGGCAAACAACATCAGTAATTGTAATTTAATTTTCAGTCTGGCAATGAACGCAATCTTGTGCTTATAGCTTTCCGACAATTGGGCACCCCAGTATACTTTCCTGTGAAACACATGCCTTGGGTCTCTGTCACTATAATTAAACCCAAGTGCAGTCAGAAGTGGCATGCTGTGTCTGGCCATGGATTTGGGGACACAAGGGCTTCACTCTCTTCTTATTTACATCAATTTGTTTCCTTTTTGGGGGGAGAGGGAGGGGCAGCACGGACTCACGTTGCGCCCTCTGGATCCGCGCCTGGGTCAAGAGCTTAACTTACCGTAACATTGTGGAATCTCGCGAGACCATTGCGCTTGATCGGTGCACCAGGTTTCTGTACGGTACTCGTTCGTTATGTTGTCATACTCATACCCTCGATCACACTCATACACTATAAATGTGTTATACACATGTATGTCTTGTGTTGTGTTCCTGGTGGAATGACTCATGGCCGTCAACTTGGGACAAATTTTTGCTGAAAAGAAATGTATCAGAGTTAGAATATTTTGGAAGACGAACACGAAGGGCTCAGACTAGAGACAGGTAGACTGCGTCAGAAAGTTTTCCTCCTCATTTCCCAGTGATTCCTTTTCGCTCACTTTTGCCACTTTACTGTTAAAATATCTGCATATTTCAGAACACAAATCCGACTGGCCTTTAATAAAGTTCAGCAATTTTTATCAATAAACATTATGACGAGAATGCCAAATAAAATTTATACCCAAACGTCAGGTGTTGTCTTCACCAGTGCGGCAGTTAAGTCGTAGTTTGGGAGGGATTTTCGGTCAGTTTCGTTTTCCTGTTGAACTAATGGAAGTTGCTTAGATGTAAACTACACAAACAGTTCCTCTACAAGGCCGTTAAAGAAACACGGACTAAAGAAATACGAACTTAGAAACCACTTGGTAGTATATTCACATGTATCTTAGTACCACTTGGTAGTATGATCACATGTATCTTAGTACCACTTGGTAGTATGATCACATGTATCTTAGTACCACTTGGTAGTATGATCACATGTATCTTAGTACCACTTGGTAGTATGATCACATGTATCTTAGTACCACTTGGTAGTATGATCACATGTATCTTAGTACCACTTGGTAGTATGATCACATGTATCATAGTACCACTTGGTAGTATATTCACATGTATCTTAGTACCACTTGGTAGTATGATCACATGTATCATAGTACCACTTGGTAGTATGATCACATGTATCTTAGTACCACTTGGTAGTATGATCACATGTATCTTAGTACCTGTCTTTCTCAACTCTTTTTAGTTTTCTAGTTTGTAGATTTGTTTAGAAATTTCGCCTTGTCATATTAATTCTTATGTGCTTTTAGCAATTTTTAGTTTTGTTTCCTTTTACATTAAATTGCTAGTTAAGTTATTCATCTAGATGCACTCTGGGCCCCTTGGAAGAACAAAGCTGTGCTCTGAAAGTGTCACCAAGGGTAAACATATTCTTAAATAAATTAAATTAAATAAATCTCGTGCAGTATGACAGTTACGTCCCGCCCACGTAGTTGTTGTCACGAGCGTGGCACATTTACCTTACACAGCGCAGAATTATGCTCCGCTCCCCAGATATACTGTACTTTGTGGCATTTTATTAAAGATTAATCCAACCCCCCCCTCCCCCAAAAATCAGTAAATGCCCCAACACCCAAAAACGACTAAGGCATTATGTACTGTCGTGTTATTAGAATTTTACTGTCCAAATAAGTTATTCGGTCATTTTCTGGCTTCTTCATCGCTCAGTGTGCTTTTCTTTTTGCCTTTTGTTACACCAGGGCATTTTTTAAGACGCAGGCTTCACGTAGAATTGTGTGCACTGTAAATGTGATAACGTAACGTAGCTTTAGGTTAAGCAACATAAGAAGCGTAAAAACATACGTTCACATCGTGGAACATTCGTGTCATTCCATACACCACCCGCCAAGCATTCTATCACGTGACTGGTTTTGTTTCCGAATCTCTCGGGTGGCCACTCGTGGCCAATGGCGCAGCGGATTGTCACGACAGTGTACCAACTGGTGTTCCTGGTGTTAGGGACGACAGTATCTGGCATTTGGAGCTTATCACAACGGTCCTCTATAAAAGCACCCATTGACATAATCAGTAATTTTCACATAATACGCATACATACAATGTACAGAACTCGTGAATTTTGGAACATGCCAATGAGTAGCACGACAAAGTTTACATTTTGTTTAATCGTTTATTGATTCCAGAAAATTGGATTCCACTCCTTTATAACCATTTAAACATGGTTGTTCCTTTTAACATTAAATTTGGGGGCCGTCGTCTACAAATTACTTAACGCTGCAGTTGAGGTGTTTGTTATGGCCTTACGGAGATTTGCTGGAGGGGGAGGTATCAGCATCCCGTTGTGTGACACAACGTTTTAAGAGTTACTGTACTTTGATCAATCTCTAGATTGTTTCAATACTCAGAATTCATATTAGGCCATTCAATTTGCATTGCGAAGCATTTAATGAACCATGACAGATCTAGTTACCATTCTCGTAATTGCCCCCCCCCCTCTCTCTCTCTCTCTCTCTCTCTCTCTCTCTCTCTCTCTCTCTCTCTCTCTCTCTCTCTCTCTCTCTCCCCTCTCTCTCTGCGTGTGTGTGTGTGTTTATTTTAGTTTTTCAATCAACATGCTATGTCTGTGATTATTGCTTATATTTCAGACTTTTAAATGATTTGCTCCACAGCTTCCCCCGACACGGTTTGTGTATTAACGCTCAAACCGCACCGGCTAAACTTCAGTGGCATGAAAACGGTTGAAAAACCCGAGGGACAACAATGGGCTAAATTCCATATAAAATGTGACAAAAGTTTCAAACTTTACTTGGGTGCTTTATTACAACACTTAATATGACGCCAACTTACTTTTACACTTCATGCTATTTCTTAGGTTTCACTTTAATACTCAAGTTATTTCCCTTCTTATTACTAAGTATTCATGTTAACTCCGTGTCATTCCAAATGTTTATTACCATTCAAGATATGTTTCAAATATCTTATTTTACTGTTTATGTTTTTTTCATGTCTTACTTGAACAATCCAAGTTCTTTTAAAGTTCTTTCGAAGCGAGGCATAAATCAAACAGGTTCAATGGGCACAAGATATAATTCGTTTTACGGAGTAATTTCAAATGTTTTTAGTTTAACCGTCCAAATTTGCTCAAATTTCACATGTTAACAGTCCGTGTTATTGTATGTGTCTTACTTTTGCAGTCCAGTCCATCCTCACTCCATTTCCCTTCCTCGTTGCAGATGACATTCTTTTCAGTCGTTCCATCCAGAAACTTGAATTTAACATTACATTGGTATTTTGCCACACTCAAGTACAGGTTATTGGGCGGAGGTATCATAGTCCCATTCGTCACGTTGTATAATGGTGGACATTCAACAGCTAGAAAAAAAAAAAGTTTTCTTGTGTTAAACGTGAAAATAGAGTAGCTTCAACCACCCAGTCTCACACTGAGGCCACGTTGAAACTAGGAATAAATCAAATGCTTCTATGGGCACAAGATATAATTCTTTTACTCAGCACTTTTTTGTTCCCGTTCCTTTGTGGTCTAGATTAGCTCTTTCACTACCAACCGCCACTAAAGTCGAACAATTTAAAAGGGAGTGCTCTGAGTTACGAGAATGCTTCTTGATCCATGTTCCTTGTTAAAAGATCTTTCGGTCAAGTACCAGCATACACCTAGGTCAACAGCTATCGTGGGCATGCTTTCGGTGCATTAGGCCCAATGTGTGCCAAGGAAAGCTGCTGACTCAGCCCAAAACTTGGCAGTTAAAGAGTTAAAATGCTAACTTGTATGCCGGGTCAACAGCTTCCGATGGCGTCCTTTAGTTGTAGTGTACCTTAAGTGCGTCAAAGATAACTGTTGACGTATAGGGTCTTTCTTCTTTCGCAGAACCGCCGATTCTACACTGGATATATGCATGGTGGTACTTAAACCACTGGTTTTTGTACGAGGATTCGGAAGGTAAAATCAATACAATCGTTCTGATATATGTGACTATTGGCGTCAATGGCACTTCCAGGGGTAATCTTGTCATGATCCACAGTAATTTGATATGGATATCTAATTTCATTTCAAATAATTGATGATTCTAAACAAAACAAAAACACTCATTCTTACAGCTTTGTAAACAAGCCATGCAACATGTATTCAGTTTGAACAACAGATGTTTTTCTTTCTGTCTGTCCTTCACAGCTAGCTTTCCAAACACCAGAACTAGAAAAGAAGACTTGGTTTACAGCATATCTGTCTTCAAAATGAGAACAGTTTGAAATGCTACACTATGCCATCGTTCAATATAATCTAAAATTTGTGTCTTAGCCTAATATGCATAAATTGTAAATGCTACAACTTTGGTTCCTTGTTCATTGGATGTGGCCATGTCACAAACTTATAAACTGAAGACTGAATGACACCACAATCTACAATAGTTTTTAAGCTATTCAAGATTAAGTTTTGGTGTATTCGGCTTATTTGCATAAATTCAAATCCTGCAACTTTGGTTCACGGTTCATTTGATGCACCTATGTCACAAACGTATCTGGTATAGTTGAAATGGCACCTTTATGTATAATTGTTTTGAAGCCATTCAAAATTTAAGTTTGTGTACTCATTTAATTTCCATAATTTAAAATACACAATTTTGGGGTTCATGGTTCATTAGATGCGGCTATGTCACATACCTTCAAATTAAAGTTGGAATGACACCTCTATCTATAATAGTTTTGGACATATTCAACTTTTTAATTATTAATGCACGAAATTAGGATAATTTTACTTTTTTTTACTTCCATCTATTGTGCACAATATAAGCAGGTATCACAAACCTATACATACACATTAAAATTTTGTGTCTATTTGCAATAGTTTGGCAATGGGTTTCAGAATAACAGAGTCTGAGAAAAACCCCGGACACATTAGGTTGTAAAGAAAGAAAGAAAGAAAGAAAGAAAGAAAGAAAGAAAGAAAGAAAGAAAGAAAGAAAGAAGGAAGGAAGGAAGGAAGGAAGGAAGGACAGAAAGAAAGAAAGAAAGAAAGAAAGAAAGAAAGAAAGAAAGAAAGAAAGAAAGAAAGAAAGAAAGAAAGAAAGAAAGAAAGAAAGAAAGAAAGACATGTGTGGATTGGCACAAGATGACTCAGGAACTAAGGCACGCCATATAAACATACGTGCTTAAACAACTGTGACAAGCACACAGACATTGAAATTAACCCTGTACTTTATGCGTAAATTATGTAAAATAGTTTTACAACTTGGTCCCCTAATGTATGCATTTTCAATCTTCGTTTGAACATTCCATCATGTTTTATTTTGGCAGTTTAATTGAATTTATCGTTCACAGGTACGTTCTATTGATATATTTAAGCTAATTTCCATCTTTCTAGCCAAAAGTCTCTTCAAAACGTTTATCCAATGTGATGGCCCTTCCTGGACAACTTCTCACAGCAGAAAGGTCTGCCTCCGTTAAGCACACACAATAGAAACATACGGGCACAGCTGATCAGGTTTGTGTCATTCCACCGCTTATCAGACTGACAGATGATGACTAGATCTGAGCTTGAATCCGGATAGCGGTGTCCCTTGTAACAGCTGTAGGTGACGACTGTGTTGTACAGCCTCGTCTCTGTATTACGGGTGGTGTTGACAGGTTTGGTTAACGGAGGGCATTCAATGGCTGCAAAAGTATGACACAGTAACAATTATTGTACATATATATATATATATATTGTATTGTATCATATTATATTATATTATATTATATTATATTATATTATATTATATTATATTATATTATATATTACATTTCGAGTAAAATTATAGACTATAAGTACAGGGTAATCTCGTTTATTTAATATTAGCATCTGCTCTAGCATGATGGCTCCGGCTTGCTCAAAGATGATACAAGTCATCTGGAGTACTTCAAAGGCCAACATGGGGGTTGATAATATCGCTGTCCCATTCTCTTGTGTCAGTTATGCTAATGCATCTAATAAAGATGATTAATTTTCTTTGCTGGGGGCCATTTGGATACAGTGATACATCTGTTGACCAATTAAAGTACTAGCACATTGTTCCGTCAGACTGAATTCTTTATGTGCCCCATGTGCTTGTCAGAGATCACCAACATGCGACCACCGTGAATTTCATTGCAACTTTGAACCTGTCATTCCAGTGATGCTGCACACGACACGCCTAACATTGAATTTTCCGGGTTGACCTTTGATTCGTATTATACTGTGCTGTATCAATTATGATGTGGGGTTGATCAAAGTAAATATAATGCTTGAGATATATCCAAATTTTGTTTATTTAGATACTTACCTCTTAAGAGAATTAACCAGTATGGAGATGAATCCATAATTTAACTTTATGTAATCGTAAGCTAGCAAGCTATGTCTTAAAAGATTGTATGTCATTGAATAATTTTCAACTTAAAACATGAAATAACAGTTTCTCTATAATTTTGCTCAAATTTTGATAGAAAGATACAGAACTTGTAATGTGTCAAAATGTGGAACTTCTAATAATATGCATCAAATTGAAAACTGTTCCAACTTGTGAAAGCCATCTGGCAACAGCTGAAGACTACTGACGTGTTATTTTTTATGATACAAGTCAAATATTAATTGAAATTACATGCAAACGGTGGAAAATTACTGGTAATAATCGATAAGTAAAAGTTGATTTTCGATCTTCCGGCGTGAGATGAACATATTGATATGAAAAGTAAAATGTGCGGCAATCAATTTTGTATGTTGGACGGACCTGATCCGATAACCTTATCATTCGACTTTCCAAATATTAAACTGATACGACTAGGGCCACCTTTTATTGGCTGTACCTAATAACTTAGTGAAAAATTTTCATGAGAATTACGGGTCCGACACTATTATGTTCCATGTCACTACAGGCATGTTGGTACTAGAATGAAAGGTCTTTTCACAACGAACATGAAAGTAGCACCCTGGTAATAAGTCAGAACAGTTCACTTTAAGTAGTTCGACTTTGGTCGCAGTTGGCACTGACAGAGTTGACATCCGGGAAATTCTGGTGGCATTAGCAGCCTGGTAACACTTTCATAGGAGACCAGAAATATGAAGGCGACAGGTCAATGATGTTGAGACGCTGATTACAAACTTACGTCCACATGGTTGAAGAATCGGCCGCCATCTCAGTGCGCTATTTAAATTCGAAACTTTGACACATGTAGATGCTTTAGATTTGACCTCTTGCGGTTTAAAAAACCGATGACCGGCAATACAGGTGAAGGTCACGGAGTGATAAAGGGAGGCTTCTGTGTCACTTGGTGTCGAATTTGCCACAAATGGAATCGGTGGACAGCGGTTACCTGTGATTTTGACATAAATACAAATCATTTTCAAGTATCAGAAGTGAAGTCCAAAATTTCAAATTCATCAAAAGGTACGTAAATTTTCTGACAGGAAAAAAAAAAAAAAAAAAACGGGGGCAGACATAGGGAGTTGAGTGGCGCAAGCAACTGATATAATGAGTCGCGCTGCAAAAAAGGGGCCCAGCGTTCTCCTCCGCAAATATTAAGTAAAAATAGTTATCAGAGCTTTGGGTCCAAAGGATATAGGAATATGTCAATATTATTATTCTTACCAGGGAAGCCAAGTATCAGGTTGCAAAGATTTTAACTCACTACAGCAAGATATATGAAATCCGCCAAACGCAGAAGGTTTTAAAGCTGCATACATACACCCTTTCATAAAAGTTAATTCTGGCGACATTGTACATGTATACCTTTTCCAGCTTTTCAATATTTTTTTCGTTCAACAAACCATACTTCATTGCCCGATTTTATGTATTCATTTGAATTGTCTTATCTGACCACATCTTACATATATGCATTACCAATTTGGAGGGCCCTCAGTAAGAATGATGCTGGTTTGTCAGGATACTCTATCCAAATAAAGTTTCGTATTTTATCTTGTCAGTAGACTTTCAGTAAGTGAGAAAGAGAGAAACAAAGAAAAACACCGAGACGAGCGAACAAATGAACGAACGCAAAAGAGACAGAGATACATACAAAGGCAAACAGGTGGAAAAATACCAACTGAATGAATGATGCAAAAATCAACGAACAAACCTGGTTATCACTGTCTTCAAATTAGCTCATGAGGCGACCATGACAACTCTCTAAAAGCTAAATACCTTCAACCTCATTAAGAGCGTCATCTGGTGCACATGTTGCAAGGCAGACACTCAAATAAAACTCCACCCTGAACGAAGATTGCAAAAGTTCGTGCTGATATAATATACATCAGCACAAACTTGTGAAAAGTTCGTTGCGGGTACTTACTCGCACAATGTGTGACGTTATCACTCCATTCCTTTGTTGCGTCACATTTGAGGATCCGGTAGACAGCGCCATCTAGCATCCGTTTGTCCTTGTTACATTTGTACTCGACGTAAGTGTCGTATGTTCTGTTTGTTGTGTTTCGCGTACCGTTGTTTATAGCCGTTATGTATGGACACTCAATTGCTGTAACATTCATGTTACTTTAATAAGCAAAATAACAGGAGTATTTCAGTATTACTATATAGCGTTACATTTCTAGTCAATATTGTTGTATTCATGTCACCCTCGGCAATTCTGGTAACACACGACCCCATCCAGTTGATATAATAGTAAAACCAGCCAAGTGGAGAAAACGAGTCAGCAGACTGGCCTCGTTCCCGAGTGCTTGCACGAGGAGTGATCCGCCACGGGAACAAGGCCAGTCTGCTCACGAGTCTCCTCCACGCGGCTGGTTTTACTTTTATCCAGTAATTATAGCTGTTATTTTATTTTCATCGTGAAATAAAAAAAAAAGACAATTAAAAACGGTTTCAACGTTTATTTCATCAAACGAGACTTTGCATAGCTTTGCGTATGAATAACTGTAACGCAGGATCCAGTAATTGGGTCATTTGGACCTTTGCACGGTGGTGATATACATTGACCTTTGCACTGTGGTGATATGGACAGGGTTATCACCCAGTCGGTATCTTCCACCTTTTCTGGAAGATACAGCCATAATTACTGGATAAATGTATGAATAAGTAGTAATAGCTGATAATGTATTGCGCCCTGCTCTTGCCAATCATTATTGGATGTCTTTGATCGCAAGTGATTGTGTGGAAAAAGCATTCTTGATTTCTTTGCTCCCATCTTGCCAACAGCTTGACACGTCGTTAATTACCTTTATTGTGGAAGCTACCATAAGCAGATATTTTTCTTTCGAATAATTCATTATGTGCTATAATAGAGAAAGAGACCTGAAAAAATGCATTCGTTTTGAAACCGTCACAAGACGTTAACCCTCAATTTTTTCACATATATATAGTGCAGACAAAAAGCATGGTATTCCTTGAGCCCGTTGATAACAGGCTCGTTTCATGAAGCAACCAAGGCATTCACAATGAATCAACTGACATAATATATATATATATATATATATATATATATATATATATATATATATATATATATATATATATATATATATATATATATATATATATATATATATATATATATATATATATGTATATATATATATATATATATATATATACATATGTGTGTGTGTATTATGAAACGCGGTTTCTTGTTTTATTCACTATTTAGACATCTGATCATATATTTAGTCATACTAAATCCATCAAATCATAAGAATAAAAGTATTTGAGCATGAACTAAACTACGAAATCCCATCCTCGTGAGCTTTGACCTACTATTATGGCATCCGTGTCTGAATTACTTGTGAACTGTGTGAATACTCATGTTTTAGAATTATCCGCGAAATGCGAATGATACCACCCCTCCCCCGATCTCTTTCTACTCCCTCTCCTTCTGCTCCGAAAAATACGTACGTTGACACGCTGGCAGTCTGGCGGTCCATTTGCCGCTTCTTAGACATTTAATTGTCCTGGCAGTTGTTCCATCATGTAGCTCATAACCTATGTCACACCAGAAGATGATGGTGGTGTTGTAGGTATTATTATAGCTGTCCAGTTCGGTGTGTGGATAGGTCGGTAACTCAGGGCAGCGTATAACTGAAATCAAATAGAAGAGAAATGTTGACGTGTTATTTTGTATGATAAAGAATGTCACCTGTAGGAGGCGCCACAGGTAGGCTGCCTATGGCCTCTACCTGTTGCAGGTGGAGGCACCTGAAGCATACCCCAAAGATGCTTCATTCATTGGTTGAAATTTACTATTAAATTAAATGTAGCAAAAAGAAGTCGGTGCTGCCACCAGGCAGAATGTCTAAATTAGTAGGATACATGTGTAGCATCCTTGCATCACACGAGAATGTAAACCGGGTTACTTTTGGCGACAGTCTATGGAAAAGTGTTCTGATGCCATCAGTTTCTCATGGATGTGCAGTATGGCTCTGTAACTCCAAGACAAGTACGTCATCTATTCAGTCTATGCAGTATGCAGCTGCACGAGCTATATTACGTATCAAATGTACTCCTTCTATTACTGCTACATTGGGCGAACTTGGCTGGCTACCGTGTGGGCTGGTCCTGGATAAACTGAGGATTAAGTATTTTAACCGACTACGACATGATGTACCGGATACAAGGTTGTGTAAGCAAATATTTGATGACATGGAATCAAATTTTGTAAATAACAAGTCATCATGCTGGAATTATTTTAACGAAATTAAACGTATTTTAATTAACGTAGGCTTAGATTACGGCATTACAAATAAGAAAGTTGACCTTCCCTCGGTTTTCCACAGATTAAGTTTGGATAATTTTAAGAACAAGTTCTTCGAAGAAATAAATGACAAAAGTTCACTTTCCTTTTATAAATTCTGTAAAAAATCTACTTTAGCAGAAAAGTACCTTTTCTCCTGTGATGACTTTGAAGGTAGAAGATTGAAATTTAAAGCTCGCACAGGTTGTCTAGGGCTTCAGACAGACTTGGCCCGTTGGGGATTGTCTGACGGGAAATGTAAGTTATGTAATAATGGGCAAGAACACTTGGAACATTTCTTATTTGCTTGTAAAGGTCTCCTAGACCTACAAACAAAATGTCTTCTGAGCCTGGAAACATGTATTAAATCAGTATGCCCTTCTACTTGGGTGAGCTTTGTGAACTCATCCCCCAACACAAAAGCACATATGCTTCTAAGCGATGAAAACATGGATGGTGTCTGCCGGGTATTTTTAAAAGAGGCTTGGAAATACCGACGTGAACAACTAGAAAATGTCTAGCATGCACAAACTGCTGGCAACTAACGTTTTAACATTATTGTTTTAGTTTGTAGTTTTCACTGGTGTTTTATATGTATTTACTGATCCATACACTGTACTTGAACGCACCGCGGATCACCCCGGTCCGCTGGTGCCCCCTGTGTAACGGGGTAGATTTCAATAAATTATTATTATTATTATTATTATAGTATATCTGACATGTCACATTGGGGTCATCAAGTCACACAAACGCACATATTTTGGTCAGTGGCTCTTGCAACATGTAGAAATCCAGATTTTCATTCTTCTTTCCCGGCATCACCAAACCACTCAATAATGTCAACCAGTGGCCTTCCCATGTATTTAGCCAACTTATCATTAACCACGCATTAACTTTCTGAGTACCAAATTTTGGACTGAGTCAACAGTTTCATGAAGTTTCAAGTTTAATCCATTAATTTGACTTTGGGTGGAGGGTTGGGTGTATAATTTCCATGTATTTCTGTACAAATATTAATGGTAAGTAGCTAGCTATACACTCTACTGGAACTGCAAGATAGTCCATACAAATTGCTTTTGATTTGATACATTAAATACTGCGTCCCATTCTTTTGAAGGCAAACAAAATTGCATGGTCACAGTTGTTTCCGATTTATGTTTAATACGCCCAATGCTCGCCGAGAAATGCTGTTGACTGAGTCCAAAACTTGGCATTTTAAGGGTTTAAAATCAGCGATCAGCGTGATAATCATCGCACCTTCACAGCCTGTCACGTTGGTGAGGGGTGCGCTCCAATTCCCACTCTCTTGGCACGTCATGTTGAGAGACGTGCTGTTGTCGTCAAATTTGTGACCTTCAAGGCAGGTGTAATTGACCTCTGTCCCCACGGCCGTATAATTTGTGTTCATGACGGTGTTGGCCAAGATTGGCAATGCATCACAATGTACTGCAAATATAAGAAAAGAAATGTATTTCTGCATGCCCGATAAAGATTTACACTTTACGATGATTGCGGAGACGAGAAAGAAAAAACATGGAACTGCATATGAATGCGAACGTAAAACAGGAAAGAAGTGGCAGGATTCACATTTTCCCCTAAAAGATTTTAAAATATATCTTAACTCTTTCAGTGGCGCCTTTAGGACTGAGTAAACAGCTCTACTGTGCGAGCTTTGAGCGCAATTCAAATATTATTGGGTGGAGGGCACCAAAGGGCAGGAAATCTGTTGACCTGGAGTTTTATATTCTATGTAAAAAAGCATGATGGTACTTGAATGAAAGGTGTTTTTAAAAGGAACATGAATCCGACCAGCACTCTTATTGTAAGTCAGATCAGTTTGTTTTAAGTAGTTCGATTGAAGTCGCAGGTGACACTAAAGGGATTAATTTAGAGGACCCACACCCTCTAGTGTCATTGGCCAGTGAGTCTGAAGGAGAGGTTGTGTTAGTTCTGTTGTGGCCCACTTCAGTATTGACAGCCTTATCTACATACATAAGCCTGCTAAATCTCGTGAAATTTGACAGGAGTTGTCACGTGGAGAATAAATTTATTACATAAGTTGCATGAAGTTTCCATGAGTTCTTAAGATAGAAGACTTACCGCACGGAAATCGATTTTACATAAGAGTACCTGTAATCCTGAGAATCAGGTCAAGGTGACCCAGTTAAAATCGTTTCCCAGGCCCAACAGAGACACATAATCCTACTAAGTTTCACCAACATTTGGTGAGTTTTTCAACAGTTATCGCATGAAAATCAATTTTACACAAGTGACTCTCTCACTTTGAGAATTGGGTTGAAGTAACCCCGATGCAATCCCAACGTAGGCCTCAGGTAGATGCACATTTCAAATAAGTTTCATGAAGTATTAAGTTTCGTTGAGTTCCTCAAGACTTATCGAATAAAAAAAAAAAACACATAACCCGTCACCTTGAAAATTAGTTCAAGATGACACCGATACAATCGCAATGAAATCAAAAGCGTTGAAGAACAAGAACAAGAAGACGAAGAAAAAAAAGCGGCAGGGGAGGAGGAGGAGGAGGAGGAGGAGGAGGAGGAGGAGGAGGAGGAGGAGGAGGGCGCTAAAAGAATATATCTCCTTGGTTCCACCGGGAGACATAATAGACAACACCAAAGTAGTTCCACAGGTGCATTCCTGTTAGTGTTTAACAACAAACATGAGAGTAGGATCCACCATTACCGAGATTAAAACCAAGGTGTCAGTTTGACATTTCGAACCCTTATTGCCAAATTTAACAACACTAAGAGAAACCCAATAGACACTTTCCGGTTAGTGTTGAATAATTACCATGGAGGCCATGATACACCGTTGCCTTGACATAATTAAGCTGATATGTCAAGAGTTGCTTCTATCCCAGCAATAACTAGAGTGAAGTGCCACCTAGCGATGACGCGATAATCTACTAGCGCTCCCGAGATCACTCATTTATGAGCCTTCCTGAAGAGTGTGTCCCCAAGGCATTTAGCATGGTTTGGGAATGGGGAGCACATATAAACCCTGAGTTCAGCTCTGCACATAATCCTAATTTGTACATTTATTTATTATTTTTTAAAAATGCATTAAAAATCAGAAAATGATTGCACCACCCGGGCAATGTAATTTGCACTAACACACATCATGTCAGTAAAGTCTACCCAATTTCATAGACTTTTGCTGAAAAACATGAGACTAGTTGAGGAGACAAGTTCAAGCCCATCCATAAACATGAACATGTATATTTACCCACGATCTATAAAATTTAAATGAATCATTACAAATCAGAAAATGAAAGCTGTGACACGGCAATGTAATATGCACTGGCCCACATCATGCCAGTTAAGGGTGCACAGTTTGAAAGGGATCCAATGAAAATCCTGGAACTAGTTGCGGATTCAAGTTCAGTGCTACGGACGGACGGATGGACATGAGGATTCCAATATACCCTCTGCGGGAGTAAAACAATACAGAAATGTACATACAGACCCTAACTGGTATTTATTTTATTTCACAAATTCTCTGATGATCAGAGAATGCTAGCACCGCCATGTACTGATCAAACTTACTGGATATCGCGATTCCGCTGAGCGTGAAGAGAATACAACACGCGGTTTGGTAGAAAAAAATTTAAAACAGCCAAAAAAACTGATTAACAAATAAAAAAATCACATCACCGTCTGTTGAACAAAGCAAGGTCTAGGGGCCTCCAAAAGTGTGTCTGTCCAATTTTTAAGCAATTGGTCGAGTGAGCTTGGAAATTTTTTAAACGATCGCTAAAATAATAGACAAAAATGTTCATATAAACCCAAGAATCACCACAAATTGACCGTTTGAGTTAATCAGTAGAGAACGGCCCAAGGTACATCCTCACCAAGGTTGAACTGAATCTGAGTGACATTTGTGAAGAAGAGATAAAGATGTGAAGTACAATATGTTGCTATCGGCATTGCTTTACATTGATTTCCATTGTAATCAGTAGAAGTGTATGCATAATGGTTTTTGGACATATATTCAAAAATATGAATAACTATTGCAATCCCCACTGACTCACATTGTAATAAATTAGAATGTGTGCATTAACTGACAAATATCCAAAGTTAAACATTCGCTAAAAATCAGGGATCTAAAGCATTGTCAACTAGTGGAGAGCATTGTTTGGCCCTTCCATAATGTAGATTTTCACCAATATTCAGCACAATTTGATTTGAGGTTTTTAAAGAAGTCGGAAATGGCAAATAGTTTAGGAAAACATGACCCAAATTCATGAATTTAAAACCCAACGATGACAGCAAAAAGATTCCAGAGTTACCAAAGCATCAACATTAACCTTCCAATACCAATGTGAAGAAACAAATTTCACTCCTGAATTGAGACAGGCAGTCACCCATAAAAGACAACTGGTGGCTTTAAACGGGTCCTCTCAACCTTTGAAAATATGCTCCATTAATACAGACTATAGTGTTTCCAAAATGTATACGCCTAATCACTCAAAACCCTAATTTTATCGCTTCTGTCAAAAATATAAAGAGACCTGGTAGGCCTATCGCTTTTTGGTTCTCCTGATCAGTCAGTCGATTGAGTTTACAACAAAAGAAGAAAGTAGACCTATATGGTTTTTGTGATTTATGAATCTGGAACATGATAAACACACTCTACTTCTATTATAACTACAAGTCGGAGAACACAGCCCAAAAAATAAAGTAGAAAAAAAACAGTAGCGCCCGTTGTAAATTAAGGTGTAGGAGTCCCCAGAAGTGGCCCTATGCAACATTAAAAAAGTGAGCAAGTGTTTTCATAGAATATGTTTTATTATGTGGAAAATAATAATAATAAAAAAAAAGCTAGTGATGACCATTTAATAACACACATGGCACCTAGTGCCACATAGTCTGGTGAATCTCTAGTGCTGCAGGTAAGAACACCACAAAAATATTCAATTAGGAGAACAAAGAACAATAAGCTTGCACATAATGAATATGTCGCAATTTACATCAAAATTGATTTGTTTTGTCCCTAAAGAGGTGATAAATGACTGTTAGGTTATATATTTATAGATATTAAAGTTTGAAACAGGTTTGCAGAAAATACTAGCATACATATCAAACACAAGAGAGTACTGGACAATTCAGCATGTGTGACATTCTGCCAAACTAAAGTGATTTGCCAAGTAAGAAAAGGGAAGATTTTCATTCAGTCGACCATTTGCCCGCTAACCCGAGAAAATGTGTGCTCATCTGCACCGCTATGAGCACTTAGATCAAGAATCCTCATAGAAGACGTTTCATGCCTAAATATGTTTGTGGTACTATGCTGGACGTCAAGTCCACAGCTGAAGACACGAGAGGCAGATAGCAGCACTGGTGACAAAAGAGCTCACCTGACCTATTCTGACGAAAACAGTGGTCAGGGAAAGTCATATGATTCCTTTTGGCCAGACCTACTGTCTGCTTTTTCCTGTCCCTGGGCAAATGCCATTCTTCGGCGCCATGTGGGCGCAATTTGGGTTGAACCTTTTTTTTTTTTTTAATTCTCTGGAAAAAGAGGCATTCTGTCACTATAAGAAATGACACTTTTCAGAAAATTTGAATCCAGCCTTATTTTAATGACATAAATGAGGTACCCAGCTCTGAAAGAGCTTAAACCCCCCCCCCCCCCCCCAAAAAAAAACAATGTGGTTTTACTTTGACATGCTCCCGGAATAGTCTGCCATCCTCCTGCCTGAGTGCATTTTACCCTCTTTGCTCTGGTCATGTCAGAAAATTTATGGCCACCGAAACATCGATAGATGGCGCTGTCCCCGGCGTTGGAGCCTGTGATGTTTGTCCTTGTTGTGTTTGCCACTGATGGTAATTCACCGCATTGTATTTCTGAAAAAAAGTGATCATTTCATTTTCGTTTTTAATGGACTGAACTTGGAACAGCAATCTGGCAACTATTCTTTGGATTGTAGCTTTGGGCTGGATAGATTATAACAGATGGTATGATATACCTGCGACAAAATAAGGTTTGCCATGGAAAAATGTACATAATAATAATATAAAGAATAACAAGATACTTGAATATAACGATCATGATGCAACATCGACCATTATTCTGCATACTTAGTAACCCTTTATCAAAAATAGCACGTTGAACGTAAAATCCTCACAAAATGAAGTGCTGCAGATTCAACGATTTTGTCGCTAAATATATAATTCATATTGAATTGGATTCTACTTCACTTTCAAAATAGAAGGATAAAACAAAAAAAAGGTGCAGATGATTTCCAGATAAGTGATCTCATTTGAATAAGTTCCAGTATACACACACACACACACACATACACACACACACACACACATACACACACACACACACACACACACACACACACACACACACACATGTATATTCAGATCATACACAGCACCAAATACTCTCATTGATAGAGTTATACATCACGGGGGGGGGGGTCACCAATGGACATCATTTTTCACAAGAAGCGTGTTCCGTATGAAAATATTACAAAGGCTGGTGTCGTCGAGTCTTTGAACTTTCTTCTGTTACACGAGAACTACATTAGACACCGGTCACTTTAATATTACACAGCCCGCCTTTTAACTCGATCCTGCCCTCTGATTTGGTTTAAACATATTTTTATTCATGTAATATGAAAAAAATAGCAATCGGGGAACAGGGAAAATCCTATATCAACCCCTTTCGCGGATAACAGAGAAGTAAAAACAAGCACACAGTTGGTTTACATATAAGCACAAAAGAAACAGAGAGAAAAGAAGACACCAGGGAGAGAGACAGTCAGTGGGGGTATTGCTGGTAATATGATCCTTTTCAAGACAAAGTAATACCTCTGCATTACAACCTACAAAAGTTTTGAATTTCTTTGATAAATTCTTAGCAGTGAATATAATTTAATTTTTATCAATCGAACAATTTTTACACGCAAGAAAGAGGGTAGAGAGCGCCAGAAGAGCCGCTTCGGAAACAATATTTTGCAATTCAATCCTGTGTTGAGTGTATCTGAGACAGATGAAGAAGTGGTGCAGTGACACAGGGGTCAGGTGGCGACACTTAGTTTAAAAAGATGTGAATTCAGACCACAACAGCCCACGTGGGCCCCGGCGTGGCGTAAAACCCAGTAGCGAGGGTCATGATTATGTAATACATTGTGCCTATCTGGAAACTTAATTATTGTACTTAATTTTGCCTTGAGTTTCGTCTGATTTCTGTTACTGGTTACGCCTAAGTTTTTGTATGTTTCCCCGTGTTTGTGTGATTTTATCCCTTTGTCGTACTTTGTCTGTGTTTTCCCTGGCATTTGGAGATTTAATAAAATCATCATCATCATCATCATATATATATATATATATATATATATATATATATATATATATATATATATATATATATATATATATATATATATATAATAGGTCAAAGTAAGAGGAATTATGTCTCAATTTTATATATGCAGACATGATAATTTTAAAGCTACACTTCAAAGAATATATTCAAAATTAATGCAAAACCACTATAACATTTTGCATGCTGTTCTTTTTGTACAACTGAAACAGCCGACAGTTTCCTTACAACAATAGATTGATCATATTAATGTCTAGCAGGGATATTTTGTAAGTCAAATTGAAAGGCTTTAAAACATCTCAACATAAATCAACAACGCACGTGCCCTCCTAGATAGTCTTGCTCTGTGTATTGTTGGCTGATTTTGCAGTGTTTTTTTTTTTTTAATGAAGATTTTTGTCACAAAAATTGACAATTACAAGAAATGAAATTTGGTTCCACAGTTCTATTGTGCTTTTTCTCTGGCGATAGGTACTTTGCCAATGTTTGCACCATTTGACTCGAGTATGTGAACAAACAAGAAGAAATGTTCGGTAGCACTTAAGTGAGTGTGGAAGTTGTATTCTCCAATAATTCACAAAACCCATGCTTTTTTACATGAACCCCTTGGTTTCATTACAAAACCGGCGGTTTAGTGATTTTGAGATTTGCATCCAAACCTTTAGGTCTATATAGATTGTATACAACTGAGCAAATCACACAGTGTACACGTTTCGAAACCGTGGGTTATTTGAGTTTAAGTCATGATCTCGATCAAATTTGGACAGAGCTCAGGGTTTCAGTACAAAACGCAGGGTTTTGTGACTTTTGAAGTAACCACAAAACTCTGGCTTTTGAGATCTTACAAAACCTGGGTCTTGTGACATCAGAAAACCTTGGCATTCGTAAGTTATAATTTGAGGAACAAAACTATTCTGCAGCGTTTTGTCAACACCCATTCAGTACACGCGTCTTTTGACTACCAGCTATATCACAAAACCACAAGTTTTGTGACAAAATCCCGAGTTTTGTCAGAAAACACAGGGGTTTGTAATGAAACTCAGGGTTTTGTCCACACAACCCTGGGTTTGGCACATGAACAACTTCAAGTCAATGACCTGGATCTGCATAGGAAATGACATGCTATCTCTGATTGGTTGTGGTATGCATATGTACAGCGTTAGCAGATGTACCGTGATATTTACGAAACCCCAGGTTTTGCGAACATTGTGAGCACCAAACCCTGAAATATCACAACTAAACCTTGGGGTTTGTTGATAAATAAAATCACAAAAGCATAATTGTTACAATAGAATCTTTGCTTTATACTCATTCATCTGGCAGCACATTCTCACCTGTCTGACAACGGGTTCCACTGAAACCAAACGGACAATTGCAACGGTAAGAGTCAAGTTGGTCCAGACATGTACCACCATTTTGACACGTGACGTTGACACAGTCATCAATATCTGTCGCAAAAAAACAGCATAATTTTTGTTTGTTTGTTTGTTTGTTTTTCTTACACAATTTATGAAAGTACGTATGAAATAGTCGGGGCTAAAGCAAACGTTGAAAAATGACATACATGCACTGGTGGACAGAGGTTTAGAATCTTTTCATTGAGGCATCAATGTACACACTGTATATATTGTTTCCAATCAGACAACATAATACTACTTAGATGCAACAATTATGCATTATGTGGGATTTACATAAAGTACACCTACATTGTCATGCTGGTTTGCACCTGTATTACAACATAGGCCTACAGCACCATTGTTATTTATTTGCAGAACTCGAAACAGCGTAATAGTTTTAGATGATCTAACAAACAAACAAACTGATATCAGTGTAGTATTTTAAATTAAACGCTGAACGTTTAACGGTGTTATATTTACTCACCAGTCTCGCAATTTCTTCCTGTGGTGCCCACTACACATGTACAATTAAATGTGTTCGATTCGGTTCGACAGGTGGCGTTGTTTTGACATGGGTCCGAGACGCAGTGGTCGTATACTGCAACAAAGTCAAAGTTCAAATCATAGTTTCATTGTAGTATTAAATATGTTAATTTTGGCGTGCAGACGGCGAATTAAATACTTTAAGAATGAATATCCACAGGTGTAAAGGTTCCTGAGATGATATTTATCATAATATTGTTTGTCAATGGTGGCAGTTCACAACGTCCATGTTGTTTATTTAATACAAAGAGAACCTTAACAAACCTAATTCTGTAAGCCCATGTACCGTTTGAACACTATCAAGTCCGATATTCTAAGAGCAAAGTCCTTTTCTGTACCATTCACTGAAAAACTGTATTGTTCTAAATCATAATAGCAAATTAATTTACGAAAGGAACAAATCAAATTAATAAAATTTGAAATTTAGAAGAAAGTTTTAGGCATTATTAGCCTTTAAAAAATCGGGTCATCAGCGAGGAACCAGCGCAAGACTTGTTTCCGTGCCATTAATCCCCGGACAAGTCATTCTGCTAACTGGCGGCACCATGTATGCAATTCCAATACAAACATCCCGAGCTGATGTATTACGGAATAAATCGAATATGATGTTCCTTAGTTAATAGGCCTACTTAAAAACGTAGCCCACATGACATAAATATGATAAAACTACACCTAACACTCATGATTAGGCCTAGCAAAAATGAATAATAAAATAATAAACCATCCCACACTTACCTGCAGCGCCTGGTCTTACAACTGACCCGACGAGGCCTACCTAACGGACTGATCAGATCAAACTGATTAAACCAGCCTTTCAACTTCAAAGTTCAAGTAAAACGCAAATATAACGACGTGACGTAAAGGAGTCACGCTATTAATTGCGTCACACCTGAAAACTGGTCAGATCTTCGTTGTCCCGTTTCAGCAATAAAAATACGCCTATTTATTATAAACTCGCTGTATTTCACAGCCGATGAAATAACTACTAATGGGTAGATCTGTATTAATAACGAATCAATTACATAAGATTTAATGTTTTTGTTTTTCTTAATTCTAGGTTTAAAAAGCCAAATGAATTATCAAACGGGTCATTAGTAGGAAACATTGAACTAAAATTACCTCCCATGACGCATTTTAACTCTCAATATCGAATCGTCTAAGATGCATTACAAGTTAGGGGTTGGGCGGGGGGCGGGGGGGGGGCACTGTACCTTTTGGAGCAACTATTCATCTATTCATGTACCTTTTTTCTTTCATATTTTAACTAAAACCTTACTAATTATATCTGAAATCTAAACAAATGAGCAGTTCTATGTAGATATATAAATTCCTAAGTAAAGCTAGGAAATAATAATAATAATAATAATGATAATGATAATGATAATGATAATGATAATGATAATGATAATGATAATGATAATGATAATAATAATAATAATAATAATAATAATAATAATAATAATAATAATAATAATAATAATAATAATAATAATAGAATACACATGTCTGATACCGTCTGCGACTGGGACACAGCTCGAGGCATTCTCCCAACCCCTAGTAGTTTCTATTCAACACAGATTATATATCGAACATAAAATTATACACACACACACACACACAGACACACACACACACACACACACACACACACACACATATATATATATATATATATATATATATATGACATTAGTCATGCATCGGTGACCACAAACCATGGCATCTCGAATATCAATCTTGGGCTGTGACATATCGATATCAATAAGTAATACACAATGGAAGCCTATTGAACCAATCTGTTGGTGTCCTATTATGACTTTATTACGTGGCGCCAAAATGGCAGACTCTTGGAGACTTATTTGTTTTGTATACTTAAATATTTATCAAGTTATGTCGTAAAAGTTCACAACATAGCTCAGCATCGACATAGTAGTATGCTCCTCATACACAAAATGGATATGAATTGAGGCACTTTGCCAAAGGAGGCCCGTGTTTATTACATGTATTCATCATGTCACAACTGGGAAGCATGGAAACGCAAACCTCTCGAATCGGATTCGTTAAGGCGCATCTATGAAGTGATCCCTCTCAAAACCTACAAGTATTATTATGTCCATAAAACCACGGGCCCTTTTAT
>OZ026628.1:14160730-14195730 GCA_964020975.1 Hermodice carunculata | reverse complement strand
CAAGCACGCCAGGCCCCGGCGTGCTTGATCACCTGTTGATGCAGGTTCCTAGGAGCAAAGCAAAGCACAAGCGGCAGCCGTCAGAATGCACCAGGTGGGCAATGGCACAAACGAAGATGCAGCCACAGCAATGCTAACAAGTCGATCTCCACTCTATCAGTCTAAATGAAGAGTCTCCTTAAAGAGCCCTTCAGCAACATGTCCACAGGCATAATCAATAGGTGCGCTGTTTTCCTTTGTAGTGTCTCAGGTCGCAAGAAAAAAATCAGTATATAGACACCAAAATGAGCCGAAAATTGTCTACTTTACCCGCCGTGGAGCCCACCAGAAGGCCACATTTTATGGCATGTATCAGGACCTTGGCAATGAAGAAATTGCCGAGAGGGTCGATTATTGCCCAGAACCAACATCATAAAGGTGCAAAATCAAAGGATATACATATGTATCTAACCGATTTTCCATCGCTGATTGCAATAAGCAAAATCTAGGAGCCGCAGAGTGTGTTGTGCTCAGCCATATATGTTTGACAAAGAACAATTTTCCACTTACTCTGTGGTGAAAGAATCAAGATTCAGTTAATTCATTCGAACAAAGTTGTATAATACAGATACATGCACAAGGAAGTATAATACTTAATACATTATAATGAAGTCTGTATGATAACTTCTATAGTAACAATAATTTTGGTCTAGAAGATTTATGTTAAGACTTTTTACAATCGCTATCATATGAGACCCCGTTTCTGTCCTAATTTTATAATCTATACCAAGGTGATACCCTTTAAAGTGAACATTTTTTGACATAGATAATTCACAGGTAGTGAAAAATATAATTGGAACAATTAGGAATTAAACTGCACATTGTTTCAGGAGTTGTTTACGTGACAGTTTGGCATATTGCAGCTTGTCTCTTACTTTGATGCTGGTGGTCTAACATATTTACTGTCCCCGATCTGGGACAACTCCAAATAAAGGACTTGAAGGGGGCCTACTGCGCTAAATACAATGAACTGGGCCGTGTTGATTATGGCCTTCATGATTACCGGCTTCCACTGAACCATTCTTTTTAGGAATTGGGATTCAGTTACCCGTAGAAAATATTGTTTGATAACTTAGTTAAATCCCAAATAACTCTGTGTATGTACTTTATTTTAAACTATATCCTATGTTGCATTGGCGACATTTAGTCTTTTGCGGGATGCATTTTTTACAAATTTATAGTTCACTGTTACGAGAATCATGGGGCTCCAGACGCTGGGCACCCTGATTATGCATGGAGAGGCAAGTCACGGTCTGACAACGTTAAAACGACTGGCAGTAGCAGTGGCATTGGCTTTGTAATTAACAAAAATCAACACACGTCTATGATGACGATGTGTTAAGCTCAAGATACGATACGTTTGAACGATTGTGGATACGTACAAAGTTTCACAACAGTAAAAACATCAGTAATGATTATAGTCATATATTTCCCTAATGACAATATAGATCAAGAAAAGATTGAGTCTTATCAGACAATTTATAAAACATGTCGTTCTTTATAGGCAAATGGCTGCGAGTGTATGCTCATGGGTGACTTTAATGGTATTCTGTCTTGCCTCAGGCCACTAAGCAAGAAAAGTAAAAACGGTAATTTCCTCAGTGATTTGGTTGATTCCACACAAACTGAAGTGCTGCATTGTTTTTCTTAGTGTGGCGGGAATAAATTTGGCAACAGTAACCCACTGGAATCAATGATAAGTTACGTACTTGCTTACGGCTTTGTTCAAAACTTAACCTCTTCAGTTCCATATTTAGGACTGAGTCTACAGCGCATTGCTCCCAAAGCGCACACAGAAAAGCTGTTGACTCAGTCCAAAATTTTCCACTGAAATAGTCAGGATCAGAATAGTTGAAAATAAATTATGTTGACATTGGGTGAAAGAGGACATGTATAAACCCGATTTGCTACAAGATTTGTGGCACCAGTTTCTAAAGAGAAAACGTCTTACAACGCAAAAATCGGAATGAATATGTCACCAATAAAATAAATTGTTTAGAGACTTTGCAAACTGGAGTTTTTCAGGCACAGTGGTACGCGTCATCAAAACGCTCAACTTTTGCTGAAAATATTTGTTCTCAAGCAGTAGCTTGAAATGTGTTAGATTTAAATTCGTAGCTGGTGCCGGGTATTTAGGTATAAGTGCACACATTTGCAGATGGACTATAAACGATGGAAAATGTAAACTTTGTGCCGAGGGACATAAAACTATCCACCACCTCAAGTACACTTGTCTCAAACTTACCTCCTTAGGGTTCAAACATTTTGCAACTTTAGATAACTAACTGATACAACTTAAAATGAAATTTGTGAAAACTTTTAGGTTATCACCGCTTAGTAAGTGCTCCTATTTTGGGGCTCACCAAGCGTATTTATATGGAAATGGCGCTTCGTTGCTTTCACCGGTCACGAATTTTAACTGAAGCATGGCAAAGGTGATGCGAGCCACTCGTTGCAACCCAAAATTTTCAATACACATGGCCTGCTGTCACTGTGTTATCTGTGTACAATGTGTTGGATAAAGATTAAGATTTTCTCATATGTTTATACTCAGTTTTTTATTTGAAACGGAGAGACGCACAAACTGTATACAGAACACAAACGACAAAACGACACTAGCAGCACACAACTATTTAAAGATTCATAATTCTAGCACCGCACTGCTCCATCTGCATCCTCGTGCTCTAGATTAGTGAATGGTATTAGCCTAGTACTTCAGGTACAATATTGGTTGTCACATATTGAGATTATAAGAAAAAATGACACATTACAGTAGACTTGGAATAAATTTGCTTACAACTTGAGATAAGAAGAGAAAGAGACACTTTATTGCAAATTAACCTAGGAAAGACCTGGGTAGACTCGTCCAACTGCTGAATACTGTAGACTTACGAAATAAATCGTCTTGTCTCAGTAATAAAGGTGTCAACAGCATAAAAAGCTATAATGTTTTAATGTTTTGTATGGTCGTCACTGCCAAACAGTAGAATTTCCGTTTATCTATCCCTAGTAGCATACGTATAAGATATGGGTGGATACTGTGTATTGAAATAGGGAAAATACTGTCAATTTTTTTTTCTCTTCACTGGGCAAAAAGCGTGCAAAGTAGTAGAAAATGTTGTACGTATTTGAAAGGATGGGAGCAGGAAAGTTGGATACGGTATGATATTGAACATATGCAAGTTATGATAAACCCTTTCCCCCTTAAACTGGCCAAAACCGGCTGGTGGTCAAATGTCGTCTGCTTCAGTGTTTTCAACTAATTTCAACAGTTATGAAAAACAATATACATTAGACTTATCAATATCACATGCCCCAGATCAACAGCTTTCCTTGGCATGGGTTGGGCACTTAGTGGCCAACCCCTGCCAAGGAAAGCTATTAACTCAGTCTTAATTTAAGGGGGAAAGGGTTAAGCTTAGAAAGCCCAATGGGTAGCTGTGTGTGGCAAATTGTGAGAGCTCGAGTACAATGAGGAACACGCCGTGGTGCTCTGAATAGGAGTCGCTTGGCACAATGGGCCATGGTGAGGTCCGTTGTGGCCAGTTTGGAATACAAAATGTACGCTCACCTGTTTCGCAGTTTGTCCCATTGTACCCGTATGTGCAATTACAGGTATAGCCTCCTGTCCACGGATTGCAAAAAGCCCCATTTTTGCAGGGTGCCGACAAGCAGAAATTTATCTCTGTTCAAACGAGGAATAAAGTGACAAAACATCAAAAGTGTTGAATCTTTATAGTAGAATTTGGGACCCCAGATGGCAGTATTTGAGGATGTTCATTTGCACTCATATCTCCTTCTACCTTATGAGAACTTAAGCTTGGTTTACTTTTATGCAAATGCTGCTGTCGGGGTGGGGGTGGGAGTCCGAATGCGTCTATTAAAGATGATAATCAATCTTTTGGCCTTTGGAAATCCACTATTGTGTTTGATTGAGGCTGGAATCTTAAATACATGTACTCACATAAGTAAGTACAAGACGGGTTATACAGTTTATACAGTACGCGTGACCTTCAATTATGATAGGTGGTTTTGTTGGGTTGGTAATTCCCTACACTAATAGATGAAGATACCAACCCATGGAAACTCATTGCATGACACACCACTTTCGATTGGCAACGACTCACCCATCCAAGGGGCTAGGTTTGTTTATCCTCCTACTGGCTCCATTTACATTTGTTGTTAACCTGGCGGACCTGTACTAGAGGTTTTCTCTGTTGTTAACATATGAATTTAACAAGCCTTTTTTTTGTTTGTTTAGTTGCAATACAATTAACATATTTACCTGTTTCACAGTGCCGCCCTGTAAACCCATGATCGCAGTCGCACGTGTAATTTTTATAACCGTCAATGCACGTTGAATTTTTGGAGCATGGCTTTAAGGAACATTGCAATGCTGGAACGAAATGTCAAATTTACGTCTGTGTGTTTGTAAACGTATTTATTTCCAAACATGGAACTGGATTACCCAGTAGCTATTACAAATAACTGGTCGAGGGGTTCTCCAGACATATAGAACACACAATATATATACAAGACACACAGGACGGTACAAATCAGTTTGCAAGTTGAAATACAGTCGGGCATGACGAAAGGTACCAATTATCAGCTAATAAGCCGTCTGGTCTGGGTAATGTACAATTGAACAACTAAAAAAATTCAATATTTAACACATCCGAAAGGCTAGTACTAAAAGACAGTATAATTTCTAGAAGTCTATTGCCTACACGATTTACTATTAAATTAGGATGTGCACCAGGAGCAAGCACATTTGCAACAAACCTCAGGACTGTAAGTCTAGCTTGTTCAAAAAAGTGGACAAAACAGGAAAAAATGACGTGCATCTTCATTTACGGAGTTGCATGAACAAATAGAAGAGGGCAGAATATAAACTTCATATTAGTGTGAATTAAGTAAAGATCGCCCAAGGTGAATCTGGGTGTGAATTATATTTGCAAAGCGAGCACCAAACTCGAAATAATTTTGAATTTCAAGGCGAAGGAGCAGTACTTTGGCAAGTTTTACTTTGAAGATTGAAAGGATTTGGGAAAGGTTGACATAATCAGGTAAGTCGTTCCAAAGGCATATCTTTATCCGAGTTCTTAAATGTAAACTAGGGTGTATAGCTAACACTTTTGCTGTGGTTCGTTCTGTGTACCTATGTTAATCAATCTGGTAAGAAAAGTAATTCACAGAGATGGACTTGAATGGTTGCTGTAAAACGTCTAGTTTGCAATCAAAATCCATCGTTGAGCGTGACTGTGGTCATTATACGCTTCAGTATTGTAACAGTTTATCAGCCGCATAAGGGTCTCACAATGATATTTGTATGCTACTTTGTGTGGTCTTTGCGTGTGTCTTCCAATCATCCAACGTTAACATCGATAAAGACAAAAAAATATGGATCTTACCTTCAGGACATTCCTGCGCAAAAATATCGTTCTTCGGGCTTACAACAATGCTAATGTTGACAGCTGTAATGTAAGATATAACCTGTTGTAATGGTTAAAAATAGATATGACTCTGAAGCTATTATACATGTGTACGATAGCGCAATATGAACAAAGTGCTTTAAAATATTTTGTGCCCCACACGTTCGTGCTAAAAACCTTTCGGATTTTTGCATTTTGTGGCAACCCTTTCCAATTGCTAAATCCAAACCTAACCGAAAACCTCAGCTTTGTGCAAATAAAGAGTTTGAGCATATTATATTTCGCAAAGCGTCCCACTAGCCACCACAGCTAAATCTTAAGCTGGTATGAGTATTTTGTTTAACATTACTTGTGATGAATATATTGTTTTATTAATAAACCATTTCATGATAAACAGGGTATTTATTTGAAACGTATTTCTCCATACTGGATTGCCCAATAACACAGAACATTGTCTAATCTATGGGTTCTCCAGTCACGGAGCCGCACAATAATATATAATATACAGTATCGTATGTATACATATTAAATTATAAGACTCACAGGATAAGAAAAATCATGATATAAGACTCACAGGACAAGAAAAATCATGATATAAGACTTACAGGACAATAAAAATCATGATATGACTCACAGGACAATAAAACTCATGATAATATGACCAAGAGATGACTATGCATGATATGAATTAGACTAAAGATACTATATACTTGGAACATAATATTGAATTGACAGCTTTTCCTGGCGCGCTTTGGGATTATTGTGCCCGACCCGCGTCAAGAAAACCTTTTGACCTGGAGCATGTTATCATCATAGCTATCATCTACAATTCTCTGCAGAAACGTTTTATTTTGACGAGGCCTTTATGTAAAAAGTTTGAGGCAGATGTCAAATTACATCCGAACGCTTTAAGGCCATTTGAACTGAAAGGATTAAAGATTGCCTTGCAGCTGTTTATGTGGGGTGCAGTGTTGGCATCAGAATATTATCTAGAACCACTTCCTCGTAGTCGTTACCCTATTGCAAATTCCAAATCCTATACACTCCATACGCTAACCTGATGACACATTACACCTTGAATTTTGTTAAAAATACACAAATGTTTCTTATGTTGCCTTCTGTTGTAATACTTTGGTTGATAAAATACTGGAGGTTGGACATGCTATACGCAGTCATTATTTACGGTTGAATTTGTTGCAGTGCTATTTAATTTTAAATACTCGACAAATCTGTGTGAACCAGACTCTAAGTAATGACGTCATCGAAGAGCTACGAAAGTTAGGGACACCATAGGATCCAATCACTAATCATACCAAGTTTAGGTATATACATATATATATTTATATATATATATATATATATATATATAATACATATATATATATGTACAAAGGAATAGGTCCTACAACCGGTTTCTGGGTCATGCCCATTGTCTGCGGGTCAAGTGTACTCCTGAAACCGGACTATGGGCAGTATATACCAAGTATAAAATACCACATTATCTGGGCACGTATAGCTTCCCATAATATATGGGCAGATTTACTACATTATACAATTCTGAAACCCCCTAGGTAGCACATTGAATTTAAGGCAAACATGGTTTATAGGCATTTTTGAAATGCCCATAAACAGAACAACTGCCCACCATACGGTCTGAGGATTACAATTCTGGCCATAAACCACCAAAGACATAACTATGTATATATATATATATATATATATATATATATATATATATATATATATATATATATATATATATAATCTCCCCAAACACCCGTGCTGATAAGGCAGTCCATCAAATTAAGGGTTCTTGTCTGTTCAGGAACCCAAGCGTATCGTGATACTCAACTGGAGTAGAATATTGATTAACCGCTGCTGCCTTTGATTATGTGAGAGTTCTCAGGATGCATAATTTGGCAATTGCATTCCTCGTGATCAATATTTAAAATATATATTAGTGACATTACTCTATTTTTCCCAGTCATAGTTTTATACAAAATTATGGGCTTTATTAGCAATATTGTTTTTCCGTGGAATTCAAGAACTAAATTGTAGTCGATTGTGTTTTTAAGCTCCAATGATCATTTCCTATAAATTGGTGAATCACCTCAAAGTAGCTTCACCTGTGTCCAACAATGATTCCTCTGCTGCATATGGTTCCCACTGTATTGTTTTATTTATGCTCATGCCCTCAACTCTCCGTTCAGCAAAAGCACGCTCAGTGTTGACCACGCTAGCTTACATGCATCGTTTCTTAATATACATCCCACAAGCTCCTATTTGACCCCTTCAAACAAACAGGTGCAACTGCACCACACCTTTCTCGTAGCTGTGAATTTAAAACCAAATAAAGTAAGAAAAACAGCAAATTGAAATCCAGTCTCACTAAACTCCATCTTCAATCCAGCCACTACCTTTGTATAAACCTAGGATTTAAATTTTATCGCTTTCATCGTGGTTGTTGCGCAATTTTACAAAATTCAAGGCTTTAACAGTCATATCAATTTATGCTCTATATGATAAGGCTAACTGGCCGTTGAATGAGCCCAATGGGTTTTCACCATAGCTGGCTTGAGCAATGTGAATAAGCTGGGTGGTATCTCGCAAGGTGCTTTGTCTCATGATTTTGGATAGTAGGGATAGAACTTCATGGTTTCCACGTTGCATAGAAACAAACATATTTATCACAGTTTGAGTTGGTAAAGTCGATACCACAACATTCATTGTAGTGTACTCCCTGATGGAAACCTGGAAACCGCCAACTCCGTAAAACCAGGCATGCCAACATTCAAGGTGTCATATGAAGGACAAGTAGTCAAAACTATCAGGGACACAAAATAATTAACAAAGAATACAGCAGCCAATGCTCAATTTTGATGAAAAACAGATACTGTAAATTGGTCAAAATGTTATGCTTAGTTCAGAGATTTTCCCTACTGATAAGAGACAGTTGGCATCTCTGTGCAACAAAATAAAAGGTCTAAATTTATGACGCTGAACAGGTATCTATTCAAGTCCACTAGCAGTAACACCTACTTTTTGCAGAAACCATGCTTTCATCTTACTCACGTTTCTCACATATCACCGAGGAAATATTTTGGCTACGACAGCAATCTATGTCATACCAGCGTATGCTGCTATCCCAGTTCCCTTTCAGTGGACGAAGTACCACGCAGCTGTCATTTTGGTTACCCAATGCTGTTGCATTGCTGTGGGGTTCGCCTGTAGAGTGCATGGGGAATCGAGATAATGTTTTAATTTACAAATTAGATTATGCAGACATCTCCTGCCCCGAAAAACTTTTCTCCTTGCTGAAATAACCCATTAATGTGGAACATAATATGCGACATGACTGTTACTGTGTGTATGTATATTATAATCACCATTTAGCACCCCTTCCGTAAAGAGACAATTTCTATATTAAGACCTCATTTGAATCTTTAGGTGGTCTTACTACTGATTCATATATATATATATATATATATATATATATATATATATATATATATATATATATATATATATATATATATATATATATATATATATATATATATATATATATACATGTTTGTGTGTGTGTGTATGTCAATACTTAAATTATTTGTGAAGTGACTGTACCTGGCATTTGTAGTCTATGAGCCACCATGGAGTTGTTGAAAGACAATGACTTGATTTCAAGTTAATTGGATTCAAAAATTGAAGCTTTAACGCTGTGGCACTTTTAATGGACAATACGATTGCGATACAGGTTGATGGGGGAATGACAGCATGCAGCAATGACAACAGAAATTATATAAAATTTGCAGAGTATTCGATACAACAAGTCACGGCAGCCTCAATGGCGACTAAAAGCTGAAACGGCTCCTGGTCAACAAAAAGTGGCCTCTGAAAAAGGTTGAAATGTCTACTAGTCATTGGACAAAAATGGTTTCTGAAGAAAGTCCTTCCAACAATTTACTCTGTGATCCATATTTTAACTAAATCAGCAGCTTTCTGTTGTTATAATCTGACAGCTACCGCAAATATTTTAATAACATATTTGTACCCAGTATTAAATATTCAGGAAATCACTGTGACCAGCTGCATGAGTTGTCTGTAAATACTGAAATAACTTTTTGTTAATATGTAGAACTATTATGTCTTGGTACTCCTTTTTCATTTGTAATCATAAATAAACATCAACACCACATTACCTACATCCATTTGACAGATCTTATAGATTTCTGCATGAAATGAATTTAAGAGAGCACTCGATTACCTAACACTGTTTTACACATCTTCAACTGTTACCTGGGGCCCAGTTTGTGTGCGCGCTGGAGGCTAGCAAACTACCATTTAGGTCTCGAAAGTTCCCTTCATTCCCAATATCATTGATTCCCAGGTATAGTCCAGCTTCCTTGCTTATCTGAAAAGTAACGCACATAATGTTAGCGATCAAATCAACACAAATTTATAATAATTGAAATTAATTAAATAATTATGCAATGTTGCATATTTTGAAATGATCATTGGGAACTTTTTACTTGAAAACACAAGAAAGTTTCCTCTCATAATTTTCAAGTGCATTGAAACTGTAGCTAAGTGTCATTGTTACAGTGGCAATGCACCTTAACAAAAAAGCAGATTTGTTTGCTATTTGTTTTTTCCTTGAATTAAGACTGATTTTAAGAGAGAGCCAATAACGTTTGTGCACGTCCGTTTAGCACCAGGTGATTAATATATTTTGATCACAATGAATATATACAATTTGATCTGGTAGGTTATATACTGTAGTTCTAGAAATTTTCGCGCTCGATATAATTTCTGGTACGCTATATAGCACATCCCAGTGCTACTAATAAGTTGGATTCTCCAGAACATGGAGACACACACACAATATGTATACAAAATGTTTCCAATTCTATGTAGATAAACAAATGTAGGGATACAAGGTACATTGTAGAGTACTCTCATGCCCATCATGATAAATTACAAACATATCATATTGCATGAATACAGAACAAGCAGAGTCATGTGTCATTGCGATAAAAAGAAGAACAGTCACACAAGGTCCCAAGGAATATATATATATATATATATATATATATATATATATATATATATATATATATATATATATATATATATATATATATATATATACACATATATATATATATATATACATATATATATACATATATATGTATATATATATGTATATATATATATATATATATATATATATATATATATATATATATATATATATATATATATATATATATATATATATATATATATATATATATGCAAAAACATATTTAGTTTTGAAACTTTCTTGTGTCCACAGTGTACTTTTGGAACGCTTCACAGATGAGTACGTTTAAGGGATTCGTTAATTCCTTGCTACCGAAAAGGAGAATTTATATTTATATGTTACTTGCAAGGTGGGTAATCAAATTTGGGTGGCCACCTGGAGCTAACTTTGGAAAAATAGAGTTGAGAAGATTATTTCTAGGTATGGAATACATAGGACAGAAAATATATGGTCAAAATATTCAGCAGGGTAAGTGCAGTGAGCAGGTAGGGTTTGGAATGACGTGGACTTTAAAAAGATTGAAATTAAGCTTGGAGTAGCCCAGTTGCAGTTGGGTATGACAGATATTGGCAAATCTGTTAGCATAGAAAAAGTTGTCAGGAACATCATCCACGGCCAGCAAGGATGCTTTCACTTTACATTTGAATATTTGAAGGGATATTGAATCTCGCATATAAGGCGATTAGTTCCGCATTTAATAGGACGTACAGAAGAACTAGGTCGGCAAAGGCTGCGACCGTGGAAAGAAGGAGGAACAAGACTGAGAAGATAAGGAGGAGCTAATTTATGGTACAGTTAGTGAAGGGTAATCAGTTTAAAGTACTTGCGCTGACCCACTAAGTTCACGAAGAAGATTAACTTGAGCACCAGTCCTAATATTTGAAGCCTCAAACTGGATTGATTCGAGTAGGGCAGAGAAGCTTTGACCACAATTGTTGAACAGAACGTAGCCATATTCAAGAATTGGTCGAATCATAGATAAATACAGTTTCGAAAGAACACAAGGGAAAGTTTATATCTAAACCTACGGAGGAGTGCAATCCGCTGACTGGCTTTACTAGTTATCCGAGTAATATGTGCATGGCAGGATAAGTTATGTGTAAGAGATTACCCTAGGTGGGAGGGTGTATTTACCTCAGGTATATTTGAGTCTTCTAGGCTCATAGGTGGGTGGAGAGGTTTAATAAGTTTGGCAGTAAAAATCACAGAAATAGACTTTAAAATATCAAAGATGACTCGCCACGACTTCCACATTTATGTATGATAGAGGGGTTAGTGTTCAAGTGATTCAAGCATTCAATATGATTCATAACGATTTCAAGCCCACTAGTGTCATCAGCGCAAAGTCTGACGTCACAAGCTAGATTATCGAATATATCATTAACGTAAATTTGGAATAATAGTGGGCCCAATATGGATCCTTGAGGAACTCCAGCTTCAAGACGTAATCAAGGATATAATGTTTCATGAATAATGACTCGTTGGAAGTGGTTTGTTAGGTAACTATCGATCCCTTTTACGATATTATCAGATATGCCTAGTTGTCACAGATTAAAAAGGAGGCCAGGATGCCAAACCTTGTCGAAGGCTTTCGATACATGGAGGAAGGGCATCCTGGCTTCCTTGGATTGTTCAAGGACGTTATAGATATTAAAGAGGATATACACAAGCTGGTTACTAGTAAAATCTCCGGACATGAAACCCGAGTTTTTCGAGGTGAGATTATTATGCATCATGCATTCATAAATAGCATTAAAGAAAAGTTGAGGGAACACTTTGGACACATCACACAGCAATGAGATTGGACGATAGTTACTTTTGATCTGCTTGTTTGATTTCTTGAATACCGGACATGTGTCAGATTTCTTTCAGGAGTGAGGGAAACAAGACAGACTTAAAGAGATATCGAGTCACCTGTGTTTTGGAGTAAATTATTACCTATGTTATCTGTGCCAAAAGCTGAAGTTAATCTTAAAGAGGTCGAGACTTTTCGGTCACAGTCTTCTTCTAAAGTAGTGTCATGTAAGCGTGCATCCGTTTGAAATGTAAACTGGGCAATGTTGGGGCGTCAACATCAGGAAGTGTTTCACATTGACAAGCAAAGTATGTGTTGAAAATTTCATTTTTTTTTCAGTTATGCAAGGCACAATTTTGTCACATTCTTAAATAGAATGTATATTCTGGTGTAATTTACACCCCAAAACAGTCTTTGATAGACTCCACCACTTTTTGGGGGCTAATGTCCTTTTCGTCGAGTTGTTGACACAAGCTAAAAATGAGAGCAGACAGAGTTTCTAACCAGGTTAAACACTCTATTGTAGTACCTTTTATACAAATGGAAAAACTTCTTCATCTTGATGTAGGCATTGTTAGTATGGGGGTGCGGGTTGTTAGGCACATGCTTCAAACGTTTCCACGCACGGTTGCGACTACGAATATGTTTTTTAATTGCTGAAGGTATCCAGGGCTTGTCCCTAGGGCGAATTTCTACTTCCTTTAAAGGGATAAAGCCCTTAGCCGTAGAAAGGAACAAGTCCGACCAGTAAGATACAACATCGGCAATGCAATCAAAAACTTCATGAGCTGTGTCCTCGGAGCTGATTGTAGGCCAGCATTAAGATCACAAAAATAGTTTTTTTGAAGTCTGACACCTATCTTTTGAATGGTTTATCCTGGTTCAAAAAAAGCCAGAAAGAGGAAAAGACTGCACTATGGTCAGAATTAGAAACAAACAAGAGGAATATTTCAAGAACCAGACCAGGCGAGTCGGTAATAGTAAGATCTAGCAAATTTTTAGAGTATTCGTTTATTCTGGTGGGCTCATCTATAAGCTGAAAGAGATTATGCTGTGATACAAGGTTAACAAGAGATAAAACAAGTTCACTGTCAGCATGAGAGGAGTCCGAAGTGGAACATCTTTCGTTAGGATCACCAGTGATTATTAATATGTGAGGATTACCCTCAATGGCTAAGGAGAAGAAAAGAATCGCGGATCTTGGCGAGCTGACCCGGAGGCCAATAGTGGTTTCTGACTAAGACTTTACCACCCACAGTAGAAATTTCAATCCAAACGTGCTCAAGATCTTGACATTCAAGTTCAGAATGTCTAACACAAGGTAGGGAAGAATCGATATAGGTTAATGCACCACCACCCACCCACCCACCCACCCCCCAAGCGATATGGTCTTTGCGAAAGAGAGGTTGGAAATTAGGAGGAGCTGGTTGGGATAATTCTCGTCAAGCCAGGTTTCAGAAAATGTGATAATGTTAAAATTTTCAGATTCGACTAAAAAGTGAACTTCATCTAGTTTACCTGGGGTTTTTTAGGTTGTATTTAGGAATAATTGAATGACATAACTTCAACGGGTTGTTAGGGTTATTGCTAGGGCCAGGTTCTTTGTGTACATCGATAGCTTTTAGGAAGAAAATATTAAAACCCCTCAGAATAATAATTAAAATGAATAGCGCAAGTAAACCAAAAGACCAACACATCTGATTGACAACAGAAGGGCGGGAATGGGTCACAACTATGAATACAATACATTTATTCACAAACAGACCAATGGTCGCCCTGTATTCAGCAACGCTGATATCCATTAAGCATGGCCAGGATGAACGAGTGTTCCCCTCATGAGAAAGTCAACATACGGTGCCAGAAAAACCTCATTGAGACATACAGTTATGGTTCGAGTCAATTGTAACAGAAGAATAATAGGGGAAATTACCCCAAAATTATCTTAATAGTATCACAGTAACATAACACTTTACAAGTATAGAAAGAGAGTATTGGAAACAATAAGGGCATGAATAGTAGAACAACAACATGATATGGGAACAGTAAAGGTTATTTGGACCAATACTGAGTCTAATACTTCTACACATTTAGTTCTAGGACAAACGAATGTTGTTTTACAGGTTTGTGTATAAACAATGAGCCAATGGAAATATCATTAAGTCACCTGCGAGATTTGTACGAAAGCAACTAATAATGTGGACATTCTCTGAGAAATACACCTTAGGGAAATACTCAACACGTATTGAGTTCAAGTAAATGAGCACTGGTTTATATGTACATGTTCTCATCCCAGAGAAAGATAAATCTGAGGGACACAATCACATGATGGAAGACTATGGTCAGATATACACCCAAACAGCTGATGTTGCAAATATAACATGACACATTCTACGTTAATACTGCTTCAGCCATTGAGAATGATAAACATGCTCCCCTGACTTTGAGTTCTGAACTGACTGTGTACAAACATCAATGGACAACCACAAAAAATACCCCAGTATTGTAAATTTCAATTTACCTTTAGTCACAAGGTCTGATTTTACTTTTGAGTATATTTCCTAGAGCAAACCTGAAAGAGAGTCTGTTCTTAATCCCTAAGAGTGGTATGGAATACGCAAACGTTCACGAAAAAACGCTGATACTTGTGGCATCTACTATTTGCAGACCCTTTGCGAACATATACATAAGTGGTGGACACTGGAAGTTTCCCTACGAACACCAAATGAACCAATTAGTTCAGAAAAATATTACCCATATTCACAACCCAACAAAAAGTGCAAAGTTATATACAGAAGAAGCAGAGATTCAAGAGTCACCAAAACATTAACATTAACATTCATCATTCAATACCAATGTGCAGAGATAAATTTCCCTCCTTGATTGAAACAGGCGGTCATTCGTAAAAAGCAACTGGTAGTTTTAAACCGGTTTTCCAAACCTTTGAAACATTCTTCAATCATAACAACCTTTAGTTTTTAAACGCGTTTTCAGGAAAAGTGACACTTCAGTTAACCTTTTCACCCTTGAAGTAAGACTGAGTCAACAGCTTTCCTCGGCATGGGTTGGGCACTTAGTGCTCAACCCATGCCGAGGAAAGCTGACGACCTGGGTATGTTGTCTTGACAAGTCTCATCTTCTCAATCAAATTGTTTTCCATTGCTGTTGAAATCAGTTGAAAACGCTGAAGCAGACGACATTTGACCACCAGATGGTTTTGGCCGGTTTAAGGGGGGGAAGTGTTAAAAAGCACTGCCGACCCTTTAGTATTCTTACAGGTTTCTCAAAGTTGTGTGAGTTTTTGATGTTAACTCAACTTGAAGGACTTTGGAAAGACATCTTACACAACTATATTACATGTTTTAGACAGCATTGTAGCTGCCAAAATATCCTCAAAGGTTATGTTGTCGAATGAAGGCAAGTACTTGATAGTAGAAAGAAGGTTAGGGCTCTAGTTACTGGCCTATCAGAAGCCTTGGATAGTTCACCTCACTATCTACTTGTTGCAACACTAAGATCACATAAAAATGTAAATAGAGGCCACAATTTTTGTATTTTATTCCTCTATGTAATACACCAGGGCGACCTTACTTATGATATCATCAGGTACGGTCGAGGATCACTCTCAAATATATCCTTGACATTTCTTCATGGAAAAAACAACTACTTCTACATGCATTCACGGTTTCTACTTGATAGGGTTTTTTTCAACAAATAAAACTGAACTGTATCACATTCCCAAACAGCAGATACTGGAATTAGTGATGGTCATCTTAAGTGGTGTGTTGAGCACTGAAACCCAGCATACGAAATAAAAATAATTTGTCATCGCACGTTTTATTGAGGAATGAAGGCAACTGCTTGACAGTGGAAAGAAAGTTGATGCACTAATTACTGATTTGCCAAAAGCCTTGGATTCTTGCAAAACTAACGGCTTAACAAAATGTCGAGATACCACAATTTTTGCATGGTACTGCCTTTGTAGAACCGCTACCAATTGAAGCTGCTAGCACAGTAAGTACAGCAACAAAACGAGCTCAACTGAGATTGGTTCTATACCCATCATGTTTCAATGTATGTATGAATAATATCTTCAGCTTTGTCAGTTAATGTTTCATTCACATCTTTGCTTATAACAATACACTTCGCAACAATGCCAAAACAAAGTTACATGGTAAATCATGCCTATTTACGTATGGTTAAAATGCCATATACAGGTGTGAGGAAAATCCCTCTCAATTTCAGGCAATTGCTGCAAACGAAATGAAAGATATTTTCAGCTTCTTTTTGGTGACGATGCTACTGTTAAATGAGCAACCCATACGAAATGACTTGTGGTTCATATTTATATTAATATGAAGTGTGTGTGGCACAGAGGAGCATATCAGATAAACGCTTTTTATTGGCTTGCAAGTTTTTTCAACCTACCCATTAAGCTAACCATAGATAAATCCTATGTCTTGTGTAATTTCAAGTTCTTCTCTTTCATTTTGGAACTCCAGAAAGAGTGCAAAAATAAGGCATAATATAAAAGATTACAAAGCAAAATAAGTTTGTACTTTGTTGTCCAGTGATTTCACTTCATTCTATTCCCACCCTCTGAAAACCGCAAACCATCCCACTTTAATGTAACCGAAATGTACAAGATTGAAATTGCCAAAGGGTCTCTTTTTTCAGAGCCTGTTCAAACTAAGAAAACTACGCGTAGCCTGACGTAACGAGATGTCAACGTGGCAAGTGTCAAGATGAGTGACAGGAGCTGGTAATTTCTAAAAGTTTTATGGCTCTAAATTTTTTAAGGAATTTCACATGAAATTTAAGAAGATATAGACCTAATAGTGTATGTGCGTGAAATGCCCGAGTGAATATGTAGAACAATAGAAAGTCTGGCAAACTTTCATAAATTTGAATAAAATGTATATTCCACCATTGACTGAGCATTTCAGAATTAAAGTATGTAAAGCACTAAGTGTGAATGAAAAACTTTCTTTTCAACATTTTTCATACAAAATGTATCCCTGGTATCTGTGGGCAGTTTTTTTAGGAAAAATGTACTTCTTCCTAGTGTATTTCTTTGTAAAATACCCACACCTTTGCAGGACATCAGGCAAGACCACTGGGGCGTGACTTTTGTATTCAGTTATCAACAAGCCAATTAAACCATTGTTCTTGTATACTCGCACATGGGTTATTGCTTTTAAAAGCCAAATTAAGCCATCGGAAGGGCTATCATGTAAATGTTCATGGTGCACATTTGAGATCTTTAAAGTGTAATTGTCTACTTCTAGGTGCAAAATCAAGATGGCTGCCCAACGTTGATTCAAACCCACCAATGTACAATGTTTTTGTGGCTAATTTTCACAGCAGACATCAAAGCTTTCATTACATTTTTGCCAGCTTTGATTTTTACTTTGAGTCCTGACATTATTTGACGTGGTGTATTTTTAGTTTGAATTATATTAGGTGGCCCCAATGATAGCGGATTGCATAAATCCTTAAATTGGACTCATCCTGACATATTATTTTATCACTATCTGATATGTACTTACTATTTAACTACAATTTTATGTTTTGCCAATAATAACCTGTACAAACTGTAACCATATGTCTAATAAACTTTTGAATCTTTGAATATTGAATCTTTGGTTGAAATGTATTTGCGCCAAATTCATGATCTCATGGGGTCACTTGAATATGAATAACGTCAATAATGTCATGGTATATCCATAATTATGTAAGTTATCAAAATATAGATTAGAAGGATAACATGTAATACACAACCACCAAGTGGAAGGAAGTCAACGTGCAAATGAAAGTCTACATGAAATAAATGTATGAAATAAATCACGAATAGTTTAATAATTGTTTCATGTGGTAATCTTGAATCAACTCATCTTCACTTTCATCCTGTCATCCAGTGGGTGTGGACAGATTGCTTGGGCCATGAATTTGCAACATTCTGAGCATGGAAGGGAAAGTTTGGCGCGTAAACAGAGCGTTTTTATGCAGCCAATATTGAAGCAAACACTGACTGGATTCAGAACTACATCCGGTGCAATCACCTGCCTTGAAACAGTGAATATTAGTCGTAGTTCTGAACCGAATGTTTCGCACCCATGCTGCAAAGAGCCCACATAAGATGGCCTGCATCTTTTCACACAGCTGTTTGGATATATGCCCTCTGGCAGTGTGGCATGAACACATCCATATTGTGAAAGGCTGTTCAAATTGGGGGCACAGGGCGTTTGTCAGCAACCAGTTGTTTGAAAATTACTGCACACATATTGTCTACTATTGTCTCTGGCACCTGGCCATAAAGTATGGTCACAGACATCCAAGCAGAACTGAGTACTTCATCTAGGTGCTTTCAAATCGCCTTGGCGAAGAATATCAGTGAACATTTCAAGCCTTTTCAATACTGGTGCCTTGTCAACACCCAAAAATAACGAAACTACATCACATCTACCAAACACAGGAACTGCAAAGGGGTCAGACCCAGTTACAACCACACATTTTCATCTGGGGCATAAATGTTTGACAATGATGTTAATGATTTTGTTCTTTTTGTTTGCACTAATGGTCAACACCGAGGCTCTTTCTTTCAAAGAACAGTCTTCTGTCAGTGTAAAGACACGACTACACCTCTTTGCCTTCAGTTCAGTAGTATGACTTCATACACATCTTGTAAAATCTGTCAAGCAGTAGATGAAGAATAAATATGATCATACCTATATGCTACAGAATTCTGGTTACTGCAGCACTGACCAATGCAGATGCACAAACAGGTAAAGCTGGCCATAAATTCAAAACGACAAAGCAGAATCATCAAGGGTCAGCACCATAGAGTCGGCTGCTCCTTGTACTGCAATGTACTTGCAGTATGGTCTTAAGAACATATGTACTAGTTGTCCTCATTTGACCACTTTTATCAAAGAAAGCTGTGGGCAGGGGTACCTGTTGCCCAGAGAATTGTTCCATTTGCCTGCTTTAAGATACCTTCTTTTCATGTTGTCCTCCTTACATCTGTAGTCGTACAGACATACGCCTGCCTCCATTAACTCGATTTGGGGAGTCACGTACATGGAAGTTGAATTTATTTATTCGTGCGTTCGTGGGCGGGGGGTGGGGTGGGTGAGGGGGAGGTAGGGTGGAGTCCGCCCTTAATTCGACCTTTTGTGTAGTAGGTACATGTGGGTTTATGCTCTGGTGGTTCAAGGTCCGACCGATTCTTGCTCAAATCATTAATGAAATATGACACGCGAATGCCTCTCAAACCCCTTGGCTGCCAACGTCTTGACTGTCTGGTGACCTTGAAAATAGGTCAAAGTTCCTCAGTGTCAAACTTATCCAAGTTTTACATAAGATGCACCCAGAAGGCATGTTTTGTGGTGGTAGCTGAATTGAAAGGTATCACGTTCACTTCACCAAAACAGGTGAAGGCTGGCTAGCAAAATGGTTTGGCTCATTTTTAAAATCTAGGTGATATCCTCTTCGAAAAAAATCTCACTTGTATCCATGTCTTAAGAAAGAAAGAAGGAAGGAAGAAAGAAAGAAAGAAAGAAAGAAAGAAAGAAAGACAGAAAGACAGAAAGTAAAAAAGAGGGAAGGAAGGAAAGTGTTACTAAGTTAGGCAACTCTTTTGGTTTGTCAGTAATGCCTGATACATTTGGACTTTATGCATTTATTCCGTATTATTTGGTCATCACCAAAACATGCCAACAAGAGTAGCATATCGCAATAGAAATTGTTTTTCACACCCAGAATACTACGATTTTACGGCACGTGTAGAAAGAAAACAATATTACCACTACCTCTTTCTGTCTTCTTCTCATACTTATGAGATAATTTTACGAGTTTTTCAAACAGAAAGAGGTCGGTAGTTGACTCTGTATCAACTCCACATGGTTGTTTTGAATATTGTAAGGATTTTAAGGTGGAATCGGTAAATTCATTACTTGATACACTCAAACTGGTTGATCTTGTGGTGGAAAGAAGTTGACCACCTGACCACTCTGTACTGTCATTTATATTTGTTATTAATTATATGCCAGAAGATGTGGTGACAGAACCGGTCAAATCACATGGTGGCAGAAGACACTATTTTGAACATGTACCAGAAACTTTCATGAACAATGAAATATGGTCAGAGGGAATTCGGGTAATAATTGATACTTTTTTAATATGGCAAATAACCAACCTGATCTTGATTCAAGTTATGACAGTATGTGTAAGGTGATTTTATTAGAGATGGATACAAAACTACGGTTTAAAGATGCCAGTTCAAGTGTGCGAAAGCGGATTAAAGTCGCAAAACCGTATTGGGATGACTCTTTAACTGATTTGTGGCAACAAATGTACGTTTGTGAACAGGAATTTTTACAATGTACAGATACCAGAAGAGAAAGACAGTTCAAGAGGCAGCTATTTAATGAAGCACAACATCGTTTTGATAAGTAACTTATAAAAAAGAAAGAAATTCTGGAGAACGTCCCGATTAGTGACATCTCGATGTGCTATAGGGCGATCCAGTTGAAATAAATATGTTTAAACAAACAAAAAGAGAGAAATTAAAGATGGAATGAGGTTATAGAGATCAATGAAGTAAACACTAGAGATCCTAGAAATATTTGGGAACATGTTAATAAGTTAAGCCCAAGATCAAAGGAAATATCACGATTGTGGAACAAAATGGTGAGTTGGTTACAAATCTTGATGAGGTGTTTCGTGTATGGAAGAGAGATTTTAATTCATTTTATAACCCAACACAAAACAATGATGATTTTGATAATTTATTCTACTCGGACATTCAAAATAGATACTCGGAGAAAGAGGCTGACGCTGTGTCGAAACAGAGGTTAAACATTGCAAACTGTGTCATGAATTATCCAGTATCAATAGAAGGAGTTAAAAGGGTAATTATAAAAATTAAAATGAAACAAATCTGCAAGGTTTGATCGTGTACCTAGTGAAGTGTTAAAACGTGATGACATCTTGTCACTATAATGTGTTCTGTTACAGAAATGTTTTGACCTTGGAAAGATACCTAGTGTGTGAAACAGAGCCATTATGTCACCTATTCCTAAAGGAGCTGATAAAAATCCATATCTGCCCCTATCATACAGGGGCGTTAGCCTGTTATCATGTTTCTACAAGGTCTATACCGGAATATTAAATGAGAGGATTGTAAATTACTCGGACGATATGGAAATGGGTAATGATGAACAAAATGGGTATAGAAGAGGTACTTCTTGCAGGGACCATGTATTTGTTTTAACATCTATTATTCGAAATAGAAAGGCAGATAACCTTGATACCTCTATTTGCTTCCTGGATCTACAGAAGGCGTTTTATTCTGTAATTCGATTCAACTCTTGTGGACATTTTTAAACTATGATATAATGGGAAAGCTTTATAGAGCAATTACGTCAATTTACCTCCATCAATGTTCATGTGTGTGGATATATAACGAATATACAGATTGGTTTGACGCAAAACATGGAGTTAGACAAGGAGATACTTTGTCCTCAACGTTATTCAATATACATATAAACGACTTTATAACGGAGTTGAATGACCTTGATTATGGTATAAAAGTTGCGGGGGAGAATATTGGTGCGTTAGCATGTCCAGACAATATTGTTTTATTAGCAAATAATGCAGAGGAGTTACAAATGATGCTAAATTTATTTGAATCGTAGTGTAAAATGGCGACTCAGAGTTAATATTGATAAAACTAAAGTTTTTCACTTCCGTAATAAAAGGAAAAGTCGTGTTGAATTCTGGTTTAAGTTGGGTGATGAAGATATTTTTATTTCTTGGTAAATAAAAGTATCTAGGTGTAAATCTGGATGAGTATCTAGTATTTGACACTACAGCTAATACTCTGGCTGAAGCTGCTGGCAGAGCTCTTGGGTCTGTTATATCTAAGTTAAGAAATTACGAAACGTCGAGTATAATAATAAAACTACACGAGTGCAAGTGCCTGGCCATAAATTCTGCATGGCACGAGCATACCCGTGGAGTGGAAGGATACACTAGATGCAGCCCGCCGCAGGCGGGCCATCGAGTGTATCCTGCCGCTCCTTAGGCACGCGAGTGCCATGCATAATTTACAGCCAGGCAATTGCAAGAGTTGTTTTATTTTTTATCCCATGTATGTGTAGTCCAGAGTAATCTCAACGATTTCACATAAACAAATGTCAGTGTTGTGTCGAATCAGCAATCAACGATGAATACCGCAGCAGACGATAAATCAACATCCTAGGTGCGCACGCATGAAAAAGTGGTCAGCGCGAATGTAAGGCATGCACGCGACCGTTCTACACGGGCGTGTGGATCGACAATAAATTCTATACGGTGCAGAACGTGGTTACTCTGGACTACACACACATGGGATAAAAGACCTTTACAACTATGTTCCACTCTGGTGTAGTGCCTGTGATGGATTTCTGTTCGGAAGATTGGGAATATGGAAGATATGAATGTTACAATAAGATACAGAATCGAGCTATGAGATACTACTTGGGGGTACACGCAAAGGCCCTAATTATAGGTATGCAAGGTGAGATTGATGGATTTTACCAAAATTCCGACGGTACCTTAACTTATTTTCTTATTGGAACTATTTGAATTCACTTAACGACGACATATTAACAAAATTTATATTTCATAGAGATTTGGAGACGGAGAATAATAACTGGAGTTCAGATATAAAATTATTCTTTGAGATGACTGACTTTAATACTGCCTTTGTATGAAAGAAGAGGACCCTGTGATATTAATGTTGTGTCAGCTTAACTTAATTCTATAATGCAAAAAGAATGGGAAGCAGGTTTCGCTACAAACCTAAACTTAGAACATATATTAAGTTTTAAAAAGTCTTTTCGAGGTGTACTTTTAAATAATAGAGTTTGTTATATGTGCACAGATTTGATTATCGAGGCCTAGTTCTATTTTCTTGTATTTGTGATTTTTATGATGCCTTAAGAAGACAAAATGTGTACAGAAAAGTTTGTGAAGCGTACCCTTTATTTTTGCATCAATCCAATGAAGAAAAGTTTATATATCTAATATCTAAAGAAAGTAAATTTGTGGCCAAATATCTATGTGACGCGTAGTTTAGAAGGAGAGAGCACCTCTATAGAGGTATCCCATGAGTTTTGGTTGTAATCAGTTGAATATATTACTGAATTATAAATGTGTATATATTTAGAGTGACATATAAACCAAGGAGGTTGGGTGCATTGGTAATCATTTGGTATTATGTATATCATGTCACTATAATAAACAAATACCATACCATACGATACCATACTAATGAGGATAATGTTTATATTATTGCATCTCTAATGGATTAGCAATAGACAACATAACCAGGCATAACCACAATGTGTTTAGCTACATAATTTCACAATAGACCTGTTCATAGGACTCGGGTTTATTCGTTTCGCTTCGGGAAGCGCACCCTGCTTTGTTTACATTTTGTGCTCCGCCACGCTGGCCGGATTACACGTGGAAGCATAAGAAAGTTAAACACAGGATGTGCTTGGATTTAACGAATATCATACCGTCAGCAATCTACAAATGCACGTTTCACCACTGATGTGACATGTACATTTTAGGTAAAAGATTTGGACTGTTCAACACAATCCATGCTGTAATCACTAGCGTTTGCCATGGCATCCGTTGTAAACATATGACGGTGTGGGCCCATCTTGGCTTCTTGCTGATTGGACAATCAGGCCAAAAATGGAATGCACAATTAATTACGGTCCGGAAACCTCGGTACAAATGGGTATGAACAGGTCTATTGCCTGTATTTCTTCTCTTTGTATACATTGTAATTCCAATGTTAGGTTTTTTAACACACAGCTCACCTTGCCTAACTTTGAAAAGAAGAAATGAATAAACGTTTCCTTGGATGGGTTCAATTTCGCTGGTAAATCTGCGTGATAAAGAAGGCACTCCCTCCTCGCCGAATATGCGTTATCAAATGCTTTCTCGAAGTCTAGAATACGGTAACAATGTGCGTTCCACTTTCTCCATCCTGTTGGGCAATCTGAAATATGGTAAAATTTGGCCAGATACAGTTCGGTACGAAAGAGAACGATAAACCGCTTCCCATTTAAATTTTCTTAGAGCGGTTTCAAATATCCTGTGCCTATTTTTTGTTCTTCTGTACGTTTATGAATATATATGTCTTCTTTGTATTTTATATGTGTAATATATTGTATGAATGTTTGCATGATGTTTGTATGAAAAGATGGCAAATGCAAGTTTCGTTATGAAGAGCTACCCGGATAAGGTGAGTTTATCAATCAGTCAATCAATCAATCAATCAATCAATCAATCAATCAATCCACCAATTATTGAACAAATCATTCAATTGCATTTTGAATTGAATTTGAGAATATACAGGATGGTTTCATTAATCTCTGTGTATGATAAAAGTTGAGCAAACGATGCTCATGGAAATTCTTATCAGGGACGCACATTTGTCCGCTGCTAGCAATGTATTTTTCCAATTTTGATTTAAAAATTTGTACAGAAATAGAGCCTTTTCTATCACATAGCAGGCAACGGTATCGCTTGATAGCATCGAAGAGGAAAGGGTTGTCAAATGTCGAGATATGCAATTGACAAAGCGCTTCGAGGTGGTGTGACGTAACTTGGCCCGCTAAAGATTTTCCGTTTTGTGGGAAGGGCTCGGGGCCGTCGTTAAGAAAGACAATTTTTCAGTTCAAAAATATTTATTATCGGTGCAATTTCACCCTGGAATATGTGAAATAACGAAATGACATGAAAGGACCTTAGATATGTATGTATCTAAGAATATTTCATGTCATAAATGTGAATTGTGTGAAAATGGTAAAGAAGACTTCGCTCATTTTGTACTATCTTGCCCAGGCCTTAACGGCATAAGAATGTATTGTTTTCACAGAATTAGAAAGGGTATTAAAAAAATATGGGTTGGAAAAAATATGGGCCCTGTATTATAGCTCCTCTATATTGGGTAAACTGTGTCTGTTTTAAGGAGACCATGGGTTCTCCCTTGGTGACAACACTGGGGATTTATTTGATAAAATGAGCAAACAGTTTCTGGTTGAGGCATGGCATTTTAGACAAGAGTCTCTTGAGCCGACCTAAAACTCACTTTTCTGCTCCGTCCTCCCACAGGGTAGTCCACCAGTCTTCCTGGGGGTAATGCAAACTGTCCACTGTCCCGTGTCGTTAGGCAGTGGTCACAATCATAATAAACGCAAGTACGTCCTCTGTGTTTTCAGTTAGCAATTTTTAGAAGAATATAAGTTCCTTTTCTATTTACATGTAAATGTGTCTGATGTACCTTGGGTTCTACCCTGCTCATGGTGCCCCCGTTGTAAAGGGGTAGTTTCAAAAACTGGTTCTTACTAGCATGTCCTGCACGCGCATATCTCGAAAAGCTCCGTGCAGGGATGATGTTTCAACCTAAGGGCCGTTTACTGTGGGTTTTACGCAATCGGGTTGCATTATCCCATACGAATTACGTCCAATTGGTGCGGAAGTAATTGGCTTTACATACAGAGTATTAGACAGTTGGGTTTTTTTGGTATTGTGCTCTCAGTTTCTTATTTGCTCAGTCATCGACGTTCAACGTTTCCAAAGAATCTGCCTGCGATTGTCTTCCACTTTGTACGTAACATCGTAATATGTACACACAGTCAATGAACGGCAAGGGTCTTTAACATTCTTTACTCCAATAAATCCTTTATCAGAACGGGGGAAAAGCCCTACTGTAAAATCTATTTGCGAAACCACGACCTGCATGCATGTCAAAAAGCAATGAGAGTGGAGTATTTACGTGGTCAATTTCTAGAGCAGACTACCTCTAAACTCGATTTATTCTATATACAGTGATATAATGATGATGATGATAATAATAATAATAATAATAATAATAATAATCATAATAATAATAATTAAAATAATTATAATTATCATCATCAGCATCATCATCATCATCATCATCATTACCATTACTTTTACTATTATCTTTATTATTATTATCATCATCATTATTATCATTATCACCATTACAATTATTATTGTCCCATGCTCAGGCAAGTAATTAAATGACATTTTTACTAATCTGTGACGTTATATCATTAGTTCATGGTGAGTAACTGGGGCACTCCTATGGTGCCTTCTGTCAACTTTGGGATAGGGTTCCTTCCAGTTAATTTGTCCTTATGAGCGCTATGCTTGTTGTACGTACCTGCGAAACAGTCTTGGCGCAATAAGTCTGAACCATTTTTTGAATAGCCTGCAAAAGAAATACAGACATTTTTTTTTTTATATTGAATGAAAAGCTATGGAAATTTAGTAGGAAGGATGTCAATATAACTTACCAAGAGTCATCAGCATACTCAAAGAATAAAATTTTCTATTATTACAACAGGGTGATATATGTACTTCCGTCTGCACTAAGAGTACCAGTTGAGATAACCGCTTATTTTTAATAATCGGGAAAACGTGAAATCTCAGGACGCACTTTCATGACGTCACCTGAAAACACGGGGTAGGACGTCAACCTGTATAGGTCATACGTTGCTTGAATATGCCGTTTGATACTTTTGCTGTCAATTGTAAACAAAAAAATAGATGCCCTCTGAATTGACATGACAAAACCGGATCCATATTCTTTGCAATAGACTTTTCCCTCAAGTACCAGAATGCCTATAAATATCATAAGGCAGCAGAGATGATAGGCGTGGTCCCCGCCAACAGCTTTCCTCGGCGTGCTTTGAGAACATTGCGCCTAAAATGCGCCAACAAAAGCTGTTAAAGCAGGTAAAACTAAGCAGGAGAGATATGAAAAACGATTTGAATTTTTTGTGTTTTTGCAAAAACAAAAATGTCTTACTCCAGAAAAAAAACTCAAATCATTTTCTTTATATTGACACTTTAAGAGACCTATCGGTTGCTAGTGACCCTTCCTTTTCGATGGAATCTTACACATGTTTCTTTACATTTGGGCACATGAAATGGTCTGTAAGCAAGCGTCAGAGGCAGCCGAGAGTGCAATATTATCTTCATCAGCAACTTGTTATCGGCGCTCTGAGAAGCTTAGCAACTTAAGAGACAAAGTAAGATGTTGATGTGAAACGAGAGCAAGGGTAACGTCGTTGTAAGCTGGGCGCATCTCAGTCAGCCTTCATTATACAATTCACTTTTTAATACATTATAACATCAATAACCATGGAGACATAAAGTCAGGTTGATAAATCACATATACCCTGATTATAGCTAACAAAATGGCAATAAACTTGTTTATTATTTTTCCAGGAAGCAACCACCACATCACCAATTGGCAAAGGGCATGTTTAATTGAGGTTAGGAACAGGGTGGGGTGAGATAAATATTGCAAAAACCAAGCAAACAAACAAAAATATGAAAAAAAAAGAAAAAACAACAACAGCAACCCCACACAAACACACACACGACAAATACAAATCAAAAAGGGAGACACACGAACATGGACCCAGAAGAAAACAGAAAAGACAGGAGCAGTGGGATGAGGAGAAAAGGGAAAGAGAACGGACAGTTGAGAAACAGAAGGAAGCCTATAAGATGTAAAAAAGAGAGACGAGAGCCAAGGTTGGACACAAAATAAAGTAGACAGCAAGCAAATGGTGAGCTTGGGGATTAAGTGGAAAAGCGATTGGAAAATAGGTCCGATGATCAAAAGCTAAGGGAGAACTTGGGAGCATATGAAGGAACAGGAGCAAAATAAATCAGAAGGCAGAAAGAAGCATCGTAGCCTGTGAAGGAGCAGACGGTAAAATATCAGAGGGCAGTAAACAGAAGGAAACTGTCGTTACCTGTGAAAGAACAGACGGTAATAGATCAGAGGGCAGTAAACAGAAGGAAACTGTCGTTACCTGTGAAAGAACAGACGGTAATAGATCAGAAGGCAGAAAGCAGAGGGAAGCTTTCGTAGCCTGTGAAGCAGCAGAGGGTAATAGATTAAAGGACAGATAGTGAAAAGGGAATTGTGGGAGCATTTAAGGAGCGGAGATAGAATCACAGAGCAGTGAGGAAAAATCGTGCTGGGTGGGGAGTAAATGGAAGGATAGAGAGCAAAATGATATCTGAAGGAGGATCCAATGTGAAGGACCAGGATGAAAGGCAGGAAAAATGACAGAAAGCAAAAGTTGAGACAAGTAAAAAATATGGAAAAAAAAGAAACATGAAATTATTCAAAATAGCGGATGTTTATTAGATTTATTTATGATTCGAAGCTCCGATCACACACACAAATAAATGTAAACTGTACTGACCTTTTTGGCAAAGTGCCGCCCTGACATTCAGATTATTAATGCAGCATGGGATTCTCATCCAGCCCGTGCTATTATCTGTGGCCCATTTATTGTCTATGGATGTTAAAGCTGCACAATCTTTTTCTTCTGCACTGAATTCAGAGTTATCTTGTCCTTCTGCAAAAACCGCACAGTTTATTTAGTGTTCGGTCGTTCTACTGATAAAGGGCGCATTCCTATTAACTTTTGCAACCGAAGAAATATAGAAGATCAGTTTTATTAGATTTCGCCTATGTTATTGCTTCTGCCCTGTGAACACTGTCAAATGAAAGACTATAAGTTCTGCAAGGGATCAATTTCTGTGGAATGTGGTCTGTACAAATACCACTGTCATACAGCTCAGTGGGGGAGATAGGAAAATTTATACGTGTTTGTTTCATCATTATTGTATTTACCATCAGGATAAAAAAAGATATTGCCCGTTTAAAGAAAGAACACTAGCTTTCCTTTCAGGGCATTATTTTTTCAAGCAAATATAGCCATTTCGTAATTCAGCCTGCTGTCATTTGTTCTAAGATTTGTTTTATGATTCTTTTCTTGGTAATGCGCTTTCATTTGTCATGCTGGACCAGCTCGGGGCCAAGAAAAAATATGCATTAATGTTAAACCATGTTGTCCGTTTTATATACAAAATTAGCCATTTCTTCCTTGAGTTAAAACTAAATCAACAGGTTTCCTTGGCGTAGGTTGGGTACTTTGCACCCAACCCACACCAAGGAAAGCTGTTGATATAAGTCAAGTTATACTGATAGTTTGCATCTATAATTCTCATTCTAATTGTTCATCATTACTGCTGAAACAGATGAAAAACACTGAACCAGACGACATTTGACCATCAGCCAGTTTGGGCCAGTTTAAGAGGGAAAACCGGGCAACAAACAAAGTAAAACTGATGATGAGGATGATGAAGACGACACATCACATTCTATTTATATCTGACACACGAGTTCGCCGATGCTAAATGGAGTTGTGCATTCGTTAGAGTACAATGATGTCGTTCGCTTTGCTCACTACTCCGAGATTATGTGCGTCAAATTTGGGAAGATTTAGTCTTGTACGACAACAGAAGCGGAAAGTATGATTTGTGCAACGAATCCAGCTTGACCTCTGAGAATCACCTAGATATGCAATAAGGGCAACTTGTCTTTCAATGCTATTTACATGTATGCAATTAATGAAACTATTTACATGTATGTAGTTTGACTTTGACCAGCTTGGAAATGAACTCGTACAAAAACTGGCAACAGGTTAAACTATGCAATACACTGTCTTAAATAACTGAATCACATGATATAAAGATACTAATGATTGCTTCTGTTGCCTGTTTCTGTGCCAGGACTTCTTAGGTTTTGTGGAAATTTGGTGCTGAACTAAATTGACCACAATTTCTTTGTTTTCCAATATGTACAATGCCATGCAGGTATATTGTATGTTAAATGGCGCATCCGCAATGAAAAAAGGTGTTTCCTCGCTGTCAGCACATACAGGTCTTGAACCTAAAAAACACATCTGGTAAAGTTGCATGATAAATAGGCCACATTCGCTGGTTTGTTTCTGACATTTTAAAGTTTCGTTGATGCTGTACCTGTCATTCTGCTCAAAGGTAACTTCAATGACAGTAAAATATTCCCAATAGAAAATAGGAACAAAGTCAATTAATTTTTTCCTACTTGTGCATTAGTTTATACTGACCTCCTTAGTTATCGTTCTGAGGATGACCTCAATGAAAATAATAACATGATTTCTTGTTCAAAGATAAAATGTAGAAATGACACATTTCCCGAAGCTACAGATAATCAGGCTTATTTATTCCCTTTATATCACAAAAAATGGATGAGAGTTTCTCTGCTTCCTTTTCTTAGTAGCTCTTTTATCCGAGGCCCTGTATTTATTGCGTGACTAAAAGTTCCGACACACCTGCAACTGCCACCCGTAATACAAGCCCAACACCTACAGTACATATGTATAGACGTCGCCCCAATATATATTCTGTTCATTCTATTCGGACAAACATGTTGCATCTTATATTACTGCTTACAAAGTGACATCAAATGTAGCCTGATACATTAGATTGTCCTAAGACTTCAAAGTGTATAATGTACGTCAAAACAAACTTACCAATCCAGTTTTTGAAATTCACTGGCGCACCATTTAGCCACGTAAAATTACCTTCGTGTAAAATGTCGTTAAATCCTATGTATATAGCAGATGGTCTGAGAGCCTGAAGTAAGATAAAAAGTCATATACAGAACTAGACATGCCTTCAACGCATAGCGTTGACTGAAGGGTCCGTCATGGGCTAAAATTAGGTCATGGAGACAACAAAATCTATTCAGTTTATTTTGCCAGGTAAGATAAGCATATTGCTAAATTTGAGCAAAATACATGGAGGCATTCTGCAGATATCGCGGTAAATAAAATGTGCACATCCGGAAGCACGAAAATCAGAACGGACATCCGGACGGACCGCCAACTAGAAAACATAAACTGTGCCCCCATGGGGAGGACCCTTAATTAGAGCATACTACATGGAAGCATTCTGGAGATGTCGCAGTAACAAGCCCTAAGGAACATATAATTAGGCTGCCATTTGCTCAAATGAGGTCATGGTAGCACCAAAATATAATCAGTTCATCTTAGCATGTTAGATAAACAAGCGAAATACATTGGAGCATTTTGGAGATATTGCGGTGACGAGCCCTAACAAAAATCCAATTAAGCTGCCATTTGCTCAACTAAAGTCATGGTGACAACAAATCTAATCAGTTCAAATTGTCATGTAAGATAATTAATTATACTGCAAAATGTCAAGATAACACGTGGAAGCATTCTGGAGATAGTGCGGTAATGAGCCCTAACGAACATGTAATTAGGCGGCCATTTGCTTAACTTAGGTAAATAGGTCATGATGACACCAATATCTAACCGAATCACCCTGGCATACAAGATAATCATACTATAAAATTTGAGCAAGACACATAGACGCATTCTGGAGATATCGCAGCAACGAGCCCTAAAGAATATATAATTAGGCTGCCATTTGCTCAGATTAGGTTTTGGTGGCCCTAAAATGTAATCAGTTCATTTTAGCATAATAAATGAGCATACTGCCAAATTTGAGCAAATACATTGAAGCATTATATTTAGATTAGATATTGCGATAACGGACTCTAACAAGCATGTAATTAGGCTGCCATTTGCTGAAATTAGGTCATGGTGACAACAAAATCTAATCAGTTATTCTTGCTAAGATAAGCATATTGCCAAATTTGTGCAAAATACATCGAGACATTCTGTGGATATCGCAGCAACGAGAATGTGCACATCCGGACGGACATCCGAACGGACGGGCAACCCGAAAACAGAAAGCCCCCCCCCCCCCGTGGGGCGGACCATTAAAAAGATCCCACTGTCATTACATATGGATCGTGATCCATTCTTTCAGACTCAAATAGCCCCCAAAATGACCGAATGAAAATTGTGGTCTTTTTATGTTTTAACATTATTTCCGTGCAAAGCACCAAAATCAAGCCAAAGAGTTAATAACTTCCTTTCACAAGAATTTGGCGCAAGGTACCCAACAAATGTGAAAGAAAGCTATTGATTTAGTCCAATTCTGACCTCGAAAGATTGAATTTATCAAAACAAATATCTAGAAGACAAATGAATGAATTGAATTGAATCGAAATAATGTTGTTCTAAGATCCAATTTTACATACAATAAACACTTGTTCGTGTCTCATGTGACATGATATTTAGCTTGTCCTAGACAAGCTTTATTTCCAAATTAAGCAACATCAGAAAACAATGTTTGATATAATTAATCAATGTTTGATTTAATCAAACAATGTTTGATTTTATTTAGAACAAAATCTCCTCGATTCGATGCGCACGCAATTAGCACCCTACTGCATGCTTATGTGCTTTTAAGCTAAACTATCACATAGATAAGGAAGAGGAAATACTTTAAAAAATGCGATCCAATTTATACCTGTTTTCTATTCATATGATTGGAAATCGGGCGTATTGATATGCTTAATTGTGGATTTCCATTGCGTCTGATCCGATCTGTTGCGTAAATGGTCACGCTTGGCTGTCCGTTTTGGTAGGTTATTAGGAAAATGTTAATCTCACTGAATCCGTTTTTCAATGCGTTTTGTTATCCATTTTTACTTGCGATTCAGGTTTAATTCTGTAAATATTAGACATGTCTAGTGGCAATGCTCTTTCTTGTGGCTTTTCATTTGTGCAAATTACAGAAAATTTTGTAACATTCAATGGTTATTATGACCAATGATGTGAATTCAGATCCCAAGCGTTGAATATAAATGAAAATATAAAACAAACGGATGCCATCGCATCCGAAAACGCAAGCAGAAACGAGTACCAAAATGCAATGAGTTTTGATGGTTGGATCTCTACTGGTTTTCCTTATGAAAGCCAACGGAACTGTTATCGCAACGGATGGGGTCAGATCCAGTGGAAAACCACCCTAACTAATACAAGATAGATACAACATGATCGGGACATGTTCGTCAAGATGCCACGTGACCTCTCATTTGTTCAAAGATGTATACTTCACAAACTTTTGTAATAGAGCACGGAGTCTGTAGGTGACACTACAGGTAACTTGCAGCTGGAATCCATCTGCTGCAAGTGGAGACACCTTGGAGCTACGTGTAAACAAAACCTGCTACATTCATTGCTAAACAATGTCATGGGCATGCGATGCAACCACCCTGCAGAGCAGTGAATCCAACGTGCCTTGTCGGATTAAAAAGTGTTTTTTCAAGACAATTCATGATATGTACTGGTGACCTCGGCGTTTACTTTGTTAACTGAAGTTAAAAGGATATTTGCTATTAATGATTAAAGACATCTTATAATTGTCTGGTATAGCATTTTTTATCTTGACTTCAAGTTATATTTACTCATATCCGAAAGGGCAACAGAAGTGAATCTCAGTAATAGTTTTAGAGATGACTTGCAGAGTTGCAGGCCAAAATAAGTTTAGGAAGTGTCACCTCAAGTGTAGAGCGTTATGACGTCATTAACAAGTGGTAAAGCAGTGCTTTGATACATTAGTTGCGTCTGGGTTTTCACTTCGAAGTTGTCATTAAAAATTTATCATTTTGATTGATATATGTTCTAATTCAAACGTGTTAATGGCAAATACCCTCACAACTCTAAACAGACTCAGACTCAGACTCAGACATAGTTTTATTTGACTGATTACAAAATCATATAGGCAGATAATACCAATACAAAATTGTAAAAAATATATGACTTACATATAGGAAACGGAAGAAGGTATTTCAACACAAAAAGTCAGGATGAACCCCGCTAAGGATATTCAATCCGCTATCGCGGGGACCACCTTTGGGTATGGTTACATGAAGTGTGAATATATTTATATAGTCGTTAACATTGTACAAAAACTGAAGTACAAATGAAAGTCAATCAAATATTAAACATAATATTTCACAAAGAAACTGAAGTGCAAAATGTAAGTCAATCAATTATAATTACAGACAAAACAATTTGCTATGGTGCAGATTTCAGAGTACTTATTGATAAGGAAATTTTTTATATAATTGGAGAAACCATAGTATGAATGGGTTGTGACTTTTTCTTTAATATTTGGTGGCAACTCTTTTAGAATTTCAGGGATGTAATAACGAATACAGTTCTTGGTGGAGGCTTTTGAAGGGAGGGGATGACGAGGAATGTGTCGATGTCGGGTGTTATGCGTATGGGTAATCGGTAAGGGAGCAAACATATTATCAAAGTATCTAGGCAACTGACTTTGGTTATATCTATGGTAGAATTTCAGTGCTTTTAGATATAATAGATCCTGCACCTTTAGCAAGTTAAATTGTTTAAAAATGGGTTCCGTATGTGCATAGTAGGTTGAAGAACTTACAAGGCGGACTGCTTTCTTTTGTAATGTTACAACTCGATCACACGAATGGCCCCAAGCAAGAATAGAATAGTTAAGGTGTGGCAGGAACAAAGAGTTATAAATGAGCAAGAGACCTGAAGTGGGTAAATAATTGTGAAGTCTTTTTAGCGTACCTATTATACGAGAGAGTTTACTTGATATTTTATTTATATGGGCTTTCCAGTTAAGATTTTCATGTATCACGAGTCCCAGGAAGTCAAATTCGGTTGTTCTTTCTATGGGAATGTTATTAATTGATAGATTAATGTTTAAATTAAGCTTACGTTGTGGAAAATGGAAGATCAGGAATCTAGTTTTGGAAGCATTTAAGGATAGTTTATTTGCTACAAGC
>OZ026628.1:14135530-14160530 GCA_964020975.1 Hermodice carunculata | reverse complement strand
CAGCTGTGTACTTTGTCTAGCTCGAAATTAATATTTGCTGAGAGATTTTCATTATTAGATTCACTGTTGAAATGAAAGGAGCATAGAGAGTTTATGAGGGTTGTGTCATCGGCATAGAGAATAGGAGTAAATTTTGAGGAGGCCAGATAAATATCATTTATATATATAATGAAAAGAAGGGGACCTAAAATGGAACCCTGTGGTACGCCTGTAGCAATAGGTAATGATTCAGATTGCACACCATCGTACTCGACAAATTGAAGTCTATTAGTCAAGTAACTTTTAAACCAATTTAAAGCAGTGCCACGTATTCCATAGTAGTTTAATTTATGAAGGAGAGTGCCATGATCCAAGGTATCAAATGCCTTTGACAGGTCAAGATAGATGCTTATGGGTATTTTTCCCGAATCTAGAAGTTGGTAGGTTCTGTCTATGAATTCAAGTGCGGCTGTTTCTGTAGAGTGTAACTGTTTGAAACCATGTTGACTGTTATAAAACAAATTGTTTAAAGTGAAAAAATCATATAATTGACGATAGACAGCTTTTTCAAAGACTTTTGAGAGCGCGGGAAGGAGTGAGATTGTCCCTTGGGTACATGCAAGACCATTATAATTTCATGCTGCACCACGCGTTTGGCGTTCCACCAGATCAGAAGGAGATGAACAATTCAAAGCCATATGACGCCAAACAATGATGAAGTTAAATAATAAATACGGGCATTCATGTTACCTGTGGCTTTGCCCAGTATCACCACAAGGAAGTGATCGTATGTACTAGGAGACTACTACACCAAACAGTGCAAAAATGTTTATGTTACTGTTGCCAAGCTAGCAGCTTAGATTAAAGAAACTTAATAAAATAAACAAATCAGCTGGGCAATTTGAGAAAATTGAGTGTTTAAAACTTCTTAGTTCTACTTTTCAAACTCACACTGATATACATTTTACGGAGTCTGTCGTATAATAATTTGCAGTAAGTCTGCCTAATTCCCACAAATGCTATCTATAGGTTTCGTTTTCCATCATTACGCCAGTGTCAAGGCGCCTGATTGTTTTTTATTGGCAGGATCTGATACTTTAGCGAGACATTTTTTGCTCTTTCAGTTTCAACTGCGATTGAAGTCAAACTACTTAAGACGAATTGCTCTCAATTATAATGAGGAAGCTAAAATTATATTCCTTGTAAAAGACCGTGTGTTGTTCCAGGGAATATGATATACTGGGATAACAGCTTACCTCGGGGTGCCGAGGAAGCCTGTTGACTCAGTCCCAAACTCCACAGTGAAAGAGTTAACAAATAAGGCCGGTATTACTGGTTTGTTCTTGAAGGACGGCATGTACACCTTTCGATGCAAGGCTACCAACCCCGATGAGGTTTGATTGTAACATTGGCTTCCTCCCCCCCCCCCCAACAAAAAACAAAACAAAACACAACAAAACAATAAACAAAACAAAAATTAAAATAAACGCAAAACAAAATACAAACAAAACAAACAAACAAATAGAAGTCATATTTTGGTTTCGCTTGGATGAAATAACATTCCCTGACAAAGGACCCCCATTCCCACCCTGTTTCAAATGTATCGGATGATTCGTAAGAATAAAATGGGAGTTTCCACGTTGTTGTGGAGTAATTAGCGCCCACAGCAATTTGCTTTGATAAAAAAGTATTAACCAAAGACAGATTCCTAAGGTAGGTCACCGAATCGACTGCAATAGATATGTCAAATTTCACAAGTGTTTCATAGTCAATCAAACGGGTGTATTAAATTTTAGAGAACACAAGTGAAAAACTCAGCCTCCCTTGCCCAGAGTTTAAGCTCATTGTCGCGGGCAGTGGATTTGCTGGCCCGTATCACTCTTAAAAGCAGTGAGTGTAACGAATTACTGTGCCCATAATAGGAAAAACAAAAGACGGCCAAGCTGGCAGTTTGCTCTCTCGTAATTAAAGTCTGTAAGTATCCATAATTTGGTTTAGTTTAAACACAAACATTAAACTTGGGTAACTCTACAGTATATTGAGATGACCGATAGATTGGGTTGTCCAGACACGGAGAGACACACAGCATATATACAGTACACACAGCACATTACAGACTATGTTGCCATGTTATTTATATACATGAGAGGAATAAATGTCGTCAAACGTAGAAAAGAACAGAGGAGAATTACAAAGGACGATTTGCTGCATAACAAATCAGTGTGTGTATCTTCAAAGCTTATTGGTATGACAATGTACACTTAATATTTCAGTACTACAGTGTATAATCAGTACGACAATGTACAATATACACTTAATATTTCAGTACTACAGGGTATAATCAGTACGACAATGTACAATATACACTTAATATTTCAGTACTACAGGGTATAATCAGTACGACAATGTACAATATACACTTAATATTTCAGTACTACAGTGTATAATCAGTACGACAATGTACAATATACACTTAATATTTCAGTACTACAGGGTATAATCAGTACGACAATGTACAATATACACTTAATATTTCAGTACTACAGGGTATAATCAGTACGACAATGTACAATATACACTTAATATTTCAGTACTACAGGGTATAATCAGTACGACAATGTACAATATACACTTAATATTTCAGTACTACAGGGTATAATCAGTACGACAATGTACAATATACACTTAATATTTCAGTACTACAGTGTATAATCAGTACGACAATGTACAATATACACTTAATATTTCAGTACTACAGTGTATAATCAGTACGACAATGTACAATATACACTTAATATTTCAGTACTACAGGGTATAATCAGTACGACAATGTACAATGGATGCTTCAAGTACAACAGTGTATGGCCTGTACGGCAATGCTACGACAGTGTACAATGGGCAGTTCAGTGCTAAGTGTATGGTCGGTACAACGTTTAGTGCTTGGTGTATGATCGGTACGACGTTTAGTGCTAAGTTTATGATCGGTACGACGTTTAGTGCTAAGTGTATGATCGGTACAACGTTTAGTGCTAAGTGTATGATCGGTACAACGTTTAGTGCTAAGTGTATGATCGGTACAACGTTTAGTGCTAAGTGTATGATCGGTACAACGTTTAGTGCTAAGTGTGTGATCGGTACAACGTTTAGTGCTAAGTGTATGATCGGTACAACGTTTAGTGCTGAGTGTATGATCGGTACAACGTTTAGTGCTAAGTATATGATCGGTACAACGCTAAGTGCTAAGTGTATGATCGGCACAACGTTTAGTGCTAAGTGTATGATCGGTACGACGTTACGAAAGAGTACAATGGGTACTTCAGTACCACAGTGTATGATTGGTACAACCATGTTACAACAGTGGACAATGGGTACTTCAGTACTACAGTGTATCATCGGTGCGACGATTTTAGGACACTGTACAATAGGTATTTTAGTACAACACTGTATAACAAATACAAACAGTTAGCGTAATCACCTGGTTTTCAGGAACAATGTTGGACAGCCATACTTGACGCGGAGCAGCGTTAGTGTAACAAGCTCCAAGCCTTACTTCAATGCTCCCAACTTATCTCTTGGATAATGGAAAATACTTTGCCAAATAGCCTCGAAGTACTCACACTCAACTTAAGTTCAATTTCACTGCATGAACCTCTGTGGAATCCCAGAGAAAATTCCGAATACTGCTAATTAGCATAATTTAAATTGCTACAACTTTTGTGTTCATTTCATTGGATGCGCAATTGTCAATAACCCTCTAGTAAAAGTTATTTTGACATCTCTATCTATTATACTTTTGATTTTGTTCAAGATTGAAAATGTCAAAAGAATAAAAAATACCACTTCTACCAGCAAGTTGCTGTTATTTATAAACTGGCATAATTAATTTATGACTTTTAAATGAGTCACCGCTGCTTGCTCGTGAGTTGCAGTAGCCCATGTTTACACTCAATCGATAAAAAACAGATTGGTCGATGAAAGTAAAATGTGTCCACAGAATTACAGTTTTTTTACACCTCAGTGAAATGAATTGGCCATGCACGTTAAACAATGGTACCCCAGAGTGCTAAGCTTGGCGGAAACAAATATGCACAAAGCGGCTGTGACCCTACATGTTTAGGACACATTACGAAACGTTCCCGTATAAAATTTGTCTGGTGTGCGATATGTTTTGCCAATATGTTTGCCATGTAGTTTCATATTAAATTCAATGTATCGACAACCGATATAGTCACAATGTTATAAGGGACAGCTCCTATGAATTATTAACCCAATTGTGCGCAGGAACATACTCAGTAAACTTCTGTCGAGGTTGTCGCATGTATGAGTTAAATTATGTATACTTAATTTTCTAGGAACACCGTATTTTATCGACGAGCCATAGGCTTGTTCGTTGAATGCACTCACAACTATTTTTGTTTCTTTTTCCCTTTTACGGAATGACAATTAAATGCACGGTCTACTTCCCAGCATGAATGTGAGTACAGGTGACTTCGATCGTGCAGATAATTTTTAACACTTTGACATTTAAACCAACCGATAACTGCAGGTACTTTTAATTTTTTTTTCTTGATTGATGCTGTACAAGTTTTTCTACATTTTGATTATAAATTTCAAAGGAGTACGATTCAAACACTCAACAGTCTTTACAATTTGTTTTTGTTTTACGTTCTGTCTGTTTAGAGATCATTAAAGGAAAAACGGTCAAAAAATACATTTGTGTTGAAAACAGATAATTGTACAGCCCAACTACACTACGACTCCCATGTGCACGCCGAATTATAATTTCATCTGTGGCCGGGTGAGTAGGCGATCCCGCGACCCAGATACAAATGTGGGAAGGGGGGGGGGGGCTAGAACGCTGGTACAAGTAGTAATTCTGCTTTGGCACAAGATACGGAAAATCAGAAAATATACAAATAATGATTGATTAGAAAGTAGAGAAATTTAAAAGGCTTCCAGTACGTTAGTATGGCAAATAAAAAATGTCCAGTAGGCCAGTACAGAAACCCCCTTACAGACGAATATTTCTATATAAAAGAGAGAAATATATATGTAAGTGTTTACATCGGATTACAAATAAAATGGCGCACGGCAAAAATTAAAATAAGAAGCCTGTCATTTAATAAATGAGCTATAGTGTGTTAATTCCAAGTTGGCAACGTCATTTAGTAAGGCAAATATACATGGGCTTGCTCCTGATTCTCAATGATAGTGATTGAAACTGTTCAAAAGAGTACCTCCTATGACAAAATATAATCCCACATACTATTATCTACAAGGGAACTTGGTAAATTTGCTAACTGCATCCTGCCACCTTAGTTAGTTAGAAGACGTTATGGTGCTTTAAGACGGCATTATTTGCTGCATGATGACGGACATCTAGTAATGTTGAGTTAATATATTTAACTTGGTTTCCCAACTTTGCTTGGCCAGCTTTCTAATAAAGTGTGAAGTCTCTTGACGCCTGGTCACCTGACAATTGCACCCCTCTGCAAGTAGTGACCATACGTGCATGTCCCTCTTGTACTTTCTTGTGCTATTAGTCTGAGAAGGAAGCCCGTTATCCCAGCTGTGGGCCGTATAAACACTGTGGCACGTCTGGTACACACTAACAATGCATGGTTCAGCAGGATTCTGGTCATCATGCCACATTAGTTTCATAGTTTATTAGCAATGGAAGGATCCAAAGGGAATAAAATATAGTACATAAACTAGAAAAAATGATTTGCATAGCAAATCAGTGTGTTTGTCTTCAAAGCATATTGGTATGGCAATGTACAACTATTCCATAACAGAGGAGTAAAAGTGAGTAAAGCATCTTTATCTAGTATAGCTTTGAAGTTATTCAAGATTTACACTTTCTAATAGGGCTATTTAGCATAATTTAATTTGCTACCACTTTTGTTTGTAATTCATTAGATGCGGAATGGTCAACAACGCCTAGTAGAAGCTGAAATAACATCTCTATCTAAAATAGATTTGAAGATATTCAAGATTTAAAATTTCAAATACTGCTAATAAGCATTATTTAAATTGCTACAACTTTTCTTTAAAATTCATTAGATGCGCAATGCCCAATAACCCCCAAGTAGAAATAACATCTCTATCTATTATACTTTTGAAGAAATTCAAGATTTAAAATTTCAAATGCCCCTAATTTGTATAATTTTAAACATCTTCATTCTGCTGTATAAAAAGCCCCAACTCCTTGTATGGAGGTACATGCCAAGTTTGGAGTTTCTATGTATAATAGTGTCCGAGGAAATTGTCGGACGAATTCACTGGTAAAGAAAAAAGAAGAAAGAAAGAAAGAAATTCAGGAAAAAACCCAGAAAAGTGTGTTTTGACACACACACTTTAATTACAGAGTTCTTGTTTGGAGTTTTAAAGGGATATGCCAGCGTTACAGAACCGTAAAAAATGGGTCATTGTGGCCTCGTTTTCTCTCAATAAATCATAACAGCACGTAAAAACTATGCCAAAAAGCATAGAACGTCGAAACAAGAGGGTTATCCCGTCAATACTATAGTACAGTTTTTTTTTGGGGGGGGGGGGGACGAATGGCACTCGCTGTCAGCCCCTCATGACTCATAGCGAGTGCCATTTGTTCTTGAGATCAGGTCGCACAATACCCACACACGAAATTATCAATTTAGCCATCTTGAAAAGTGTACAGAACTGGATCAGATGAAAATATTCATTCAGTGCTTTAACACGACAGGGATCAACCAAAAACACAACAGCAAAAGTGTTTATCAATTGGCCTGGGCGGTAAAGGCCTGATCCCTGCACGCAAACCTCTAAACGATACGTAACGGTATTGCACAGGTATGTAACTACCCGATTGTGTAAAGATAAAAACAAAATAATCAGTTTTACATATTCTTTATATGCATTGGATAATTCGACAACTGAAAAGACCGACCAAAATTAAAAAAGGAAGATGACAGATGAAGGAAATATAAATATCGGCGATATCTTCATTCTTTGACTGTTAGGTTACCAAGTGTTTGCTGTATATATTTTTAAACACACAAAATGTAATGTACCAGTTATTAAATTCCGATTTCTCTCGCATTGTTATTTTTGCAAATTGACCCGACCATCGGCTCGAGCAAAATTCCACTGTCTCGTGTATTCTGTTCAACCAACTCTGGACTTACGTTCGGCACCGACCTCTACCCAGGATCACAGATAACAGACATGAGAAAATATTTACCTCATCTTGATACAGTTGTTTTGTTTGATTGTATATCCAGTGTTCCAGGATTTGTGACGTTACGGACGCGAGGCTGGAATTATGGGATGCGCACAGTTCTTGTGCCTCAAAAGTGCTCATAAAAGTGGAATTCTGTAGAAACAGCTTGTAGCAGGAACCATCTATATCTCTCCATTCCCCAGGACAAACTGAAAGATAAAAGAAAAAACACGCATTCGATGATAAACTGGCCAAGTCCAGAATGCTGGTATCTGCTGGTAGAGTTCCTGTGGCGCTGGGAAGCACGAGGAGTGATCCATAATCAGAACGAGGCCATTTAGGTGAGCTGTGGAGTATACTAGACGCAATCAGTTTTATACCTACTCACCAATTATAGCGTAAGGCTTGGGATGATTAAAAAAGACAGCAAGAAATTTGAACGTTTTTTTTTTTCATTCGTAAGCTGTAAAGCAGAATCAATTTTCTACCCGTGGAAAATGATCAAAAACTGTTTCTATGAATACATTACGTCACTTCTTGTTGGAGGACTTGGACAACGATATGATATGATATGACATGATGCGATATGATGTGATGTGATGTGATGTGATGTGATGTGATATGATATGATATGATATGATATGATATGATATGACATGACATGACATGACATGATAAGATATGATATGATATGATATGATATGATATGATATGATATGATATGATATGATATGATAATGGGCTTACTTTTGTCTGAACCTAGCATACATAAAACATGTTTATGTTTGAACCTGGATACAGTGCATTGAGATTTCAGGAGATCGCTACCATGCAGGCTACCCTGGAGTTACTTACAGTCACCTGCCGTTGTCAGTGCTGTCCAACAGGAGCATTGTAGCAAACCTTTGCTGCAAAGCTCTTCCAAATTGCTACAAACTTTCTTAAAAATAAGTGTTCCTTATGTAAATAAGGGGAAAAATGCCACAAGTAAAGAAAATTTTGCTGCACAGATTTTCAGCTGGACAACTCTGGTTGTTCTAATCATCATACGCTGTTGGCTAAGTGACAAAAGGTCTTAAAAGAAAAACTCGAAATTAATAGACCAAGTGACACAAAAAGTGTTACTAGTAATGTGAACGTTATTGTCCAATCTGTATTTTCCAACTTTTCAGACTAATACTGCTGTAATTGATGGATAAAGTAAAATGGCGCCCTCTTTGAGAGATCATCCTAACGTCAGGACCAAAAGTAGCCATAGAAAACAAATTATCTTATACCGGAGGTTAAAGGACATGGGAAGATATCACAAGAGATGTGATAAACACGGTCTTAAAGATAGCGGGTCTCAAGGAAATGGTCCTGCAAAGCCAGGATTACCCCAATTGAGATTTTTTAAACGTGCAAATCGTAACAACGTACAGGTGATGGGGAAAATGACACAAACTCTTTCTTCAAAAACAAAATCACACATTTTTTGCTGTAGCCTTCATGAAGGTCCTCACACCTGGTTTTAACTTCATTTATTTGTTTCTCAACCCTGCCTTTCCGACACCCTGCATCGGTCCGTGAGCGAATACAAAGTGAAGAAGGTCGGGGTTATGGTGTCTCACTCATTTGAACAATGGTTGTCCTTGAAGGTTTAACAGTGAAAAGTCTGGCAGCTATGAGACACACACAAAGATACTACTAAAGGCCATGTAGTGTCATCTTATTCTTTAGTTACTCCAAACATCGTTAGTGTTCACTGACACTTAAAGTTAGAGTGGCTTGCAAGTTGCGGCGCTATAACAATAGTACCGTTGGGGTCTCACGAAAGACAGTTGGCATAAAAAGACGACATTACTGCATTACCTTTTTAGCTCTATCATTCCCACCTTTCGTCAACCGCTTTCCTCTGTGCGCCTTGGGCGCAAATGAAAAGGCGGCAACGAATGTTGTTGACCTGGCCCATTATAATGGCGTCTGCAGCCTTAGGCATTGTGGGTAAGTGAATGGAAGATCGCTTTACAATGACAATGCATCTGCTATATGTCATGTTAATGCATCTTCTATATGTCATGTTAATGCATCAACTATATGTTATGTTAATGCATCTGCTATATGTCATATTAATGCATCTGCTATATGTTATGTTAATGCATCTGCTATATGTCATGTTAATGTATCTGCTATATGTTATCTTAATTCATCTGCTATACGTATTGTTAATGTATCTGGTACATGTTATGTAGATACATCTGCTATATGTCATGTTAATGTATCTGCTATATGTCATGTTAATGAATCTGCTATATGTCATGTTAATGTATCTGGTACATGTTATGTTAAATTCATCTGCTATATGTTACGTTAATGTATCTGGTATATGTTATTTTTAAATGTTGGTGCTATCTGTTATGTAAATTCATCTGCTATGTGTCACGTTAATGTATCTGGTATATGTTATTTATAAATGTTGGTGCTATCTGTTATGTAAATTCATCTGCTATATGTCACGTTAATGTATCTGGTATATGTTATTTATAAATGTATGTGCTATCTGTTATGTAGATACATCTGCTATATGTCATGTTAATGTATCTGGTACATGATATGTTATGTTAATGTATCTGGTATATGTTATTTATAAATGTATGTGCTATCTGTTATGTAGATACATCTGCTATATGTCATGTTAATGTATCTGGTACATGATATGTTATGTTAATGTATCTGGTTTATGTTATTTAATGTATGTGCCATATGTTATGTAAATATATCTGCTACATATTATGTTAATCCAAAACACATAGATTTTTGTCAGAATTGGCAATGGAAAAGTTAAACTAATGCAATTCTTTTATTTCTTTTATCAGAGAGGTTTATGCTGAAGCCTCAATAGCCAGTTCAACCTTTTTGCCCTAAATTAAGTCTGAGTCAACAGCTTTCCTTGGCGGGGGTTGGGCGCTAGGCATGCAATATATGCCAAAGGAAACTGTTAACCTGGCCAATGGTATTTTGACAGGTCTCATCTACAATTCTCATCCAGCTTTCTTTTTATCTCTGTCGAAATTGGTCAAATGTCATTGGAACGGGCGACATGTGACCTCAAGACAGTTTTGAACAGCTTAAGGCGGGGGGTGGGGGTGGGGTTGAGTGTAATTGAGCAAAAAGAATGGGCGAGTCACTCTAGCGTCATTTAGGATGAACAAAATAGAGTTAACCTTTAAATAAATGGGAGACAAAGAAGAAAACTTTATTTTAAATCAGCTGCTCTGGTATTTGTTTGAATATATGAAGCTGTACTTCATCAGTATTGTAGCATGGCTGGTCATATTCATCTCACTGAAATGTATTCCAGTTTTCGTGCAGCTTTGTCTCATGCCAAATTACACATGAGTTAAATAGAAGGGTGTTAAATGTACCATATACACTGTTCGCTGGCTATATGTTCAATACATAATATTTATTAATTGATTTAATTCACTGATTCCTTGTTTTTTTTTCATTCTAACATGAACATTTCCTCTCTCATCCCAGATAAGGCTATCACGACCTAGTATTTCTGTTCATATATATATATATATATATATATATATATATATATATATATTGCAACAAATTGGTTATTCACTCGCCCCATTATTTGAGCAGATTATAAGAACACAAAAAGCAGGAAGATAATCCTTGGTAACAGAGATAATGTTGAAACGCAAACTCCATAACTGGCACAATATATCATGGTAACGAAAACAATAAGAATAAAAACGAAGACATAAATAAAAAAAAAACAAGGAAGAAGACAAAAAACTACAATTGGAGAGACAGTATGAACAACACAAGTAACGACGGGTGGGAAGACAGACAGGCAGAAAGAAAGACAGGATAAAAGGAAAAAAGGAAATAAAAAAGAATGAAAGGAAGAAAAAGGAAACGAAGGAAGGCCGATCACATATTGACCATAATTCGCATTAAAAGAAAAATAAACAAAAGGCTCATGGGCCTGATGCTTTGTTGGCACCATGGCTATATTGCACCCACATCTTCGTTTCAAAGTTGAGAGTCCTCAAGTGGCTTATGAACATATTATTCTTATGTGATTTTAGTGTTTGCTTTGTACACCAGATGACACTCTTCTCCACATGTAACCATAGCTTATGTGTGCAATTCCTGTGATGGACATTGTTGCATGTGCAAAAGCAACAATGAGAGAGTCCTTTGCTTTATGTTTTAGTGACCTTGAGAGAGAAGATCAAGGTCACCCAGATGATGTAATATAACAAAAAAAAAAAAAAACAACACACACACACACACACGGTATACATTTATAATGCATTATAAATGTATACCGTGTGGGTTTCTTTTTGGTAGAATCAATCATCATAGTCTCATTCTTATTGATGACAATGAATTATTTTTGTCTCAAAACACATTTCCTGGCATTTTGCGTCGACCGCCAGGTGGCACCAGCAGTATCACAATACTTTCACATTTTAGCCTCCCCAACATTTTCACTACATTTCATCGAGTTCCATGACAAAAGGACCCTAACAATGTCCATACTTTTTCATTTTTATGCCACCAGTAACTTTGACTGAGTAGTAATACCAATCCTGATGTACAATGCATATTTTGTATCAATTTCGTAATCTTAGCTCACTTATATCTATATTTTGTACTTTTTAACTGTCACTGACATATGCAGTTTGTAATCTTAGCTCACTTATATCTATATTTTGTACTTCTTAACTGTCACTGACATATGCAGTTTGTAATCTTAGCTCACTTATATCTATATTTTGTACTTCTTAACTGTCACTGACATATGCAGTTTGTAATCTTAGCTCACTTATATCTATATTTTGTACTTCTTAACTGTCACTGACATATGCAGTTTGTATTGTGAGCTGCAAAATTAGGCCAAGTTCATCCAAATATAGACAAAAGTTCGCCGTTGACGCAATGCAAAATACGTTTCTAAGCTCCATCTTTATTTACTATCATAAATGAATTTAAATGTTTTTTGTACACCTATAATGTTAGTTCCATTGAAAACCACCACTAGCGACACCATAAACTTTTTTTCTCTATAAAACTCCTTTAACGGTTGTAGTTTCACTTGTAAAGGCAACATGATCATCACTACAATATCATCTCCTGAAATGTATTACCTCAGTGACCTTGTGAAAGTCCGTTAAGGTCATCCATATGCCATATATTATATTGTAATATTCAATGTCCTAAGTTTTTTTAAATGTGTGTATTCAAAGGTCGATATGATTTCTTTACCACCCATGGATTATTGACTCATAGCAACTCTGGTTTTAAAAAGCTTCACTGCACAGAATATCAACTGATTAACGTTATTCATGAATTCAGTCAAGCTATCAATACAGGTAAAGAAGTTTGGATGGTATTTTTAGATGTCTTCAAAGGACTTTATCGTGTGTGGCACAGTGGTTTACCCCTCAAACTGTATCAACTTGGTATTTGTGATCCCTGATTGTCTAGGATTGAATCTTATTTCAGTCTAAGACAACAAAGGGTAGTTTTCGAAAGTAGTTGCTCTAAATGGGCTGAAGTAGTAACTGGTGTGCTGTAGCATTTGATTAATGTAGCCTGACTATTTCTTATGATAATGAATTTCATAGGTCTGAACCAAAATTGGTTCATAGTTTCCGTTCACGTGTAGGTGACGCCACCTGTACTTTTCGGATTACATATTGGCCTCTCAGAAGTTTCCATTCAATTCCATAAAGATCTATCACAAATCAAGGTCACTACAGTGTTTTTTAGACCTTTTTTCACTTTTTGTCCTGTAAACTATGTAATCATGTAGATGGCACAAGCAACAACGAAAATATCACAGATTTCCATTGATAGAACAAGTAAAAAAAAAGGGATAGGGTAACTTCAAAATTGTTGATGCTATCGTGTTTACAAGTAAATTGTTTACAGGCAGGCGGACGGACAGAATGACGGCCGGCCGGACATGAGTGTTCGCATAAGCTCTGCGATCTATGGTCGGCAGAGCAAAAACAAACAAAAAGTACACAGATAAATAGAAATCAAAACAAAAACAAAACAAAAACAAATAAATAAAAGACAACAAAAATCAATACAAAAACAAAACAAAAACAAATAAATAAAAGACAAAAAACCACCACGTGACTTTGCTGACAAGTGCCGAACAAAACCCCTGCCTCCCTCAGTTTTTAAAACAGGAGCAACCGCGCCACCAACACCTGACGTGTCGTTCTGAACAAAAGAAATGTTCCAATTTAATCTCTGCGTTCCACAGCCTATGCAGTCATTGCCTATGTCTTAACATAGAATTAACTAATATATCATCTTATTAAATTTTGGGTAGTAGATCTTTGATATGATTGGTTAAATGCTATCATGTGACCAACCTTTAGAAATGGACTATTGACTGCTTCGAATCGATGCGCCAGGCAAACGTTTAATGCTATTGACCTGCTTTGTGGTTACCGGTCATGTACTTGTGTGTGGAAACAACACCCTGACTGCCATTGTTACTTTTGCAAGCTTCATGTTCACTGGATACGGTTAATTAAAGTGTGTCCTCAACACTGAAATGTCTGTTTCCATATATTTGTGAATTTTTTTTTCAAAATTTAATGAAAAAATTACAACCTGTTTTACTGGGCAACAGTCAAGTAAATCAGGGTATATTTGTATAATGTTCCAATTCAACATTTTGAAAGTTCAAGTCTTCCACAGCCAAATGAATGCATGAACGGGTCAACAGCGGAAAACCATCAAGCAAGTTTCGCAGTCTTAAATTCCGGTCAACGTTTTTTTTTAATGTGATGGCGGCAGCCTGCCTTCACCTTGTATCTTGTAAAGACAGCCCACTTGAATGTATGAATGTGAAAAGCAGCAAATACATAAACATATAGTGTATAAAAGGTTCTTGCCTACAATGGCAAGACTTAGAGAATTTTTGATAAACAAGCTCATGCACAAATATACATAAAAAATAATAAAGTTTAGCTTCAAACTTACCCAGAGAAAAAATACATAAACATTAATGTACCTTCTCAGGGAGAAGTACACGACTATTTCTGGAAGTGTCCCTCGGTGTTAAAGCCTTTCACTTCTTGCATAATTAATTTTGACTGGATGCACAGGTCCCCAAAGGCCCTCGCATTGCCAAACCCGATTAACCCCTTCCCGCTATAATGATCCGATAGCGCCGGAATGTAAATTCTTGTCTGATCTCATGTTATGAATTAATTTACGTGTAAATGTAAAAAAAAAGTTTTTGCTGCGAATTGTTGGTAGGACCCATCATGATGGCATGCACAAGGTTACTGTATAACCTTCCTCGGCGAACACCATCATGACAACTCTTACCCACAATTCACTGATAAAAACATTTTCTGTTAGGATGAAATTTATTGAAAAAAAAAAAAACATTAAAGCAGACGACAATTTACATCTAGGCACATTGGGGCGATTTGAACTGGAAAGCGTTAACCCGCGATGAAGGTCATGGACTTGACCACGAGTACTTACTTGAACCACACCCATCGTTTTCCTTCATCTGGTTACTTTAATATTATCATGATTTCGTTTTATCATTTCGCAAAGTATGCTGATGCTATCTGCTTAAAGCGGTCTGACATATTTGGTCTCAGCAGACGTCAATCAAGATTTCAAATTCAATGATTGCTGGCAGAGAAAAGCAATGCATGTTACCTGCTGTATAGACAAAGTTGCTTGTCCAACAAAAGACATTATTAGCCCTGCCAATACTCTAACAAAACGGACCAGATAAGTAATGGTGCCATAACAGTATCAATTTTTATGTCATGTGAAACATTAACAACTAGAAAACAACACATAGTGTCAATTTGACTAATAATAATGATGATGATGATGATGATGATGATGATGATGATGATGATGATGATGATGATAATAATAATAATAATAATAATAATAAACGTGTTTCCGTCCTACTGAGCAGAGGGATAATTATATTAGCACAGTATTGAATCACATGTAAAGAAATTGCCATCATAAATATGGCTATATATTTCTGATTTAAAACATTGCTGCGGATGTACAGTGTACCTTTTATACATATGTTTTTGGGCCAAAGGTACAGTGTTCAGTGAATAAGCTGAGAATCAGAGGCACCATGCTCTCCAAAATGTTTATGGTGTGCCAATCAGTGCACATTGGATAAATGCACATATAACAACCACAAAGGCAACGTTTACACAAATGAACGATTGAATGAGGGACGCAGAAAGAAGATGACGGTTAAAAGAAAGAAAGAAAAAAGAAAGAAAGAAAGAAAGAAAGAAAGAAAGAAAGAAAGAAAGAAAGAAAGAAAGAAAAAGAAAGAAAGAATATATGTCCGCCCGCAAGTTGTCGTCTTTGGGGATATACGCATCCTCCCCATGGACACTCTCACGCCCCGAGGCTATGTGCGGGATGTATTATGAATGTATCGGGAATTGCTGGTAAAAATACATTTTGAAAATAGTTTGTTTACTCGCCTGATGCGATAATTGAGATGTTCAATGCGATCCATAGTAGAAGGTATAATTCTCCTCTCCCCATGGCTGTCCTGCCGGCCAGCCTTCAGGTCGTTGCCCGGGGAAGCCTTGCGGCGCGAGTGCCCTCACATCATTGCTTAACGGAACAGCAAGTTAAATAATTCACCTTGCCTCCACTCAGCGTCCGCTGTCACCCTGCAAAAATATGATAAATGTAAATGTTCTCTTGCGGCACGGAGGCATTAATACAACAATATATTTTGCTGACTAGCAAGCTATTTATGGAAGAGAAAAAGCACTAATTTTTGCACAAACACATTCTGTTTTTCCCTCTAAAATATAATATACATGTATTTTTTTTCTTCATGTAATAAATGTTTAAAGACAGTAATGTGTTTCATGTATTTTTCCCCTTGGATGTAGACATTGCCGCCTCTCTGCAATGGGAACCTCCCTGCAGAGGGTACTTTTTCACAGTCCCAAGGGTACCTCATCATGGAGAGGTTTAGTGTAAAAATAGATCTTGGAAATGTGTATTTTATCTGAGATTATTATTCATTTATACGGCCTCACCTACACATTAACACCATAACAAAGGGAGGAAAATGGCAAGCTTGCAGACTGCAAGGGAAGTTTGCGGGCTACAAATGACGTTTGCGCCAATTTTGCGGGCAGCAAAGGCATTAAGCAACGGGAATTTTCTTTTGATATCTAAGTTTTTACAAGTGAAATTCTCTATTTATTGGTACATTTTCAGATGCTACAAGTTTTTGTATCGTTCATTGGATGCCCAATACAATCAGTAGCGTTGAGCTTGGAATCCTTCCGGATTTGGACTTTAAACAGTGGAACTATGGAATGAAGCCACAGTATGCTTACCTTTTAGGGCACACATAATGAACAACATGGTAAAGTTTACTGGTAGTATAATTTAATAGACATATAGGCAGATTTGATCTTAAGCAAATCTTATGTTTACTAGTTTATTCGGTACTTGCGTCAGTATTGCCTGAAAGATTTCCAAAATACAGACTATATTATCAGGCAGGACCACACGCGAACAGTAGTTTATGATTGGATGTTAAATCCATGCTTGGGTAGTCGTGGTGTTTTCTCAATCCTTGTCGCTCGCATGTTGGTTTATCAACCAAAAACCCCTACATTTCCGCATCTTTTCTGGCCCAATTTTTAATGGCGCTGTCATGATAACCACCCCAAACGTGCCACTTAATAGAATACAACTATTTTCCAGCATGTGACGGCCATCGAGTGGTTCAGCGAAGATTTTACGCCACATTGCACGCGCTCGTTGCCATAATCCAACAGTATAGCCAATTTGTTCCCACTTGTTCAGTGGAAGAGATCCAATTACTGCTGGGGTGTTGTCAATAAAATTCCGATACCAGATGTCAGTTTGCGTCTTACTCATGGGAAAAAACTTGTTTTCACGAATAATATTTTTTTCATAATTTTTTTTTTATGTGGACACTACTTAACAATTTGTCTCTTACCATTTTTTTCAAGCAAAGGATAGTGAAAAAGCCACCCATGTTGTCAATCCTATTCATTATATTACCTTCAAATTCGTTCGACGTGCATTACTCACGCCCCAGGCCTGGATACTACGGTCGCAACTCTAATAGCATGGTGATTGAGACTGAAGATAGGGCCAATTTCATCATTATATTCGCATTGAGCTGTGTCCTATTTATGATATATTTGAGTGTGTTAATTTCTTCCGGCCAATATTGTACCTTATATGTAGTGCATCACAAATTTACACCTGAAAGCTATCGACTGGGAAATTTGCATACATTTGGTATTATATGATGTTTCATGCTATCATAAACATTTTTACCATGTGAAAAAGGACCATGTCATATACAAAGTGCGTCCAGAAAAGCTGCAGACTTGGAACAAATTCGAGAAAAAAAAACAGCTTAACATTTGCAATGCTGCTGCTTAAACGAAAAGCCTATCTATGAGGAATTTTGAATCTGGAATTAATATAACAATGGTGCGTGTCGCCTGCAGATGACACATAGCATGTAACTGTTCTCTGGTGTCCATATGTTGCAGCTTGATACATCTGGGGGGATGAAGAAAACCTGGTAAATTGATTGGTTGAAAATGTGAATTGACACCGGAAGTAGGTGCTGCAACCATGCAGAATAATGTACCTAACATGCCATATCCAAATGAGAAGTGCTTTCGTCGGAACTAATGAATAACAACTTTCTGATATTAGGAGGCCGCATCTGGGGCCTCGCTTTCAAGCTTTTATCCAAGGCGTGCTATCTTTGTGTTAGATTCCTCGTCGAATCACCATACACGCTTTTGTTACTTTTTCACCGAGGGTGTATTAATTGGTGGTCTTCATTCAGAAAAAGGTCTTTTCACGAAGGTTCTCTTAAAAGGAGGTATTCATATTTAACAATATTAACTGTGGACCTGCTCTGTGCGCGTAAGTGTTGCTAGGCAGCAGAACTCTGCCCTAGCGATGATGTAGTTGCTTGTTGCCTTTACATTACTAAACTATCCAGAAATAAGACTGTTCTACCACACAGATGATTTTTTTAATCTATTTTTTTATTTTTAAATTTGGTTGGCGTCGTGTGTGGCTTAACACTCAGCGATTAACATTTTTTGAAGGTTTTGGCTTTTTAAGGTTGTTACCTGTATCATAGAGGCTTATGTGGCCCTGGGTAACATAAGAATCTATACTACTTCCTGTCAAGTTCCTTCCTACAGCTTAAGTGGCTTTGCAGGGCCGCAGTTTAGCGTATGAATGTCTCCTATAGGATATTCTGCAATCCATAAGCAGGTCAAGGTAAATAAAATGAGGACTAAAATCTATTATTATCTCCAAAAATTGGGTGTTGCGGGACGGGAGTTACCTTCTGGAATGAAGTTCAAGATCTCAGGAAAACAGGTCAAGGCATGTGTGTTTGATCATACTAGTCTTGAAATGTCAACTATGAGTACTGCGTGTATATTGACACCTGATGCGGTTTCTGTGATGTAAGACGTTTGTCTTCTTACTTTTTAGTACTATGTTGTTTATGTTAATAATGAGGACGAAGATGATAACAATAACAATGATGATGATGAAGATGAGGGTGGTGGTGGTGAAGGTGGCGGTGGTGGGAGTGGTGATGATGATAATTATGATGATGATAATGATGATGATGATGATGATGATTTTATTCTTCCATTGCGATCAGGAAAACCACATATAAATGCATCGAGATACAGTATATGCTTAATCGCAATATATGAAAAGAGCCAAGCGGTGTGACGATCACACATTGGACAACTGAAGAGACGCCACCATAATATTCAAATCTAAAAGGGTAAAGCATAATCACACTTAAACGGTTATTGTACATAAATTTGTGTGAATGGATACGCCAAGGATTTTTTTTTATTTAAACATATTAATTTTTTGGGGGGTGGCCTAATAGTACAACAGGCACTAATGAAGAGGGTCAGCAGCACATGAACCACCCACAGCATATGTGCAAAACGCACAGCCCTGTACAACAAATAAGACAAAAGAAAACTACGATTACATGTACAAAAGAATGAATTACTTAACCATTTAGTAAATTTAAGAACCACATGTATAATCGCTATGGATAAAGGCCATGGATAAAATGGTCAAGTAAAGTGAAAACAATTGTGTAGCTCCGAGAGGAGAAAATGTAATTTTAGAATACAAAGCTGACTCTCCAAAATATATTAACGAACAGCATCAATGTTTGTATGCCCCGCCGAAGGGGGGGACATAGATTTGCCCTTGTCCGTCCGTCCGTGCCAGATTAAAATTGTCACATTTGTGTCGCGCATATCTCCAAATGCCTTTGCGGGACAACCATGAAACTTTGTGGAGACATCTATCAATATATGAAGGCGAGCACTTGTGGTTTTGTTTGTCTCTTGGGTCGATAATACAGTCCTGGTGGACCATTCATTAACTTACGGAAAATGTTGATTCGACGTTAGACTTGTCACATTTGTGTCGCATGTATCTCAAAAGGTATCTGAGCTTCAACCATCCAACTTTGTGGAAACATCTATCGATATATGAAGGTGTGCACCTGTGGTTTTGTTTCTCTCTTTGGATTAATTATCTCGTGTTAATTAATCATAAATTAACTTAGGGAAAATGTTGTTTCGACATTAAGCCTGTCACATCTGTGTCGCATGTATCTCAAAAGGTATTTGAGGTTCAGCCATGGAACTTTGTGGAAACATCTATCAATATATGAAGGTGTGCACCTGGGGTTTTGTTTCTCCCTTAGATTAATTATCTTGTGTGGATGAATCATTAATCAACTTAGGGAAAATGTTAGTTCAACGTTAGATTTGTTACATTTGTGTCGTATGTGTCTCAAAAAGTATTTGAGGTCTTACAGTTATACCAGTTCCATGCCATATTCTTTCCAATGCTGCTGAGGGCAATGACAGCTGGGGTCATCTGGGTCATTTGGACGCTTTTCTAGTTTTCATTAATTTCCGAAGGGAGGTCGGGATTTCTTGTAAGAAAAAAAGACCGTAGAATGTCGCTCTCCAAATGAGTCGTAAGGTTAGCATCTACTCCCGGAGCCAGTAGAAGACACACAGTTTTCGAGAGTTTTGCTCTGTGTTCTGCATGCCGGGGAAACTGGAGGAAATAATGAAAAGTATCTTCGATGGGGATGAGGGGTCGGGGTCGGGGTGGGCAAGGGGTGAACAGGTACGTAGAAGGAAAGGGTGGGCCACAAGACAACGCTAGACAATAGAAAACCAAATAAGAACTACCGCAGTTTGCAATTTTTTCAGTATCACTTCGTTTCTTTATAATAAATGTTAAGTATCTGTCTCTATCGTTTATGTCTATTGTGTATACTATGGGTGTCTTATGCCTGCAGAACCACCCGATTAGCACAACATATGTACTATTTGGGTGATCTAGGTTAAATAAATATGTTAAAACTAAATGGCACCACAATACTTAGACAAAGCCCAAAGACAAACTGGTAACGAAGAATAGCTTAATTACCGTGGAGCACGTCATTGGCAGAGAATGGCCGAGGCCAATAGGCAAAGGTTCATTATTTTCTGACAACGATGTGGTTCCGAGGTGATCAACCAACTTAAAATCCATTGTTCATATTCAATAAACCTTACAGAAAGGCAGTACTTGCTAACCTGTACCAGCTGATTTCTTTCTTTCTTGGCTACATTGTGAATTCACGGAAAAATTAATAAGGATAAATTCTCTTTTATACCGGAAAACAAATTGATCCTGCTGGGAAATACCAATACTGAAAATAATGAAGATGTGTTTCTGGAATTCAATATGCACGTTTTTGATGCACGACTTGTTGTCAAAATATGTCAAAAAATTGCCGACTCTAATTTGGAAGTAGTCAATTATCCGTTCCTTGAAAGTAATACATGGGCGTATAATACATTCTTGTCACAAGTTTTACGCTTTCGTCGTACTCCTTCTGACCTCACAAATTTTTTCCAGAGTAAGATTTATCTATAATAAATTGAAATTAAGGGACTATAATGAAGTATGCTTAATAAAGCGTACCTATAAAAAAATGTTGAAAATGTCCTGATATTGTCATGAAGTTTGGATTCTTCAATTTCAAGAATTTCAGATTGGCGTCTGTTACTCAGAATTTCTAATATTTTTCAATTGCCTCATAAAATCCAATTTTATATGAAAGTCCAACTTTTATCAATTATCCATTTTGCAAACTGTTAATTTTTGTGACATTTGCATGTCTGGTTTCCTTCGTATGAAGTAGAAAATACCTATAGGTTGGCAGGATTCCTCGAGCTAGGTTCTAGCCGCAGCGGGCATCAAGCATGTAAATTCACGTGTAAAGGATGCATGACTATCACACTGCTTGTGGGGCTTCTCTCTCTCTCTCTCTCTCTCTCTCTCTCTCTCTCTCTCTCTCTCTCTCTCTCTCTCTCTCTCTCTCTCTCTCTCTCTCTCTTTCTCTCTCTCTCTCTCTCTCTCTCTCTGTCTGTCTGTCTCTCTCTCGCTCTCGCTCTCGCTCTCGCTCTCTCTCTCTCTCTCTCTCTCTCTCTCTCTCTCTCTCTCTCGCTCTCTCTCTCTCTCTCTCTCCCATAAAGTATATTGCTATATATATATATATATATATTACCATATAAAGGGCAATTGCCCGTGACTTACCAAGTTAGGCTAATACATAATTATGCAGTGTAGCTTTGTCAATACGGAAGGCGGTCTGCCAATACCACAAGCTCAGATGCCAGTACATATGCACGAAGATTCTACAAAATACTACTTGCTTGTGGCCATTGAAGAATGTCCCCAGTCACATATATGGTGCCAGTAATTAATCACGTATGTTTTCGAGCCACTGGGGTCATTTGGGCGGATGATCCCATCATGAGCTTATGTTACCTAATACGCTGGATCCAGTTTTGAAAGAGAACCTTACTAAAGCTCTGACAGCTACAGCCCCAAACATAATTGGTTTTGTTTAAACGTATTTTATTTCCAAAAGAAAAACAATTGGGAAGAAGGGCAAAGCCCTATATTAATCCCTCTTGTGGAGAAAAGACGAAAACGCAGGACTGACTTGACAGCACAGCTCCAGTGAACCACCGTTCATCAAGTCCAAAAGGAATTGATGAGCAGCGTGGTGGGAAAAACAAACGAAAGGATAGACGCCACCAGAACAAACACAGAAAGCGGGTTTCATAAAGTTGTCAATATTGCCAGTATATATTATTAATTTGTATTTTCGAATTATCGATATGAATGATTAAGTTACAGTTTCACCTTGGAATCGTTTACTTTTTTCAATAAACTCTTGAACAGATAAAAATATAATAATATTGTCCTCGAGACCGCAAGAAGCACTGCCAAACAAAATTGTGTTTATAGAAAATGGAGCCAAACGACCAATGGTTGTATGTAATGCATCTCGAGCGACAATGTAGTTTGGACAGGTGAGAATGTAGTGCCAGATACTCTCGGTGGTGGCGCTACATGAACAAGCTGCTGAATCTTTTACACCAATCTTAAAAAGATGTTCGTTCAATTGGCTGCGGCCCATACGCAAACGAGAATGTAAAATAGACAGGTATCTTTTGCTTACATTAAGAAGTTCGGGAAATATAACAGAAAACTGTCTGGGAGTTGAAATTTTCTTTTTAAATTGGAAAAAAGTTGGAAGATTTCTAGTTTTCGATGGGAGAAGGTTCCACAACGTGATAGCAGAAGGAAAAAAGGATTTTTCGAATAAGACTGTTCTACAATTGAAAGAGGGTAAGTCTGAGCGTCTGCTCTGATCGAGTTGTGCCCTAGTATTACGGTGGAATATTGAAATATTGGGGAGAAGAGAGTACAAATAGCTAGGGGTTAATTTATGGACTATTTTATACATCATGATTTGTTTGGATGTTTCTCTTCGTTTGGATAGGGGTCTCCCAGCCAATTTCTTCGTATAGCTTTTCTATAGGGGTGGTTTTCATTGCTCCTGTCACGATGCGGGCCGCAGTCATTTGAATGTCTTCCAAAAGTTTTGCATCATCCTGCGTGCAGCCATCCCAGACCACATTTCCGTACTCTAAAATAGGTCGAATGAAGGAGGTATAAATCGTTTCTAGTGTGTCCCGGTCCAGGCGATACTGTAGAGTTTTCAGAATGTTTACTTGTTTACAGGCTTTAGTTGCAACTTGCTTAAAATGTTCATTCCATTTAAATCTGATCTTAACGAAAGACCCAGATGCTTGTGCTCTAAAACATTCTCTAATTGGTGAACTTGGAAAATCAATGGAGGGTGATCAGGGGGATTTCTTTTCAGAGAGACGAGCATGGTGTCTGTTTTAACAGCATTAAAGGATATAAGCCATTCCCTAGACCATTCGTCCAGGGAGGCCAGATCATCGTTCATGACAGTAGCAGCATGAACAGGATCTTCAATAATAAGATAAAGGGACGTATCATCCGCAAAGAGTTTGACTTCTGAATTTACAACGTTGACTATATCATTAATATAAATCAAAAAGAGTAAAGGACCTAATACAGATCCTTGAGGCATGAACCCAGCACTTATGGTTCCCCAGCTAGAGGATTGACCATTTAAAACGACGCGTTGCTTCCGATTATTGAGGTAATCTTCAAACCATGTCAGAAGATTGTCAACGATGCCGTTTTTTTCCAGTTTATGAATAAGACCTTTGTGCCAGACTTTATCAAAGGCCTTGCTTATATCTAGGAAAACAATTCTTACTTCTTTTTGCTGATCAATGGCTAAACATAGCTCATGGTATAGGGAAAGTAACTGGTTGACTGTTGAGTCACCAGGAATAAATCCTGACTGGTTTGCTGAAATGAACATATTGTCCCGAAAAAAATTGAACACATGTTTAAAAATTACTTTTTCCATTACTTTCCCTGTACAACTTAAAAGGGATATAGGACGATAGTTATTACACAGGTTCTCGTCGCCCTTTTTGTGTAAAGGAGTCACGTGAGCTTCTTTCCAAATAGACGGGAACTGTTTCTGGTATATAAATAAATTGAATAGTTTAGTGAGAGGTCGATAAACAATGGGAGCTGCTTCTTTCAAAAGTCTAGTACTAATCCCATCTGGGCCAGTTGCTATTGTCGTATCAAGACTTTTGAGTGTGTCCAGTACTTCACCTTCAGAAATGTTTAAACCTCCGAGTGTATTTAAGGGGTGATCGGGCGGTAGAGGATTGGTAATTGAAGATGAGTCAAGAGTGCTTTGACTCAAGAAAAACAAGTTGAAGATTTCTGCTTTAGAAGCGTTGTCGGTGACGTGTTTGCCATCACATAGTAAAGAAGGAATATTCTGACGATGATTTCGATTCAAAAAATGTTTAACAGTTTTCCACCACGCTTTATGGCCCAAACATAATTAACAAACTAACTTTGACCATGGCGTTCTCACCCCGGGAAAAGTACTAAATTTGAATAGGGCATCTCAGTTACAATATTATGCATTGTGGCAGCATCTGCATCCTATTTAATACAAAGAGAAACTTAACAAACCTAATTCTGTAAGCCCACGTACCGTTTGAACACTATCAAGTCCGATATTCTAAGAGTAAAGTCCTATTCCGTACCATTCACTGAAAAACTGTATTGTTCCAAATCATAATAGCAAATTAATTTATAAAAGGAAACAAATCATATTCATAAAATGTGAAATTTAGAAGAAAGTTTTAGGCATTATTAGCCTTTAAAAAATCGGGTCATCAGGGGGAAACAGCGCAAGGTTTGTTTCGGTGCCATTATCCCCGGACA
>OZ026628.1:14129330-14135330 GCA_964020975.1 Hermodice carunculata | reverse complement strand
GGTCATTCTGCTAACTGGCGGCACTATGTTTGCATTTCCAATACAAACATCCCGTGCTGATGTATTACGGAATAAAGCAAATATGATGTTCCTTTGTTCATAGGCCTACTTAAATACGTAGCCCACATGCCATAAATATAATGAAACTACACCTAACACTCATGATTAGGCCTACCAAAATTGAATACTGAAATTATAAACCATCCTACACGACATGTTCTGCCTGTCAGTTTAGCATGCTTTGTCTGTCCTCCCCGTCATGTCTCCACCCGCTTTCCGGTGCATATCAGAGGAAAGTTATATGCGACGTCATCTGCAAGTGACATGTTCCATTGTTATATTTATTCCAGAATCATAACTCCTCATAAAAAGGCCATTGTTTTAGTGGCAGCAACCCAAGTCTTAAGCTGATTTTTCTGGAGTTTTTCCAAGTCAATAGCTTTCCTTGGCGAGCATTATATATGACATGGTTTGTTTTCATATAAAACAAGTGTTTGGTATAACATGAAATGTTTTGCAATGTTTTTATTTTTGTCTTACGGCGCCCTTCTCGACCAGAAAATATGGACTTTGGAGTTAGCAAGCAGGGCACACGGTGGGTTTAAATACTGTTGCCGTGTACACTCTGGGTAGCAAACAGTTGACTTTAATCAATGTATCCACGCTTGGTCAAAGTCAACAGCTTTCCCCGCCAAACTTTGGATGCATTGCTTCCAAAGGACACCGAAGAAAGCTGGTGAATCCGTCTGCAACAAGGCGCCAATATTTTAATAGAGCATCATTTGCTTTTAACTGTTTGCGGTTTTTAGTGTTTGTGAATGGACATGTTCTTAAGTTTACTTATGTTGCAGGCACTTGAAAGCCAGTTTCATTCATGAAACGCTAGAGTGTTTTCAGACGGTAAATATGTGCGCGCTGAACATGCGGTGTAACAATCATACAAGTGCAACGAGTATGTGTACAAATAAATAAGGCATGTGATAATGGGTCTGTCTGCTCAAGGACTTCTACATCACATCGCGGTATCTTGATTTCTCTTCTAATCTTCGTTAATAACCCAAAATTAGGTACACACACACACACACACACACACACACACACACATACATACATACATACATATGTATATATATATGGACAACATAATGAAATAAGTGAAGATCTGAATATGGTTTAAAACCACCATTTGCCTTTTATGGATGACTGCCTGTCTCAAGTCAGGAGTGAAAATTGTTTCTTCACATTAGTATTGGAAGATGAATGTTAATGCTTTAGTAACTCTGGAATCTCTTTGCTGTCAGTGTTGGGTTTGGAATTTATGAATATGGATCATGTTTTTCTGTTCAATTAGATTGAATGATCCAGGATCAGCCAAAGGAAAACAAGAATATTAAAACACATGAAATAAGTGGAGATATGGATATTTTAGATCAAATGATCGAGGCTCAGCCAAAAGGGCAACAAGAATACTAAAACTACAATATCTAATGTTCACTAGACCTATTTTGACCCCACTCATGCTTGTGTCTATGCGGTACAACCAAAAATCTTTTAACATTTTCCGTCACATCGTCACCAGATATCCAGGGCCGTGAGCCAAGTTTCTTGCCTTGTCCCTACTTGTCGCTGCCTATCAGTAAAATACAACCTCGAAAGCATTGAAAGAAATCAAAAGACGTTAAACAGGTATTCTAAATTTTCCAGCAGGTACAATGGATCTTCAGTGGGTAAGAATCAGGCCACGTTTTGGCGCCTGAAACAGTCGGACCAATATCACCAACAGCCGGTCCCTGTCTCAGCTTGATGAATAACCACGACAAACCTAAGTTGTGAATTTAGAAATATGTGAAGGGGAAATAGTAATGCAATAACGAGTAAATCTATGAACACAGGCATCTGGTTATGGGCACAAGACCTGCGCAATAAGCTAATTTATCTATGGTAATATGGTAGAATACGAAATTTTACTTTTTAATCATATTGCATTGAAAAGAAAGTGCCTCTAGTTTTATAGTTTTACATGCAGTTTCGGTTAAGTTCATGTATTCTTTTATTGTGGCTTTGTCTCAATTGGTGAAATATAAAAGCGGAGACAATACACCGCTATCACAGAGACACGTCCGTCCATAAGCCAAGTTGATACCTCAGAGCAGCAAGCCACTGAGAGAATGTAGGTCACAGGTCATTGGAAACAGGAAGTGACCTTTCCTCATATACTCACTAGACTTCCCCAGGTAACCAGTGCAAAACTTTTCCATGTGGAAATTTTCCTGAAAATAAGCCCACAGATTTTTTACATACTAATAACAAATACCAAAGGGACTTTCACCGAGGCAAAATCTTTCCCACAACATTTTTGGTTGCGCTACTATTACCATCTATAGCACATGTAATTCATTTTTATGCCACCTGTCTCACACATGACTGCGGCAGAAAAGCGGAGAGCCACAGCAGTATTATTATATTGTTATTAGAATGTATCCCTATGACCTCTGACTCAATTATGGGGTCAAACTGTGACTGAGCATGCTCAGCTGGGATGTTGAGTTACCTTGGTCCAACCTCCAAATCGTGTGCGAACAATTGCCGAGTGAAGACCTCTAATTAACTTTTAGACTGCCTCATGTGGCGCGATTTTTCACAAAACTGTGCCATATGACAAAATGTGTACTACGGGAACACCATAAGCGGACGCCCCCGTTGTCTTCCTGCAATTGCTTGTTGCCCATTGTGAAGGGAGCAGTCATTTTTATAAGAACACCTCACATTTTTCCAACAACTATCCCACCGTGCCGATTAGTTTTGTTTCAGCTGTCCATTTTACTAGTTAAAGCTGTACTGTGTTTTCAAATATTTCATTTCAATCAACTGCTGGTTGTTCTCTAATTCCCAATTGTCCTTCACCTGTCAGTTCTCTTACTAGCTGCCTGTTCTTCTCTAGCTGCTAATTGTTCGACAGCAGCCAGTGTTTCTCCCCTTGACAGTGCTCTCTCTCAGTTCCATAATCCGCTCGCTTTTAGTTATTTTCCAGCTGCCAGGTGTCCTCCATTCGCCAGTTCTCTCTGTATCAGCCATAGCTTTGATTTTCGAGTATAATAATTATACTAGTGTCATTTATCACACTTCATAATTATTTATTTATTTATTTATTTATTTATTTATTTGTTTGTTTGTTTGTTTGTTTGTTTCTTTCTTTGTTTGTTTATTTATTTATTTATTTATTTATTTATTTATTTGTTTGTTTGTTTGTTTGTTTATTTATTTTTATTTATTTGGTTGGTTGGTTGGGTGGTTGGTTGGTCGTTAGCAGTAAGCATTTACCCATTGGAGTGCTTGTCCTCCCTGCCAATGTTGTTGCATGTACTATGTTATCTTTGTTTGTGTGAATTGACAGAAAGTATGAACAATAAGGGGGAAAATTTGATTCAGTTTTCCCTTAGAATCATCCACTTTTGACAGCCCTTTAAAATTCTCGTGTTCTACATTTTTTTCCCATTTGTTCAACTTGAATTAGCAACTTATGAAATTGACCGCCAGGTTGCTAATTAGTAGCACAAAGAATACTGGTAGTTGTGATTGGAATTGCTGCCTGGGTGAGAAGTGGCAGTCGGGAAGGGAATCAGAAGCAGGGAAGTAATTGCAAGACTGAATCGAATTGGAAGTTGATGAAAAGAACAGGTTGCTATAGAATGACAACAAGCTGGACATGAAGCGGAAGGAGGATCTTGATGACCCTGTGCCCCCCCCCCCCCGGCATCTGTCGCTTGTGCCAGGGTAGACTTAACTGTTTACCAATAGTTGACCGAAAGTTTAATGTTATCAAGACATAGCAATATATCGTTTGACGTTTCAATGTGATTCAAAGTCAAAATTAAGAACATCAAAGAAACCTCATAGGAACTTTCCTATTAATGTCTAATGTGTCTAGGGTCCATCATTACAAAGATGCAAGCTAACGTGTTTGTTTGACCTTACAAAGTCACTCAAGTTCAAAATCACTAACACTAAAAGAAAATCCATATGTGCGTCTTTGTTAATGTTTAATAGTCACCATAGGTCTACAAGTCACCGTTACTAAAATATAAGCCAATGTATAAATGAGTCAGTTAAAAAGAATAAAATGAAAGAGAAAAAACTTGGCCGTGTCAGAAGATACGAAATTGTCGTGTCGTTCACAAACTTTACAAAAGTCTGCCTGGGAACCATCTATGTGTAACGGCAAAGCATTCCATACAACAGTTTTCACAATATTGCAATACACGCCCCATATTACTGCTGTGTACTTGTATTGTTGCAGCACTTGATGATACATGCTCACAAGCTTTGATGTTTCATCACTTTTGTCTAAAAATAAATGTAAGTCTATTAATTTTTGTCAGACCTTCATTATCTTAGACTACAAGCTGACAAAACTGAGGCCTGTCTGTGAACCAGTGCTGGAGAACAAGTCGAAAATAACGGCAAGACAACTATTTTAGAAATGAATAAAACAAGGCCATGGCCTTAAAAGCTGGGGCTTTGTGATCTTAACTGTCTGGTGTGCTGAATACATATCGAGTGGCTTATGCGCCTTATACATGAGAGAGGTTCTGCATAATCATTCAGAGTGGCCATAAATGGCACTCTTTGAGAGTAATTCCGTTCTTGATAGTCTTGAACATCAAGGTCCGAGGCCGTAGCCTTGGTATATTATGACAATACTGCAAATCTGCCACATATGACAGCATGTTGCTGAGTAACGCAAAAAAGTATATGTTTTGTATAGTTGGGGATATTTACAGTTCTATAGACCTGGTCCTTAAGTGTTGATAGAGTGCATTTTAATAGAAGTTGTCGAGCTGAATTTGGGCAAATTTAAAGGTTTTTTTTTGGGGGGGGGGAAGGGGGATCTCCGCCAATAGTTAGGGGTTCAAAGCTGTATATGCCAAAACATGTCAGTCTCCTTTGACTGCCTGCTTTATATTAATTTCTACTGTTTTGATTCATAGCTGGTGCTCCTTTGTATTTCATCTAATTATTTTGCCTTGATATTACCTGTAGAGCTGTAAGGCTGTAAAATTGCATGAAAGATGATTACTCAAGTTCAAACAAGACCTAATGAATGTGATACAACTGAACCAAATACATTTGTGGACTCGGATCTACAATACGTCTTTGATAAACGATCCGGAGAACAACTTTTTTTTCATTTACTTTCTCTGGTCCTACAAGGCTTCTGTAGGCCTAAACTTTATATATGTTAAAAATAATTAGTAGAGCTACTCGCGGTGCACATAGACAATCGATACAAAATTAATTAGTCGTATAGGTATTGACAAATGTATATTGCTCCTTTTTAATTGGTTTGTGGCGACTGCAAGCTGAACGATAACTGATGTACCTGGGTCAGCTCATTTTGTGGATTATAAAAGGTGTTCTGTTGTGCTATGTCATGAAGCTAGCACCGTGGTCTACCATCTTACACTGTCTCATCTTAGCTAATCTTGTAGTACCGGAAATCGTATCTTGGCATGTGAAGCTGCATTTATGCTCATAAAATCTCACTTAAAAATAATCTGTCGAATGTGTTTTATTCAATAATCCATTGAAGTCTTAATTATGACTGTGTGCCAACACAGACATATTGTTTTTCTAGCAATTCTTTCTTTCTTTCTTTCTTCCTTCTTTCTTTCTTTCTTTCTTTCTTTCTTTCTTTCTTTCTTTCTTTCTTTCTGCGTTACAGGCAAATTTGTCCGACATTTCATTTGAAAAGTATTACGCGTAGAAACTCCAAACTTGGCACAATTATACTTCTATAGATGAAGTCTCGCCTTTTTATAATGAGATGTCATGCGTTTCCAATTTATGCAAAAGAGGGCTAATTTAATTTTAAATCTTCAATATCTTATACACTATAGTAGATGTGGTTCCAAGTGTATAGGAGTTTGATCATAGCAAGGCGAAGCATTGTCGGTATTGTAACACTATGCAATTTAGATGTGACCTGTAAAGGTCAAAGGT
>OZ026628.1:14106830-14124330 GCA_964020975.1 Hermodice carunculata | reverse complement strand
CACAAATAGAGCGAAAACAAGCATACATACGTACAGACGCACACACACACACACACACATATATACTAGTATATATATATATATATATATATATATATATATACATATATATAGATATATATATATATAGAAATATAATATATATATATATATATATATATATATATATATATATATATATATATATATATATATATATATATATATATATATATATATATATATATACAACAAAGCAAAAGAACCAATAGGCCATACTTGATCAGATACATTTTAGTACCACAAAATACAATGCAAAACCAGGAAAGATGATTTGCTGTATAGCAATCAGTGTGTGTGTCTTCAAAGCATATTGATATCGCAATGTTTACCTATTCCATAACACAGCAGTGGAAGTTGGAATGGCATCTCTATCCATTATAGCTTTGAAATTATTCAAGATTTAAAATCTCTAATGGTGCTATTTAGCATAATTTAATTTGCTACAAGTTTTTATTTTTAATTCATTAGGTGCGCAATGGTCAACAACCTCCTAGTAGCAGTTGAAATGACATTTCTATCTATAATAGCTTTGAAGATATTCAAGTTTTAAAATTTCAAAAGCTGCTAATTAGTATAATTTAAATTGCTACAACTTTTGTTTTAAATTCATTATATGCGAGATGGTCGATAACCCTCTAGTAGAAGTGGGAATGACATTTCTATCTAATATGCTTTTGAAGATATTCAAGATTCAAAATTTAAAATGCCCCTAATTTGCATAGTTTTTAACATATTCACTCCTCTGTACAAAAGGTCCACTCCTTGAATGGAGGTATAATCATGCCAAGTTTGGAGTTTCTATGTATAACAGTGTCCGAGAAAACTGTCGGAGAAATTCACTGATAAAGAACATAGAACGAAAGACTTATAGAAAAACAGAACAGTGTGTGTTGACACACACGCTCTAATGATGAGCGCAAAGGGGGGGGGGATGTCCCAGTGGTTTTGGAAAGGTTCAAGGAGTCTGTAACATCTGCTCTATTATAACTAAACAGTCTGCCATGAATGTTTCAAAAATGATTATCAGTTCTTTATATTTCATAGTAAGTCCCAACTTCTGTAGACTATAAAGAATCGAAATCATCAAACCTATAGTTCTCCTGATAGACAATTGACCCCAGGCTATTAGGATCCCGGTAGAGTAACCATGACTAGTATTTTGCACTTTGAAATCGCCCAAATTATATAATTAAAATAGAGCCTATCTTACCCTTAACAGCGTCTGTGGAAAATTTACGGTACACACCCGAGATTAGTCTACTAACTTTAGTGCACATCCATATAACTCATTCCACCCTGATAGTAGACCGAGTCCACAGCTTTCTTTGGAAAGAGGTAACATGAGTATCACTATATTCCTTCACAGGGGCGAGTTGTTGGAGGATGTATAGAACCCACATGTCACGTCCGTATGAAGCTACAGACAATTTTATGGTATTGAACAATTTTGTGGCTACACCAATGTCACTGTTGATTACTCAATATTTGAGTTTTAATAAAAAATTGATTCATGGTAATCATTGTACCACACTCCAAAGTTCTGATTGAAATCTTTCTGTTGGTAGCAGAGCATGCGCTCTCCTTGTGCATAGGCCAAATTGGTCTTCTCACTTGAAAGGGCGTGATATTTCAATCTAATGAGTGGATTAATGAAGTCAATATCATTCATCTCCTATCAAAGTGATCGACATGAACTGCTCTGAATTATAATAAGGGTGCTAGATTCTTGTTCCTTGTGAAAGTAAACGTCTATTTAAGTAGCAACATGCCTGTACTGACAGAGAAAATAATAGTCCTGATCAACAGCTTTTCTCGGCGCGCTTTAAGAGCATTTCGCCCAAAATCGATCAGAGGAAAGCTGTTGACTCAGTCCAAATTGTGACACCGGAAGGGTTAATGGTAATAAGTAACACTATACATACACGAAAATACACTGCTACACATGTAGTGATAATGCTAACAGGCACACTTACAGACTATTCATAGTATCAAAAAATCGTTAAAAATTGGAAAGGCCAGCAGCCTTGACCTTTGAACATATTTGGTACAGAGCGAGGCAAGGCACAGGCGGAGCACGTTTGAATAGAATGCAGCATGCGGTTGAGGAGGAGAAGTAAAAAGTTGCAAAAATACACAAAAATGTAGTTCAAGAAAACTACAACTGCGCCTGTTGAGCAAATTAAGGTTTGGGGATTTTCAGACGTTTTAGTGTAGCATTGCTGTCTATTGGATAGGCTTTTTTTAAGGGTTTATAAAATGACCGTCCCCACAAAGTTTCAAGAGAATCCGGGCAACGGTTTTTGCGAAGAAGTTGAAACTATGAAGTGTGCCGAACGGCTGACGAGAAGCGATCGCAAAAGCTCGGATGACTGATTAGTCAGCCCAGCTTAGTTAAAAACTGTCCCAACAGCAGGATCAAAATATTCCAAGGTACGGAGCATGGGAAAAGAAAAAAACATTACCAGCAGCGCATAGTTGAAGACTGAATGAACATTGAGATCAACGCTTTGTGTCCACAGCGAATCAGTGGAAGCGGTTGACACCGAGCAAAACTTTTCCTTGGCTTCGTCCAAAACTATTCATAGAAAAAAATGAAACAGGTTAAGGTTCATAACGGGGGGGGGGGGCGCAGAGATATTTCTAAGTGTTATGGACCAGTTTACATGCATAGCAAAGTATGCCATGTTTATATTTACCTGTCCGGTAATATCCTGGGGTGACTTTCTCATTTAGTGTGATTTACATTTGCTTGCACTTACATGTATAGACACTTGACAGTCACTTCAAGCAAAGTAGATTATCATTTATCGGCTATTGGCTTAAATAAAGTCTCTTTGCCTGAACACGTCCTAGTATGTTGGACCTCTAATTGAACAATAATACATCATTACATGTAGCCAGACATAGATTGAAGGAGTTCGATCAATAGACTGTAATATGTGAAGGTTCAATTTCTACATGTGAACATGATGTAATACCTGTTCAAAGCTAATGTGTATGAAGTGTCAACTCTAATGGTTTTACTGCGGGACAGGCGTCTATAGTGGTGCTTTTATTTGTTATATTTCTTTTGGTGTTAATACATTCAAATCAAAATATGATTTCTCTTAGTTTGTTGACGATTTAGTCATTCAAACAGGCCCCGTACTTGTTACACTTGTGCCAGTATAATGTACAGTCTTATCTCACAAAAGCAGCGGATACCCCTTTTCCGGGAAGACGTGTCATGCCTCCGAAGCAACCTACAAAACTTGTGGGTTCAGGTATTTCCAACCAGCGATATATGAGGATGCACACACGCATTTCCCGTCGCATTATGGGTTGTCAGCTGCCATCTATCTTTTGCTGGCTACCAGAAAATTATATTTCTAATGCACCTGGCCGCTGACCCTCTTGACTTTAGAGATTATTTCTCGATTTCTATAGAGTTAAGGCACGTCAGAAACCAAATTTTGCATGACATGGCAGTTGCATGTATCGTTTGTGTCATTCTTTGTTTGATTGTTAGGTTATCGCGGAGCTTGCCGAGAGAAAAACGGACGAAAAATCCGACGACTGGCACGGATGTTATCTGCAGCTGACAACCCACGCTAGAATCTATACATTCCAAGTTTATCTTCCGAGTCTTTCATATATCATAAATCGTTGTGAAATTGTTCCTACGCCTTTTAAAAGCTTGCATTGACCGTCAAAAATTTAGAGACTACCACATACATGATTATATGCGTATCGCGTTTGCATTCGGGCAAGGAATAAATTTGGCCAGAAAAGTCTGTATATTTTGAAAAAACTACAAGAAGATGCAATGAGGCGTGGATGGTTACACTTTGTTAAACCTAACTTTAAATTTATTGGTTCTGAAAATCATCGGAGTCAATTCATAATTCACTGTAAGTGATTGTTCAAAAAAAAAAAAAAAAAAAAAAATAAAGAAGGAAAAAAACCCACCACGACTGGCAAAACAATATTTAAGGAATTAGCAATACCATCATACTTATGTTTGCCAAAGCAAACAACGGGCTTTTTTAGTGTCTTAGTACACTGGGCGATGACCTGGACCATTCTCATGATCTTAATGTCTTATGATCTCTTGCGACAGTAGGTAGGCTGGTTTGTTAAAATAAGTATAGTAACTATGAGTAATAATTTATGTCCTCTGCACCAAAACTAGAGATAAACCACTCATTGGGACAAAACTCTAGAAAGCGTAAGGATATGTACATTATACATGTTTCGTATACAATGCAGAACATATAGCTTCCAGCGTCATTATTAAGGAAAAAATCAGGTATATATACATTGGAGGAGGATTATTTACAAGAGGTACATGTAGAACGATCATACAATCTGTCATTCCGAGGAGTCATTAAGTGACTGTCTCCTGTAATGCCAAGCCTCAACCAAATATGTTTTACATGTTTGGTCAAATAATTCACCAATGTCCTGTCCAAGATCATATGCGTGCTCGCCGAGGCAACAACATACCTATTTTTCAGCGAGAAGGCGAAAAAACGCTGCCATGCCTGTTTACAGTTCTCATTCAGAGAGTTGACTTCCAATTTTCTAAGAACATCGATTGCAACTTGCCGAAATTTGCAGAGAAAACGGAATGCTAAACAATTGACGTTTTACAGAGTTAGAGTTAGAATGTTTATCAGCGGACTTGTAGTTAGATGCCATTAGCGCACCAGGTAAAGCTGTTGCTCATTGCATTCAATATCGTTGATGAAAACGCAGCTCTAAACATTTAAATAGCCTCAAAGCAGAAGACATCCAAAATAACCGACAGCTTTAACGTTAAAGCTTGTTCTGTCCCCTCATATCGGTTAGGGGCTGCTGCAAGCGCTGCAAGAACCAACCCTATCACTTGATTCGTGTGTTAGGCAGATGGTCGTCTGATTGGTGTAGATACATTAAAGCTCAAGCTCATGTGCTTCAACAAGTTAAGCATTGCTTGCTGTGAAATCCAAAAAGATACCACTTTCAAGGGGAAACCAGCCCCCCCCCCCCCCAAACACACACGACACGTGCGCTATCTGAGAATTTCACCATAATGAACCACCTCTGCTGCCCCCCCCCCTTGCCTATTGTGTTGGATGACCAGCCTTGCTTTCTCAAAGCCACACAAATAAAGATTCGAAAGTGACTTATTCCCTATGTTGTTATGCTCAGCATATAATGTCGATTTGCAAAGAGTCTGAATCTGGGTCCTTTATGTCAATTTAGAGAACGTCCACTTTAATTTGACGAAATTTGCAACAAAAACTAAATGATAAACCATCCCCGTTTTTGTCAGCGGATACTTGCAGTTAGGTGCCATTAGCGCACAAAGTAAAGCTCTTGCTATGTGTCATATTAACCTGAAGGGAGACTCTCACCACTCCATTCAATATCGTTGATGAAAACGCAGCAATAAAAATTCTGAAAGCCTCAAAGCAGACGGAATCCAAAATAGCGGATAACCCACAATCCATCAAAGTGGGACTTGTCAAGAAATCTACCAGTTATTATCTTTTGATCTTTTTGAAATGCATGCAAAACTGCACAATGGATCCTAACTGTTTCAGTGCCAAATTTTGGACTGGGTCCATAGCAGAATCGACGAGCTTTCGGCGCTTGCGCGCCGAGAAAAGCTGTTCACTTGGAGCAAAATCTATTGGACTATAGGCATGCGAGTACTTGAATGACAGGAGTATTTTACAAAGCACGTTAATACCGAGCGAAGCTCGGTTTTACGGTAACGTGAATGTATAAGTGCAAATTACCGAGCTGGCGAAGCCAGCAGCCAGCATGGTGTTGAGGTTGGATTTGGATTTGGATTTTCTTTTGTAATGATCATGAGCTGTCGCTTAACCCCTATTGACCAGTGGTGCTCTCTGGTAACTCAAGTACTCTCGGCTCACAAGGGTGTCGTTTAAGGGTGTCTCCTAGGGACAATTTTAGGAACTACATTTTTAATATGTGACAAGATAGTAGTTTCACGCTGTTGCTGTGTAAATGAAATAATAAAACTACACAAGTGTGAGTGCCTGGCCGTAAATTCTGCATGGCACGAGCGTACCCGTGGAGCGGAAGGATACACGAGATGCAGCCCGCCGCAGGCGGGCCATCGAGTGTATCCTTCCGCTCCACGGGTACGCAAGTGTCATGCAGAATATACGGCCAGGTAATTGCAAGAGTGTTGTTTTATTTTTTGATCCCATATATGTGTCGTCCAGATTATTCTCCACCATTTCACATAAAAAATGATAGTGTTGTGTCGAAACAGCAATCAACAACGAAAACCGCAGCAGACGATAAATCAACATCCTAGATGTGCGCACGCATGAAAAAGTGGTCAGCGCAAAAGTAGGGCATATACGCGACCGTTCTACACGGGCGTGTTGATCGGCAATAAATTCTACACGGTGCAGAACGGCCCGTCCGTGGTTACTCTGGACTACACATACATGGGATAAAACATGAAGATTCTGTCGGATATGCCAAACCTAGATTAATTAAAAGAAGGTAAGCACCATACGTTGAACCCATCTCTGACCTTTTGATTTTGTGTAAAGTTAAAAGGTTGAAACAAATTGCATGTTTAGAACACTAGATTCCCTATATTTGCAAAGAAATTTTGAAAAAAATCTAGAACAACGTTATAACCATCCATCTTAAATATCTGAAGCCACTACGCACGCTACTGTATGACACTGAATTAAAAATGAGTGCACCGAATGTTACCTTCTTTCAATGGTTTGAGTGATAACATGGGAATATGACGAACAACATCACAGAATATATAATCAATAATTATAAAACACGCATTTTTATAAGCTTAACATCGAACACCAAATCAAAACAGATTATTTGTCTATGTCATATATCTGTTCAATTTGTACTCAGAATTAGATTAATATTTTCCTCCATTAATATGGGTATTTTGCTTAATCATGTTTAATGCCAAATAGTTGCCACATTGAAAATTAATAGGTATTCTCCACATTTGTTTTCAAGGAGAATAGTTTGCAATAAATTACTGAAACTTGCACTGAGTTCGATCTTTTTCTTTTTTAATGTGTTTGTTCTTGGATTGATTCATAGTTTTGTTACTGGGTCCATACAAGTGATCTGTTTTACACAGTATTTTCCTCTGGTGTGTTTGGGGACATGAAGTCTTTTTTCTTCCTCCAATTTAGAGATTAAAGTGTATCAAGACAGCAGTTTGTCCCACAGTGCTTAGCCCTATTTAATTTTTCAAGCAAGAGTACCTGACAATTTGGAAAGACTAAATCCAAGTTTAGGTTCTTTAAAAACCTTGGCCCATATTCAACATTATTGGTAAGAGGGAGCTGATATTTGATTAAAGCATCCCGTCGTAGCTTCTTTGCCACGTTCACCATCCCAACTGGGTTTTTTTTGTGATATTTTGGACAAATTGCAATCTCTGTCGTGAATCTAGAATCATATCAGAGCTGAAATAAAGTGACTTGAGAGATCATCTTTGAGAAACCTAACACCAGTGTATTGGCACATACATTTTTCCGCTAAAGTACCACAAACTGTATTGGTTAACCTGGTGATTTTTTTCTTTCTTTTTTTTTTTTTTTTTTTTTGGTGATATTTTGGAAAAAAATCAGATTCTGTCGTAAATACTAGAATCATATCAGGTCTGCGATAATGTGACTTGAGAGATTAACTCCATGCTCACATGTAATTTTTGTTTTCGTTGATGTACCTCAAAGTACCCGGTGTCGTACATGTCGTCTGCTCTTTTATGTATCTCAAGAATAATAGAACGTCAGTCAACAGCTATCGTTGGCATTATCTGCATGCATTACGATTGCACCCTCAGTGAGAGGGAGAATGCAAACGGCTACAAACTCAAGTCTCCAGATGCTTATACTCATTCTATTTTAGGATAGTCCATCTTTCCTTCCATTGACTTCTTGGATACATTTCAATTAATCTTTGTTCTGCGTGTACCTTTAAGGCCGTGTGTTTTAGCTCCAAAAATGGCCCACATTTGCGACTGGAAAGCGCGCGAACTTTCTCCGAACGTGGCCCGATGTGGGAAAGAGTTCGTGACGTCACAAACGCAACCCGCTGGCCAGGCTAAATGTGTTATAAGCTAGAGTGCCTTCAGTTTGCCAAAAGTTATGGCAGATAAAACAGAACAGTGATTTCGGAGAGTATGAATTTAGTTTTTTTATGTACGTGGTCCCATGACGATGCAGATTTTCAGATTCAGATTCATTTTATTCGACATAGAAGTGAAAACATTGTATACATTTTGGTTAATTGCACAAAAACATATATGACACAAACAAGATAGATAATAATGAGAATGGAATTACCATACAAAAATTGTAGTCAGGATGACCCTGCTAAGGATGATAAACATCTGCTTCCGCAAGGGCCACCCAGGAAAAGTTGCCTTATATGTTACACCTAGTTTCAACAGAGGTCCGGTCCATTACAAAGAAAATTAAAGACAAAAAAACTCCGGCATTAATATACAAGATTTCAGAAATGATTATGAAGTGTTATTACAGATGAAGCAGTAAACAATGGAGCAAGTTTCAGAAAATTAGTTTATATAACATGCTTTAACATATCTAGAGAATCCAGAGTAGGAGTGTGTGTGAATTTTTTCTGTTATGTGCAAGGGTGTATCAGAGAGTAATATGGGGATATACTGCCCCGTATGCACTTTTCGGTGGATACATGTTGGGGGGTGGCATAGTGAGGACTGTTGCGGTATCTCGTGGAATATGGTTGAGTAGCAAGTAAGGCTGAGAACATGTTATTAAAGTAGCCAGATAATTCGTTTTTAGTATATCTATAGTAAAATTTTAAAGCTTTAAGTTTAAACAAGTCAGGCATTTAAAAAAACCTTGAAGTCCTTAAATACGGGCTCAGTATGTGCATAATAATGTGTAGAACATATTAAACGAATAGCTGACTTCTGAAGTTTAAATATGCGATCATAGAAATAACCCCAAGCCAACATAGAGTAATTCATATGTGGTAAAACAGAAAATTGTAAATTAAAAGTAGTGTATTTATAGGAAGCAGATGATGTAGCCTTTTAAGTATTCCTATAATGCGAGCAGTTTATTAGCAATCTTAATATATATATGGGCATTCCAATTTAATTTTTCGTTGATTATCAGCCCCAAAAAATCAAAATAACTTGTTCTCTCTAATTGTGTGTCTTTTATTTTTAGATTAATATTCATGTTTAACCTACGTTGAGGAAAATAGAAAAGCATATATTTGGTTTTTGGTATATTTAGAGATAATTTGTTTGCAGCAAGCCAGTGATATACTTTATTAAGTTCGGAGTTTATGTTGTTTGAGATATACCTGTTGTTTGACTGAGGTCCAAAATTGAAAGTAAAAAGTGAATTTATGAGAGTTGTGTCATCAGCATAGAGTATTGACTCAAAGTTTTGGGTAGCTAGATAAAGATCATTAACATAGAATATGAAAAGAAGTGGCCCAAGGATAGATCCTTGTGGGACACCAGTTATGATACGTAATGGCTTGGAATGAACGTCATCTAGCTGAACATATTGGGTTCTATTGGTCAAGTAGCTTTTAAACCATTTTAGAGGTGTCTCAGAAACACCATAATATTTCGATTTGTACAGAAGAATTTCGTGATTCAAAGTATCTAAAGCTTTAGATAGGCCTAGAAAGATTGTTAGGGGTATTTCTCCCTTATCGAGAATCTTACATATTTTATCAACAAATTCTAAAGTGGCTGTACTATGAAGCTGGCCGAAGCCATCTTGACTTCTATAAAAAATATGGTGTGATGCAAAATGGTCATAGACCACTTTTTCAAAAACTTTCGAAAGAGTTGGAAGTAGAGATATAGGCCTATAGTTATTTAGGATTTTTTCGTCATCCTTCTTATATATTGGTATTACTTTAGCTTTTTTAAGTTCATCCGGAAATATTCCAGTGGTAAGAGATTGGTTAATTATATGAGCTAATGGGGTCGCCAGTAAAGACTTAATCTTCTTTATAAGTCTCATCGACAGCTGATCATGCCCCGAGCTAGATTTAGGTTTAAACTTGTTTAATATTCATTCAACCTCAGCTGCAGTATTTATAAAAGTGAAAATATTTTGCCACCGATGATTAAGGTACGTGCTGAAGTGAGGTAAGTTTTGTTGGTCTATATTAGCTGCCAGTTTTGGGCCAATGCCTTTAAAAATGCATTAAATTTGTCTGCTATTTGACTCGAATTTGATTCCTTTCTGTCATCAATCATAAAGAAAGAGGGAAAATTATTTTTTTCTTTTATTTACATTTAGAATCGTTTTTATAACATCCCATGTCTTTTTAGTGTCGATTTTGAAATTTTCAAATTGGGAATGATAGTGATTCCGTTTATTTGTTGAATTGATCTGTTTAGTATCTTATTGTGAATTTCAAAATTTTGCTTCAAGGTCAGAAATTGCTGAGAATCAGGATGTGTGCTCTTCATTTGTTTGTAGAGATTGTCGCAAAATTTTATTGACCTGAGAATTCTATTTGTAATCCAACTTTTTATGTTTATATTTGTTAAAACGGACGGTTGTGGTGGGTAGATATTTATCTTTAGAGAGATGTATTATTTTTAAAAGTTTGTCATAGTTGTGATTAGGGTCACAGTTTAAATCCTTATCAAGAACTTGCATGAAGTTAGTATTATTTATATCCTGCAGAAAGTTTTGAATTGATGCAGGATCTTTTGTTTCGATTTGAACATATATAGGTGGGGCTTGAAGGTTTATCTTTTGGTCCAGGCATGTAAAATATGGTAGATGGTCAGATAAATTTGTGAAGATAATGCCAGATAGACATACCTTGTTACTGCAGGTTAAACTACAAAAGACATTATCAATCAGAGTTGCATTTCGTTCAGAAAAGCGAGTGGGTAAGGTTATTTTAGGCATAAAATCGTTATTCATCATAATATTAAGGAAATCCGAATACTTCTCTCTGATATTTACTTTTAACAGGTCAATATTAAAGTCACCCACAATTAGTTTGTCTGATCTTTCCTGGGACAAAATTGATAAAATCGGCAAAATGTCATTGATAAATGATTCTATGTGGTTGTTTAAGTCACGGGATGGCCTGTATATGTTAGAAATTGTAATTTTTTGTTTCAAATTATTTCCAAATATGTCAATAAACTGACCATCCCACAGAAGAATTAGTGAGAAAAGCTGAAGCAACAGAGGAAAGATCATTCAGCCTTATGCACATGAGGGGACGCCCAGAACCCTACCGTCATGAGGGGACGCCCAGAACCCTACCGTCATGAGGGGACGCCCAGAACCCTACCGTCATGAGGGGACGCCCAGAACCCTACCGTCATGAGGGGACGCCCAGAACCCTACCGTCATGAGGGGACGCCCAGAACCCTACCGTCATGAGGGGACGCCCAGAACCCTACCGTCATGAGGGGACGCCAAGAACCCTACCGTCATCAGTACTGTAGGGAGTGCAGCCGTGGTAGAGCCAGACGGTACCAACTTGCCGTCTGGGCATTGATAATTCGTTGCAAACGAGATATTTCCTATAAAAAGTTACTAGATTTCATTTCACAGGAACAAACATAAATGCAATAAATTGAGATTTGCGTCAGAATGGGTCAAGTCTAGTATGGTTTCAAATTCCTGAATTCACTGAGTCGGCTACGGCCTACGCTCACGGTATATAAAAGCCTCAAACAGTTAATTTTCCATTCACATATGTGTGGTCTATAGATGATTAAATACAAGTTTGCATGCAGCTTTCAATGTAGGAAATCCTACCCGGGCAGAAACTTCGCGACCCTTGAAGGGCAGTTATGTCCTTTCAGTATACATTGTCATAAGTACACGCGATTATGATATCCTTTATTTCAGATCTTATCAATCATGTAACAATGGTGAATATTTTCCTGTGACTGGCTTATTTTCTGGTTCCATATTAATGACAAAGGTACAATGGAATTTTGTGCACCCGTTTATTGAGAGCTGGCCATGGACTGTCACAAACAGTGGCACATGACTGAAAAAATGAGAAAGACCAGCCGCCCACTGCTCTTGGCAGCTGCGTAGATGAGGCGTGAATGTGGTAGCTATCCAAATAAGTGTTATCTGGTTATGGGATTAAACACCTCGCAATACACTGTAGTGATTGGACATACACATTACAGTGGGCAGCTTACTTAACCAGTTATAGACTGTTCAACTCTAGTCCTGGGTATGGAACAAGATCGTTCCTTAATTGTCCATGTGTTCCACCCATTTTTTACATGACTTGAATCAAAATGGTTTAACACACCGAAGTTTTATTACAATGTTGCTTTGAAACAATTAACGTCCCCGACCTGCGTTGTCACTGTGACATTCGATTGATAATTACGTGATACATTGTAACAGTCCTAGGATTAGCAAAAATGTAAAACAAAATAATGAATCACTGTTCCTGGTTTGATGAGTATTGCCCAATTTGGCCAGTTCCATGAATACTTCCATTGTCTATTGATGGGACAGCATTTGGCAACAACCATAGTTTTTTTCTTGCCAAACCTATCCTTAACATCGTCATATTTGACAAATCAAAGGTACTTTTCACAAAGTGTTCGCTACATAGGTTAGATTTGTTCCCAGGGATTTATCACTTGTCCCGGTAAATGTTAACTGCACGGGTCCATGCTCTCCATAATTTCAAGTCTTTGGGGGAATGTAAACAAGCTGCAGAACTTGTATTCTGACAAAAAACAGCAACACACTGACCCATCCTGGGCGGAAACAGGGACGAAAATAAATATTTCTAAATGCATTTTTAATCCTGTTGACAAAGGATGGATAAAACATCTTTAAGTCAAGTGAACTTGACAGCCATGGCTGGCTAGCATATTCGGTGTCTTTCCTGTCAGCTAGCAGGGTTGCCTTTGTGACGTCACAAGCCTTTCATGCCTTGTGGGTGTCGGAAATTAACAGAAAGAGATGATTGAAGGCGCAGTGAGTTTTTAAAATAGAAATGTGAATAAAAGTATTATTTTCACATCCATTTTTTTAAGCGCACCATATGGTGGGAACAACCCACGAGTCACCTATGTAGCAAATTTGAACATGGTCAATCAAGAGGACTTTTAATGTTGCCAGGCGTTTCATGTTTATGTGATCAAGAGTATATCGCACATCTGTTACATGAATAAGACAAAAGTTTTTAAATGTAGAGGGAGGTCGACCTTGAAGGGGACTGCCCTGTTTTCCGTCTATTATTACTTGATGGTGCGGGGAGGGACACCCAGTAACAACAGTGATAAACTAAACAAAGCATTATCCATTAGCTGTTTACAACATGAATGATATGCTAGTTACTATAATATTCCAGTTTACACCTAAATCTTGATAGTTATCTCTATAATTCCACCCCTATAGTCCCCTACATTTTTTAATTACAGTTTAAGCCATGGCAACTCAGATCAACTACAAGGCTTGCAAGCGTTTGATCTATTACTGTAGGCAAATTATGCCTAGGTCTGTCACTCTACACCATGCGTAGTTTGTACAAGTGCACATTAACCCTCTCCCCCTTAAACTGGCCAAAACCGGCTTGTGGTCCAATGTCGTTTGCTTCGGTGTTTTCAACTAATTTCAACAGTAATGAAAAACAATTTTCACTGAGAATTGTAGATCAACCCTATCAAGATCACATACTCCAGGTTAACAACTTTGCCCAACTTATGCCAAGGAAAGTTGTTGACTCAAGTGCCAATTCAAGGGGGAAAGAGTTAAACAGATGTCGCTCATACAACCCTCAGCAGCTGGACAGAGCTGTGCGGCAGGTAGCAGCTGAACATTCTTACTGACAAGTGGAGAAAAAGCCTGGGAAGTCCTGCATGGGTGGCACTTGTGTTCTTGGACCAGAAGCCGAATCAGGATTAGAAGAACACATTCTTTGGTTAGAATCTGGAGGATTTGGCCTTACAGTCTATGACGTCCACTCTTTGGCATACCAGTATTCTGAATAAAATTGCATAAATGCAGGTTTCTTTCCAATGAAAAAAAAAACTGCAGGCTGTACTGGTGGTATGCCTTCAGACGTAGACACCCCTACGTGAGCATCAGAAAGCCAAAATCTTTATCACTCGCAAGAGGTCAGTCTATGAACAAAGTGCAAGTGGATATGTACTGCACTTTATTGGAAGATACTCTGGCTAAATATGGAGTAACAAACATCCCTGGGGGATATATAATTGCGATGAGACAGTGTTGTCTCTTGTACACAAGCCCCCTGATGTTGTGGCAGCTAAAGGCAAACATGATGTGGCGACCAGTGGGGAAAAAGGGGTAACTACAACCATCATGGGTTGCTGCAACACCACTGGTGAATTTATTCCACCAATGATAGTCATCAAATGGAAGCTTTAAATCCCTTGCTGGAGAAAAGGGCACCAGTTGAAACTCTTGTAACCTTCAGTGACACTGGCTATATGTATGGACAAAACTTTGTGTCTTATATGGTTACATCATTTTGCCAACCACCAAAAAGTGCGACTGTCAGTGGACTGCTATCGGGCACATACAAAGTCTATTGCAGCAATGTGGTTTGCCATGGATCAAACAATGATACTGCTCTGTGTGTCTGCTAATTGCGTCCACTGGCTGCTACCACTTGACAGGGCAGAATATGAGAGTCTTTAAGCAAAGTGGAATCAAATATGTGTGCAGTTTATGTGCCTTCACCCCTGGGAAGTCACATCCAGGTATGAGTTTAGCTCCCTTTTCACTGAGGTATACGTGAAATCAGCTACCATGGAATTGGCAATCAGGTGGTTTCAAAGCTTGTAGAGGCTATCCATTAAACAGTGCTGCTGTTCCATCCAATGCTTTTGCAGCATCCCAGACAACAAACAGAGATGCTGAGTCTACTGATGACTCATCAGGAGAAATGCCGAAGCTGTCCCTGAACCTGAGGCCAACACTGACGTTTCTCTGCAAAATGTAGGGAACCCAGTCGCAGACCTATGTGACGCTATACCTGAGCTTATAGGCCCTCTAAATACATCAGTGACAGATGAGGCTAGGTCTATTGCAGAGAACCATTCTTGGGCTGGTGAGCCACGTCTTTTCCCATCTCATCTTGCTCTAGCAGGAGCAGAGAGTCCTCTTACATGACAGCAGAAGACATTGTCAAGTACAAGGTATGAAGTAGAGTATGACTGAACTACAGATGGAGTGCACTACACATGTAAAAAAACTCAGTGATGCTGCAGCTACCCCTAAAAGTGCTGTTGCTGCAACACTGCAAGGTTACCAGAAAAGAAAACTGATGTTTTCGTAAATCTTCCTTGTGCTTGTCCCCCATAAAATGAGGCACAAGCAAAGAAAACCAAGAAAAACCACAATCACACAGGTCCTTAACTCTGTAAAAAATGGTCACCTTCTGGAAAAAGTACTTTGAGCTCTGCAACAAAGAAACCTCAGGGAAAACCGAAACAGAAAGTAGTCCAAGAAAAAAAAAGACGTGGTAAAGATGCTGGTGGTACTATTCGTCAGAATCCAGAATCAGTTGCAGTGGAGAAAAACTCCAATGAGGGATATATTCTGGTAATGAAAAATGCCAGCCTCATTGGTTTAACATGGGCCACAACAAATATACCTTTATATGGAAAATATAGATGTTATGGGATATTATATAACATCAACGGGATAGCTTAGGATATGTCTGAGCATTCACACACAGAGAATGTCCTGAAAAATAACCCAGCAGCCAGAGAGTTACAAAACGTGCGCTTGGTATTTGGGTGCCATGGAAATACTAAGATCAATGTGAATCCATAATGCCACAGAATACGGGTCATTCATGATTGTCTGAATTTGACAGGGCCAGAATCACTGGGATGTTGTAGGCTAACCTTTTCAAGTAGGAGGTTGCCAGGATTATTGGGTACTCTAGACCATCAGTATAACGGTAGTTTGGCCATTTCCAGGAAACCAGAGGATGCGAGAGGAAGGCTGGATTTGGGCAACCAAGACTGTGAGATGGGACGGATGACTGTTATTTGATCTAGTATGTGAAGTGGCACAGGTTCCTTTCCACCAAAAGATATTATCAGCAGTATTGCCAAGCCTGCAACATCAACATATCAAGGTGTACCATTACTGAGAGATTAGCATCGGCCAAACTAAGGGCATACCACCCTGCCATTCGCAACCCTCTCAGTCCTGCACATAAGACATGATGGGTACAGTGGTGTGAGGAACATGCAGCTGAGACCAGAAATCAATGGAAGAGCATGGTGTGGTGGTCAGATGGATCCCGAATCTGCTGGGATTTCCACGAAGAATGAACAAGCGTTCAATGAATGTCTCCTGAAAGGTTCATGGAAAGGTGCATGGTTGAACATGACTGCTAGGGAGAAGACAGAGTGTCATGATGTGTGTGTGTGTGGGGGGGGGGGTAATTACAGCAACAAGGAGAACAGGTCTCATAAGAGTGAAGAGGAAACTAACAGGTCAGTGTTACATGAATGAGACTCCGCCCACAGTTGAAAAAGGGATCAAACAATATCCAGCGCTACTTTTTCAACAAGATAATGCACAAAGACATATTGCCCTAGTCTACAAGTAGTATCTACATCAACACAATATCCCACTGTTGGCATGGTCAGCCTATTCTCGTGGCCTGTCCCACATCGAGCATTTGTGGGATGTGCTTGGCTGTCAAATCAGTGATGAGTATGAAGAACCCACAGCTACCCTGACATAAAGGGTCACAGACCAGTGGAATCAAATTCCCCAGGCTGAGATCAGCAAGCTGACAAGCAGAATGCCAAGGCAGATTCAAACTTGCTTACAAGAAACATGGTGGTGACACCCGCTATTGAAGCTTGCAGCCACTCAAGAACAACCAAATTCGGTCCTTTCAAGGACCACCATTTCCTCCCAAAAGAAATGTGAAAAGCAGTGGTTTAACAAAGGAAACAAACTCCTACACACATCCTCATAACACATGCATTATGTTGAACGGGTGGAGGTATGTGGCATCTTTTTACCCTAGCAGTATAATTGCATTTATTACGATGAATTGTTTGTCAACCTGTCTATGGAGGACTGGACCCAGTGCAATGTTTGCATGAACTGGTGCCATGAGGCTTGCACTGATGGACAAAGTACGTCCAGCCACTTTGGCTGTAAATGTGGCACAGCTAAGGAGTAGCCTACTTGTAGGGCTATTAAACATGCTAAGCTAGGACAATCACATTGATGTGAACTTTTCCGTTTTTATATAAAAGTTAGCCATGGGCATAGCAGACATACCAGTGTAACAATCATGAAATCAAGCCTGCATCTCAGCTTTGTCCCTCGTTTCTTTGACATTTTCACTGTCAATATGGGTTGTTCTGTTTCTCCCGTAAGGCCTGTCCTGTTCCTCCTTCCAGATTTAGTGGGAAGCAGAACGTATACTTCAT